>CM076582.1:457060557-457719368 GCA_034641835.2 Pinus albicaulis | reverse complement strand
TCCCCATTATTTGAAGTGAACAAGTCAAAAATGGGGGGGTTGTGTTTTACCACAACAATCATAGTACTGTTTCCAGCGGTAAGAAATCTTTTGATCCAAAAAGATGTGGGTGAGAAAAGAGCCAATTGGATTACTGCCTTACAATAATATGATGTTGAAATCAAACCGACAAGTATTGTAAGAGGTCAATCTTTTTGCGAAATACTAGTTGGAGCATCGCTTATTTCTGAAAAACCATCTGAAGAAATACAAACATATGAGGTAAGCCTAAACGATGTTGAATCATTATATGCTGATATCATATTTTATCTGAAGAATGGATATGCACCTCCAAATCTCGATTACACCAAGAAAAGAGCTCTAAGGTTGAAGGCTAAACAATATCAGCTTGTAAATGATGTTCTTTTTAGAATGAATTATGATTATGTTCTTCTTATATGTCTAGAGAAATATGAAGCTGAAAAATTCTTGCAGGAACTTCACGATGGGCCAGCAGGTGGACATTATGCTGGAGATGCAACTGCACATAAAATCATCCATGAAGGCTATTACTGGCCCACATTATTCAAAGATTCACATAGCTACGCAAGGAAATGTCAAATTTGTCAAACTGCAGCTGGAAGACAAAAGAAACCATCATTGCCATTACAACCAGTCAACATTGAGAAGCCTTTTTAGCAATGGGGATTAGACATAATAGGTGAGATCATTCCTCACTCTTCTAAAAAACATAGGTATATCATTACAGCAACTGATTATTTTACGAAATGGGTAGAAGCAGTCTCCCTCAAGACTGCTAATGCCGAACACATCATCAAGTTCATAGATCAGTTCATAATCACCAGGTTTGGTTTACCTTCTGCTTTAATGTTTGATAATGCATCGTATTTTTCTGGTAATGCTATGATTGAATTTGCACTCAAGAGAGGTTTTAAACTTAAATATTCTGCCAATTATTATCCACAGGGAAATGGGTTAGCTGAATCTACAAATAAAAACTTAATCGGAATAATCAAGCGAACCATTGATCAAAATCATAAAAATTGGCATAAGTCTTTAATATATGCTTTATGGGCAGATCGAATAACGCAGAAGGCTTCTATTGGCACTTCTCCCTTTAATTTAGTTTATGGGAGAGAAGTGGTTCTTCCAACTCATCTAGCGATTCCTTCTCTAGCCTTAGTCCAATATATTGATGAAGTACCAACTTCTTCTTTACAATTAAGGCAGATGGAAATAATTAAGTTAGAAGAACAACGAGAAAAAGCCAAAGTAACTCATGCTCATTATCAAGCATTAGTTAAAGCTTCTTTTGATTCAAACATGATAACTAAGAAGGATTTTCAGATAGGAGATCTTGTTTTAAAATGGGACAAGGCTCATGAAGAAAAAGGAAAACATACAAAATTTCAACGAATGTGGCTTGGTCCTTTCCAAATTGCAGAGATCTTAGGTACATCTACTTTTATGTTACAAGATTTAACAGGAAAAAGAGAGTCTTTACCTGTTAATGGACAGATTCTCAAAAAATATTTTCCATAGGAGATTATTCTTCTATTTTGTATATTAGTTTTCTTTATTTTTAATAAAACCAGTTGTTAATGGTTACATTTGGAATTCATGAAAAAGATACAAATTCTCTGTTTTTTATTTTATTTCTTCACTTATATAAATAGAACTCTTTTTAGAATAATTTCAATCATTATTATTCAAAGATACAGTTAAAAACTTTAGTCTAGAAATGATACTAGTTTCAACTTTGAAAATTTTGATGAAAAGAAAATTTTAGCAAGAAGATGTTTTATATCAGTTCAATGAAAGGTATCTATAACAAAATGAAGATTCTCTGTAGAAAATTTCTCTTCAAAAAACTCTATCATTTTCGTCCAGAACTATCTTAAGGAAACAATGATTTCCTCCCCATCTAGAAAATTACAATGTTCAGGGAATAATCCAATGATACACCTTTAACTTAAAGAGTAAGAGGTCTCATCACGAGCCGACTTATCATGATCATAGATATTATAGCTTGCTGAATTTGCCAATACTGCATACTACAACAGGGCAATGACTCAAGATTACTGCAATCAAAAGGCAAGGGGTCTCAGCACGAGCTAGCTTGTTCAGCAAAGTTATGAATCAAGTGAATGGAACTGTCATAAATTGGCTACCAAACCAAGACATTGTTCTTTAAGGGTAAAAAAGAAAATAAAAGCAATAAGTGTGAATATGGATTTCTCTTTGAAAATTGTGTATTTTTCTAAGTGGGACACATGATCATTGCTGGGTAACAGGTAACCCTGTCAAGGCTATAGACACTTGCTGGCAGCAGTGGCTTTACCTACGACAAATGAACATATTTAAAAACTGATTTACAGAGAAGCCTTTTGTTTTTATATTTTTAAACCAAGTAATGACTGATGTAGATACAAATACTAGCTTAAGGAAGTGAATAGTCAAAGTTGAACATAGAAGAAATGAAATATCATTTATAAATTAAAACATAATGTACTTTGTCTTTTTATAATAAAGTTTGATTTTCTGGAAAATTTTATGTTTTGAAAAAGTTTAGAAAATCCAAAAGAAAACTAGAGATAACTGGTTCTTCCAAGTGAATCGCCAATTGTTGTGATAACCCCCTCTTTATTTAGTATTAGTAATAATACTAAATAAGTGGGGACCCTTAGTTTAAAAATCCAAAAAATTAATTGATGTTTGTTTTCATTTTCAATAAAACTTACTATCATTAACTTAAGAAAATTCTTTGGAAAATCTTTAAATAAACTTAAGTTTATGATAGATTAGAATAAAATCTTTCTTTGAAGAAAATATCGCATTCATCGCAAAAAAGTAGAATATATATTTTTGCAAAGCAGAATCTTCTAAATTGTGATAGCGCGATCCAAAAAACTATGCATTAAAATATTTATCGCAAATCGCATATCGCAAAAAATATATTAACGGATATTTTTCACATGATATATTTTGTGATATTGCATTTTCACGATATTGCGATTTCGCGATGTTATGAGATTGCAATTTATGAAAGTTTCGATTTGTGATATGGCGATGATGCAGATTTTGTCATTTGCGATATTGCGATTTTGCGATATTGCAAAGCAAATCGTAGATCGCAGGATCTCAAATTCTTAAAGCTCATTGTACAAAGAAAATCTTTCCATAAATCGATATCCGTTATGCGCTTTGATGTCAAATTAATGAATGGATTGTCAATTATTAATGAAAATGATTTTGTTTTGATTGAAAGGTTATTTCACATTAAAATAATATATTTCATACGCCTTCATCATTTAAAACTATCCCATCGCCTTTCTCATATCATTATTCTCACTTAATTCGTAAAACCATAGGCGCGAAGAACATGAGACTATACAAAGCAATATTCAGAGTATTATGGGAAAGAAAGAGAAAGCTCTGAGTTCTGAAAGTAAAGAGATGGCATCCTTGTACGCAGACACTGCTTGCAACAAGGACGCTGGTATCACCACTTGGGAGGGTATGTTTAATTTTCTTGAAGAAGAGAACCCAAGAGTAATGGATGTTGCGGCTACTGCAGGCTCAAGTAATTCTTCTTAAGCATCTCTTATAGAGCTGGCTTGTTCATTTTTACACTGGGTAGCAGCAAGACCAAGAATTCTTCCATATACAGACATGGTAAAATGGGTGCTGGATAGCACTGATATTACGGACAGACAGTTCAAAAATCAAGGTCAAGAGCTCATCAGGTCATTCACTCCAGAAGATTTGAGGCTTATGTATCATTTTCCGGAGCCTCAGGCAACTTACAACAAACAATTTGTGGAGAAATTTGCCAAGGAAAATGCAAATTTGGCGAAATGCACCAAGGAATGGTCTAGAAGAGATGAACCATTGAAAAAAGATAAACATGGTATGTACAGTACTACCTCACTCAATTTTCCATATTTTTTTGCTGCTGCTATGCTATGGAGGCTTTTTGGAAAGCCTGACATTAATAAGTTTTTTCCTGAATGGTTTCCCTTATTGAATGTTGTTGTTAACGCTACCATCGTGGACTGGGCTAAAATATTGTCTGATAATTTAGCCATGGCTATTTTCAATTACCAATCTAAATGGACTGTCTCTCAGAGGATTTATCCTCCTTTTTATCTATCTTCCTATGTTATGGATTCAATCTACTTTGTTTCTAAGTTCCTTTTAATGGGTTGGCTATGGACAATTCAGGATCCCCTACCCATTCATGTTTATCACAAAGAATTGTGGGAATCAAAATTCATTCCTCATTTTTACAAGATTTTCCATGGCATAATATTGCCACTGTATAGATTGTTGTATAATAAGGATGCTCCAAGGTTATCCCCTGAAGCAAAAGTAGACATTCTCCCTGTCGCAAGATGGTTTGGAGAATAATTGTTTACTTATGTGAGGGTTTTTGGAAGCTTTGCTTCTCCTCATGTTTTTCCCAAGTATGTTATGGATAAACTCATATCTTGGGAAATTGCATATCAAACCTATGGAGACGGAGGTTTGACAAAAGAATTAAAGGATAAAATGAAAGCCATCTGGCCACAATTTCCTGTGTCTTGCGGAGCATTTTCATTATTTGATGTTGGTCATGCGTTTAAGGAAGTAAACAATGTTACATGTTTAAAATTGTTTAAGTTTCCAAGAAGGCTATTTGATCCATATGGTATTGTCAAGGATTTCACCACTGTAGTCAAAGTAAGAGTATTTTCTAGAGAAGAAGATCTTTTTGATGATATGTTTCAAGAAAAATGTTCATTTAAATAAATTTTTCATTTAGCTCAAACACGGTTCTCCCCAGAAGAATTTCAAGAGTTTAAAGTATACAGAGAAAGAAGATTGACCACTATTCCTTTGGATAATTTGCGCTTGGAACCCGCAAGGGAACCAACTCCTAGTGTCAGTCTTAGTGGCAGTTTAGATACAAAAAGGTCTAAGTCAAAGTCTGGCAAAGAAACTTCTGAACGTTCTAAAAAATCTGATAATGATAAAAGTGAAGGCTCATTGAAGGATACAGCTCAATCAAAAGAGCTTTCACAACAACAGACTTCAATCACTCCACATTTGAATCTTCCACCTCTTAATGTACATCAACCATCCATCAACATTCAGTTAGATAATGAATGGGAAACATTTAATGATTTGATTAATGTTGAAGGACAGAACATACAAACTCCTATACAGACAGCAAAAGGTTTTATTACAGAAATAAGTGGCAATGTCACAGAAACAGAACATATACCCATTACTCCTTCCTCTGAGATTGTACTTAAAATAGAGGAAATTCCTCCTCTGGATATATTCTATAGCCCACAAAATAAAGCAGTAGTAAGGAAGCAAAGAAAGAAGAGGAAATTAGAAAGTGTACTCTCTACTGATGCAGAACAATTGGATGTTTTATGGAAATATCCTACTATGGATCCCACTAAAAATCTTACTAAATTATCTCAGATTACAGGAGCTTATGCCTCCACAACTATTGACAAATAATCTGAGGTATGACTGTTATTAAATGAAAAAGAGGATCAAATACAAGTTCCGCAACAACAATTGCAACAAGCACATGCCAACAATGAAGCACAGATACAATTTGAAAAGTTACAGCAAGAGTTTCAGCAAAGCAGATCGGATATCAGAAAAGCTTGGCTAAAAAAGAGAAACAAATACAAATTATGCAAGAGATGCATAAAGACAACCCCAATATTACAGAGTTTATCTCAGAATCTATTTCTTCGAATAATCAACTACTACAACAACACGATATATTATGCCAGAAAATCTCGCAATGGATTATTAATCATGAAAGTGATAAAATCACTAATCATGTCGTAGAATTACGACATGATTATGATTTAACTAATGAAAGAGTTACTAATTATTTGGCATGGCAAAAGACAGAGGAAGGAAAAAGAGTAGGAGCACCAATTATCAATGACGGTCATAAAGAAATGCCTTTCAATAATTGGGATGCACAGATCAGAGAGGCAGAAAAAGCAGCAGAGGAAGCAGCTACAGCAGCAAGCAACATTACTGATTGTGTAAATGAAAATTTGCACAAAGTTAATTTTATTTCAGAAACTATTCTAGGATACCTACCACAAGCCCAGCTATTGCAAACAGAGTGGACACAGAAAACTGAGGAAAAGGAAAAATCAATTCAAGGATTGATAAAGTTAAATTGGGATTCTTATTGGACATATCTGGTAAAACCACACAGTCAATGCAATGCTCTTAATTGCATCATTAATTCTGATGAGAAGATCGCGCCAACACTTGCCGTTTCCGTTTTTTCAGGACAATTAAAATCTGAATTCGGCCAGCCTCCTCTTCTCAAATCAATGCTAGATGCTTGCAAATTCAAAGACCAGATTCATAAGTAGTTAGTTGATAGTTTTTAATTTTAGATTTAGTTTTAGTTTTACTTTATTTTTTGCCTATAAAAAGGATGGTCATTTAAATCCAATCCTAAATTTTTGTAATAAACTATAATTAGATTTAGTTAGTAGTATTTAAACCCTTCTCATGCATTTAGAGAAGGGTCCTGAAATTTGTCAAAAACTTGTCCTTAGAACATGCACTTCTGCGCCCTCAGAGGAGGTTTTGATGAATGAATGGAACGAGATTTATTGATATCTGTGTCTAATATCTGCTACTGATGTTGCATTTCTGTACTCTTAGTAGATGTTGGATTAAGAAGAGATAAATCATTATTGCTTCTAGCTCATGAGTAGAACCAGTTATAAATGGTACTTTTATCTCTTAACTATTTCTGCTTCTGTGTTAAAGTAATATTTATGTTCAGTTGTTTATATATTGATGCTTGAATGCTTAAATTATCATTTGGCACTTCTGTACGATGATAACTATTTATTTATGCTTAGTGTATGAATAGCTTATTATGCGATATGTTTTTCATAATTGTTTCATCTAACTTTTTATATGAAATGGTTTATCTTTATTGAATTCTTTTCTTATAATAGTTGAATAATCTTTATTATCAGTTGTTATTTGAAATTGTTTTAGATTGCATAAACAAGATTACATCCCGGGTTTAGTTTAGAATTAGATATTTCTGTTTAAATTAGAATACAACTTGCATATGATTAGATTAGAAATAGAATAAAAGCATTTCACTTAAGAACCTTTTTAGAGAGGAAATATCTATTTTCAACACACACACACACATATTGGAAAAATGGTTCCATTATCCCCAGTCGGACCCACTACACCAAACGGAAAAGGAGCTGATAACCAAGGTCTGGACTGGGTGGGTATCCCCCTTGTTGTAGACCCGATTTTCAGGGCTTCAACACCACCTTTGAGGCTTGAGGAATCCACACCATCACTAAGGAGAAGTTGTAAGGTCAACCATCCACTCCAACAACAACAGATCAACAACTAGAAATATACCATCAAGAAATAAATATTCCATCATTCAAATACAACATGTGAAGACCTGTGCATAAGAAAAAAAAGGAAATTAGCACCCCTAGAGAACCATGGATCGATCATCATCTTAGTAGCAACATGCATGCCTCTCCAACAACCATCAGGTAGGTACAGATATTTAATATACTTCACCTCTTCACTTGAGCATGTTATGGTTAGAAATATCTTGTCAATGCATGAGAGATGAGGTTTTATAAGATAAGGATGGATTAGCAGTCTCAGCCACCCTCAACTAGTTAAGTGAAGCTAACTCCCTCACTCATGCAACACAGAAAATATAAATTAATAAGGGTGATTATTACAAGGTGTGGCGAAAATAATTAAAAGCGGAAATTCATGCAAAGGCCAAGTCACCAAAGTGTTGTGAGCTATTACCAAAAAAGGGAATAAAAGTACAAGACTCAAATTCACTTGCACAATAACTCTTTCCTAAGAAACAATTGGAGAAATCTATCAAGGTACAAAAGGATGAGCTAGATGCTACTAGATTCTACCTAGGGTGCCACCGAGCTGGTTTGAATTGTGTTTGCAAAAGCTACAAGAGGAGCTATAGGTGGATATAAACTACTATAGGAGGATTTGAACTACTACAGGAGGCTTGAAAGGAATCTACAAGAGAGAATTGAAGGCTGAAAGGAAGCCAAAACTACCCAAAGTTTTCCTCATACCCTCGTGCACATGAAAAAGTTATCTTGAAAGGATTAAGTGACTTTATCCCTCTTTAATTTACATATAGATGCATGGAGAATTTTTCTTGAATTAAGTACCCTATAGAAAAAAAGTGTGCAATATTTCCCATTGGAAATTGCTATATGTGAAGGAAAATTCCCAAAAAAGGAAAGTTTGTTCTGATAAAAATTATTAGCACCCTTCTCCCTCTTAGATAAAATAAAAAATTTGACACTATATTCACAAATGAGACTGCTTTAAGGAAAAAATTAAAAATACACCCATGTAACCCCGAGAAGGAGCAGTAGGAGAAATGGGGGGATGTTTCAACCAAAGGGGAAGCAACTTTTGACACCAATGAGAAGGCCAACCACTAGAGAAGCCACAACTAAGAACTCAAGGAACAATTTGACCTGCTATAGGAGGAAAAAAATTTTCTACAAGAGAAACAGAGCTGCTACAGGAAGGGAAAAATTTGCCACAGGAGAAGACATTATGCTACGGGAAAGTCTAGAGAGATTCAAAAATCCTCATTTTGAGAAACTTTACCCTATATTTGAAGAGGGCCATATAAGAGAACGATTGGAAGTATTGGTTTTCTAAAATTTTGTAAAATCACAGTGACAAATCATGGGGGCAGTAGTTTCAATTGAAGGGAGTCCACTAACTCATCAAGGATGCTAATTATCACATATGATGTGGAGAATGTTCGAAAAATTGTATCATGGGAAAAAATTGTGAAAATTAACATGGAGACTTTTCTTAAAACACATGCACAAGCCTAATTAGAACTTGGAGAAAAGGATGGATATATAGAAGAAGGAGTTGGAGAAGAAGAGTAAGAGGATGGAGCAAGAGAAGATGTGCCAAAATTACTTCTAAGGCATATTTGGATGTTAAGGAGGCCACCTGGGACATGAATGAGGCACAATTAGGTCACTAATTTGCTCAAAGGATGAGCAACACTTTCAGTAGAGGGGTATGATGGGCCTCTAAATTAGACATAAATTAATGCCCATCTGACCATCCTTCAACACATTAAACCTTTTTTTTGCATTAGATGACATATTTTTAGCTTTAATATGGTCATTAGGAAGTTCTAGAGATAAATGCATATTTGTGGCTAATTCTATTTATTTGTGTATGATATTGTGAGATTATTGGGCATATTATGAAGATTTTGAGGATGAGATAATATAGGGACTTTCTCTCTACTATAGGAGGATCAATATTGGATAATAAATGAACAATATATTATGAAATAATTGCACAAATTCTTGAGATCTAGTGATTGAGAAAATATAGGAAAGTGTTCCCTGTCATTATATACAAATTTCTAGTGTTAGGAATGAGATCCACTATTTGAGGGATTTTGGAGGGGAAATATTCCTCCTTTAGAGGAGAATTTTTCCCCATTAAATTGTATAAGTACCAATTCGAATGTTCCTCTAGGGACATGCATTTATCAATCTTCTTGAGGAGAAAACTTGTTCTTTAGCATCTCCACTTTCATTTCTAGTAGGGATGTACTTGGATTGATTCAAATAATGAAGTTTGGTGTTATTTTTAGCTTATAAAGCATGTTTCCCTTCATAGGACTCTGATTTTACTTGGGCTTGATCATCCCATGAGCCTCAAATACTCTTTTACAATTTACTTATTTCATTCGAATGTCTTTTTCACTTGCATCTCTTATTTTTTCATTTATTATTCTTGCTTCTTTTGTTGTAGGTAATATTGGTTAAATGATTGAAGTGAGCTTTTTTGTAGGATATTTATAGATTAAAAAGCATGATTCATCCTTTTAAAATCTCTTAAAATTCATATTCATCATTGAGCTACTTGGATTGGTCTACTAGTTCAAAAATATAGAATTTATGGAAATCCCTTTTGGAAAAATAGTAGTAATTTTATGCTATTTTTTATAACGTATTAATGAGCTTCATTTTAGTTTATCCCACTTGTATTGGGTCATAAAAAAATTCAAGTTAATAAAAATATTTACCCCATATCATTTTCACTTTATTAGGTTAACTAGTTCACTAGTTCTTGAATTTCCAGTTTTTAGAGTAGTAATTTTATGCTATTTTTTAGCACATGTTAACAATGATATTTTGGAGTGATTCCACTAGGAATAGAGACCTAAGAAATACTAATACCTAAGACAAGGATTGGGAGAATTTTTTTTCCAAATTTTGGAAAATCACAATGAAAAATCATGGGGTGGGGGGGGGGGTAGTTTCAATTGAAGGGAGTCCACAAACTCATCAAGGATGCTAATTATCACATATGATTTGGAGAATGTTCAAAAAATTGTATCATGGGAAAAAATTGTGAACATTAATAGGGAGAATTTTCTTAAGATACAAGTGCAAGCATAATTAGAACTTGGAGGAAAGGATGGATCTACAGAAGAAGGATATGGAGAAGAAGAGGAAGAATATAGATCAAGAGAAGATGAACCAAAATTCCTTTTGATGTAGCTTGGGATGCTAAGGAGGCCACCTGTGCCATGAATGAGGCATAATTAGGTCACTAAGTTTCTCAGAGGATGAGAAACACTTCCAATCAGACATAAATTAAGTCCCTTCTAACCATCCTTTAGAACGTTAAACCTTTATTTTTTGCAATAGATGACATATTTTTAGCTTTAATATGGTCATTAGGAAGGTTTATATATGATTGCATATTTTTTCCTAATATTATTTATTTTTGTATAATATTGTGAGAATATTGGGCAGATTATGAAGACTTGGAGGATGAGATAATCTAGGGACTTTCTCCCTGCTACACAAGGATCAATATTGGATAATAAATGAATAAGATATTATGAAATAATTGCATAAATTCTGGTTCTCTAGTGATTGAGAAAATATAGGAATGTGTTCCCTATCATTTAATGCAAATTCATAGTATTAGGAACCAAATCCACTATTTAAGAGATTTTGGAGGGGAAAGCTTCCTCATTTCAAGGAGAATTCCTCCCCATAAATTTGTATAATTTCCAATTTGAATTATCCTTTAGGGGAATTTAGTCCATTACATCATATCAACAAAATAATGACACATTCTATGCTGTGCATATAGTGCCGACACCTCTTAAGTTTTTACAAACTTCGGGTTGATAATTTAAGTTGGTAGCCTTGGGAGTTGAAAAATTCTTGTTGCAATATTGGGGCTCATCAACATTGCTAGAGACACATTTGTATGGTGGTTGATCTTTCCCACCTATTTACCAATCATTGTATGGTACCTTTTCTGGTGCAACATCCAATCTATGGACTTCTCCCATGTCATGCTCTTTTGGAATCCTATCTAGCACTTCTTTGTTGAGCATTACATAGTCTTCTCTTTCTCCTCCACCTACACCTAAAGTTGAGAAACATACTACTCCTTGTGTCAGTAGGTATGGAAACCTATAGTAGCCCAATCCACCTCATGTTGGGAACCCTCCTTTTGGGGAGAATTTTCCTCCACATCCCCCTCTTTTAGTAGGGGACATCATGTTGTCGTAATGTTTTCATCTCCTCATCAAATAGTTCAAGTTAGTGCTCAGCCTTATTCGAGTCTTCCAAATGTAGGAATCACTACCAATTTTTTGCAACCTACATTTCATGTACAACCTGGTTTGGTTGTGGATCCATATTTAAATCTCAACCTGTTCCATCTGCATCTCAAATTCCTAATTATCAATATTTACACCAACCTGTTCAAGCTCAATTTAAAGCAATTGATCCTTTGTAGGATACACCTTTGAATCAACCTATTCATCTAGTATATGGTGTCGTCCAGGCCCCACTTACATACCCTCTTTAAAATACATTACAATCTCAACCTCTTGGTCAGGCTACTTCTCAAATGCAAGTGGGTAAAAATGAATATGGTATGGTGCAGGCATAACCTAACCAAACTTATGCTGGGATGATACAAAATCCTTCAGGGAAATCGTTTACACCGTATCAAGGTATTCATCAAATACCTTATCAAGGTCAACAAGTCCAAACCCAACCATTTCAACCTTTACAAGGTTACCCTTGAGCTTGGAAGCATGATTATGTGTATTCTAGTCATCACAACACTCCCTATTTTGGAACACATATACCTATTTATTAGAAACCTCCTTATCGCAGAGGGAAGATTCATGTTGCTTAGGCCATCCCATATTCTTACCCAGGGTATCCTCCACCGAACTTAAATAAGCATGTGTGATATGTAGCACCTCTTGAATTTCCAGATATGACCTAGATTTCTAATGATCCCATTGCACATTCTCCTTGGTGGCTGGTTATTCCAACAAAATTGCCTAGTGATATCCCCAAATTCAATGGAAATCTTGGATAATACCCATATACACATGTCATGACTTATCATTTGTGGTATTATTCGAAATATCTCAATGATGACTATTTTTTACGTCTTTTTCAGTGAAAAATTACTGGTAAAGAAATAAAATGGTATATTAAACTACTATGAGCTTCGTTCAATAACTTCAGTGCCTTAGTGACCATATTCCTAACAAATTATAGTTACCCATTCTATATGAGAATAGAACATAAATTTTAACCAATTCGAAACAATCTGATTCCACTCAAATATCTGATCACATTCATGAGTGGCAACATCTCCGTTGTTTGTTTAAAACTTTTGTTCCCGATCAATTATTAGTTGAATGGTTTATTAAGTCTCTTTTACTATCTATAACAAAAGATGTTGCTAAAAGTGGAGGTGTGACTCGAGCTAAGGAAGTTGATCGTGCCAAGTATTTGGACGTTATTTATACCTAATATGACAAATATATTATAAAATACCTAATTCTCCTCACTCCACCAATACTGTTCCTCAACATCCCATTAAAGAATCACATATCGGCAATGAAATTAATGGTTATGCCAGCCAGAAGTCGATGAGTAAACCATCTGGTTTGAATCTCATTGTGGCTACCCAAAAACATTCTTCCACTACTCTTGCGACTTTTACTTCTAAGATGAACTTCGTCCAGTCGACCAAAGGAAGATATCCATAACAAGGAAGTAAGAAGAAAGGAAAATGTAAAAATAAGAAAGACACTTCTCCATAGGATAAAAGAAACAACCAATCTTCTAAAGAAAAGCAGAAACCTTGTTATCCATGTTTAATTTGTAATGAGGATCATTTCACTCATGAATATCCACATTGGGTGGAATTAAATCAATTCCTTAAGTCATCTACTTCACCCGCCATGTTGATATATTCATTTCTGAATCAGAAGTCTAATATGGTTGCTTCAGATCCCGCTTCCTTGTAATATCCAAAAAGGGAGAATGCAGTAATACTAAAACAAAATATAAGAATTGCAACTAAGTAAACAATAAATCTAAAGAGAAACATTAGAATATACATAGAAGTTGAGCCTTTTTATTATGTGGATAATATTCAGTTACAAAAGTGTACAAGATATGAGGTAATATAGCCAAAGAGATGGCCTAGAATTACCCTAAAAATATGCCAAAGTGGGACCTGCGTAACTAGAGAGCTATTGGAAGTAGATACTGCGTTGTCCCTTTAGCTAATAATGAATATATGGCTACAGGATGAAAAGTAAAATGCATATCTATGGAAATTTGGAGTTCTGATGATGCCAAGATTATAGATCTGGGCTCTGTGATGGATACCCAAGATAACCCCGAAAGGATTTTCCAGATCTACAACTTTGGAAACTCACCCTCCTTGGGTTTGATCCTTTGACTACTGGGTTATGCAGATCTAAACCTGGATCTAACAAATATATGGCTGAAATATGTCACAAGATCATATCTAATCTTAAAGGGTTGATCCCTTCACTAGATCCTCAAGCTAGAAGCTCAAGATCAAGATCCTCAATCCTCCAAAGAATGTTACAGCTACTGCTACACAAATTCTCATGAAAAATGCATTGTAAAGGAAGGAGGCTCTCTAGCCTACTGATAATATGTGAAATATAGCTCAGAAATGATGGAAATGATGTTTACAATGTGGAGGAATGCTCCTCCACTGGATTACTAGTTGAAATTCCTGGTGGGAATGTTGCTGCTAGGAGATGAATAATAGTTAACCTGATGCCTGATATAGATCTGAAGCACTGGAAGGCTGATATTGAAGTTGAAGGTGATAGGATGAATCCTTCACCTATTCTTCAACTGAAATATTGAAGGAAAACCTCCTCCTATCAAACTGATCTTCAAAAATGTGGAATTTCTGAATATGGATGTTCTACAAAAAGTAGGAACAATATGGCACCAATGCCTGATGATGAATGAAGTACAATAATCTTTCAAGAGCTACTCAATGAAAGAGGTGGGATTCTCGACCAGGAACACCCTGTTCTTACGACATCCCTCACCGAGCTAGGATGTCGTATGATGAGGAGCTTTATTCTGCAAAGAAAATACAACAAGGACTGCATGGACTATCAAAGCCCCTTTTTCACCTATTGGAACCCTTGAAAAGGCTAAAAATCCACCTTTTTGCTTTAAAAGCACTCATTCTAACATATCAGGCCTCTAAGTGCCTTTCGGCTTAAGCCCTTAGCCCCCATTTCTCATATGACCCCGCTCTATGACCGACGACTAAAAGTCCTTAAGCCCTCTTCGGCCATTGGACTTTGCTGGTTCCCAACTCCACTCATTTTCTCTTTTGTTTCACCGCCGAGGTTTATCTTTGCTGAAGAGATCCTGACCATTAATCTCTGCAGATCTAATGGCCATCACGCGTTGCCTATCCATCGTACATTTCACTTCGCTTCATCCAAAGTTCTCATTCCCAAACTCTTTTCTGCCGATATGCTGATCTTCCGATATAATCTCCACCATTGATCTCCGCACATCCAACGGTACTTTCTCCATCGCACTTCGCCTTCCCCATCGGAATTTCACGTCACTCTTTCCAAATTCCCACTTCCAAGTTTTCTATTTCACTGATGGCCGATCCTCCGATAAGATTTGGACCATCCATTCCCCAAGATCCGACGGCCATCGCATTGCTCCATTGCATTGGGGTTCTCCCTTTCCCTTCCGCCTTCCCTTCTCTGCCGATAATCATCCCCCGCTGATGGAATCCTAGCTGTTGATATCTCCTAGATCCAACGATCCTCGCTCCGTCACACTTCACCTTCACCATCAGCATCACACTTTGGCGATTCCCATTTCCACTTCCCAAACCTTTTTCCCCCGCCGATACATTTTCCTGATCGCATCTCCATCGTTGATCTCATCCCCGATCCAACGAATCTCACTCCATAGGCATATCACAATCGCTCCCTCCATGTTTCCTCCTCCCATCTGTCTGGATCTACGATATGTGAGGCCCCCGATTCAATCACAGCCATCCATTTCTCCAGATCCAATGGCCCATAATACTCCCACATTTTCAACCCTGCCATTTGCATTCTCCTTCATCGCCAAATCCTGACTGTTGATTCTCACAATCCAACGGCTCCCATTGATCCACTCTTTTCAACTCCGCCCAATAGCTTTTCACTACCCGAAAAAATTGATGGTGTCATCTATCGGGTCCTACCTTTCTTCCTCCCGCACATCCTTTCTCCCTTCGTGTTTGATCTCAGCTGTCGATCTCCTAGATTTGACGGTCGAGAACTATTTTCGCGCCCAATCCACCAAAATAATTTAATGCCAAAATTCAACGCGAAATGGGTAGTTTTAGAGGGACAGGTGTCAACACCTGAACCGTATCACGTTCGCCCAGGGTAAAACCACTTACCGCCCTGGTTCCATGCGAAAACCGCCTCCGGTTTTCCGCAAAACCGCCTTTTGCATAGTTTCGCACCAGATTGGATTCAAACCATGTTTTCACCATGGAAACACTTTTGCTGCATTCCCTGCCTCCACACTACTCCTCCGCCTTCACCCAAGCCTTCTGAAGTAGTCTGCCCCTCATCATAGGATTTATTTAACTGGTTTGTTGTCTGTGTAGTTTTTCATGGCATTTTAAGTATGTGGGCCATCTCATAGCCAATCACAGTGGCTTGAGGTCGAGGTTGATGATCCTCCACGCTCAGGAAGCAGAGAAAAAATATGCAAAGGGTCAATTCCACGTCCAAGTCAATGGATCATGACCATTGGCCATTCTATAGGACCCTCTAGCATAGAAGGCTAGCTCTTCCACTACTAACGGTATCACGTTCGCCAGCAGCAGCAGTGGCTCCACCTCATCAAACATCAATGATAATTCATGGTTGGGCCTGTGTGGCCTTTTTACCTTATGTTCTTTTCACTTTTTCATTTCGGCTGAAATCCTTATTTCACTCCTGTAGTTTTTACTTTCAGTTAGAAATGGCTTTAGGCCTGCGTTGTAAGATGATGAGAGGCAGTTCTACGTCATCATCATTTCTATTTTTGATTTAGACTTGAAACGGCATATAAGCATACGGGGAAGATATTTTCCCAAAATATCTTCTTTCGCATAGGAATCAAAGGTTATAAAAATAGGAAGGAAACACTAACAAAAGGTTCCATATTTTCCAAATGACTCACTAGCTTGAATATTTTGTATGTATTTTGTATGAACTTGAATAGTGGATATTTAAAGTTCGATAGAATGCGAGTGCTCCCATGCTTAAATGTGAATTTATCATAGCAGATACTCATATTTACTCATCTATAGCACTTTCAATATGGCTCAGACATGATACTTTGTTTCATTTTCTATTCCTTCCGTTGTTCTTTTGATACTAACGACAATGGATTCTTATCCTTGAACGAGCCCAAATATATAGATTATTATCTCTAAAGAAGCCCAGTATATATGGATTCTTATCCTTGAATAAGCCTGGTTATAGTTTGTTGGCGCCCTTGTTTTGAATGTTTTGAATTTTGAATAAAGAATAGATTTTTGGGTTGTGGAACGACACATGGCAGCCGCAACCAAGTTGCAACTACGGTGAGTAGTAGAGCTACCGAAGTTGTGAGGGAATAGGAGATAGCTGAAGAAATCAGACGCATAAGTGCAAACAAAGAGAAGATACAATAGAAGACAGAGATCAGAACTCATAAACAACAAGAGAGAAGCAAGAAGTAGCCGAAGAAGAACGCAAGAGGAACTAGCAGTTGCGATGGTGGGTTAATAAATAGTCATCACCTAGCCAAAAGAAGAGAGACAAATGCAGAGCGACTGAAGAGGATTGAGCGGATGCTATAGGAGAGACCTATTCCAAGCCTAATATATCTGTAGTTCCTAGGCTTCTCTTATCTATCTTTCTGTCCTATGAGACGTATGTAACAGAATTGTAAGCTCTTCCTATGGAAGCCATGTAACGGTGGATCCGGTTGAAGTCATCAATATACTTGTAGGTTGATGTCTTATTCTATGAGTTACATGCATGCATGATGTCTGTGATTTCTTAAAATTTTATTTGCTTAATACCTGTACACTCTTCTGAATGTTCTGGCGTATATGATGATGTTTATGCAATCAATTCTATGTAAATCATGAGTTGCAGATCCTTCCACCACTATCGATCTATTCCCCTTCTTCATGTGGTCGCGGAATGCCTCAGGTGAGACTCTCTGCTCTCCGGAGTAGGGTGACAATGACGACGTGGTTCTAGACTACAACGGATTCCCTTGTTGGCCCCAATCTCTGAACCTGGGTCTTGCCTGCAAGACCTGTTTCTTTGCCAACAAATGGTTCCGTTGCCGAGACCCTACACGTTATGAAGGGAACTAGATCATGGTATCAAGGGTCTTTGAAGGAGAAATACAGAGATGGTGGGATAACCATCTGGAACAGTTTATTTCTCAGTAAGCAGAGTTGACGAATCAAAAGGAGAGGAGGCTCAAGGATCTCATCCTTTTCTTGGATTTCACCAGTGATACCTACGAGATCCTCTGGGGAAAATTCCCTAGTGACCTATACAGTTGGTTGCAGAGGTTGCAGACCAAGCTACCTATGGATAGCTCGCAGAAGATGAACTACAAGTGGGTGCATGCGGATCTGGTGGCCCTGCATCGGCTGGATACTGAATTGACCCATGTGGTGGATTTTTGGGTAGAGACCACATTGGATGGATATATTATGGATTTTGCCATAGAGTGCTACTAATCCTTCTCGAAGGCTGAGGCTATCTTCTGCTCCGGGCTAAGAGGGAAGCTGCTCAAGGAGATTCTACTGTGGATTAAGGCCCTAATGGTGGATGAAGGGCTGGTGGAATTCCAAAAATAAAGCATGGAAGCGTAAACCTCCAGTGTTGGGGGAAGGGCTGAAGGGATAGATGTCATGTAAAGTTTGAAGTAGGGGAGTGGGGAATGGATGTTGAGGCCACAAGGAGTTTGAGGGAGAGACGTGCACATTGGAGGGTGCAGAGCATCGACAGGTGGCGAGAAAGGGTTACGTTG
The DNA here is from genome assembly GCA_034641835.2 of Pinus albicaulis. Lineage (NCBI taxonomy): Eukaryota > Viridiplantae > Streptophyta > Pinopsida > Pinales > Pinaceae > Pinus > Pinus albicaulis. Next base: position 457,700,859 of record CM076582.1, on the reverse strand, counting down.
GAGTTTAAAGGATGAGAAAATGATAGGAAGAATCAAGAGGAGGCGCCTCAGAGGATAGGAAGTATGGACACTCGGGCAGATACCCTGGAGAGGCAAGGGACCACTGTGGGAGTGTGGCGGTTGCATGGGAGCCCAGATAGGAGGGAAAGGGAGACGACGACTAACGAATACGATGCAGGTGTGCAGCCCAAAGAAATTTCTAATGGCGAGTGGTACGTCGTGATGCAGCGGTTGTTTCAAGAGCGAATGACATTCATCTCTCCAGGCATCCCTACTTCCCAAAATTTGCACAGAAAGGATCCCTACCTTCCCATGGTACTCTATAAACCTTTGAGTAATATTTTCGTTAAGTTACAAGCATTGAGTCATTTGCACAACAGTTCAGTGTCGCACGTTAACAGCAACGTTACTAGTAGTATTGCAGTTCCTAGTGGTATAGTCACATAACCAGGACCTGGAGGGTTTATTCTAGTCATCCTGTTGCAAGTAAATATGGCTGGGTCATTCACCCGGTATCCATAATTTTTTGGTCGAGGTAACGATGATGTGGAGCAACACTGGTATCTCTGTGAAGCCATATGGAGGGCTCGGTAGATGCCAGACACAGGGAAGCTAATAGAGTTCCAAACCACGCTCAGAGAACGGGCTCTGTGATGGTTCATAAAGTGGTCAGAGGGCCACTCAAATACAAAAATCGCAGACGTTAAGAGCGATTTTGTCCAAGAATTTAAGCTCCCCCAAACAGACCAGCAGGGTCTGTCCGAGCTCTAGGAGATTAAACAGAAAGAGGGAGAGACTGCATGGGAGTTGATGCGTCGGTTCAAGGACGTGATCAGGAAACTCAGCTACCCGATCAACCCAAACCATCAGAGGGATTGGTTCATCAAGGCTCTGCTTCCCTTGACATGAACCCCCCTCACACAGCAGAAGATCGACAACTTGCAGGATGCCCTGGAGCAGGCTATGAAGATAGAAGCAATGGAAAGCTACCCTCAGGAATATCGGGGAAGGCCAGTCCTGCAGGATCCTTCCCTGGTGGGATTTCAACATCAGATCGCCAGTCTGACTAAAAATCTCAAGGAGATGCAGCCTATAAGACTAGCTAGGTCGAACTTTTGGTGCACTCACTGCCTGGTCAAAGGGCACGTCGCAACTGAGTGTCCTCGGTTGCGTGGCACAGGTGTGGGGCCCTCTGTCGCGGAAATACAGGGGGGTACACCTAATGGGGGTGGTGCGGCAATGAATCCGCAGGGGGTATACCAGCCGCAACATCCTTATGTGGGGTTCCCACACCAACCAAACCAATCCGCCACGGAATATTGCGAAATTTGCTGGACGATGGGACATCAAAATCGGATGTGTCCAATATTGCAGAAGTACTCCAATGTCCCAAACAATGCATACTGTAAGTTTTTTGCTTCCATGACTCACAACACTGAGCAGTGCAGAGCCCTTGACGCTCTAGCGGACCGATTGGACCAACCCTCCTACAGGGTGAATGAGGCTCCCAGGGGCAGAGGAGTCGGTATGCGCGGAGACCGCACAGGGGGACGGGGTCCACTGAAATGCTACAATTGTGACCAGGAGGGGCACGTGGCCCGGGAATGCCCCCTTCCCTGACGCCCATGGTGTTCCCAGTGTCGTGTGAATGCCCATGCAACAGAGGATTGCCCGGAACTTATCAAGAAGTGGGAGGAACGAGCATGGTAGAGGGGCACAAATCTGGTGAAATCCGAACCTCAGGGAACCGTGACTCTAGCCATGCAGAATGTAGCTATTGTGATGTGAGGCGAAAATAAGACAGGGGAGGATGTTCGTGGAAAGGAGATGGCACGGGTTATCTGGACCACCTCTCCGAAACAATTGATCAGGCCAGGCACACAGAAGAAGTACTTCCAGGAGGCGGTGGAGACATTTGCTCAGCTGGGGGGAGCCAAAGGCCTTGAGGTACCCTTGATGACTGATTTCAGAGAACAGAGCGCCACGAGGACCCTGATTAAGAAATGGCTCCAGTTTTTCCTCAAGATTGTTGACAATGCCTCGATGCGAGAACAACTCAAGCATACCTTGGAGGACGTACTGCAGGGGAATATAGGGCCGGGGGAACCTTTGAACACAACACCCCAGTACGTACAACAGGTCAAGCGAAACAAGCGAAGAACGAGAAAAGAGTTCTGTCTTAACATGCAGGTTGCGGGATTCCAGATTAGTGACACCATGCTTGACTTAGGATCTAATGTCAACATCCTGCCATGGAAGACGTGGGAGGCTCTTGGGTGGCCACAGCTGACCTAATCACTAATCTAGCTTAGAATGGTGAATCAGTATTGCATTGTGCCTATCATCCGACTCGAAGATGTCGAGGTCGACATTTCAGGGGTGAACACTTACACAGATTTTGAGGTTACTGATATTATGGGAGACAAGGATCCTTACCTTGCCCTGCTAGGCATCGATTGGGCTTTTGAGCATTACGCCATCATCAAAATAAAAAAGGAGCTGATGACTTTCAAATATGGAAAGGTCTGAGTCACTCAGCTTCTCGACCTGTATCAAGGCCCAAGATATACAGAAACTGTGGATAACCGGGAGGATGCTCAGATGTTGGACAATCTTTATCAGATGACAGCAGGGAAACATGAGGACTATATTAACCTGACCGCAACCAACTCTGTCAGTTGGCGCAGTATTCAGCGCTCGGAGCTGGGATTAGAACTAGCCTGGGAAGACTGGCAGCAAGGTGGGTATGAGACCATCACGCGGAGATGTGCCAACATTGCCAGAGTCCGTTGGATTGGCGCTAAGATCAGGGAATACCCCACCCTATCCAACATGCAAGCCATCAATACCTTTATTGCAAAGGTAGAAGACACGGTGCTAGAATGAAGCAGGATCCCACTTTTTGACATTGCACTATAGTCCACATCAGCCAGGTGGTGGAAAAATCACCGCAACACCCTGTTACGATGGAGTTGTGTGGCGAAGGATTTGAGGACGTGGTTCAAAGAGGATGAAGGCCCTCGCAGCAGGCACAGGTACCAAGGGACTTCCGATTCGAGGGTCCACCTGAAAACCTATGAGGAACAGTGGAAAAATATAGGGTACCCAGAAGAGCTGTGGGTACATCGGTTTGTCCATTCCTTAGATACCATTCCCCATGTGTGGTACTTAGAAGAAGAGCAAAAAAGAGGGACTAGCTCTTGGCAGGAAGTCACGAACAAATTTTTTCAGTGCTTTTCATTTGAAGGGAAGACAGAGCTGGTGTCCTAGGCATTACAAGCTATCAAGGGGGTATTGTTTCTCCATGATTCGGGGATTGACGGGAGCACATTAGTGTTACATCCTGAGGGCAGGCGTGAGTTGGCTTGCCAATGGATTGACGACGATCTAGACGATGATAGTCTGGAGGACCTAAGGCACCTATATTTTGAAGAGAAGGAAGGCAAGAAAAACAGAAAAGAAGAACTGACCACTGAGGGCATCCATCTACTCCACTGAAGACAAAGAAGCTGAATGTTGGCATGGAGGAAAAACCTAAACTAGCTACAGTTGGGACTACTGGGATGAGGAGATGACGAAGGAAATTTTCAGCCTCCTCGAGGAATATGAAGACCTACTTCCTTCATCAATTATAGACTTAAAAGGCATCAAAGGAGACATCAGAGAAATGCATAATGTGCTGAAACCCGACGCCAGGCCCGTGAAGCATTGGCCCTATCGATTGAACCCACGGATCAAGGAAAAGGTCAAGTTGGAGATCGATAAGATGCTGACAGCAAGACTAATCTTTCCTATGGAAGAAGCAGAGTGGGTGAGTCCTATCGTCATTCAAAATAAGAAGGATAAGTCATAAATCTGCGTCTATGTCGACTACCGTAGTCTGAACAACGCCTGCATCCATGACCCATTTCCCACTCCATTCAGTGACAAAGTATTGGATCATGTTGCGGGGAATGAAGCCTACTCTTTTATTGATGGCTTTTCGGGCTATCGTCAGGAGCGCATTGCGGAAGAGGACAAAATGAAGACGACGTTCACCACCAAGTGGGGTTGATTTTCCTACCACGTGATGCCGTTCAAATTGAATAACTCCCCCGTTGTGTTTTCCCGGATCGTCATCGCTGCTTTCCAGAAGTATATTCACAAGTTCCTGGAAGTCTACATGGACGATTGGACTGTCTACAATTTTCTGAAAGACCACGCCACCCTGCTATGAATCATGTTTGATTGGTGTTGATAGTTGCAGGTTTCCTTGACCTTGAAGAAATGCATTTTTTTGGTTCCTGTCGACATGCTGTTAGGACATGTGGTTTGCAAGCAAGGGTTCTGTGTCGACCCCGCCAACGTAGTCATGATCATCGACATGGAAGCCCCCGAAATAGTGAAGCAGTTGTGGGCACTGCTAGGGCACACAGGTTATTTTAGACGGTTCATCCGAAATTATGCAAAGATCACGGCTCCTCTAGAAAATTTACTGCGGAAGTCAAAAGTGTTCCAGTGGACGGATGAGTGTCGGATGGCCCTTGACACTTTGAAGGAGAAGCTGGCAATGACGCCTATTCTAGTTCACCCAGATTGGGATAAGCAGTTCCACGTGCATATTGACGCTTCCAGTATTGCACTTGGGGCTGTCTTAGTGCAACCAGGGGAGACAACAGTTGACCACCCAGTTTACTTCACCAGCTGCAAACTACCTAACGCAGAGTGAAGTTACACCACTACCGAGAGGGAGGCCCTTGCATTGGTGTATTCGCTCCATAAGTTCTGCCACTATATTCTAGGAGGTAAATTCAAGTTCTTTACAGATCACTCTGCGTTAAATTACCTGGTCAATAAGCTCGTTTTGGAAGGACAGATCTGTCGATGGCTTCTACTCTTCCAAGAATTCACATTCGAAGTGATCGTCAAGCCCGGGAGGTTGAACATCGGGCCCGATCATTTATCCAGGTTGGAAACGGGGGATAACGATGGCTCTCTTGACGATCAGCTACTGAATGCTGATATTTTTCGGGTCGAAGCCGTACCAGATTACTTGGCCAACATTGCAACTTATTTGACCAGGAGGCAGTGCCCTTAGCACTACACCCTGCTCCAGAAATGACACTTGGTCGTTCGCGCTGCCGAATACCAACTAATTGCGGGGTAGTTGTACAAATTGGGCCTTGATGAGGTTCTGCGCAGATGTATACTTGACCATGAATGCGAAGCTGTGATGTGGGAATGCCACAACGGCGTTGCGGGCGGGCATGTGGGGGCGAAACCCACTGCCAGGAAGGTGCTCCAAGCTAGACTATGGTGGCCGACAGTCCATGCCAATTGTAAGACATTTGTTAAAATATGTGATGTCTGTCAACGAACGGGGAGGCCATCTCACAGGGACGAGCTCCCGCTACACCCGGTGCATGTGTTGCGGCCGTTCGAGAAGTGGGTTGTCGACTTCATAGGCCCCATAGCCCTGGTAGCCAGGCATTCCAAGGCCTGATACATCATTACCACAACTGACTACCTCACCCGGTGGGCTAAGGCAGTGGTGGTACGGGACTGTACAGCGGATACAGTAGCTCGGTTCATCTTTGAACACATCATCAGTAGGTTTGTCTACCCGTGAAGTTTAACCAGTGATCAGGGTACACATTTCATTATTGAAATGGTCAAATCACTGCTACACACATTCATGATTCAACATCAGAAAAGCAGCCCGTACCACCCGCAGGCCAATGGTACTGTTGAATTGTTCAAAAAAATCCTCGAAAATGGTTTGACAAAGATATGCAATGCCCAGTAGGATGACTGGGATGAGCGGTTACTAGCTGCACTATGGGCCTACCAGACTACAGTGAAGCGCTTAACCAATCAGACACCGTTCCAGTTGGTGTATGGCCGGGAAGCTATGATTCCCGCCGAGTTCACCGTACCGATTCTTTTAATTGCCACATCCCTCAAGTTCTCGGAAGAGGAATCACTGTAGGAGCGCCTCCATGAATTACAAGAACTGGACGAGGCCCGGTTCCTGGCTGAGTTTCAACAGAAGGTTCAGAAGGATAGGAAGAAAGCATGGCATGACCGACACATCAAGAGAAAAACGTTCTAGGTTGGAGGAAAGGTTCTCCTATATGATAGCAAGTTTTAGAATTTTCCAGGAAAACTACAAATGCATTGGTTGGGACCTTACTTTGTCATCGAGATTAGAGATTCTAGAGCCATTCGGTTGGCTCAGCTAGATGGTACTATTTTACTTGGGTGGTTGAATGGCACACACCTGAAACCCTACCATGACTAAGTTTCTTCCACCTTTCACTAATAACCCTCACAACTGAGAGAAGCCGTAGAATATTGTAGTATAATAACTCTCCTGCAACCGGGATGAGCATAGGTAGCATTTATCGTTCATGCATAGGTTGTCAATAACCACTCTGTTGCGGGGATCGCACCTCAACCGATTGTGGTCGGGGAGGGGCTTGTCTAGCATGTCATCCCCATAGGCTCAGCAAACGTGTCAGTGTCAGTCCATATCATTTCAGTTCATACTTGTGTCAGTCCGTAGGATCGTCTAGATTTGCAGCATAAATGGCCATAATTAGAAGTAACCTTGCAATAATCATTTTGCCATAATTCAAAGTAACCTCATCCATCGCATCCGCCCATTTCCCCATGCCACCGTTAGCAGTCGTTAGACTACACCTCAGCCGACGATTGATCGCATGATTATCACCAAGAAGAATTCCAGAAGGAATTAACTCATCATGGGGTCTCATCAACCTCACTCGTACCAGGTAATTACATAACCTACATGAAAAAAAGCACGAGAATTCCAGAGCAGTTAGAATTAGAAATTGGAGCAGAACTAGAGCAGCAGAAGTATCCAGAAGCACAACACCAAGAGAAGACATCGAGACCAATTCTACAAGTGTATCAACACTGAGCGAAGATGCCAAAAGCCAATCCAGCAGTCCTAGAACCAGAGCTCGATAGCAGAATTCATAAAACAGAGTCCCTCATCGGGAAATATGACAATGCGGCCCTCATAGACGCAAACCTCTAGGACTCTTTCAAGTTCCCAGCACTCAAATGGCAGGTGTATATGGAACATTATATCATAGAATCCAGGCGTTCAGCGAACAGAATTTTTCCAGAGTTCCAAGGCCTACAACAATCCTCCCTTCTGAACTTAAGAAATCTCCTGGTCTTCAGGACAATAGGACCGACCATGCAATGCACCAAGTTCTTACTCAGCCGCATCCAGAACGGTTCCTTGTGGTTGAATAAGGAAATTTCCATTCATGCCGAGGATATCCATCGGCTCATAGGGCTTTCACAGAATGACCCGGATGTATTGACTGCATGCCAGACCACTTCCAAGTGAGCGAAGAATTCGGGAGATGCCGACTATTATGAAAAATATGGCACACGACGGGGAGGCAAGGGAGCGAAGATGAAGCTTATCAACAAGCCCAAAATCAAGTTCGCATGCTACCTCATTGCCGTTAAGACAATGAGGCACTACACAAAGGGAGAATGCACCCTAGATACTATCTCTATTGTAGAGCACTGTGTTCAGGGGGCTAAGTTGAACTGGTGCTCCTTCCTGTTGAAGGGGTTGTTTGACGCGTGCGAAGAAAATTGCAAGCAGGCCACAAGCTTCATTTATGGATATTTGATAGTTGAATTTTCCATGTGGAAGTGCCACACTCCCCTTGTTAGGCTACCGGTGGAAATAATAGAGGGCCAGCCTCTAGCGATGAAGTTCGTCCCATGGAAGGTGTCGGGTGATCCCAGCACCAAAGAAGTCAATGCAAAGGCATTTCGGAGCTGGTATGGTTTAATGACGGACGTGGTAACAAGCCAGCAGAGGGTGCCCAGGAACCTACTGGATGAGTACAGTGAGCAAGTATGGTTCAGGGTCAGTCATAGGCATACTTACCTCTGACCTACTTGCGTGCCGGAGGAGACATTTCACATGCGACCGCTGAAATTCTAGCTTGAAGATACAACCTTCCGCAATGAATTTTTTGCATGGCCGGGGGTCGTAATGGAAATCCGCAATGGGGTACCCATATAAAATTTTGATCAGATGCTACCGCAACAATGGCCTGCTAAGATGGACGCGGAGGCAGCACAACAGTACTCCACCATGCAACTCGTCCCCCTCATTCGCCACCTAAACACTCAGGTATGCAGTTTTAATGAAGTGACCAAGGTCGTCTCAAGTGGTGCCATTCCTTTTCATATTTTCTCTAAATTCCATCTTTCTCAGTCTGCATCACGTCTCTACACAAATTCCATCACCTCCCCAACCCCTAATATTTTATTTACTTCTCCAAGTCCGATGACTACCCCGATGGGGGAAAAGAGAAAATCCACCGACCCCTTAGAAGCTCCTCAAGCCAAGTAGGCCCAAACCATAGAGTTGAGTTCGGTGGTGGACCTCACTGAGGAGGATCCACCCCAGCCACCGAGTACAGGGGTGCCTATACAGGAAGAACCACCCATTAATCCCTCCGAGTTCATCAACATTCAGCTTCCACCTCCACCTACCACTTCATCCGCACCATCCAATTCATTCGCCACTGTGTCCAACCCAATCATCCAAAATCTACTTAATGGGGACCACAGGGCCGAGGTTGACTCTAGTACTGCAGCATTAGTACCACCGGTCGACCCCGCTGGGGAACCTCAAGTCTCTTTGTCTGATATAATTACACAGATGGCACAAATTGTTACCGACTCAGCTGAGGCTCAGCCTGAGCCTACTATATTTCCATAGACCAGCCACATAGATCAGCAGGAGCGGTCGGACCTAAATATGGCTGACTCAACACCTCATCAAACCCCATTGCCGTCCCCTCAAGAGAAATCCACCTGGTCAATTTCCAGTGGGCAACCCCTTTAGGAACGGCGGCCGGATCAAAGCACTTCAGGGATCACCAATTTAGAAACATGGGGTATGGCTCAGCTGTACCACTTTATCCAGAGGGTGGCCCATCAGGTAGAACGGCTTCATTCTGAACTATAGTAGAGGTGCGATGAGCAACAGCAGTAGATCACCGCACTTACTGAACAGCGCGAACATCTCACAGCAGCACAAGGGCAGCTACAAGGTCAGATAAACGAAGTGGCCAGGGTGTTTTCAGGGCTATGGCCAGTCGTTGAGGCTCATTACACTCAGCTTCCTGCAGATGTACCAGAGAAAAATATCGTAGAGCAGGCCCTCCACCTCAGGATCACATTCAATGGCCTCCACAAAGAAAACGCAGAGCTCCAAGTAGCGTTAGCAGCATGGCTAGTGCTGCCCGATCCAGAGGCATTTTATACAACACAAATTGCAGAGAAATAGGGCCAGGTCACTCGGATGCAGTAAACTCTCAAATCTGCAGAACACGATGCTTACGACCTCTTGAAGGGTATTCAGGAGTGCTCGACGGCCCTTACAGTCAAGACGCAGCCCATCTCAGCGCAGCTGTAACAGATTTCGAAGGAAATTCAAGATGCCACAGACCCCTCGCAATTGGACCAGCTCTACACCTAGGTGGATGCTCTAGAGGTTCAGATCCAACAAACAGAGGCCAGCTCAGCAATGTCCAAACAATAAATTCGAGAGCTCCGCCCGCCCCTCCAAATCAGCGCCAAGACAATGCAGCAGCTAGCCGCCGAGGCCGAAACCCAAATCGGCATGGTGTTCGGGACTATACTGGTGCATGTTGAGGAGGCAGCTGTCACCAAGATCGCCACAGAGATAGATGCATTGTTAAAGGGGTGGAAGTAGGCTGTGATGACCTTCAATGAGCTTGAGGCTACATCATTTAGCAAGCTCCCAGAGTTGGGGCCCTTTTTTGGGCAGCAGGATGAAGGCGCATAGCAAGAACAGGGCATGGGGTCCGGTGGGGCGATGGAAATAGAGACAGTGATTTGTGATTGACTCGGGATGAGTTAAGAAACTGTGGTCGGGGCCTGTTAGGGCCCTTGTTTTAGATGTTTTTAATTTTGAACAAAGAACAGATTTTTGGGTTGCGGAACAACACATGGCAGCCACAACCAAGTCACAACTACGGTGAGTAGCGAAGCTACCGAGGTTGCGAGGGAATAGGAGATAGCTGAAGAAACCATATGCATAAGTGCAGAAGAAGAGAATATACAGTAGAAGACAGAGATCAGAACTCATAGACAACAAGAGAGAAGCCGGAAGCAGCCGAAGAAGAACGCAAGAGGAACTAGCAGTTGCGATGGTGGGTGAATAAATAGCTGTCACCCAGTCAAAAGAAGAGAGACGAATGTAGAGTGACTGAAGAGGATTGAGTGAATTCCACAGGAGAGATCTATTTCAAGCTTGATATCTCTATAGTTCCTAGGCTTCTCTTATCTATCTTTCTGTCCTATGAGACGTCTGTAACAGAATTGTAAGCTCTTCCTATGGAAGCAATGTAATGGTGGATCCGGTTGAAGTCATCAATATACTTGCAGGTTGTTTTCTTATTCTATGAGTTACATGCATGCATGATGTCTGTGATATCTTAAAATTTTATTTGCTTAATACCTATACACTCTTCTGAATGTTCTAGTGTATATGATGATGTTTATGTAATCAATTCTATGTTAATCATGAGTTGTGGATCCTTCCCCCACTATCAATCTATTCCCCTTTGACATGTGGTCTTGGCATGCCTCGGGTGAGACTCTCTGCTCTCCGGAGTAGGGTGACAGTGCCAGCGTGGTTCTAGATGACAGTGGATTACCTTGTTGGCCCCAATCTCTGAACCTAGGTCTTGCCTACGAGACCTGTTTCTTTGCCAACATAGTTGATATCTTACTCCTTATTCTGCCATAGTAATCACTCATATATAACTTGATAACTGTGTATTCATTTTATAAGTTGTCCCTCTTTTACAACATTATTTTTTAAAGCTATCTGATGCATTTACTTATTGCAGTTTGTACTCAGTTTCTATAGTTTTCCTAGTTGTTGTGTTTAACTTTGGGGTTTTGGTTCCACCCTTTTTAAAACCATTCATCTGAGTGATAGTTGCATGAGAACCAAAAATTACCAACTGTATTCAGTTGAGTCATATGCTCCTTGCATTTAATATGTCCTAGGCACTATTCTTTACACAACTCAAGGCTGTCTCTAGGAGCTACAACACACCCAGTGCTAAACAACACTTTCAAACTCTGCTAAACAGCCCAAGCCTGCATAGAAATGTCCTAAGAAAAATCTAGATCTAAATAGATCATAAATCAATAATAATCTTCAACCTGCCTTCTATTGTGCCTTCATCTTCTTTATATAGATTATGAGCCTTCTGGTGCCTTAGCCCTCCTCATAACTACATTGTACATGTGGACACAGGTCTCCATGTTGAATGCACTGTCTCTCTATGATCTCCATCATTTAGTGGAGCAATGATCACCCTCTCCATCATGTGTGAATTAAATGAACCACTCCATCATCTCATCATGAATGCTTAATGATCTTACATTTGATTCTTTCCATGATCTTAGTTGACTCTGTGAACCTCCATGGTCTATCTCATTAATGAGACATGATCTCCACTCCTTTCACATTAAGTAGTTTCTCTACCACTCCATTATGTAGATATACATCTAAAATATCCACATACACACATCAAAAGTGGATTTTATTCATCTTTGAGGATTATGGGTCCCTCCACCATTTTATTTACTTAATTAATTAAGTTTATTAAGAACTCTAATATTCCAAATATTGTGTGAAAATTTGGGAATATTACATTCCTCTAACTCAATTTTGATGATTTCATTTTATAAGAAAAAAAAATATATTATGGTGGCCATCGAGAATAAATACTATGGTAATGTGAATCCCTTGAATACTCTTCATCGGATCCTGCTTGATCAGGAGATCAAGTCTCTTGTAGAAAAATGCTCAAAAATGAAGTTTCTCAGAATTGGTCCAAACTAGAACGACTAGAAAGAGCTCGGAAAAATGATCATGTAAACGCAAACGGCACTGAAAACCGATGTCGTATGAGAAAGTTATTCAACTTTGAATTTTCTCAATTTCAGTTAAAAAATGGCCAAAATTTGACTTTATAAAAATTTTTATTAAAAAAAGAATATTCCACAGAATATTCTAGGAATATTTCGTGGAATATTCCACAGAATATTTTGCAGAATATTTCGCAGGCAGCCAATGAAAAGGCGCCATGTGGCCAGCCCGGAGGTCGCCACGTGGCCCCAAGGTCAAATGGAATTGGTTTTATAAAATTTGTTGTTCACGGCAGGGTTCGACCCTGGGTTGGGGCGGACAAAGTCGGACGGTCTGACCATTGGGCCACAGTGTGGTTCTTGTTAAACATTCGACGCAAAGTTCTATTTGAGTTTTGAATAAGGTTTGGGCGGGGCCCGAAAGGGGGCCAGCCCCCTACATGACATGACCTCTACTGGGAACCGTGAGCTAACTGGGCTCGGCGTGGTTTGGTGGGTCGTGGTCCTATGGACTTGTGCCCAGGGCAGTTGATATTTAAATATGCGGGTTTAAAACCATATTTCATGCCAATTAAAACTCAAGGTTATTCAATGTAACCCGATCGGTGCGGTCCTATGGGCTCTTAACTTTAGCACCTCCTTTCGGTAGCATTTTCGGCGGTTCCGAAATTTTAGCGCCTGTCTCCATTTTTGTCAGGGCTATCTGGAACTGCTCCACATTTAGTGGAGCTTTTTAAGGGGACACTGGGAAAAAATTCAGTTAGCCATAACTTTGGCTAGGGAAGTCCATTTGGTACGAATGTTTTTTTGATTTTGGGGTATTGAAGCATTCTGGGGCTGTTGGGATAGGTTGTAGAGCCATCAAGGCACTCTATCAGTGATTTTATCTGCGATTTTTGTTGTGGAGCCACTAGGGCTTGGTAAAAGATCAGTTGTGTTGGACTATACTCATCCATTGGAGGTGAATGAATAGTCGATTTATACTGATTTCAGTCCTCTTTTTCTGAATTTGCATCTAATTTTTCCTTTTGAGGCTTTCTACACAATGTAATTCTTAATTTGAGCATTAATTAAAGAGGGAAAAGCCTATTTAGAGGCTTTTGGACCCAACATAGGTAGCCCAAGAGAGGTGTGAACTACTTAAACAAATGCTTACTGTTATGTTGTGCATTTTTTTTGTTATATTTCAGATTTTACTACATTAAACAGTAACTTTTCATAAGTCCACTTTTCCCAATCAAACTTATACATGTTGTGTGGACAATCCGTCTTGCGGACAAGACCGATCTCCCTAGTACTAAACTATCTAGCAAAAAATAGCCAAATAAACTAATCTTTCTCTAAGCATATATGATCTATGAAAAGCTCTATATAGGTGTAAAAGACTTACTGTTTGTTCAGTGCTTGTTTGAAGTCGTCGTTGTCCCTCGTGTGCTTGAAGGAGTTTCCTTTGTAAACCTACAATTACAAACAAGCAAAAGATTACATAGCACCTGTATAGAAATCATCATAAACCATGCTTATCATAGTGATCAAGGAGTCTATGAAATAAACCATCAATTGAAATATTATTGAGAAAAATGAGTATATTTGTATTAACTTCAAAAAGAGAAAATCCTTCCAACCTAAGCCTTGATGTTGCACAGGACTTTCCGGGGTCCAAAGTAGGAATCTCTTTTACTTTGACAAGTTCTGCACTCCTCCAACCAAGAAAAATAGAGGTATGTAATCTCTCCTCACAAAAGTCTTAGTTAACCAAGTCTAAATCTCAACATCACTCAACTTCAAATATTCTAAAAGCTTGAACTCCCTTTGAGGCTACCCAATGCCTCTTTTTATAGTAGAAAGGAGGAGGTTTGTTGTTCCAAGGATAAAGGGATAGAATCCTCCTTCAAAGGGATAGTTCCTTACATCAAGGGGTTAGCTCCATAAGGTAAGGGATTCATGCACCTCACAAGAGTGGTTCTGCCACCACAAAATCCATTCTAGAAGCTTCCAGAATTCACTTTTATTGAGCTTTTTGGAATTTACTTGTGCCTTTTTAATATTACAGGGGTTTTCACCTTTAACAAAGATAAAGTGCGTTTAGGAACGCAGGAAAGCTGAACATTGGGTGTGGTACCGCAGGCAAGATAGTCAGAAAGTGCGATACCAAGTTTAAGAGACTTTTAGGAACTTTTTCTGATTTTCAAGGCTTGACATGAGGAACTGATATGTTAGACTTGCAAAAGGGAGAAGTATGAGTAATAATGAGCTCATACACATGGTAGAATGTCAGTGTGACAATTTTCAGTGTAACAGATTGCCCCCTAAAGTGCAAAGTCTGGAATAGATGATGCTGAAGTCTGTCATATATGAAGAGTGCAGTACTTTATCATTTCAAAGATCATCTTGTGGACACCCCAGTCAGCACCTGTAAAAACATTCAATGCAAAATATACATGTATACATATCATCACTAAGGTAGGCATTCCCATAATCAGATTAAAATAACTAAAAACTGATTCAACTGTTCTGATACAGGAATGATTTTGAGTACATCACAGTATAGACATGTGTGAACACAACATGGATGCAGCCATCTGTTTATAAATAATCCACTGTATAAATGATAATAAAATTCCTTGCAGCCTGGATGGTAGAAACTAGATCCAGGGTCTTGATTTCCATATCTCGAACTAGTATGGTTCTATCCATGCGAATGAATGTGTCGAAGTCGAACATGGTAGAAACCACTTGATTACCAGTCAATGATGTAAACTGTTAACAAGTGTGAGAGTAACCACCAGTAATGTCAATGGCTCTCAAATTACCCAGTACAATCCATGAAATGCGAATGAATGAGCTAAAGTCGAACATGTCATGAAATCATTCGATCGAAGGTCAATGATGCAACCTGTCGTCGAAAGCGAGAAATCTGCCATTAAGGCATGCAGATTTCAAGGTACTGATGATTTTTAGATCAACTTCCTAGATAATGAGTTGTCGTCGATAGAAAGTGATCCGTTGTAGGCAAGCCTATAACACGAAATCATAGATCAAGTTTTGAAAATATATCGGCAAGGACTGACTCAGGGATGGTCAAAATGGATGACAGATATTTTGCAGATGAATGGTTTATTTGAACTGTCCTCTTGAACACACAACGACACTGCAGATGGTTTGGTAACAATTGACCCAAAGCTAATACCCAGAAACCAGCTGAAGACTTTCAAATGAGGTTTGATTAACTGTTAGACAAAGGATTTCCCAACCTAGGTGATTGAAAGTGTCGTGTTCAAGAGTGGTCGACTGAATTTTCAAAAAATCAAGATACAACAAACACACCCATTTTTCTCTCTTTTCCCCCACCATTTCTGGCAAGTACCTCTTTATTTTTTGACAATCTTGAGGAGGATAACATTTTCTTGTTTATAATCTCATCCTTTGGATGAGTCCAACTTAGTTTAAAATTCAAACCCTAAGAAGGAGTGGTTCGTTCCTGTTTAAAATTGAACAGGTCCTTTACTGTTAAGTTTTAACGAGTCCAGTATAGGAGAAACTCGGTGTTTTTCAATTTTAGGGAGTCTGAAGAAAAACTTAAGAAAACTCCATGGGTGTACTTTTTCGTAAATTTAGTCTCTCAAGCCTGAAAAAGGATAAAATAATGTGGGAGAGAACTCTATTGACCGCAATTAGTCAACGTATACCTTTTTCGTAAATAGTCCATTTCAGTCTGTAAAAGGGGTAAACTTATACTGAAGGGACGATCATTCATTTACTTTAATGAGTTCGAACAATCAAGTACTCGGAAATCTTTTCATGTTTAGAGAGTCTGAAAAGGGCTTAAAAGAGAACTCATGTGGTTTTTCTTTTTTTCTTAAAGAAGTTTTAACAAGTTTGAAAAAGTAATAAAGTATACTCGCAGTTTCGATTTTTCTATAAATTTTAACGAGTTTGAAAAAGGATAAAAATGCACTCATGGTTTCTTACTTTCACAAGTTTTAACGAGTTCAAAAGGGATAAAAATGTACTCAATATGGCCGACTTCAATTTAATTTAACGAGCAGGGAAAGAAAGATAAATAACTCGATTTTCATGTGTTTTATGAAGAGTGAAAGATAGCAAAATAATCTCAAGATTTTCATGAGTTTAACGAGCCTTGAAAATAACCGAAATTGATCACTCCAAGATAGGTTTCATTTTTACAAAAGCTTGAAAAACAGACAAAAACTATGCTTCCAGAAAGTGGTTTTTACTTTTTATCTGCGCTTCTTGAAACAGAGAAAAACTATGCTTCAGAGTGGTTTCATTTTTACACAAGCTTGGAACAGAGAGAAAACTGTGCTTGATGCCCCCTAAGCGTAACTGCTAGAGCGCATGCCCCCCCAGCTTCATTTCATTCAACTAATTACACTACCGGTAATTAATAGTTGGATGGAATGAAGGTTCATTTACGAGATCATATGAAAGACCCGACCTAAAACTGTAATAAAATTATACAAAAAACTGAAATAACTAACCTAAATATATGACTTAACATTTATGAGATCTAGTCAAATACTCGACTCAATTAGGGGAGGATTTGTTTCATTTTTTAATGAGCTTGACACAGGAAAAGAACTATGCTCATGGCAATGTGTTTCATTTTTTAACGAGGTTGACACAGTAAAAGGAACTTTCCTCGTCTAAATGTTTCATTTTTTAACAAGGTTGACACAGTAAAAGAAACTATCCTCGTATCTATTCTCTACAATCTACCAATATAACCTACTAATTCATTTTTTAATGAGGTTGACACAGGAAAAGAATTGTCCTCATACCTTATTCATTTTTTAACGAGGTTGACTCAGTAAAAGGAACTCTCCTCATCGGCCATTGATTCATTTTTTAACGAGGTTGACACAGTAAAAGGAACTATCCTCATACCTGATTCAATTTTTAACGAGGTTGACTCAGTAACAGGAACCATCCTCAGAAACTACTTATTTCTAATCTATCAATCTAATCTCTAAAATCTATCTATTGATTCATTTTAACAGGCTCGACAGAAAATAACTTTCCTCATTGCAACCGATCCATTTTTCTTTCTCTTTAATTGTGTTGACATGTTAGGTTGAATCCTCTCACTACCATCGATTCATTTTTTTAACGAGGTTGACACAAAGAAAGGAACATTCCCTCACACTCACTGATTCATTTTTTAACGAGGTTGACATAGTAAAAGGAATTTTCCTCAGACTCACTAATTCATTTTTTAACGAGGTTGACACAGTAAAAGGAACTATCCTCAGACCTAATCATGGCTTCCAACTGGAAGAAACACATGTCAATGGACACCTTGATCATGGCTTCGAAGAGGTCTTCATCAGAAGGAAGAATAGTTCTTTGGAAGGAACACATGTCAAGGGACTCGAAAGAGATAAGAACATTGCGTTCAAATAATCCCATAGAGTTTTCCATGTCAATTACTGGATCTAAGTCAAAGGAAGACGAGCAAACAGTGAGAAGCTCACTTACATCGGTAACTGAAAACATGGGACTAGTTGCCACATAATTAACTCATATGCTGGGTAGATACTCACTAATCGAACATTCAAGGATGTCGATAATTTGCATGAATCAGATCAGTTTACCAAAATTCAGCAGCCCATAGTCACAATATTGCCATTGTGAGGGAAAGACATCACACGAAAGAGTGTCGATACGACATCTTTCATTGCATAGACATAGTCTCGCCCAAGGAGTAAATTGAAATCCAAGGGGCCTCGAACTACCATAAGATCAATACAGACAGTTTTACCTTCCAAAGTAATAGAAAACTTAGGAAGGATCCCTAAAGGTTCACTAATGGTTCTGTTAAAAGCTTTCTGTGATTCTCGCTGCATTAGGCACAAGCTAAGGAACCTAAAGCTTCTGGCAAATTGAGGCAATGATAATATTAACGTAAGGCACCTTTTCATCTAATTGCAGTATCGTGTACAACCTGCTCACCAAACTTCACAATGATTTGGAAAGGGATGGAGGAAGGAAGACGAGGTTCTCTCAATCCATTCCAATCAAAGGAAAAGACCTCAATACTTGGAGGGGGTTCTATAGAAACAAGTGAAATTCCCCCCGGCGTAGAAGAATCTGATGTAACAAGAAGAACTTGAGCAGTATGAAGTTCACTCTCTACAAGGAGAATGGGATCGACCGAATGTGAAATCGAATCGACCACTTGATCAACTAATGGATCATCAACCTGAGTGATATGAGTTTCACTCTCCAATGAAAGAGTGGGATCGAATGTACTTGAAACTAGATCAATCACTCCGTCAGTTGACGGTAGGTTGGGAGAAAGTTTACGGTAACTAGTTGGAAATTCTTGCTGTGGAACAGTAAGATTTTCCAACAATTTTGAGGCTTCATCCATGTGAGGGAAAATGTGAGTTTGATGACTCCCTTTGCATAACTTACAAGGAAACCTAACTTTACCCTTTTTCCCAGGAACCTGACTATCACTGGTTGATGGATCAACGGAAAGTTGATGAGATTTTTCTGACCATACTTCCAAGACCTTTGGAATACTGGGACAATTGATAAGGAAGTGGTCACTCTTACAAAGCCTGCAAGGGTATTTTAGTTTCTACGACCATGTTGGAGGTTTCCTCAACACAACTAACAACACCTCACAAATGCCACCAGATGGTTGAAAGACTTCCTTCTCATCTCATCTTTCTTCTTCTTCTTACCTTTCTTCTTCTTCTTAGCGACATGGTTACTAACGTCAAGGCTTTTACCAAGCGAAGAGGAATAAATGGAGGAAGAAATATTAGGTGAAGAAGGTAAAGGGTCAACAGAAGGTTGGTGATGTTGAGATGGTGAACTCTGTTGAAGTGAAGCATCCGGTTGAGGTGGAACAAATGGAGTATTCGGGGCCAATGAAGTTGAAAATAACCATATCGGTAAACCTATTGTAAATCCAGGTAATGACAAAGTAGCCATATAAGGAGGACCAAAATTTCCAAAGGAAGGAAAAGTACTAGGATTCTCATTAAGAGGGGTTCCTTGGTTGGTAAATTCTGAAACAGTTGCCATTATATTCAACTTCAGTGAATTTTATTAACAATTTAAAACTAAAATTAACAATTAAAAATTCACACCTAACAATTAATATTCACAATTCACACCTATGGTCTCAAAAAGTAAAAAAAAACAAATTAACACGCACTATCAAATCTAGGAGTCAAACCACACACAAACAGTAACTTCCCGTACTAAAAAAACTAGTTGGTGATGAAATCCAACATCGTAGAATTTAATATAGAAAGGGCGGTTGGAACAGTTACCCCGACAACCTGCTTAATGAAATATACTGGCACAAGTTTCTTCATAAAACCATCTCGAGTGAAGAGAATGTTGAGAATGCAGCAAGATGATGGAGCTTGGTGAAATGAAGTCGCCTTCACCAAGTGGGCCCGCAGGCGAATTCTGGCGCAAAGTCTATTTTTAGACTATGTCTATTTTTAGACATATGGAGCATGGTTCGGGGATTCCAGTTTGAGATTCTTGGAGCATTTTTCATGTTGGTAAAAATATATGATACTCTATTTTTTAGGTCAAAGAGGTCGAAGGCTATTTTTGGACTGCCTCTCCTAAAAATATGGAAGTCAAATATTATTTACCCTTAATAATATTTGGACTCTAAACAGCAGTTTACTCTCTTGGAGCACTTCAGTTCGAGCTACAGAAGTGGCTCATGCATCTGATAGAGGAATCACGTGGTTCCCAAGGGTTTTATGGCATCATGAATGGTTGACTTCAGTTGGACTTCAGTGGCAGAAGTTTGGAGGAGTTAATGAGACAGATAGTGGAGTTGTGTTCTGTTTATTTTAGTTGAACTAGTTGAGATCAGTTTAACTAGCTAATCAATTAGTTATGAGTGGAGTGAATTAAATATTATTTAATTCATTAATTAGTAACTCATTATTCAACTCAAGAACACATCAGTTCACTACGGTGCATGATCAGTTCAGTGGAGACCAGTGAAAGAGGTAGATGAAAGGGTGGAGTTAGCTATCAGTTGTGACTATACTGTTGCTATTTGCAACACACAGATAGGTGGAGTAAGCCCATGAGGATTGCGCAGTTCAGGCTGGTGGTTTATCTATATAAATAGGCCATCCCATAGCATTGAAACATGTAATAGAGGCAAGGCAATTAGTGGTGAGTTTTGAACCAGTAACATGTTCAAAACCAAGCTAGTTTGTGTGTAACTTCATGAGATAGTACTAAGTACTTGTGAGGAGTATTGTACTGAGTTGTTACATGATTTCTCCATTATAATATACACAATAGCTGCGGTGTTTTCAGCTATAAGCTTTCCCCATACATACTGTGTTAATGTGTATGATGATTTGATGTGTATCGCTTGATTTTATTTCCGCATGTGTGATGATCTGAGTTGGTTGAGTGGAAGAGATTATGTGTTGTGTATGAAGTTCAAATAGTATGTGACCAGGATAGTCTCGGTGAATAATTAATCATTATTCAGTAAATTTCTACATGGTATCGGAGCTATTGAAGCAGAGATTGATCATCACAGTGATTAAAAACTTATTTCGGTAGACAGAGTCTACATGCGGGCCAGGTAGCCTCCAGATTCATTTTTCTTCGAAAAGTGAAAGGTCTGGTAAATGCACCTTGCAGTCAATCTCTGTGCTAGAAATAATTTGTTCTCACGATCTAGAGCGGTTGAGCTTTGAGGTGGAATTCAAAATTTTGCAACAGTTTTGTTTTCTTGGTGCCAGTGTTGAAAATGTCTTTCAATGGCTTGCGACTCGAATATGATCTTGAAGGAAGTTCGAATTATGTTGCATGGAAGGATCACATGGAAGCAGTATTAGAAGATAATGGTCTAAAGGATTTTGTAGACACGGATGTCCAAAAGCCCACTGATGCAGCTGAAGTCAATGCATGGAAAAAGAAGATGGCGAAGTGTCGAAGGATCCTGTTGGAGGGCGTCAAGGATCATATTGTATCCAGCCTGCTGTTGGGAAAAATACTGAGAGGGGGGGGGGGTGAATCAGTATTTACTGCATAATCAAAAACTTTTTACTTTTTCATTCCTTAAAACCCATACGCTACTTTCCTTCAGTAAACTAGCATATATACGCGGATCCCCTTTATGAAACTAGCGTATACACAGAGATCTAGATCTGTCATTAAATATTTACTTATATTATTCCATCATTCATTCATCAGATGCTCAATAAACAGTAAATAGGTGCAGTAAGAACAGAATAAACCATCACACAAAGCATCACACATGAACACCAGGATTTTTAGGTGGAAACCCAAATCGGGAGAAAACCACCGCTGCAGTTGCTCAGCCTTCAATATTTTATTATAGACAAAACATCTTACAACATATGTGCTGGCGCAGACTTGACCAGCACGCAGGCACCCACCTGCGCTCGTTTACCAGCCTCTCCTGGAAGGGAGCTCCAACCCCCTGACTCGTTTACCAGCCTCTCCTGGAAGGGAGCTACGACCACCCGATCTCGTTTACCAGCCTCACCTGGAAGGGAGCTACAACCCCCTGACTGAAGGCTACAACCCTCAGCACCACCTTGGACCACGTTTCATCAATTTTCACACTGGATCCAACAACTTCAATAGAACAACACTTGCAGGCCACATTTCATCATATTTCCAAACTGGACCCTTTCCATTTTTAAGCACAAACATACATCACCAACAGATACTTATCAACACAGATCAGATAGCAGAAACACAGCAGAACAGATCAGATATTTCATACCCTTTGCTTCAGCAAACCCTAGTTTGCATACGCGCTTTTACTTCACTGATGTCGCGTATATACGCGCTTCCGTCCACACGGACAAGCGTATACCTCTGTATGTATTTTATTGCGCATACGCGCTTCCACTTCATCGAAGCCGCGTATATACGCGCTTCCTCTGCGGCGAAGTAGCGTATAGATCTTCAATCATTATAGAGCAGCATACTTCTTCAGATCAGATATTCAGTTCAGATTTACCCTTTTACTTCAGACAGATGTTCGCCTCATTTCAGATCTAAGCCTTCCATAAGCAGATCTAGCAGATACAAGCACATTTCAGATCTAGATCCCCTTCTTCATCATTGGTGCATCATACATTCAGATTTATCATTCAAGTGTAACCCTTTCCATTCAGATCTACTTCAAAGAGAAGTATTCATTCAAGCTCAGACATCTTGCACCCACACTCATGATTTGCACAATGAATTTCTTCTCCTTATATAGGTTTATCCTTTTTTAATACCATGGGTCAAAGCAATACCATGAGCCTTCAATACCACGGGCCAAAGCAATACCATGAGCCTTCAATACCACGAGCCAAATCAATACCATGAGTCTTCAATACCACGGGCCCCTGTTTTTGCACTTTTTGAGCGCTTTTTCACATACGCGACTTCTCACGTTCTTTCCCGCGTGCATACGCGACTTCCCCTAGACATATCCGCGTATTCATAGAGACATACTTTTTCATCAAGATTGAGCACATGCTGACTTCTTTTCTTCACTGCCTTCTGTACACACTGTAGATACATCATATTTAGCTTATCAAGAACATATTCTAGCAAGCACAACTTCACCAAGTAAGTTGTCATCATCTTCATTAAGAGGGTTGCCTTTCAAGGACAACACTTAGCATCATATTGTCAACAAACATCATATCACATCAGATTTACATCATTTACCAAGTCCATCTAGTCAAGAATAACTTCATCAGGTGGATTGCCATCAAGGACAACACATGTCAACAGTCACATGTCTTCATCTTCATTCAGTGGGTTGCCATCAAGGACAACACTCTGCATCATATTTCCAACAATCTCCCCCTTTGGACTTGATGGCAACCACGATGGTGTTTGATCACCACAACAAATAGGTACATTAAGAATACCATGACACCATGTCACTCTCTCCATTTTTGACACCATTCTTTCTCTTCATTCAAACACCATGTCACTCTCCCCCTTTGACATCAAGGGCAAAGGGCGGATCAAAAACCAACATACTCTCCCCTTTTTTTCTCCTCATGTGGAAGAAACGTTCTGCAGATCTGATATATACTGAAGTGACCAAGCTCCCCCTGAGTTCATGCTGAATCTTCAAACAAATTTTCAATGAAGTACATGACTCTATGACTTTCCTATCACCAATGACTCATACTTACATCAAATATCCAACTAGGTGGATTTACACATGAGACTCCAGTACCCAACCAAGTGGGTTTACACATTTCAACTCAACTACCCAACCAAGTGGGTTTACAAAATTTACAAGTCCTTACATGACTGAATATTACAATTTTACATCATGGGTCTCAACAAGACCTTTTCAACAAGTTACAAAAATGACCATTCAATACCAACACCAGAAATTCCTCAAGAAAGAGAACATATTTTAGAACCATCATAATGCCAACAATGCATTATACTCAGCAACGCTAATGCTCCCCCTGAATCTGTGCATCCAGGAATCTGTTTCATATGACTAAGGCTCCCCCTTAGTTTGTTTGACATATATTTGATATTGATTCAGGTATTTAATTTTAATTTTTCAAATTCTTTAGTTTTTATGAAAGTTTGATTTTTAGTGCAAAATTGGCTGATTCAGAAATTCCCGTAATAGCTATATGGTTGATGTGGTTGCAGGACACTTGGGCACGAGTTGAATGCATGGATGGACAGATTGGCAACTAGGACTAAGCCACCTATGCTTAGTTCGAACAGAACAAGCTTTATTAGGCCCATTTAGTTCCAGTCAATCATGACTAGTCATTCAGAAATCCCATAGAAATAGGGCAGTTTTGAGATTCTATGGGATTGACCATATTTCTTGGGATAAGAATAATGAATTCGACTTAGATAGGTGGATGAGAAGTAGATGGGTTTGTTTGAGTAAAAATAGATCAGTTTGTTCATGAGACTTCTTACTTAAAGCCAAAGCTTTGATGGCTTATGTATTAGGATTATTATTGACTTATATACTTTTATATTGTGACAATTTTGGATTGAGAAGTTAATTTGAAGACTTGTGCTGTTATCAATTTGCTGTTCAATGTTATGGATGTGTGACTGAAGTTAAGCTTCTGAGCTCATTTATCAAGTGTGCAAGGCAAGGGTGGAAGGGCCCCCATTCCAAGCTAAGTACACTTTCTTGTAACTAGTTTTATTTCCTTGTTGTAGAACTGGTTTTCAAAGCTTTATTTCAGATTGTTTAATGATTTATGCATAGTGATTGATGTCATTAGTTTATAACTTATTCATCACTTTATCAAGTTGGAAAAACAGATGTATCAAGTTGAGCATCCCTTCTATGAAAATGATGAATTAAAGTTGGTTTCTTTTGTTTGTGTGCAAGTAGTTTCTTGTTGAGATTTTTGATATTAAGATGAATGAATTATAATGGAACACTTTACATGTCTCTTAAGTTAAGAGCTTCTTTCATTAATAATTTATCCATCTTAAGTTCTTGGTTTTAATCTCTAATTCATTAAGTGGTAATTGAGGTGAAAGTGGATTTCTTGAGTCAAGAATCATTTCAATGTTATTCCTCCTTTTAAACTAATTGAGTTAGAGTTATAGAATAGCTTATCTTTCAAGGTTTGATTATATCTGATCTTCACATATAGTGAACTTGCCTCAAAGCATAAACTACCCGGATTGATAATAAATAATTGTGTTAGTTTAGGTACATAAATTAGCTCAACATTTTGGCGCCGTTGCCGGGGAGGCAAATATCGGCATAGTCAATAGAGAGAAAAAATAAAAATAAAAACACAAAAACAGTAGTTACACTTTTTAGTTATGTTTCTTTATGCCTAGACATAGAGGTCCTCATGGTAGATTTATTAAAAACCCCCCACAAATAGAGATAGGATCATCAAACACCCCAGTTACTGGTAATCCAATCATTGAGGAATTGTCAGAAAAACAAAGAAGTGGACAAAGATTGACTTTGATTGAGAGACAAACTTTGTTAGCTTGGGAAGCAAAGCAAAAACAATCTTCAACTTCTGGAAAACAAAAAGAAATTATCAAAGGAAAACAAACTTTATTTCCATCCATAAATCCTCCTATCTTTGACCAACCTGAAACTCCACTTAAAATTGAAACAAATCAACCAATGGCAGAAGAAGGACATGGATCTGTTATTCTCACTCCTGAACAACGAGCTCAATATGAAAGACAACAAGCAGAATGGAGAAGAAAAAGAGAAGAGGATCCAAAACAAGAAAATGATAGAAAAATGGAAAATGATCAGAAAAGACAAGAAGATGAAACTACCTTTGGCTTTCCAATAATTGACACAAGTGCAATATTAGGAGAAGAAGTGAAAATGAAAAATATTCCACCTTCTGTATTGCCAAATTGTTATGGAATGTCAACAGAAGATCCTGATTCATTTATGTTTGAATTTGATATTCTATGTAGAACATATGGATATACTGATGACATCCATAAACTTCGTCTTTTTCCTGCAACATTAAAAGCAGCAGCCTTGAAATGGTTTATGGGTTTAGGAGAACATACAATAGCTTCTTGGGATGATATGAGATCAGTCTTCCTTTAAAAATATCAAGCTTATTGCAGATCTAGAGATTCAAAGGAAGATATTTTTAGAATGACACAACAAGAAGATGAAAGTCTAGAAGAATATTTGGAAAGGTTTTTGTATAATCTACAGAAATCTAAACAACATTCTCTAAATCAAGAAACCATTCGAACAATCTTTCTCAAGGGTATAAGGGATGAATATCTTGACATTTTGAATGTGATGGGTAAAGGAGATATCTCAAACCTACCATTCGAAGAAATTGTTGACTTATGTCAAAAATATTCTAGAGGAAGAGCAAAAGCAGGAAGAAGAGAAGTAAGTTCCAAAGCAGCAAAGTCAGCTGCAGGAGGGATAACACGAGCTGAAATAGGAAGTTTATTGGAAAATTTCAAAACAGATCTTTTAAGTACATTAGGGACACAAGTAGATGTGCTAAAGAAAAATAAGAGGAAAGAAGAACAAGACCAAGCTTTAGCAATCTTTTGTCCCAAATGTAGAAACAAACATCCATTAAGAGAATGTCCTTTGGATAGTGTTAAGAGTATACAGGTTTGTGGTCTTTGTACAGAAAAACATTCCACAGAAAATTGTCTAAAATTGAAAGAATTACAAATGAATTCAATGGAAGAAGTGCCAGGAATGGAAGGTTTTTATTATGTAGCACCACGAAGACCATGGCAACCTAGAATGCCTCAACAAAATCAGCAACAAGTCCCTCAACAAAATTACCTTTATCCATCTCAAAATCCTTGGACAACTCCAATGCCATGGCAAGCTTGGTCTCCACAACAATATCCACAACAACCTGCACAAGGTTGGAGAGGATATGGTTATGGAAACCAGCCACCTCAACAATACCAGCAACAATATCAACAACCATTCACATATCCGCAATATCCTCAATCCATACCATTTCAACAACAACATTCTGCATATCCACAATCCATTCCATATCCGCAGCAGAATCCCCCACCGTTGTTGACCCAACCACAACAGTTGCAGCTACCCACAAATCAACCCAGACCAACTCAATTACCAGCACAACCAATTGCAAATCCAAATAATAAAGTGGAAAAAGCTGCATATACTGTAGAGGAAGCAACATGTTTTCCCACATATTCAATTCTTCCTCTTAATGAAGTCCATCTAAGGTCTGGAAAAGTGCTTAAAAAGGATTCTCCTCCAATCATAGAAGAACCAACCGAACAAGGAGAATCACCTGAAACATCACAAACTAAGATACAAATTCAGAAAGGAACAAACATTACAACTCAAACACCACCTTATCCTGAAAGGTTAGTGGAACAACAAAAAGAAATAACCCTTCCTGAATTTGATATTTTAGATGAGTTAAAAAATGCTTATGTAAAAATTCCCTTGTTAAAGGCAATTAAAGAAATACCAATATATGCTAAAACAATAAAGGAATTGTGCATTAAGAAAACTCAGAGAAAGAAGAAGGATCCTACTACAATCCAAGTCATTGGTAAACTAGCAAGTCTCATGTCTACAGAAAACAAAATAGAAAAATATATTGATCCTGGTATCCCTATGGTTACTATATCAATAAATAATTTTTCAGTGCCAAACACATTAATAAACTTGGGAGCAGCTATAAATGTAATGACAATGGAGACCATGAAAACTTTGCATTTGAACAACATTAGATCAACCTCTACAATCTTAGAATTGGCAGACAGATCTAAAGTTGTTCCTGAAGGAATATTGGAAGATATAATAGTCTCTTTGGATTCATGGGAGTATCCTGTTGACTTCCTTATTCTGCAACCAAAATCAAATTTGGGAGGACATCCTCTAATTTTAGGCAGACCATGGTTAGCTACCGCTGATGCCTTTATAGGATGCAGATCAGGAAGCATGATTATTTCACATGGAGAAGAAGGGAAACATATTGCTCTTTATTCACCTACACAGTCAACTTCTTTAGAATCAGTACTTGAAGCTCAAGAAAAACAGCAAACTAAATCAGTTTTAAGTATAAATAAATTCATTGATCTAAGAGAAGAAGAAGGGAATGAAGACTTAATGGATCTTTTCATTTCAGAACCAAGTATTTCAGAGCAGCTTAGAGAAATGCAATATGAAGCTGCAAATAACCTTTTGAACCAAAGTTTTCAGGAAACCTGTACTATTCAAACTTTGAGAAATTCTTTTATAGACATCTTTCCTGTAAACACAATCTCCAATCCAATAATAAAAACAATTGAGGTAAGTCCTGGAAAACATTTAAACATTGAAAATGAGTTGCAATCAGAACAAGAACAAGAGGTAATTGCATTATTACAGAAATATTCAAAAGCTTTTGCCTGGGATTATACTGACATGCAAGGAATCCATCCTAACACATTTGTCCACCACATCTATACAGATGAACAAATTAAACCTGTAAGACAACCTCAAAGACGAATGAATCCTATGATGAAAGAAATAGTGAAAGATGAATTGCAAAAATTGTTAAATGTTGGATTCATCTATCCTATTTCAAATAGTCAATGGGTTTCTCCACTGGTTATTGTTCCAAAGAAAAATGGAAAGTGGAGGATATGTGTGGATTATCGAGAACTAAACAAAGCTACACTCAAAGATCATTTTCCTCTACCATTTATTGATCAAGTGTTAGACTCATTGGCTGGAAAGAAATTCTTCTCTTTCTTAGATGGGTTTAGCGGGTACAACCAGATTAGAATAGCAACAGAAGACCAAGACAAGACAACATTTACTTGCCCATGGGGAACTTATGCATATAATGTTTTGCCATTCGGTTTATGTAATGCATCTGCAACTTTTCAACGAGCAATGCTTGCAATTTTTGCTGATCTAATCCATGAATGTGTAGAGGTTTACATGGATGACTTTACAGTTTATGGAAACACATATAATGATTGCTTAAATAATCTTGAGAAAGTGTTGAAACGATGCATTGAAACAAATTTGTCATTAAGCAATGAGAAATGCTATATACTGTTGACAGAAGGAATAGTTCTGGGACACCATATTTCTTCTTCAGGAATAAAAGTGGATCCAGCAAAAATCCAAGTCCTAGTAACCTTAATGCCTCCTACAACACAGAAAGAGGTAAGAATTTTCTTAGGCTATGCAGGTTATTATAGACGATTCATTGAAAACTTCAGTAAAATAGCCCAACCTCTGTTCAAATTATTAGCAAAAGATATTGAATTTCACTGGACAAATGACTGTCAAAATGCATTTCAAATTCTAAAAGAAAAATTATCAGTTGCACCCATTCTCCGTGGACCAAATTGGTCTTTGCCATTTCATATATCAACTGATGCATCTGATACCGCAATAGGTGCCTCCCTTGGACAGAAAGAGAACTTGTTCAATTATGCAATATACTTTATAAGCAAGAATTTAACACCTGCAGAATTGAACTATACAGTCACCGAGAAAGAAATGTTAGCCGTTATACATGCAGTAAACAAATTCAGACATTATATAACAGGATATCAAGTTTTCATTCATACAGATCATTCAGCAATCAAATATTTGATGAATAAACCTATAACCAATGGAAGAGTAACAAGATGGTTACTATTACTGCAAGAATTTAATATCACAATACAAGATCGGCCAGGCAAGGAAAATCAAGTAGCTGACTTTCTGTCCCGCATACATTCACCCAATGATCCAAATCCGGTTGCAGATAACTTTCCTGATGAACATCTGTTTGCTATCACAGTAAAAACACCATGGTTTGCAGACATGGCAAACTATTTATCTTCTGGAAAGTTACCAAACCAATTCACTAAAAAGCAAAGACACAAAATTATTAAAGAAAGTTCCAGGTATAGTTGGGTAAATGGTGATTTATTTTATACTGTTTCAGATTTGATAATTAGAAAATGTGTGCGAGAAGATGAAATATTAGATATTCTAAAGGCATGTCACGATGAACCATGTGGTGGCCATTTTGCAGATAAACGAACAGCATATAAGGTGCTGCAACTGGGCTACTACTGGCCATCCATCTTCCAAGACTCTAAGAAATATGTCAAGCAATGTGACAGTTGCCAAAGAATAGGGAGACCAATAACAAGAGATGAGATGCCGCTGAAGCCACAAGTCCTCATAGAACCATTTGAGCAATGGGCGCTTGACTTTGTTGGACCCATCAATCCATCATCAAATGGAAACAAGTACATCTTAGTATGTACAGATTATGTAACCAAGTGGGCAGAGGCGAAAGCAGTGCATAGAGCAACAGAAGATATAGTGGTCAACTTTCTTTTTAAAGAAATCTTTGTCAGATATGGAGTACCAAGACAAATTGTAACAGATCAAGGAACACAATTTACATCAAAACTGGTACGAGATCTAACAGAGAAGTACAAGATCAAACACAGAACATCTACACCATATCATCCTCAAGCAAATGGGCAGGTTGAATCAACAAATAAAGTCCTAGAGAATATCATGACAAAAACAGTAAAGCTGAACAGAAAAGATTGGTCTAAAAAATTACAAGATGCACTATGGGCCTATAGAATTACATGGAAGAATACAACTGGTTTTAGTCCATACCAGTTAGTATATGGAAAAGAGGCCTTATTGCCTATAGAGTTTCAGATACAAACATACAGACTAGCAGTTGAATTAGGACTAGACCTGACAGAAGCACAACAGCAGCGGATCATGGAACTGAATCAGTTAGATGAGCATCGTCAACAAGCCATAGAACATACTACATTTGTGCAACAACAAAGAATGAAGTGGCACGACAGATATATCAAGACAAAGACATTTCGCAAGGGAGATTGGGCATTACTTTTTGACTCCAAGTTCAAAGATTTCAAAGCAAAGTTCACAACACACTGGCTAGGCCCATATGAAATTGATGAAATCTTCGACAATGGAGCAGTAAAGATCAAGACAATTGACCAGGATTCCACCTCCTTTATAGTGAATGGACATAGGCTCAAAGTTTATAATAAGCCTATCAGTAAAGAAGCATTTATGAAACAACTGACAGAAGATACAGAACTGGAAGTCATGGCACACCAAGTTCAGCCATCTTCCAGTCCTGTAGTTGAATAAAAATAAAAAAAATAATAAAAAAAAAATAATAAAAAAAATAATAAAAAAAAAAAACATAAAAAATAATAATTTGTTTGCTAGTAAAAACCAGGCAACTGGCACTATGCAAACACGAATTCATAGGGGAAAATCAAGGCAACTTGGACTCTATGAATTCCTTTTCTTGTTCTATTGTTCTCACATAACTTCAATACAGGTACTCTCCATCAACAAATGACTTGAGGACAAGTCATATCTTAAGCAAGGGGGAGACTTGTATTAGATCTTTAGCTGAAAAGTTGAAGTATAGAAGAAACTTGTATTGTCAACAGAGGGACCTGAAAGAAGAAATCAATACAGAGGGACATGAGAGACCTGCCAAAACAACATGTGCAAGCAGTGCAGAGGGACCTGAAACAAAGAATCAGTATAAAGGGACCTGATTTTCAATTCAAGAACCAGAGCATGAAGGACAAGGAGCAGCAATAAAATTCACTTTTTGATTCATCTAACAACATCTGACTTCATTCCACCTGTACAAACATCATTCAGGGAAGTATATGAATAGTCATTTTGTGCTTGAAATTCAAATTTTTCTTAGGAATTTTTAGTTTTTGTTAAGTTAAAGTTAGTACCTGAAGATATTCAATATTCCTATACATATCCTATCTTCATAATATCCTATACATATTCCATTTCATTCATATACACATTTCTCATACATATTCCCTATAAACCTAAATATTTTTCTTGAGCAAAAGACCAAGCTAGGACAACTCTTTCCACCTGCATACATAAATCAAGCATTAGTATGGTGATGATTTTAAAAATGACCTAAGATGGTCATTTTAAAAATCATAAAGATATGCATAAAAAGCAAAACAAATAATGCGCTATACAAAGACTATATACCATGAGTATAAATGAGGAATGCGAATTGAACGCAAAAGACATAAGGTTAATACGCATAAGAGGTAAGGTCAATGGCATATAATCAATGCGCATATGGTATAATCATAGGCAAAGGTATAAGGCGCATAGTTGGAACATAATGGTTATGACATAGTTGACAGGTTTGACAGAATGATAATGGCATATACAACGTAGGAGAATCATTGCACGAAAGGACACGGCGGAAGTAATCAGTTCATGCAGAAGGTAGTGATGATACGGGTGTATCATTCAAAGTGAAATGCGTTGGTGCATATCATAGCACACGACGATGGGAAATCAACGTGCACGGTGGTGACAATACAGCGTGATAATTCAACCATAGCGTGCACGGTGGTGTGATAAAACAACCATGTGATTCAAACATAACGTGCGCAGGTGGTGGTGTACGTATATAGTTTAAACATTAAACAAGGCAGTGGTATCCTCATGACACAGTCTGTCGACTGGTCAAAGAGGACAACCATACCAACCTCACATAATAACGCCATCAGACACGGTACAACCAGGAACTCGGTCCATTCATGACTTTCAACCTCATTCCTCATTGCCAGAGCTCAGAAGGAAGGCGTTTTGAAACAAAACATTGATCTGAAGAAAAGAGAAGGCGGTTGATTAATCTGGAGAGAAGAGAAGGCGGTTGAAGCAGCGGAATAGTGAACTCGCTCCGGGGAAAGCAAGAAGGCGAATTTAAGGTAAGAAATTGCTCCGGATTCGACGATCAGAGATCACAGATTTCCAGGATTGAGTCAGGTAACAGTGGAGTTCATTAACACTCAGCGATTATGGAATATTTTTTGACATTAATTTGTGATCCTGTGTTTTGACACCAGCTCCGTTAACCGAAACAGTAGGGATTTGGAGCGCCGATTACATTCCACGCGTTTTGTTGACAGTCAGGTAATTTCAAAACCCATGATTATCTCCAGATCGACAGCACTTAAGGTTTGATGATAGAGTGTGATGCGCAGCATCGTGAGGAAAATCCGTTGCATGAGTAACAAGTTTTAAGTGAAGTATTATGGCGGAGGGTTGTTGAATTGCGCACTAAGCCGTGATCTATGCGCACCAATGTTTTCACAAACAGTTAGCGTGTAAACTAAAAAACGCCATAAAACATTTTGTTGCCACTGCGTTTTGTTTTGTTTTGACAGTCAGGGATCAAATGCTTAAAGGTCACATTGAATAATGGATGAAAAATAGAGTCGAGTTCGATGAAGACGTGTTGAGGCCGAAAGCTTGTTGCATAATTGCATTTTCATGATAAGTCTGCATGCAATTTTGTTTAACACCTTTGCTTAAACCCAAACAGTGCGAAAATTTCATATTAGGCCGAGAGCACTCTTTGATTTTTCTTATTTTTTTATATATATACACAAGTAAATCATGATTGTGTGGTTTGTGATACTGTGTGTATTTAATAAAAAACAGAGATCAGTGTATTAACAGAGTATACAGGTGTTGCTTGTATTCGACAGGGAATTCAGAAGAGTGCTATTGAAAGGAAATATATCAGAGGTTAAAAGTGCAGAGTTGAGTTGAGTCAGAAGAAGAAGGTAAGCTTCTTTGCTTACTGAATTTCATTTTAAGAAAAAATAGTCATAATTTTTATTAAAATGAAGTTAGTAACAGCAGAAGCCTACATTGATTGGTTTACAGAAACAATGGCAAACAGGGTAGAGCCAAAATTTCAAATAGAAAGCTGGCGAAAAGAGACCATAGAAAAACTCTATCAGGCAGGAATGATAGGCTTCCTACAGAAATTTAATGGCCATTCTGAGGAGATAACCAAAGATTTTATAAAGAATTTCAATCAGGACCAAACTCGAATAGGAGAAATCATTGTTCCAGTAACCCAAGAATACTTGTCTAAAGCCTTAGATTTGCCAATGTTAGGAGAGAAGTATTACAAAGGGCTACACTTCAAGGAGAAAGCATGGACTTTCTTCCTTGAGAAAAACCGGAAGGGAACATTTGATAGGACAAAAGGTATACCCAGGGACTGGTTTAATGAGCCATGGAGAGAATTGGTCTTGATTATTCAAAAGTTTTTAACTTGTGACCGAGGATATAGTGTTGCCCATTTATATCATGTTAAACTTCTACAACACATTAAGGGGGAAGATAGGATTAATTTACCTTATTTCCTATATAAAATCCTCTTAAGAATGATTGAAACAGCAAGACATGAAAACAGGCCTAAGGCAGGACAAATGTATCATCAAGGATTGATTAAAATCCTAGTTGAATATCAAGTAAGATTGCAGGGCATAGTGTGGAGAGAATTCATGGTTAAAAATCATTTTACTGAACAGATTACAGAGGTGCAAGAGAAAACAGAGCAGGAAAGTAGGGGAGTGATGAATTCACCCATGTATCCTAGAACAAGAGCCAAACAGCAAAATAACATGGCTATGGATTATGAAATATCTGTGATGTCTATTCCCAAAAGATTTACAAACAAAAGTCCCATCAATTTAGACAAGGAAGAAGAAACATATTTTCCAAGACCACAAGAAGAAAATAACATTCCACAAGAAGAATTTGATAGGGATTCTGCCTATGATGATGAAGCAGCTGCATCATTAATGAAAACAACTCAGGATTTTGAAAAAGATGGGAAAATCAAGGATTTGACCGATCAATTAGAAATTAGTAAAATTTTTGAAAAACAGTTAGAAGAGGAGAACAAAGCAAACAGGAAAGAAAATGCTAAATTGATCAAAACAAATGAAAAATTGAAAGAAGACTTGGGGAAATTGAAAAGGAAGAATGATCTAATTTCTAAACAAGCATTTAAATGGCTGAAGGAAAAGAACATGTGGCAGGCCAAGTATGAGAAGCAGAAGGTTAAAGCAACTTTGTTTAAAGAACGACATGACACAGGTTTAGATTGTTTGGAAAGGGCAGCACAACAGGAAGCATCAACAGGTACAACATCTACTTCAGAAAGAAGAAGGTCAAAGAGGAACAGGCAAGCATGGGGACATGCTTGATGATAAGCAAGGGAGAGATGTTGGGCCTTAGTTTTGGTCTTATTTTGCTCAAAGAAACTTATTTATCCATCTATTTTCCATCCATTTTCCATTCATTTATTCCATTTTGACATATATTTGATATCTATTCAGGTATTTAATTTTAATTTTTCAAATTCTAAAGTTTTTATGAAAGTTTGATTTTTAGTGCAAAATTGGCTGATTCAGAAATTCCCGTAATAGCTATATGGTTGATATGGTTGCAGGACACTTGGGCATGAGTTGAATGCATGTATGGACAGCTTGGCAACTAGGACTAAGCCACCTATGCTTAGTTCGAACAGAACAAGTTTTATTAGGCCCATTTAGTTCTAGTCAATCATGACTAGTCATTCAGAAATCCCATAGAAATAGGGCAGTTTTGAGATTCTATGGGATTGACCATATTTCTTGGGATAAGAATAATGAATTCGACTTAGATATGTGGATGAGAAGTAAATGGGTTTGTTGGAGTAAAAATAGATCAGGTTGTTCATGAGACTTCTTATTTAAAGCCAAAGCTTTGATGGCTTATGTATTAGGATTATTATTGACTTATATACTTTTATATTGTGACAATTTTGGATTGAGAAGTTAATTTGAAGACTTGTGCTATTATCAATTTTCTGTTCAATGTTATGGATGTGTGACTGAAGTTAAGCTTCTGAGATCATTTATCAAGTGTGCAAGGCAAGGGTGGACGGGCCCCCATTCCAAGCTAAGTACACTTTCTTGTAACTAGTTTTATTTCCTTGTTGTAGAACTGGTTTTCAAAGCTTTATTTCAGATTGATTAATGATTTATGCATAGTGATTGATGTCATTAGTTTATAACTTATTCATCACTTTATCAAGTTGGAAAAACCGATGTATCAAGTTGAGCATCCCTTCTATGAAAATGATGAATTAAAGTTGGTTTCTTTTGTTGTGTGCAAGCAATTTCTTGTTGAGATTTTTAATATTAAGATGAATAAATTATAAACACTTTACATGTCTCTTAAGTTAAGAGCTTCTTTCATTTCATAATTTATCCATCTTAAATTTCTTGGTTTTTAATCTCTGATTCATTAAGTGGTAATTGAGGTTGAAATGAATTTCTTGAGTCAAGAACCATTTCAATATTATTCCTCCTTTTAAACTAATTGAGTTGGAGTTGTAAAATGTATTACTTTTAGCATATCTTTCAAGGTTGATTATATCTGATCTTCACATATAGTGATCTTGCCACAAAGCATAAACAACCCGGATTGATAATAAATATTGTGTTAGTTTAGGAACATAAATTAGCTCAACACCAGCATCGCTAGTTTTGAAGGCAGAGTGATAAACATTAATCATTTTTTTTTCACAAGAGAAAAAACGTTGTTTTGAATATATTATATGAAGTAAAACAGTCCATGAAGTCATTACATTTTCACATTTGAAGATTGGAACCCAAATATCCATACAAAAAATCATACAAAATATCTCATAACAAATTGAGATATTATCTAGGATAACTAATAAGTATTTTACAACAATATAGAGACAGATGGTCTCGTAGATAAGAAAAATGATAACTGATGTTGTGATGTTTCCTTCTTTTAAGAATGTGCTAGAGGCAGGCCCTATATCTTGGCTTGCTGCTGTCCTCTTCGGTAATTCTATGTTGATTATTTCGTTTCACTGATACTCTTTAACTGCTCTGATACTCTTTGACCTTTGTTCATCCTTTTATCCTTTTTATCATGATATACTGTGGTAAATAGGCAAAAATTTATGTAAGGATAATTTTTTACAAAAGTTCCATGATTTCTTCCCACCATTGAACTTCTGGCACTCTGGTCCTTTGCAACTTTCTTAGTGTTTCATCAGCCTCAGTATATCTGAAGAAATTAGGCTGATTTGGGAACAAATTATTTACTTCATGCTCAAGATAAAATAAATTCTCCAATCTGTCATGAAGGTTTTTCCCTGTAGGCAATGCTGTTGTTGATGAACTGGTTGAAGAACTAGATTGATTATCAGCATATTTGTCCAATATTTCAACATAACTATCAAGGTCCATTAGCTTATCTTCTGCAACTATAGGAATGGGCAATCCTCTATTTAACAAAATATTCAATCTTTCTCTGAAGGAAATGATTTCTTCTTGCATATCTGAGCACCTTCGTTCTAAATTCTGTACCAGAGTTCTTTTAGTAAAAACTTTCTTTATTTCCAGAATTGTTCTGGTCCTGTCTTGAATACCAATTTCTGCAAGTTGATTCTTAGTCTAAGTATTCAAAAAATGTATAAGTCTATTGGCCTCTTCTGGCATATTTCCCAACTCTTGTCTTGATCTCTCAATCTCATCCAGAGCCAATTTAACTAAGCTATTCTGTTCATCCATTATTTGAATTGAGGACCAAACATCCTTTATTGATTGAATGATATTATCCCAAAGAATTTCATTTATTTCTTTTAAAGGTTTCTCCAATGTGAGATCCTTTTCCAATGCTTTGACTGTTTTTTCTAATTTGTTCACTTCTCTTGTTTTATCAGCAACACTCATTTTGAAAGATCATATTTATGTTCTAGAGTGGCCAATTGTTCCTTTGTTTTGTGAAGCTCTATGGCATGAATGTTCATATCTTCCATTGACTTTGTTAATTCATCAGTGTTCAAATTTGCAGTGTTGCTCTGTGACAATTCTGCTGGCTGACCTGTTGTTGCTGTACCTGTCACTACTCCTGCTGTAGATACTAGAATATTTGCCTGCTTATCTTTTAATGCATTCTCAAGCTCTTTTTTAGTTGCAGTAAGTTGCTCATTCAATTTTAAGAGAAA
Source organism: Pinus albicaulis (assembly GCA_034641835.2). Classification (NCBI taxonomy): domain Eukaryota; kingdom Viridiplantae; phylum Streptophyta; class Pinopsida; order Pinales; family Pinaceae; genus Pinus; species Pinus albicaulis. The sequence goes on along the minus strand of CM076582.1, from coordinate 457,663,480 downwards.
ATCCATTAGTTCTTCCTCAGAATTTTGTTTGATGATTTCTGCAGTCTATGGATGTCTTGAGGCCGGTAACTTTAATTGTTTTCTCAAAGCTACAATATCATCATCTTTTCTCTTGATCAAAGCTTCAATACCTTTCACATCTTTAGGATTATGACCCAAACCAATGATTATTTCCTCTAAAGTTTTGATTCTATTATCCTTAGCTTGGGAGGAGGATTTTTCAAGCTGCAACTGTGTATTAGTATTATCCAAAGAATCCTGCAACATATGGGTCATCATTGATTTATCCGTCAGAGTAGAATAAATCATCTCACCTGTTTTCTTGTGTAGCTCAATTTGATCTAAAGGATGGATATCCTTTGCTAAGACTTCAAAATTAGTCCTAACGTAATCTGCAGCTGTCTGAGGCTGCTGCACCTTGGGCTTCAAATAGCTCATTAACATCTTACTATGTTGGATGTCATAAGTTGACATCAATCTTTCTTGATTTTTCGGAGCCATCTTCAAAAATTGGTTTTACACTTGAAGTCTAAGTGGATCGTTCCTATCCTTTATATTGATGAATTTTCTTTTGATGTCGCAGGCAGTTTTTACTGGAGGTTTGAAAGAAGATATTTCTGCACTCTTTTGCCTCTGTATTCCATGTTTTCGAAAATTAGTGGATGTCCCACTACCTGTACCTGTTTGCTGACTGTCTTCTCTTCCCTGGCTGTCAGGGATTTCCTGAAATGATTCATCTTCTAGAAGGGGAGTTAATTTCTACCTTTTAACATCTTTTCGTTTAGAAGAGCCACCAATAGGAGTAGTTGTTTCAGCCTCTCTCTTTTTTCCCTTTTCTATATTCAGAGGAGTTTGTAAAATAGAAATTTCTGGCTCACTGATCTGAGTAGGAGGAATTTTTCCTTGACCTTGTTCTTTAGAAGTCTCTGGTTGCTCTATCATTATGAATTTTTCAATTATTTGTATATCAGACTCCTTTTCTTTTCCTTTAGATTCTACTACTACTGTACTAATCTCCTGCAAATTTTGTTGTAAAGTCCTGGCTGAAGAAGATCCCTGCACCTATCCAAAAGATTCTAGGTCAAGTATATTTTCAAGATCTTTCATTACATTTTCAACATTGACCTGCTCACTATCTTTTTCAACCAATTTCCCTTCTGTCCATTCATCCATATTAGCATATTGTTCTATTTCTGGGATTCTTTGATGGGTGTATGGTGACAGTTTATTTTTCATTCTTCTATCATAGATAAAGTTGTTTGGATCATAAGGCACCCAGTAGAAACTCTTTTTTAGTCTGAGATAGTCTTCTAAAATCCTTTTGGCTTCCTTTCCAGCTTCCCTAGAGTTACACATGAAGGGACCTAATTGGCTCTTGATCCTGAGTTGAGCCTTTTTCTTTGCATTGCAAAAATGAATTATATCTGAATTATTCATCTGCCTAAAATATTCTAATGAAAAGAGTCTCATTGGGACATACTTGGGCAGTTTGAATGGGCATAATTCACATCCATATATCCTGATCTCTGTGTAGTTTTAATATAGGTACCAGTCACCTATCTTGTAATGATTTGAGAGCTGAAGGATTTTCTTGATTTCATTGTTAATTCTAGGAGGAGAGACTCCTGTCAATAAGGTAGTTGCAGGATGAACAAAAATTTTGACAAACTCATTATAGGAATAAGGAGAATCAGAGGAATTGTGAGTAATGGCAGACCAAAAGATGACTGACCTAGGATTCCCTTTGGCATCAAGTTTCTTAACATAAAAAGGGAAATTTTCTGACTGAAAGTAAATCATGAGATGATATATGACAGAAGAATACTTAAATACTCTCTCATTCTCAAATCTCATGAACTAATCATGGATTTTTTCAGCAATATAAGATGAAAAATCGTACTTGATAGCAGGAGGCTGTCCAGGGGTAAAAATGGATAACAATACTAGGGTTAACTGATCAACATACTCACTAGTATTGAAGCCCATTATGGAAGATATCATGTTTAAAATAAGTCTACCCTCATCAGTAAAGAAAGTATAACCATAAGGGGGAGGGTTTTTAGGCTGATGCTCTGGTAACATGAAGGTTTGGCATACACGGTTTAACTCTTCATGGGATAACTTAGTAGATTTCTCAAGTAATTCAGCCATGGACATGGGAGTGAGAGCTTGACTAGGTTGGAATTGTAGAATTTCATTTATGGACTGAGCAATTATTGGGAAAAGGACATTTTGACTTGGGGATAAAATTGCTCGTTGGTTGGGATCATAATTTGCGTAGCAACAATGGATTAACTCAGGAAAAATATGGACTGAGGGGAGAAGGTACATAGGAAGATTTGATTCCCAAAGTTCAAAGATGTTAGAACCATTCAAATAATTGTCTCTGTAGCAGCAAAATATTTCAAGAGGATTCTCACTGAGACGCAAGTCCTTAATTTGGAAATCCATATCGGCTAAAGGCAAATAATCCAAGTCCTTGTGAGGGGCATTGATGGGCATGACATTCAAAGCTACATAAACTTCCATTTCTGGTTCTTGTGGATTCAGAAATGGAATTTCTGGGTTTTTGTGGAAAGGGGGCATAATTACCAGTTTTGGGAATATAATTGCAGTTCTGGGAACGAAAAAGACCAAACTGAACTTCTTTTCAGACCTTAGTGCAGAATTAAAACTAGAACCAGGATTTTTTACAGAGTTTAGTGGGGAATTGGAATAAATACCTGTTTACGGGAAATGAAACATGTTTAAACAGGATCTGGTTATGACAGAAGAACCCTGAAATACTCGGCTTCAATTCTCTTCAGCAAGGTAACGGTCAGCAAGCGTTAACAGATGGTTTTTGAATTTTGTTGCATGGAAGACTGGCTAGCACACAAAACAATGAAAATGACACAAACGAAATTTGTTTTATTTACAAATTCAAAAGGGTGGTGGGTTTTGATTGATGACGTCAGCATGTACGATGGTTTTCGCTCACGCAGTGGAAATCCGGACCCAAAAAAGATTAGGGCGAATTTGATAAGAAATTTGCGTCACAACTCTCCCTCCGTACGCCAGCCCAACTTCGGACCCGAAAAATATTAGGGCGGAATTCATTTGGTTTTCGTGTCACAAAATTGGCCAACGTCAGCAGGCTATTTTGGAACGTGAATTTGGTTTGAATTATGTTTTATCATCGTTTGAAGTCCGGCAGGCTCGACTTAAGAACAATTTTGTTTGATCCCATCTTATAAAATTTGTGTTGGTTTTCTTTGATAATACACATATTTATAGTAAATCATGGGAATACCACACTAGTAAACATGTGGAAAATTTATATAAATTATTTAGAACAATCATTTTTATGTAAAAATATCTAAATGTGCTTTTGGGAAATAAGAATTCGAGTATTTGGTTCATATTGTTTTAAAGGAAGGAGTGAAGTTGGAGCCTCAAAAGATGCAAGCTATTACAAAATGACCTATTCCTAAGAAAATCAAGGTTCTTAGAAGATTTTTAGACTTACATGATATTATTGATCATTTTTTAAGAATTATGCATGCATTTCAAGTCCACTCACATATCTCTTGAAGAAAATATCATTTATATGGAATGATGAGGCTACTTTGGCATTCTCTCTTTTAATGGATGCCATGTCTTCTACACCAACATCGGTTGCACCTACTTTTGGTAAAACATTCATAGTAGAGTTTGAGGCACTAGGAAAAGGAATTTACGTAACATTAACACAATAAGGGATATCATTGGCTTTTAAAAGCAAGGAATTTAAAGAAAATATTTGGTGAAATTTACGTATGAAAAATAAATGGAAGCAATATTACATGCAATAAAAAATGGGGATATTATATCACTGGGAGGTACTTTAAAGTCAAGGTATACCATGATAGCATAAAGTATTTTTTGAAGCTGTGGATTTCATTGGAAGATTAACAAAAATGAGGAGAAAAAATGAAAAGTTTTAATTTTGAGATAATCTGCAAAAAGGGTAAGGAAAATTTAGTACATGATGCTCTTTCTAAAATAGAAGAGGCTGCAAATTTATATCCAATTACATTTTCTATTCCTAGGTGGCTAGATGAAGCTTGCCATAATGGAAAAATGACAATAGTACTAAACAAAAACTAAAATTTATAAAGGATGGGATCAACTCTATGGAGCATTGGGAGTGAAAGAGAGATATACTTTGGTGCAAATGTAGAATATTTTTATGCATGCAAGCATATTTGAATAAAAAAATATTAAGGGAGTCCCATGTCTCTCTGATGGTAGGACGCAGGGTTCCTTAAAACATCTCAAAGGATCAAAAAATATATTTTTGGAAGGAATGAAGAAATATATTCAAAATTTTGTAAGAGAAGGTCAGGTTTGCATAATAAATAAAAGAGAGATAGTAAAATCTCTAGGGTTACTTCAACCATTCCACATACATATTCAAATACTAGAAGATATATCAATAGACTTTATTACAGGGTTACTGAAATATAAAGGTAAGTATTACATTTTTGTGGTAATTTATATAGACAAATTTTGTAGATTTTTTTTGTAGAGCTCAAAGTACATAAACAACAAGCCAAGTGGCAGAAGTGTCCATGAAAGAAATTCATAGTCTTCATGGTTTTCCTAAAGTAATAGTAACAAGAAAATTTTGGAAAAATTATTTAATATGAGTGGAGAAACACTAGCTGCCATGAGTTCTACATATCAAACACAATCAAATGGTCAAACAAAAATAGTTAACAAATGTTTTTAAGGTTATCTACAATGTTACTCTTTATAAAAGAAATATTAATAGATGAAGTGGGTTCCTCAAGGAAGAATGGTAATATGATACTATCATACTACCTATCACACATCTACTAAAATTTCCCCATTTAAGGCCCTTTATGGATATCCAACTCGTAGTATCTCATACTTTTTGCAAGATAAGTCCAAAGTATAGGAAACAGAGTCACATATGGAAAATACTAAAGAATTTTTGAAACTTATTATGGAAAACCTTCAAATGACATGAAACATGATAAAACAACGAGGGGAACAACATTGGAGTGAAAGATAATTTGAGGAGGGTAATTGGGTATTTTTTAGATTATAGCATTATAAGCAATCTTCATTCAAGAAAAAGAAGAATAAAGAATTAGCTCAAAAATTGAAAACTGTTATGGCCCTAAATAATTATTCATAGGATTTCACAAGTGGTATAGAAGTTATATTTTCCTTCTTGTTGCATTCATAAGGTTTTTCATGTATCTTGCCTAAAAAAGGTTTTGGGAAAACATATGCCAATGTAAATAGAACTTCCAAAATTAGATGAAGAATGAAAGTTGATTCTTGAACCACAAAAAGTTATAGATAAACATTTTGTATCTCTTTGACATATAACCATTATGAAGTACCTAATCAAGTGGAAGAATATTCCTCTAGAAGAAGGTACATGGTAAAATGATCAATTCGCGATGAAATACCCACGGCTAAAGGGTTCGTTTGAAGTTTTGACAAAGGTTTTGTTATATGTTTTATATAACATGCGGCGGAATAGTTTTATTGTCTGTTATGGTCCCACACAGTGATCAAATATGAAGGGCAGGTCCGAATTTCAATTATAAGGGCATATATCTATGTCGCCCTTCCATAATGAAAAGATTTAAAAAAAAAAACTTTTCAATTGACCACAATAAATTATTTTTACATTTCATTTTCAGAAAGACAAAACCATCAATCTTTATATTAATAAAAGACTGTTACATATACAACAATGAAGAAGGTTCCATCTTTCATTGCTTAAATATCTCATTGGCAATGTCAACATAAGTCTTGAAGACACTATTATAAGAGTTTGGATACATACCACCGGGATATAGGAGATTCTTATGTGTGAGATTGTGTAATGCAATTTTGACTTTGTCTCACAAGGAGCAGCAGCATGGAGGTCTGGATTTTTCTTATAGAACTTTTTTATTATTATTTGAAACATTGTTTATAGATATGAATACAACAATGAAATTATGAGCATGGTGGACAATTATTCAAGCTCATGATGCCAAACCATGATGATGTAAGTTTTGAATTTAACATTTTTACATGTTAAAGACAAATAGTAAAAATCACTGACAACTTAGTATGCCATAATTAATAATCATTCCCTGTTCACTTTTGTTAATAGGTTTATGTCACACGATGATGCAGGGGCATTAGGCACTAGCCATCAATGTAGGAGGTTTTGTCCACATGTTGTGGCTAGGAGGGTTCGAAAACATTTGAGTTGTAACAGCTAGGTGTCAATACCTCAGCTGACTGTATTACTTAGACTAGTTAGAGTTGTAGGAGTCGAACAATTTCAGTTAGTTGAATTATTATAATTAGACCTTTTTATTTCTAGAACGGTCCTCTTAGAGGAACCAAAGAGCCATATGTTATGTATATAAATTTTAATTCCTCGGATGAATAAAAGTAGAGAGGGAAGAGGAGAGTAGAGAGGGGATTTCTGCAATAAACCTCTGTGTGTGAACAATTGTTTCCAGTTAAATGATTTCCAAGCTTAGTTTCCATTGAATTATCTCGAACTGCTAATTTTGAAGAATTGTTTAACTGTGAGGCGATTGGGTACTGATAATTCCATTCTTCTGTCTTTGAATTCCCGTAAATTGTTGGATAACCCTGTGAACTCACCCCACCCGAAGGCGAGGTCTGTGTAGAGAACCGAGGTTGTGAACACTGTTCAAATATAAAAATCCCGCTTAATAAAGAGACAAGATTGTTGTGATTTCGGAACCTAACCCGAGGATTGGACATGAGTTAACAAACAAAAGGATAGTGGAACCAGACTTGCACCTGTGGTCAAGCCCTGTACCAAAACCATGAGCGGAATCACAAAAGCGGGTTGCCCATCTCGCACCGCTTTTGTGGAGTAGGCAGTATTTCCTATTCGTGAGAGATTCCATAGGGAATGTGACACGTGGCGAAGTGACCCCCGGAAAACCACCGTTTAACCCGCGCCATCGCACGTTAAAGCCCGACGTTGGAAGCCGAGCGAAATTGCCAAGAGTCGTTGATTTGGAGAAGGGCCATCGGACGGTGGTCGCACGTTGAACTTTCCCGGAGGTTAAATAAGGTGTGCGGAGGATAGCCAGGTACGATACGAGTGTTTGATTGGTTATTGATATATATAGGTGGGGCCGGAGTATAATGAAATTGTTTAATTAAACGATTGGCGGATAATTAGCATAAGTCTAGAGCGTGATTGTTGTAAGGCCGGGTGGTGAAATATAGAGCCGAAAGTTCATTACAAGTTATTTATTTAAAAAGAAACGTGGAGTATAAATACAAAGTGTTGAAAGTTAAACATTGGTTATAAGGCTTGGAGATAATATAAATTCGGGGATATAAATTAAAGTCCAACCATTGTGGATAGTATTTATTTATCAAATTCTACGAATTTGATAAATAAACCCGAAGAAAGAAGAAGTCAATTAAGACTCAGGCTGGAGGAAAAGAACGGGGTAAACCAAGGGAAAATGCTGACAAAGCGATTGTAGACACACCAGCTCTCCTTGGGGGTCCAATTTCAGTTTTGTTGCGTCACACGATGATCTCTCTTCTCTGGCATTTGCTTGTATTGAAGATCACTATTCTAGGAATAAGGAGTTATTTTCTCCAAAAATAACCCTAGCCAAACATTGACAATGCATCAAGGATATATTTATATGCTTCATAAGTACATATGTTCTACTTCTAAATCATGTCTTGGAAGTGGTTGTTTTGCTGGAAATTATTCACCAGTTGGTTTCATACCAAAGTCTTTTTCTCATTTTCAGCATCCAATACATGAAAAGATAATGGTTTAAAACAACATAAATATTTGAAATTTTGCAAGAATTGTCTGGCACACTTTGAATATGAATTTTGAAGTCAAGTGCATGATGCTATATAGTATCAAGTGTCATTTTGAATACCAAATGTTTCACAAGAAACTTCTCAACATGCTACCCTGCAGTAAGGATTAAATGACAATATTGCATCAAATATTTCCATAATAAAAGTTCACCTCGGCCATAAGACTAAACAACTACAAATGTTGTAGATCTAACAAGACCACACAATAAAATGTATTCCACAAGGCCAATACTATATGAAAAATGAAAAGGAGTTTGCAACCAAAAATACCTTAGGCAACTAATTCAATTAGATACACCAAACCGTCAGCAAAAAGGAAAACCAGCCTACTTGGCCCCAATATTTTCAACTGGGTCCTCTAATTCAACCAATAAAAAGGCCAAAACCATATCATTGAGATACATTTCATTACACTGTCAATAAAAATAAAATTTGACTCAGCCATAACCCTTTCCTTTTATTGTTGTGAAAATCTTTATGCTTTACTTTAATATTGAATTATGAACTGTAAAGGAACTTACAAAATGTGACATTACGAACCTGGTCAAGCGCACAAGAAAAAATATCCTGGACATGACCCTGGTTGACAAGTTGTATTGCTCATGATGCAAGAGGATTTGTACCTGCACTGCCAAGTCAATCAAAATCCATCATTATCTATACAATAAATAGAAGTAATTGATGTAGTATTTTTTACTCTAAGCTGCATTCTTATGATAATGTTAGAACATATCTTGAAAATTTCAAAACATACCTTAATAAGCTCCTCTTCGTTTCAAGAATAATTTATTGGAGTTGCATGAACTTGAAACAAGCCTCCCACGATTTGAAAGAGTAGCAACTAAGTCAACAGTGACTTTTTTGTTGCTACACTGGATCGAGGGAGGTTTGCTCCAAGATTAAATCGCTCCAATAAATTATTCTCTACTAAACAGGGCCAACCACGTGAAGGTGGAAGCTCTTATGGCCCCTCCCCCCCTCCTCCTCACATCACTCTCAATTCCCCAATACCCAATCTATATTTCATTTTTTACTTTCATGAGCATAAAAAAAATATTCAATAACTAATAAAAAAAACAATTCAACAAAAAGTACGCAAGGAAACATTGAAATTAATGCTTGACATAAAAATAGTATGATAAATGAGTTTTTTATATAACGCAAAAAAATTCCAAGTATGGTAACGTTTGTCTTATAATAATACAATATTTTACATTATCGAATTTTGTTTTTCTTCTTCCTATTTTTAAAGCTCCTAATTACATCATCAATATCATCATGCTCTGCTCCTGTTTCGTGCCTTTCGACCCGCACTGCTGACCTAGTTGCGTAGTCACGATGTCTGGTCTCATCCAGTGACGGGGCATCGCCTACAAAAAAAGATAATATTAAATTTTAATTGTCAGTTTTTAAATATCATTGAACTAGTTCGGTAATATTAATAAAAAAATTTGCAATGAGATTATTTACCTGGTGCACCAGTTGTTGCCACTGACCTAGTTGCGTAGTCACGATGTCTGCTCTCATCCAGTGACGGGGCATCGCCTACAAAAATAGATAATATTAAATTTTAATTGTCAGTTTTTAAATATCATTGAACTAGTTCGGTAATATTAATAAAAAATTTGCAATGAGATTATTTACCTGGTGCACCAATTGTCGCCGCTGACCTAGTTGCGTAGTCACGATGTCTGGTCTCATCCAGTGACGGGGCATCGCCTACAAAAACAAATAATATTAAATTTTAATTGTCAGTTTTTAAATATCATTGAACTAGTTTGGTAATATTAATAAAAAAAATTGCAATGAGATTATTTACCTGGTGCACCAGTTGTCGCCGCTAACCTAGTTGCGTAGTCATGATGTCTGGTCTCATCCAGTGATAGGGCATCGCCTGCAAAAATAGATAATATTAAATTTTAATTGTCAGTTTTTAAATATCATTGAACTAGTTCGGTAATATTAATAAAAAAAATTGCAATGAGATTATTTACCTGGTGCACCAGTTGTCGCCATTGGGACTGTTGCCCTGTCTTCCTCTCTGGTGGTAAGATCCTCAAGGGAAACATTCTTTTTCATTTAAACAAAAAACGTTATAAGGAAAACCATAAAGGTATAATTAGAAAAAATTATAAGTGGAAATTAATTACCGTCACGGCCCTCACTGATAGTAGCATTGTTGGCCTGGTCCCTACTACAATGATCAGGTTGCACGTGAGGATCATCTACACTTGGCTCTAAAACTGGGTTATTTGAATCGTCGGTAGTGTTGCTCCCCTGATTTAAACAAAGTTGTTAGACATTAAATTTATGGATGAAAAAAAACATATTGAAAGGTTAATGTTTTACCTTATCAGGCATTCTGGATCTTGGGACCTGCCCCAAGCTTATGCGACATTCAACTACAGCTTCATAGCCGAAATGGAAAGCGATATTTTTATCTTCCTCTGTAGTTTCTGTTCCGAAGTCATCACCCTACATTACATATTATTGTGCATTTTTAATCATATTTGATAGGATTACAAATACGTTGGAAGGCGATACAACTAATTATACGATGTTTAGCTACTTAATTACAATTCTTGCGGCCAATTTCAAGTAGTCGCCCTGGCCTAGCTTGTGATGGCCTTTTTTTTCAATCCTAGCTTTGGTTGCCTTTGAGGTGTCAGGCAACCTAGCATCAAAAGATTAAAGTCATATATGACGTAGCACACTTTTATTTTAGACATAGAGAAAATTCAAGCTATTGAATTAAAGTTCTAATTTACCTTACGGGTCCAGTTGGCATTTTTCCTTCTTTCTTTGCCCTTTTCTCTTTTCCGTCATGGATGAGTGCTCTCCACTCACTCTCTGGAACTATGAGAGGACGCTCATATCTAGGGTTAAATTGCAATTGCGTCCTATAGGTGTCCCTGGTATATTTCAAATATTTGTCGGCTACTTGAGCCACCATTGTTCTGTCAAATGTGCCGACCCCAAAAAGGGCTTCTAGATAATCTAGAAGTTCTTTTTTCAGGTTGGAACTCTGGGAATTCCACCCTGTGCGTATGTTTGGGCCAAAAATTACCAACGAATGGCTCTCTAGACACCTGTAGAACTCATTGTTTCCTACACAGAAAAAATAAGAAGAAGATATTATCATTAATTTAAAAATAAAAATCATGATAAATATGTTTTAGATAAAGTACATGAAATAGTTAAAATATTAAAATTTACCTGGGAGTTGTACATGCTTTATAGGGACACCCTCATCGTTCACCAACAACGTGCCATTAATGGTCCATGTGGAGCTGACACGTGTAGCTCCAGGAAACGCAATAATGTAGTTGGCCATATCAGCCTCATCATTGCCAACACGTTCAGCGGTTGGCTGGGTGTCTGCTTGGGCAGAGTGTGTTTCTTGGCTGGCACCTAAAGGAGTAGAAGGTGTATGAGAGGGTTGTTGGGCAATCTCTTGCCCTTGTGTCCCACTACCACCAACACCGGATTTAGAAATTGCCAGAAAATGCTACATACAAAAGAAATTTTTGTTAGTTTAGTCAATGTAAAAATTAAAAATCAAACTATCACAATTCATCTCATGCAGAACAAAAAAAATATCATTTTGACATTTTATTATTACCTGATATCTTTATAGCTGGCTCATAAGTTATTTTATCCTCTCTTCTGTTTCAGGTGTTTGAGGCGCGTCTATCAAAGTATTAAACTCCAACCTTGCATCTCGTGCCTTTTTTCGCAACAAGAACACTAGAGATAGGGATGAAGAAAGCTCTTCCTCAAATAGGGAATCATTAGGCGTACCATGGCTAGGTGTCTGCATATTTGAACAAAATTAATATTATTTCAATTATGCAAATAAATAAAATACCTGAAGATAGAGAAATTTTGGCACTTTACATGTTCTTCCGCTGGCCTCTTTCCGTGATCATCCCGACTCTGGGTTGTTCCTACACTGCTCTCATCAGTCTGCCACATTGCAGTAAAATTATAAATGTAAAAACTTGAAAACAATATCTAACTTGAAAACACAAAATGAAAACTGAAATAATTTCTAATAAGACACCGGACGACAGAGTTAGAGTTTCAAATATGCCTTGCATAGAATTCAGTCCTGGAAACATGTCATTGCACATTAAGGCACCCAAACAAGAGACGAGTTGACAATGAATACCTTATTGAATATATTTTTGGAGCAACTTCTAGTAAACTTGTTGTGAATACCTTGAGGACATTTTTGGAGCAACATTGTTGAAGCTGATGGTATAGCATTGTTGGAGATGATCTTGAAGGGCCTTGAAGTGAAGCTTTTGGAGCAACTATTGAAAAATCCTTAGAGCATTTAAGTAAGGAACTTTCTATCTTCCATCACCTTTTTCCTTTCAATATCCTTTAAACGATTTTGTTGATATTTAATGTTTGAAATCACGTTAAAATTCCTTGATTATATGTGTTTGGGGACTAGAATAATTTCACACTAAACCATGCAAACTTAAAAGTAACTTAACAGATCCATAAAGTAATAATAGTCATAATTCCTAATTTCCTATTGTACGATATGATGCAAATTATTCAAACATGAAGCAATGAAGACATGCAATGTCTGAATTTAAAGATTGATGAACCAATACAAGAAGTTAGAAACTACAACTTTGATTCAATACTCTGTGTCCTAACTCCAGGAAGGAATCTAGTTTGTAGTACAGAAAATGCATCATGTATTATCAATTCTTAATTTACAACAACTAAAGGTCATCTACCTCATCAATTCCTTCCCATTTTGTGTTTTTATGTTATATTCCTTATAAAAGTGTCAAATTTCTCTAAAAGTAAGCAACCACTGAATAAAATAAAAAATAGTTGAGATATGATTGAGAAATGGTCATTTATTTCTTGAAAGGATCTTCACAATTTCTTTGGTTGTTTTTCATCTCAAGAAACAAGAAATGACCTAAGAAACTATTGTGATGTAATATAAGAAACAACACGGTGCAATGGCCATTTTCAAAGACAAATGATGTCCATTGAGGACATGGCCTTTATTTGGTTCCTGTTTCATAGGAGTTTCGGGTAGAAATGGAACTTTGTTGTACCATTTCCAGTAGTAAAAAGGGAAAACGTTATTTTTCCATGGGAAATAATTTACCTTTCCTTTTTCAAGATAATCTAAATCACAAAAAATATGAACTATATTGCACACATTCTTGGATAATGTGAAAGTGGAAAAGGAATACCCTACACAAGTGACGCACACATGTACATTTGAACACTAATATATTTTTGTAGTCGAAATGCAATGCTTGTTTTCATTTAAATGTAGGATTTTTAAAGCAGGGAGAAATAATGGCTGCCAAATTAATAAGCGTTTCTTTGGGAAAAATTTAAATCTTGTATTGGGTGATGAAGATAATAGAGGGTATTGAATCTTGATTCTTGACATCTAGAGAGAACCCTATAGCCTAACACAATCTAATGGAATTGACCAAAAAAACCCAAATAGAGTCAACCCTACTATAGGAGGAAGGGCCTGCAATAAGAACTTACCATTTTGCAAGAGCTGAGGGTGAATGCTATTCTGCAAGAGCTGAGGGTGAATGTTGTTCTCCAAGAGCTGAGGGAAAATGCAGGGCGAATGTTTTTCTTCAAGAACTGAGGGCGAATGATGTTCTGCAAGAGCTCAGGGCGAATGCTGAGGGCGAATGCTGTTCTGCAAGAGCTCAGGGTGAATGCTGAGGGCGAATGCTGTTCTGCAAGAGCTGAGGGCGAATGCTGAGGGCGAATGCTATTCTACAAGAGTGGAGGGAAAATGCACGCGTGATATCAGACGTTAATGTAGCACACATGTACATTTGAACACTAATAGATTTTTGTAGTTTAAATGCAATGGTTGTTTTCATTTAAATGTAGGGTTTTTAAAGCAGGGAGAAATAATGGCTGCCAAATTAATAAGCGTTTCTTTGGGAAAAATTTAAATCTTGTATTGGGTGATGAAGATAATAGAGGTTATTGAATCTTGATTCTTGACATCTAGAGAGAACCCTACAGCCTAACACAATCCAATGGAATTGACCAAAAAAACCCAAATAGAGTCAACCCTACTATAGGAGGAAGGGCCTGCAGTAAGAACTTACCCTTTTGCAAGAGCTGAGGGTGAATGTTGTTCTGCAAGAGCTGAGGGCGAACGCTAAGGGTGAATGCTGAGGGAAAATGCTATTCTACAAGAGCTGAGGGTGAATGCTGAGGGCGAATGCTGTTCAGCAAGAGCGGAGGGTGAATGCACACATGATATCAGACGTTAATGCAGCTATTGTGACGGATACGAAACAATAAAATCATTTTTATTTAGCACGCATATAAGTTTCGTATTTTGTTTTAGCGCGCATATAAGTGTCATTATATCGACGGCGGAAAAGGCATCGCTATTGCGACGAAGGCCTCCAAACGTCGCAATTGTGACACTTATACATTGTGTCGCACTTGCAACGTTTGGAGGCAGTCGTTGCAATAGCGACACTTTGGGCCATAGTGTCGCAATTGCCACGTCTTCCTCCAAACGTCAAAATTGCTACACTTTTATATAAATTTCGGTATAGCGATGGTTTCAGGCGGGATGGAAAAAATTTGGGGAAATTTCCGACATTTGGTCAAAAGCGTCGAAACGAAGTGTCGAAATTTCCGTCAAATGTAGTAGTGCAAGATCGAAAGGCACAAGGCCAGACTTGTTGTTAAAGGTTACAAACAGCAACAAGGCAAAGTCTATCATGAAACCTTTGCACTAGTAGCAAGGATGGAAATTTTCGGAATAGTGTTGTCTATTGCTGCACAACAAAAATGGAAGATTTATCAGATGGATGTTAAATCTGCATTCCTGAATGGAGTGTTAAAAGAAGAGGTTTATGTTGAACAACCTCCAGGCTATGAAGTTGAAGGCCAAGAGCATAAAGTATGCAAACTGAAGAAGGCTCTTTATGGGCTGAAGCAAGCTCCAAGAGCATGGTACAGTAGGATAGATTCTTACCTGATTGAGAATGCGTTCAAGAAGTGTGATGGCGAACCCACACTCTACATAAAAGAGAATGACGGTAAGATTCTTATCGTTGTATTATATGTAGATGATTTAATTTTTACTGGCAATGATGTTTCTCTCATTGCTAATTTTAAAGCAGTCATGAAAAGTGAGTTTGAAATGACTGACTTGGGCTTCTTGAGATATTTTCTTGGAATTGAAGTAGACCAAAATGAAAATGGTGTTTTCATTTCTCAAGATAAATATGTAGAAGCAATGTTGAGGAGATTCAACATGCAGAATAGCAAAGCAGCTGTGACTCCAACAGTAATGGGGTTGAAATTAAGAAAAGAAGATAACAGTAAGGATTTTGACCCAAAGTTGTATAAAATCATAGTTGGTAGCCTTATGTACTTAACTGCAACTAGGCCAGACATTATGCACGTTGTTAGCTTAATCTTCAGATTCATGGGAAGACCGAAAGAAACTCATTGGCAGGAAGCCAAGAGAATTCTAAGGTATGTAAATGGAATGAAGGGGTTTGGTATATTTTACTCCTCTTTTGAAAGTTTCATGTTGACAGGATACACTGACAGTGATTGGGCTGGAAGTGTTGATGATTGAAAGAGCACATCAGGATATGTGTTTCATTTAGGATCGAGAGCAGTTTCATGGGCTTCCAAGAAGCAACCAATAGTTGCTTTATCTATAGAAGAAACATAATATGTTGCAGCAACAGCAGCAGCATGCCAAGCAGTATGGCTGAGAATAATTCTTAGAGATTTGTGTCATGAACAGGAAAAGGGCACAACCATTTACTGTGACAATAGCTCGGTGATAGCATTGTCTAAAAATTCAGTCTTTCATAAAAGGAAAAAGAACATTGACACCAAGTTTCACTTCATACGTTAATTGGTTAACAATGGTGAGATAGTTTTGCAACATTGTAGAACAGAGGATCAATTTGCAGATATCCTCACAAAGCCACTTGCGCAGAAAATCTTTGAACATTTCAGGAAATGCCTGGGTATGCAGAAAAACCCAATAGTTGAAATTAAGGGGGGAGTGTTGGAAATTAATTCCAACTGCTGAAGTAAATTAGCAGTAATTGTAGAAGTGAAAGAACTGCGGCACATTGAAGCCTTAGCAAAGGCAGTTGCTGCTTACTTAAATGCGATTGCAAAAGAATTGGAAAGCCTGCACAGGTGAAGTACAAAGAAGATAAGAATCTGCCCCCTTTGATATTTATCTAAGGCGGTTTCCATTTTCCTGAAGAGAAGAGTTTAACGCTCAGACTCAAATTCTCGCCAGCAGCGTAGAGCTTTGATTATAGGTTGAATCAAGCTTTAAATCCTTACCAATGTAATCGATGGAGTTAATGACTTAGGCGGTAATCGCAAGTTTTACTTGCAGTGTCTTGTTGATGTGGTGGTGGATCGATGTGATCATCGCAATTGGCAGTTTCATATGTAACCACCGTAATGTGTTTTGCAGTATTGAAACATTGCGATGCGATGAGTTAATCGCAATTGCAATCGTATTACAATCGCCCTCCACCGTAAGCCGAGGTCCGCTGTTCCCACAGACCATGTGGCATTACAACGTTAAATCGCAAGTGAATCAATCGGGATGGATTATTTTTACGGCCCGATTGAATAGTTAAATGAACCAGACCCGATGGTTTATTACAGCGCAATTTATATTCCATTGCGGGTCTACCTTACTAATCGCAATCGGAAGTTCAACTGGCCATATGTGTTGTGTTGAAGACCGGACCTGATGCCATATTATATGGCAAATTTAAATGTGCTCATCGCATTCGATCCTCAATCATAATCAGAAGTCCGATGAGTGAACGTTTGTTTTGTTTGAAGCCTGGACCCGATGGAATTATGCAGTAGATTTAAGTTTGGTCATCGAGTTTGGATAACAATCGGTGATCGGGATTTTAAAAAGGGTCACAAGTTATGTGTTAAGATCGGACCCGATGCATTATAATTTTTGTTTTAATTTTATTATATACGTGGCATATAAAAGAAAAGGCTCGAGATCCTGTGTTGTAATAATAATTCATGTTTTATGCACAATAGTGCATTGTTAAAAATAAAAACACAGCAGTGTTGTTTTAAAGAGACAGAGTGTAGTATTTTGAGAGACATTGAGGTCTCCTCTGGCACTGTGTTGTTGCAGCAGTCCAACATAAATGTAACAGTTTATTTTATGAAATATAAGTTTTCTTTTCAGAGTTGAAAATCTTTCTCTTGTGAGTGAAATTTTTATATTTCTCCGTGTTAGAAGAGGACAGTATTACTCTCTCCATTGTTGTTCTGAAATTCTCAGAAATTCCAACAGAAATTGTTCTAGTATCTTCATCTTAGTTTATCGTTTATTGTAGGGGGAGACTCTAGCCCAAAATATGTCACCCAAAGGTCTTCATTTTTGACATTTTAGATAATGGTTGGATGAATCAAACAATGGATCTTTTCTCTCATTTTATATTTTCATATGTCGAGAAGTTGCTAAGCGACGATCACATGTGATGAGTCTCTAGAACTATTATGAAGAGAGAGAAACGACAACATTGATATTTTTCTAGAGTTGTGACTGCGGGGAGCCCCCTAGAGCAATGCGGAGCTACTTATAGCTCAGTTGAGTGCAAAGTATGTGTAAAACCGTGAGAGTCATTATACAACAAGATTGGACAAGAATATGCATAGAAAAGAGCCACAGATTTCTGGTTTCCCTATGGATTTTTCGATCTCTTCAATGCTTTAGTTTGTTGTCTAGTGGAGCCATAAAGAGTTCAGGAGAGTAGTATCCATGTGTGAGCTAGTGGGCTATTATCAAGACTACTGACATGGAGAACTGTGTTGCAGTGAAGTTTATAAGAAGCCAAATTGATTTCGCGGTGAATTCAATGATGCGTCAACAAACGAGATTGAAAAAATGGTGAATTCAATGACGGGTCAACAAAGGAGACTGAAACAATGTTTAAGAAAACTAAAAGAATATGTGGAGAAAGCATTGCAATGTATATTCATAAATATATATATTTTTAAATATTAAATTTGATAATATCAACTAAATTGTTAGTGGAAATTTAAAAGTAAATGTGGCTGTTTTGGGATAATTAAATATTATTTTAACATTGTTGGAATTTCTGAATATTCCAGAACAAATAGGGAGAATAGAGATTCTCCTCTTCAACACAGAGATTCAATATAAAATTTGTTGAATGCTAGATAGAGATGTCATAAAAATGCTTTTCATTAATCATGAAATAGTCCTATTACAAACTGATAGATTCCTCGGAACTGGGTTCTGGATTCACAACTCAAAAACGCTCAAGGCTGTTACAGACACAACGCTCAAAGCAATAATACAGTCCTCTGTTTTTCTCACAGGGATGCTCTCTGTCTTTATTTTTTCCTGCTAGCTTTACAAAACACAACATAGTCTTTCTGTCCAACAACTACTCTGTCTTTTTCATTTCATGCATTATATATAGTGTGGTAATTCAAATTAAAACAAAAACAAGAAAATACATTGGCCGCATATAAATTCATAAAACAATGTTGAAAACCTTTAGTCGCGGTGATCAAACGAAACATCAAACAAAAAATTTATGCGATTGGTGGAACCCACAGCAGATATTGCATCACGGTTCAAGTGGTATGTGGGACTTATGGTCTTGCGATGTGCGATGAGAGATGTCGCTGCATCGCATCGCAAATATTGAGCAGTAAGCGAACATGTGGGCTGTGAACAAAATATGCACGATGTGCCATGTGCGATGGACCCCACATCAGAAATCGCTACATCGCATCGCAAATAGGTTTTGGGGCTTCAACACAACAGAGGGCTTTAACATGTGTCACATGCGATATGCAATATCGCATCGCATCAGAACTTCATATTGCATCAGTAATACACACGGCGGAATTTTTGGGTTGTGAATCTTTGCGCTTCCGATGCGGGATTCAAAAACTTCAAAACAAAATAGAAAAAATTGCGTGCCCAATTCAAAGCACTTCAAATCAAAATTCAATGCAGTTGGTGAGTGGATAGAGGCAGTGCGCTAGTTGGAAGTTTAAGACACGGTATGGTGGATTTATGGTAGATAAGACTATTATCACTGTTGTATGCTGCGTGGTAAAAAAACCACAGAAAATCATCAATGCTAAGTGGCGGAGGTATGGCTGCGGCTGAAAAATAATAAATCCTCCCCTGTTTCATTTATATCCATCTTGAATGCATAGTGTCGTGCACGCAAGCTTACTATCCTTGCTATACTCCTCTTTCTTTGCATAGAGTCAACAGCAAGGGAATTTATTATTTCCAGCACTCCCCCTTAAAATCACCTGTTGGGTTTTCTGTCATACCCATGCATTTTCTCAGATAATTAAACTCCTTTTGCCCCAATGGTTTTTTCAGAATGTCGGCAAAATTATCTTCTATTTTCCAATGTTTCAGAATAATTTCTCCATTGTTCACCAGATCCCTTATGTAGTGAAACTTGGCATCTATGTGTTTCGTTCTTTTGTGAAACACGAAATTCTTAGACAATGCTATGGCTAAGGTATTGTCACAATAAATCACTGTGCCTTTTACTTGTTCTTGGCACAAACTCCTCAACATCCTTCTCATCCAAACTGCTTGACACACTGGTGTTGTATCTCCCACATACTCTGCTTCTGCTATAGACAATGCCACAATAGGTTGTTTCTTAGAAGCCCATGAAATGGCTCCTGAACCCATATGAAAAGCATAACTAGATGTGCTTTTCCGTTCATCTATACTTCCAGCCCAATCACTGTTAGTATAACCAATCAATTCAGAATTTTCTGAAGTGGTATATAAAATTCCATACTTTTTAGTTCCTTTCACATACCTCAGAATTCTTTTTGCTTCTTGCCAATGTGCCTCCTTTGGCTTTTCCATAAATCAGGAAATCAAGCTTACGACATGCATGATATCCGGCCTAGTTGCAGTCAAATACATGAGGTTGCCAACTATGCTTTTGTACAAGCTAGGATCAAAATCCTTGCTACTGTCCTCTTTGCCGAGTTTCAATCCCATTACTGTGGGAGTAATTACTGTTTTGAAATCCTGCATGTTAAATCTTTCTAAAACTTCATTAACATACTTTTCTTGAGAAATAAAAAAATTATTTTCATTTTGTTCTACTTCTATTCCTAAGAAGTATCTCAGCAAACCCATATCAGTCATTTCAAATTCATCCTTCATGACTGATTTAAAATTCTCAATGAGGTAATCATCATTACCCGTAAATATCACATCATCAACATACAAAACAACAATGATCATATTACCATATTTCTCCTTGATGTATAATGTGGGTTCTCCTTCACATTTCTCAAACCCATTTTCCAGTAGATAGGAATCTATCCTACTGTACCATGCTCTTGGTGCTTGCTTCAACCCATAAAGATTTTTCTTCAATCTGCAAACTTTGTGCTCTTGGCCTTCTTTCTCATAGCCGAGAGGTTGTTCAACATAAAAATTTTCCATTAAAACTCCATTCAGGAATGCTAATTTCACATCCATTTGATAAACCTTCCACTTGTGTTATGCTGCTATGGACAACACTGCTCTCACAGTTTCCATTCTTGCAACTGGTGCAAAGGTTTCCTCATAGTCTCTTCCATGTTGTTGCTTGTAACCTTCGACAACAAGTCTGGCCTTGCGCTTTTCAATCTTACCTTTAGCATTGCTCTTGGTCTTATAGACCCATTTCACTCCAATGACTTTCTTGCCATTTGGGATATCAACCAATTCCCATGTTTTATTTCTCTCTATGGCATTCATTTCTTCATCCATAGCTTCTATCCATTTTTAATCTTTCACTTCTTCTTCAAAATGAATAGGATCATCAACATGAAAATACAATGCAGATAAAGAGTTCATACCTTCATTTGTTGCTTCTTGCTCATAGATTTCATTCAAATTTCTGAATCTGGTTCCTCTTTCGCTTGGTGTACTTGTGCTTGAGAAAGCACTCAAATCTACTCCTTGTGGCATGCTTGAAGAAGCACTGCTTCCACTTCTCAAGGGTGTTCTCATTCTTTCTTGAGGTGTCCCTTGCTGTCCTTGTGTTGGTGGAGGTGGTGCTTCTAATGAGGTGTTCTTTTCAGCCACATCTTCCCCATCATCATCATGAGACAAACAGTTCTTCACATTGACTATTTTCTCAATGCTTCCATCCCATGCTTCTTCTTCAATGAATTGCACCTCTCTGTTTATAACAAACTTCTTGGTGGATGGGTTATACAATCTATATCCCTTGGATTCTCCCCCTTACTATCCAACTTCTTCCTCAACTGATCTGGAAAGTGTGCATAAGCCACACAACAAAAACCTCTCATGTAGGTGACTCCTTGTTTTATTCTACTCCATGCTTCTTCCGGAACTTTGTTCATTACTGCCTTGGTTGGGCATCTATTCAAGATATATGCCGTACAATTTGTAGCTTCTGCCCAATATTCATTTGGCAAATGTTTTTCCTTTAGCATACTTCTTACCATATCCATGATGGTTCGATTTTTCCTTTTAGCAACTCCATTTTGTTGCGGTGTGTATCTTGTTGTAAATTGTTTATGTATGCCATTTTATCTGTAAAAACGCACAAATTATTTTGATATATACTCACCTCCTCTATCAATCCTTAAGACCTCGATATGCTACCCACTTTGTTTCTCTACAAGAGCTTTAAAGTGGAAAAATTTCTCAAACACTTCACTTTTATATTTCAAGAAATAAACCCATTTTTTTCTTGTGAAATCATCAATGAAGGTCAACATATAGTGGCTACCTGATATTCATGGTGTTTGCATTGGTCTACACAAATCTGAATGGACAATTTCTAAGGGTGCCTTTGCCCTTATGCTCTTTCCTGATGGAAATTTTTCTCTGTGTTGTTTTCCCAAGATACAACCTTCACAAAGACTGTCTAGTTTTTCTATCAATGGTAATCCCCTTACCATTCTTTTCTTCTGCAAAAAATTCAGTCCTCCAAAATTGAGATGTCCAAATCTCAAATGCCATAACTAGTTCTCATCTTTCACTTCCTTTTGAAAGACCTCTTCTGTTACAGCTGCTACATTTCTTTTTTCCTTCAAGTCAACTTTGAGCTTGAGAGGAAAAATCATATTTCTGGTCATCTGCACTTCTGCAATAAATTTCTTGCTTGGAGGTATGTCCATAATTGTGCACACATCATTTTTGAAAAATACATTGTAACCTTTGTCAATGAGCTTCCCAAAACTCAAAATATTACATTTCAATCCAGGAACATAGTATACATCTGGCACAAATTTCTGCTCTCCATTTCTTGCATGGATACTTACTCCGCCTTTACCCTTGACAGAGATTTTACTATCAGTTCCTGTTGTTACTTCAGATTTAACATCTTCATCAAGATTGGAAAACATTGCTATGTTTCCAGTCATGTGATTACTGCAACCTGAGTCTAAGAACCATACATCATCTTGTCTATCTTGTGCTGCATTACAGGTTAATAGAATATTATTTGGGTTCTTTTCTTCTCTTGCAACATTAGAATTTTGCCTATTATTCATGTCATATTGCTTTTTCCTACACTCATTTGCATAATGTCCATATTTTTTGCAATAATGACACTGGAATTTGGATTTCTCGTACCTTTGTCCATGCGCATGATGTTGGCCACCTTGCTGGCTGCTGCTTTGGCCTTGGCTTTGATTCTGATTTTTGCTTCTTCCATGAATATGTGAAGGGTTGTTTATTCCTCCTCTGTTTTGGCTTCTGCCTCTTCCTCTTCCTCTGCTTTGACCTTTTCCTCTTTCAAAAGGCATCTGTGGCTTGAAGGCATGCTCCAAATATGAGTTTATTGTTCTTCCCAATCTTTGTTCATAAGTCATCAGTGATGCATGAAGCTCATCTACCGAAAAATTTGACAGATCCTTTGTCTCTTCAATGGTTGTGACAATAACATCAAACCTTGAGGGTAAGCTCCTCAATATTTTCTCCACAATCCCTCTCTCTTCCACTATTTCTCCATGAGATCTAATTTGGGTGACCAACCCAACCAAATATGTAAAGAATGAGTCTATTGTGTCAGGCTCCTTCATGCCAATAATTTCAAAATCCCTTTTCATAAGTTGAAGTTTTGCAGTCTTCACCTTCTCCATTCCTTGGTAGGCTGTCTGGAAGGTTTCCCATGCATCCTTGGACCTTTTAGCTACTACTATCCTTGGAAACACACTCTCATGCACTGCTTGATAGAGATAGAAGAGGGATTTTGAGTCCTTCTTCCTATTTCTCTTCAACAGATCCTTCTCTGTCTGTGTTAAGGCATTAAATGCATGCTCATCTACTGGTTCAACAAAACCATCTTCAACAAACTCCCGTAAATCTTGAGAGGGAAACATGGCTCTCATGGTAATGGCGCATTAGTCATAGTTTTTCCCATTAAATTGTGGAAGTTGAGTATTTTCAATACTCATACTGGCGCTTGGTCCAGCCATGGCTTACAAACTGAACTTTGAAATAAAATTGAATGTGTTTTTCAAAAAATCTGCCTCTACGTCTGAGAGACCAAAATCTATCTCTGAAAACTTCTCTAGACTTCTCTTTTTAAATTTAAAAACAAGAACTCTGTTTTGATAAATACCTGGACTTGAACTTTTGTTGGGCTTGCTAGAGAACTGCTGGTGAACTGCTGCAACAAGATTCCTTCTTCCTTTAGCTTCTTTGACACCTTCAAAGAGCCTGGATAAGCTTTGATACCATGTTGGAATTTCTGAATATTCCAAAAAAAACAAGGAGAATAGAGATTCTCCTCTTCAACACAGAGATTCAATATAAAATTTGCTAAATGCTAGACAGAGATGGCATAAAAATTCTTTTCATTAATCATGAAACAATCCTATTACAAACTGATAGATTCCTCAGACTGGGTTCTGGATTCACAACTCAAAAATTTTCAAGGCTGTTATAGACACAGCGCTAAAATCTAATACAGTCCTCTATTTTTCCCACTGGGACGCTCTCTGTCTTTCTTTTTGCCTGCTAGCTTTACAAAACGCAACATAGTCTGTCTGTGCAACAACTACTCTGCCTTTTTCATTTCAGGCATTATATACAGCATGGTAATTAAAATTAAAACAAAAAAAAGAAAATAGATTGGCCGCATATAAATTCATAAACGAAAGTTTAAAATCTTTGGTCGCGGCGATCAAACGAAACATCAAACAAAAAATTTATGTGAATGGTGGAGCCCATAGCAGATATCGCATCGCGGACTTGTGTGCGATTCAAGTGGTATGTGGGACTTATGCCCTTGCGATGTGCGATGAGCGATGTCGTTGTATCACATCACAAATATTGAGTGGTAAGTAAACATGTGGGTAGTGAACAAAATATGTGCGATGTGCGATGTGCGATGGACCCCACATCGGAGATCGCTACATCGCATCGCAAACAGGTTTTGGGGCTTCAACACAATGGAGGGCTTTAACATATTTCACATGTGATATCGCATCGCAATCAAATGCATCGCATCGTAACTTCATATCGCATCGGTAATACACACGGTAGCACTTTTTGGTTGTGGATCTCTGCGCTTCCGATGCGCATTTCAAAAACTTCAAAACAAAATAGAAACAATTGCATGCCCAATTCAAAACACTTCAAAGAAAAATTCAAAGTGGTTGGTGAATGGATAGAGGCAGTGCACTGGTTGGAAGTTTAAGACACGGTATGGTGGATTTATGGAAGATAAGACTGTTATCACTGTTGTACGCTGCGTTGTCAAAAAACCACAAAAAATCATCAATTCTAAGCAACGTAGGTATGGCTACGGCCGAAAAAAAAAAAATCCTCCCTTGTTTCATTTATATCCATCTTGAATGCACAGTGTCATGCACGCAAGTTTGCTGGCCCTGCTGTACTCCTCTTTCTTTGCACAGAGTCAGCAGCAGGGGAATTTATTATTTCCAGCAAACATTTTTTTATTCTTTAAATTTGATAAAAATATTTTTTCTAAATATTACACTATAACATAAAGGGGAGTTTTAAGACAATATTTAAGACAATTTTAGGGTAAATTGTCTTAAATTAAGATAAAATAAAACTTGTGTATTGTCTTAAGTATTGTCTTTAAGCAGGTGTCTCATCTTAAAATTAAATTGTCTTAAAATATTGTCTTTATAAAGACAATATATAACACAAGCATTTTTGTCTCTCCAAAGACAATTTCATTTTTGTCTTTCAAAGACAATTTAATTTTTTTCTCTCTAGAGATAGTTTCATTTATTGTCTCTAATGAGACAATTTCATTTGTCTCTCCAAATACAATAGTTGGAATTAAAGACATATTGTTTTTTATGGAGACAATGTCTAATCCTATCTATTGTCTCTCTAGAGACAATAAAACAATGAATCTCGAAAAATATCTCACCATTAAAATATATGAATATAAAAATATTTAATTAAAAAAATCTACAATATCATTAAATAATTTATGTTAGGGTACAGTGGAATCAAACCACTAACCTCCTGCATGGCAGGTGCTTTTCCATTGAGCTAGCACCCATTAAACAATTATGTGAGTTATGGAAGTCCTTGAAATTGTATAATAGGCATTGATTTTTAAAAAATGCTCAACACATAATGGCATAATCCTTGTAAAATATATAATCATGCATGCCCCTATTTTTAACTTAATAAAGAAATAACTCAATGGAGTTAGCTCACTGTGACACCCTTGTAGCTTGGCTTGCACAAAAATGTACCTCCCTTTGTAGGTAAAGTTTCCTGCCTTGATATTAAAATTGGCATCACTATAGCATCTTCTATGGATAAAGTGTCTGCTAGAGCTTCTTTCTAAACCCAAATCTCACAAACTTATCTAACAAAGATGAGAGTAGAGTTCTAGTTTTATGGGTTTTTTTTCTAATCTAGTATACTCCCGTATTAAATCTTATAAAAATGGTTACATTCATGGCTGTAAATATCCTGTCAAAGCGGAAACTAGATCTCAGACAATTTTTAAAGCTCAACACTATGCTGTCTCCGAAAGTCCAAATGTATCTGCTATAACCTAAGACCTTTTGCAAAGCATCTCTATGATGTAAAAACAAAAATACTAAGAAGTAAAACTAGAAAGAAACTAGAGACAGAAAATTTAACTAGGAGGTCGTCTGGCTAGGCCAGCTTGGCTGGAGATCTCATGCACCTCGGTGTTGACTTTCAAGTCAGATCCCATTTCTTCTACAAAGATCGAATTGGAGCTTGTTCCTAGGTATTCCATAGTGCTTGCAACCAAAACTGAATTATCCTCAATGGTAGGGTCCCAATCCATCACTTGAAACAGAACCCAAATGCTTCTCCTTCTAACCCCACGACTGCTTGATTCCATATTATTCTTGGTTGTTTAGTTAGCCATGGCAAAAGTGGTGCTGGAAATGTAAAGGTAAGACTACAAACAAAGAGTGTATATGTGTATTTTCAATTGGGTCTAGTGCAGGCAGTTGAGAGGAGTGTTATACTCACTACCCAGGTTCAATTCCCACAACTAACATGCATTGTTGAATAATCCAATTTACCTTAGGTACCATCCCTGGACTGAGGGGAAGTTCTAGGTGGGTTTTCCCAGGAAATTCATGATGAAGAATATATATATATATAGAGAGAGAGAGAGAGAGAGATGGAAGTGCTCGGTGGATTTTCCCAAAAAATGCACTATGAAGAATACACACACATATATACACAGATGGAGAGATATATATACCTATATTACTTTGGGAGATCACCCATGTCACTCGTTTCAGCCTAAATGTGAACATTACAAGTTAAATGATTTATTTGTATTTGGGCTTAGAGTTAAATTAGTCAAGAGCTCATGCATGGTTTTCAAAGCTATAGCCCTACAACAGCAGAATTTTGTGTTGAACAGTCAAATCTTTGGCATATCAGAAGTACTCCAGATATTATGGGCTTCAAAGTCAACCCTTCAGAAAGAAGGATGTTGAAATTTAAGAATGAGGTGACCCTCTAAAGCCTCAAAACCTGTGTGTAATGTAGATATGTTTAGCTATACATGCCATAGTAATATAAATTATTTTATACCAAAAACAAAAAGATTAAAAAAAAGTAACCAAAAAATAAACATAGTTTTATACTTTTTACTAGACAAACATATGTTAATTATTTAATTATGGTTTATCAAATTAAAACATTCAATTGTTTGATGTGACATCCTAACTACGATTCTACAAGAGATACTGTGAAGTTCACATTAAGTGAACTTGCAATGAATAGAAAAATTTGGAAAAAGGTCATTATATATCTGTTTCAAGAAATCATGCAAAGCAGTGATCACTTATATCTCAAAGTAGATGGTTGGAGAATAATAAGGATCCTCTAAAAACAACCAATGAGTCAATTTATATAATAAAATAAGGATGTCAATTACAACACGTGTTAAAAAAACAAAAAAAATAAAGATGGGTTAGCTTATAAGCTATAAAATTGCATTCACTTGCAATGGCACTACCAAGATCTACGAAATAAAGAGCACTGGCATAAAATAGAAATTCAACGTGGAATCCTTCTAGTAGGATGAGTAAACAAATTAGAGGAAGGGGCATGCCAATTAACCTCCGAATATTGTCATTTTTTAGCTATCCATTGCTTGTTGTCCACTCTTCTGCCAGCCTATCCACCATACAAGGCTCATATCCTGCTACAAAATCAACTTCAATTTTATATCAATCATTGATTTACTCTCCCATTACTGTTAATAATTGTAAGTTACATTATAATAGGAAGGGTTGGTTAATGGTGGCCCCTATGTATGTAAACTGTGTCATGTATACACTTTAAATTTAAAAGTGGAAATTCGAAGCATTCCTGTTTTTATTTCATTTGAGAGTAAAAATGAAGAAAACAAGGATACAGTTCTTACAGGAGATAATTTTTGAGAAAGATAATCTCTAGGCTTCAATTCCATGGGTTCCCCCTAAAGTAGAGTGTAACAGAGGGGAATATCTCATCGATGCTAACAGAAGAGCAATCAGTTCATAAAAATCAGCACATTATTACAAAACAGAAATATTTTACTACCACAATGGTAGACCCGCTAAAACAAAGAGAATAAAGGCCCCTTATCATTTATATGGACATGATCTCCCAAACTTATGAACCTTCAAGAAACACGGGTTTCCTTTCAAAATAAAAGGTTGTGTATATTGCAAGAAGGTGACCCAAGGGCCATTTGATTATGACAACTTAGTGGTAGAGGGGGGTCCTTAGATGAATTCTAGATGGTGGAACTGAAAGTAAATTCTCCTTTTGTCAGATAGAACAACCTTTCGTAACATCCTTTTGAGGCAGTTGTTGTTACCATCAATGTACTTGTAAAAATATCTATCTTTTTGGTAAATTGACATATGTTCCCAACCTCATACTCGTTTCATTGAGAAAAGAGGGAAACCTCCCTTTGTAGGTAAAGTTTCCTTTCTTGATGTTTAAAATTGGCATCACTATAGCATCTTCTATGGATCAAGTGTCTGCTAGAGCTTATTTCTAGTCCCAAACCTCATAAACATGTCTAACATAGCTGAGAGTAGGGTTTCAGTCTTTTGGGTTTTTGTTTGTAATGTAGGTTTTAACCCTGAATAGAAATTATCTACACACGAATCTTATAACAGAAAATAAACAATAGCGAGAGCATAGAACATAAAACAGATAAACACAGAGATTTTCCCCTGGATACGAAATTGGGACGACCAACTTGATTTTTCATTATATTCCTTTTAGTGTTACAACACACACACACACACACACACACACACACACACACACACACACACACACAGAGATATATATATATATACATGCCGAAGCATACATAAACCCCAATCCATTAACCCTAGATTAGAACATAACTGTAGTTCCCTTGACCGGATCTACAAAATACCAGGGGCCGAAAACCATCATACCCCAAAACCATGTGCAAAATCATGAACAAAACATGGGTGGGTCTGCCTATGAGTGGGTCCGCACACCAAACAAATTTTCGCTGGGGCACTACCCCTGACCCCAACAGTGGGGGTTGCCTCCCCCCTTGTGACCCCCCTGCTGCGCCCGGCGCAACGTACAGCACGGGGGGCTAGTCGTGGAAAGAATATAACACATACCCAACATTCTCCCACTTGTTTTTTTCTTTCCATAGGGGGCCATAGGAGAGCTTAGTCATTGGGCCAATTCTTCAACACCCATTGTTTCTCTACACCAAGAGAACTTCTGAGTGCTCACAGACTTCGTCAATGCATCTGCAACATTCTTCAAAGTGTCCACTTTTACCAGCAACACCCTTTTAGCCTCAACCATATCTCTAACAAAGTGATATTGAACATCAATGTGCTTTGTCTTTGAATGATAAGCATGGTTCTTAGCCAAGAAAATTGCACTTTGGCTATCACAGTCTATCCTTATAGCTTGTTGTATCAACCCCATACTTGAACACAATCTCTGCAACCAAACTGCTTCCTTGCTTGCATGAGTGGCTGCTATGTATTCTGCCTTTGTAGTTGAAAGAGCCACTACAGACTGTCTTTTACTCATCCAACTGACTGCACCTCCAAATAGGCTAAACACATACCCACTTTTAGATCTTCTTTGGTCCAGATCTCCAGCCCAGTCTGCATCAACAAAACCACGAATGTCCAACATTCTTTCCAATCCTGGTCTTCCCTGGTAGCACAAGCCATAATCACTAGTGCCACGTAAATATCCGAAAACCCGCTTCACTACTGTCCAATGCTCCTTCCCTGGGTTTGACATAAACCTGCTCAATACTCCCACTGCATGTGCAATGTCTGGTCTAGTACAGACCATTGCATACATCAAGCTACCCAGTGCACTTGCATATGGAACACGGGACATATCCTCCTCTTCTTCTTGTGTCTTGAGACAATGTTCAGCAGATAACTTTGAACCTACAGGAATAGGAACACTCACCGGTTTACTATCCTGCATATTGAACCTCTGCAATATAGTATCGACATACTTCCTCTGGTTTAACCAGAGCTTCCTCTTTGCCCAATCTCTCTTAATTTCCATACCCAAAATATAGTTTGCAGCACCAAGATCCTTCATGTCGAATTTGGAGAACAGTTGGGTCTTCAAATCTTGGATAATTTCTTTGTCATTTCCAATCAACAACATATCATCCACATACAAGATCAAATAAATAACACGGTCACCAATTAATTTAAAATAAACACAGTGATCCTCCTTGCTTCTGGTGAAGCCAAGTCCCCGTATATAGGTATCAAATTTCTGATACCACATCCTTGGTGACTGTTTTAACCCATACAGAGACTTCTTCAACCTGCATACCAGTTATTTCTTACCCTTCACCATAAAGCCTTCAGGTTGCTTCATGTATATCTCCTCTTCTAGATCCCCGTGAAGAAATGTTGTCTTCACATCCATCTGTTCTATCTCAAAATCAAATACAGTAGCAACAGATAAAAGTAATCTAATAGAAGTAACTTTGGCAACAGGAGAAAAAATATCACCAAAATCAATTCCCGGCACCTGGGAATAACCTTTTGCTACCAACCGAGCTTTGTATTTCTCCACCTTGCCTTCTACATTCATCTTCCTTTTAAACACCCATTTTCTCCCAATGGGCTTCCTTCCAGCCGGCAACTCCACCAGATCCCATGCATCGTTTTTGTGCAAGGATGCCATTTCATCAGCCATGGCCTCCTTCCAGAGTTTTCCATCCTCTGAATCTACTGCCTCCCTGACAGTTCTGGGTTCATCATCAGTTATAGTTAAGGCAAAACCTGAACAAAAAGCAGATGGACTATACCTTTCTAGTTGCCTTCTTTCCCGAACTGATCTTCTCAAAGCTGGAGTTTGTGGCTCTTCATCTTCTGAGTCTTCTTCTGTTGTAGAGTCTGATTCATCCTCCTTTAGCTCAAACTATATCTTCTTAGGTTCCTTTGGTAGGACTTCATGTTTAACAACATCTTTCACTTCTCTAAACACCACATCTCGGTTGTACACAACCTTCCTTGTTTCTGGGTTCCAAAACTTGTAACCCTTTAAACCATCCTTATACCCAATAAAGATGCACCTTTCAGATTTATTATCCAACTTGGTCCTTTTCTCCTTTGGAACATGTACATATGCATCACATCCAAATACCCTTAGATGTGAAAGAGAGGGTTTCTTACCGGTCCATACCTCATGTGGAGTCTTATCCTCCAACACTGATGAAGGTGATCTGTTAACCAGATAGCATGCAGTCTCCACTGCCTCTGCCCAGAATTCTTGTCCTAACCCGGTACCACTGAGCATGCTTCTTTCCTTTTCCATCAGTGTTCTGTTCATTCTTTCTGCAACTCCATTTTGCTAAGGTGTGTATGGAGTAGTCTTCTGCCGTGCTATACCACACTTCTTACAGAACTCTTCAAATTCCTTCTTGCAGAACTCCCCACCATTATCTGTCCTCAGCGCCTTTATCTTCTTCTCTGTCTGGTTTTCCACCGGAGCCTTAAATTCTTTAAATCTGTCAAAGACTTCAGATTTCTTCCTCAAGAAATATATCCATGTATTCCTTGAGAAGTCATCTATGAATGAAACATAGTACACAGACTTTCCCAGTGATGGAACTGACACAGGCCCAAACACATCACTGTGCACAAGTTCCAATATCTTGTTTGCCCTCTTAGCACCAGAAGGAAAACTCACCCGATTCTGCTTCCCATATACACAATGTTCACAGAAATCGAAATCCAGAGAACAATTAGGCATACCTTCTACCATACCATCTCTATGCAGTATCCGAAGGCCCTTCTCTCCAATATGTCCAAGCCTTTGATGCCATAGCATGGTCTTTTCTCCAGAGACAGCTAGGCTTTCTGCTCCACTTTCAGGAACCATAGAATTGTTACACCCATCAATAACAGTGCTACCTTGTAGCTTGTACAGAGTTCCAGTCCGAACTCCCCGCATTAATACCAGTGCTCCCCGAACCATCTTGCAGGCATCTTTCTCGAACACTGTTTTTACACATGCATCATCCATCTTGCTTACAGAAATCAGATTTCTGGCCAATGCAGGAATATGCAGAACACCGGGAAGTGTTCTAATCCTTCCACCTTGCAGCTTCAGCTTGACCTTTCCACGTCCAATGATTCTGGCCTTCCTATCATCCCCTAGGAAGACATCACCACCATCATATTTATCATACTCGCAGAACCACTCCCTATGGGGAGTGAAGTGAAAGGATGCACCTGAGTCAATCAACCATGACTCATGATCTACATGTGTATTTGAAGAAGAAGCCAAATATACATCCCCACCTTCATCCGAGGTGGTTTTTGCCTCTGCAGAAGGACCTTCATCAGATCCCTTTCCTTTCTCAGGAGCTTTAGATCTGCATTCCTTTTTGTAGTGCCCTTCCATTCCGCATTTCCAGCACACCTTTACAAACTTTCCAGGAGATTTAGATCTCCCTCTAGATTTAGATCTCCCACTCGAAACCTTATTCTTGTTTCTATTTTGGGACCTTCCTCGTACATATAAGGCATCTCCATTTTGACCCTCCATATTTCTCCGTCTCATTTCCTCCGACAGCAAGGCTGAGACAATGTCATCAAAATTCAAGGTAGTTGTGTTGCTACCTATTGCAATAACCAGACTATCCCACGAGTCTGGTAGAGAACACAACAAACTGATGCACTTATCTTCATCTAAGATTTTAATATCAACAGATGACAGTTGACTTACCACAGTATTGAAGGTGTTCAGATGCTCTGTCACCGAGTCTCCATACTTCATCCTTAGGTTATATATTTTTCCGCAGAAACAACTTATTCACTATAGACTTAGATTGGTACAAAGTCCCAAGTTTTTCCCACAAATTATTCACCGTAGCTTCCCCAGATACATTCAACAATATTGAATCTAAGACACACAACCGTATTGTGCTCTTAGCCTTCCGATCCAGTTTCTTCCAGTCTTCATCTGACATTTTCGTTGGTTTAGTACCCAGATCTACCGCGATCCATTCATATTTATCCACCAGCAGATCCTCCATCTTGAGCTTCCATAACTCAAAAATCTAACCATTAAATTTCTCGATCTCTATCTTTCCGTTGCTCGCCATCTTCTTTCACCGCAAGAATCGATCTCGCAGATCTCCCACTGAACAGGGTCTACCTTAGGCTCGAGCAAAAAACCCTCAGCAGAAAAGGTGTCCCCTTCAAGCCGAAACTGCTCTAATACCAAATGTAGGTTTTAACCCTGAACAGAAATTATCTACACACGAATCTTATAACAGAAAATAAACAATATCGAGAGCATAAAACATAAAACATATAAACACAGAGATTTTCCCCTGGATCCCAAATTGGGACGACCAGCTTGATTTTTCATTATATTCCTTTTAGTGTTACAACACATATATATACATGCCGAAGCATACATAAACCCCAATCCATTAACCCTACATTAGAACATAACCATAGTTCCCTTGACCGGATCTACAAAATACCAAGGGCCAAAAACCATCGTACCCCAAAACCATGTGCAAAATCATGCACAAAACATGGGTGGGTCCACCTATGAGTGCGTCTGCACACCAAACAAATTTTCGCCGAGGCGCTACCCCAAACCCTAACAGTGGGGGCTGCCTCCCCCCTTGTGACCCCCCTGTTGCGCTCGATGCAACGTATAGCATGGGGGGCTAGTCGTGGAAAGAATATAACACATACTCAACATGTAATCCAGTATAATCCCGTATTAATATCTTAGAAAAATGGTTAGATTCATGGTTGTCAGGGGCCTGTTAAAGTGGAAACTAGGCATCAAACAGTTTTTAAAGCTCAACACTATGCTGTCTGGGAAAGTCCAAATGTATTTTCTATAACCTAAGACCTTTTGCAAATCATCTCTATACTGTACAAACAACAATACTAACAAGTAAAACTAGAAAGCAACTAAAGCCAAAAAAATTTACCAAGAGGTGTTCTGGCTAGGCTAGCTTGGTGAGATATCTCATGCACCTCAGTCTTTACTTTCAAGTTAGCTCCCATTTCTTCTACAAAGATCGAGTTGGAGCTTGTTCCTAGGGATTCCATAGTGCCTACAACCATAGCTAAATTATCTTCAATGGTAAGGTCTCAATCCATCACCTAAAACAGAACCCAAATGCTTTTCCTTCTAACCCCATGACTGCTTGATTCCAGATTATTATTTGGTGTTTAGTTATCCATGGAAAAAGTGGTGGCAAAAGTGGTGCTGGCAATGTAAAGGTAAGACTACAAACAAAGAGTGTGTGTGTGTGTATTTTCAATTATGTCTAGCTCAAGTAGTTGATAGGAGTGTTATACTCCCTACCCAGGTTCAATTCCCACAGCTGACATGCATTGTTGAATAATCTGGTTTACCCTAGGTACCATCCCCAGAATGAGGGGAACTATTGGGTGGGTTTTCCCAGGAAATGCATGATGAAGAATCTCTCTCTCTCTCTCTATATATATATATATATATAGAGAGAGAGAGAGAGAGAGATATGGAAGTGCTCGGTGGGTTTTCCCAAAAAATGCACGATGAAGAATACATACACACATATATACACAGATGGAGATATATAAATAGACCTATCTTAATTTTGGAGATCAACCGTGTCAAAGTCAGAGTCACTAGTTTTGGCCTAAATGTGAACATTACAAGTCAAATGATTTATTTTCATTTGGGCTTAAATTTAAATAATTCAAGAGCTTAGGCATGGTTTTCAAAGCTCTAGCCCTACAGCGACAGAATTTTGTGTTGAACAATCAAATCTTTGGCATATCAGAAGTACTCTAGATATTATGGGCTTCAAAGTCAACCTTTCAGAAAGAAGGATGTTGAAATTTAAGAATGAGGTGAACCTCTAGAGCCTCAGAACCTATGTGTAATGTAAATATGTTTAGCTATACAAGCCATAGTAATATAAATTATTTTATACCAAAAACAAAAAGATTAAAAATAATAATAACCAAAAAAGAAACATAGTTTTAAAATTTTTACTAGACAAACATATGTTGACTGCTTAATTGCAGTTTATCAAATTAAAACATTCAATTTTTTGATGTGACATACTAACTACCATTCTACAAGAGAGTATGTGAAGTTCACATTACGTGAACTTGCAATGAATAGAAAAAATGGGGAAAGTCCATTATATATCTGCTTCAAGAAAGCATGCAAAGCAGTTATCACTTATATCTCAAAGAAGATGACTGGAGAATAATAAGGATCCTCTAAAAACAACCAATGATTCAATTTATAGAATGAAAGAAGGATATCAATTACAACATGTGCTCAAAAAGCAAAAAAAAAAAAAGATGGGTTAGCTTATAAGCTATAAAATTGCATCCACCTACAATAACACAACCAAGATCTACAAAATAAAGAGCACTGGCATAAAATAGAAATTCAACATGGAATCCTTCTAGAGGGATGAGTAAACAAATTAGAGGAAGGGGCATGCCAATTAACCTCCCAATATTTTCATTTTTGAGCTATCTGTTGCTTGTTGTCCACTCTTCTGCAAGCCTATGCACCATACAAGACTCGTATCCTACCACAAAATCAATTTTAGTTTTAGATCAGTCGTTGATTTACTCTCCCATTACTATTAATAATTATAAGTTACATTATAATAACAAGGATTGGTTAATGGTGGCACCTATGTATGTAAAATATGTCATGTATATACTTTAAATTTAAAAGTGGAAAGTCGAAGCATTCTTGTTTTTCAACTATCATTTGAGAGTAAACATGAAGAAAACAAGGATACAGTTCTTACAGGTGATAACTGTTGAGAAAGATAATCTCTAGGCTTCAAGTCCATGGGTGCCCCCACAAATTAGAGTGTAACAGAGGGGAATATATCATAGATGCTGACATAAGAGCAATCAGTTTAGAAAAATCAGCACACTATTACAACACAAAAATATTTTACTACCACAATGGTAGACCAACTAAAACAAAGAGAACAAAGGCCCCTTATCAGTTATATGGACATGATCTCCCACACATATGAACTATCAAGAAACACATATTTCATTTCAAAATAAAAGGTTAGTATATTGTGATAGTGCTGTAATAATCTGCATATAATTTGATTCAGTCATAAATCAGTAAAATTTGAATGCACTGGTAAAATTGAAAATAAAATGACTATGTACTTACCGAATTGAAAAAGGGAATGGTCATCTAGCTTCTCTTCATGTGATATTAATTGTACTCACAACCTTCAAGTTGTTGGTCATTATGTATTCATGGCATTGTGTTAGATGTTTCTTGATGACTGTTCGGAATTCACTTATATTACATTGTGATTTGTCTAGACCTATTTGGAAGAATTGGAGATGATTTTACAGGAAACCTCCATTTATTACCAAGAAAAGGAAATTTTGTGATAATTTTGGGCCATGTTGATGAATATCCAATCACCTCAATTGGAAATTGAATGTTCATGATCATGAACTAGGATGTATTC
The DNA here is from genome assembly GCA_034641835.2 of Pinus albicaulis. Taxonomy (NCBI): domain Eukaryota; kingdom Viridiplantae; phylum Streptophyta; class Pinopsida; order Pinales; family Pinaceae; genus Pinus; species Pinus albicaulis. Next base: position 457,627,010 of record CM076582.1, on the reverse strand, counting down.
AGAGATGTCAAGGCATCTTGCACTTCTAAAAGTCAAGTTCTTGGGTGTCTAGTCCTTCAAAATGTCCTAGTAGTTAACAATCGTCTTCATTGAGCTAGATTTATTGAGGTTGTTGTTTACTTTGTAACAGATAAGCATGCAATGTGGTAATGCAAGGTTGCTGAGATGTTTAAAAATTGGATAACAGCTGAAAATAGTCTTCTTGTTGTTGGTCCAAGTCACTGGAATGGGGATTGTTAGAAGACAAATGATGATTTGGCAAGTGGGTAGGAAAATGTGAAATGCATTCAAATTAGCTAGCATTTCCTTATTTTAGAATAGACATTGTCACATAGTCAGCTTTGCAAGAGTCAAATAAGCCATTTGGATAATATTTGATTATTCAATTCTTAACCAGCATGCCTATTTTGTCAGAGACGGGATCAAGGTGAATATGTTGGTTCCCCTTACATAGAGAGGGAAATTTTTAGGAACACTGCTGAACATAGTCTTGTCTTTGCCTTTGTTGCTCCACTTCTTTGGAAACAAGTTTTGTTTGAGGCCAAGTGAATAATCCTGCAGGATGATATGAGAATGCGGCATGCAATCAGATTAGCTGTTATTTCCTCCTTATAGAATGGCATCACTACGTAATTAAATTTGCAAGAGGAAAATAAGCCACTCAACCCAACAGTAGATGCTACTTCAGATTATATTTGGAGATAGTCTTCAAGTGGGAACTAGGGTTATTATGCTAGCCTCCCTTGATTTTATAGGCAGAGGAATTTTTAGAATGACTATTTTTCAGAAACATAGAGATAATCTTTCCAATGGATGGGAATTTTCTATTTCTGTCCTCTGAAATGTGCATGCGAAACCATTTTTCATGCCATATAAGATGCCCTTTCAATTAAAATATTAATGAGCCATCCACAGTTTCACAGTCTGAATAAAATAGTTGTCAAGAAACATGGACTAGAATAAAACAATTCACAAATATGCCTACTCTAATTCTATAGAAAGAGAAGAAAAAAATCTTGGAAAAATGTTTGCTGGTCTTGAACGAAGTAGCATTCTATTACCATATATTTCCTTCCTAAACAACAAAAGTTGCATTCTATTCCTGTATATTTTCTTGCTAAACAACAAAAGTGGCATATTATTTCGATGTATTTTCTTTGTAAATATCAAGTAGAAGTGGAGAAACCAAAATTATAACACATACGTCAGTCCTTCGGCATGTATATATAATTGATTTTTAACGTAATCTAGGATGCAATTGATAAAAAATATAAAGAAGTTATCAAGAAACATAAATAAGAAGAAAACAATGCACAAAGTGGTTTATTCTAAATTCTCCCAAAATAGCTGTCGGGAACTGAACCAAGGTTATCCAACCATTGTCTCAAATGAAAGGTTATCCAACCATTGCTCAAATATTGGATTTTACTCATGATGGATGTAAAAGAAGGGTCAATTGACCCTTCACCTAAGATAGTACAATCAATGAGGTGGATAGCATGGAAGAGTTGACCAATCCATATTCCAAGATAACATTCTCGAGGAGATAGAGAAGGTATAAGGGTGTCAAGGAAGGGACTACCAATCCTTTCTCCAAGATAGTATTATGGTGGAGGTGTATCACATAAAAAAATAGTGTAATACATCCTCTAGGATAGTACTCTCAATGATGCAAATGAAGAGGAATGGTCAACCATCCCTTCCACAAATATGGAACTTTGGTCATGATTCATGTAAAGGAAGGATCAACCAACCTTCCCTCCATAATAGTATGAGTAATGAGGTGGATCATGTAGACAATTTAGTTTACCCTTCTTTAAGGATAATATTCTTAAGGATGTGGAGAAAGTGTAAGTATTATCTTACCCTTCCTCCAATGTGATATTTGGGTGATAATTGGTATTTGGTATTTGTTATTTTAGTGATATTTCTAGATGGTATCGGTTAGTTTTAGAGATAACGTGTTGAGGAGGTTCAAGGAATTGAGACACATGGTAGTGCTATATGGTTTATATAGGGCCCTAGTGTTAGTACTAGGATGTGATATGGAGTGCAACATGGTGGAGTAAGGTGTAGTTGTGTGGCACATGAGTTGCATTGAAAACATGGGAAATAAATCAATCAAGTGTGAAAACATTTGGGTCTTGAACCCAATGATGAATGAAAAAGGGTTTTAGTCAAGATTTTGAAATTTACCTACAAAATTATGGAGTTTACCCATTGAGTAGTCCATTTAGAGAATCATTACCCCTAGCTTATTGAAAACACCAATGAGAAATGGTCATGGAAAAGCATGATACCATATTGATGGGAAGGATGATGTTCATTGATTATGTTAGTAGAGGATGCATGGAAGAAGTAGAAAACAACACAAGGACCCAAAATAGGGGTCATGCAATGACATAGTAGTGCCATATGAAAAGAAGATGGTGAACATGTGGAAAGGGATTTTTCCAAGGAGTAAAAAATTAATTGAAGTGTTAGGAGGCCTTGATTTTAGACCCAATGTAGTCTTTAAAATTTAATTTTTTTGGCAGGTTAAAATATAGAAAGGCATCAAAGAAGTTCCATAAAAACTTCCCTCAAGGAATATTTTTCCTCCCTCAATCAACAAATGCTGAGATTTGGACCTAATGAGATGGTGACATCAACTAGGAGAAAAGGTCAATTAAAAGATTATATAGCTAGTGACATCAACATGATATCATACAACTGAAAAATTCAATCATGTGGAAGTGAATATAGTCACATCCCCCTCAAGGAATATTTTCTCGTAGGCATCCAGCAACCCCTTTGAAATTCTCAGCACCCCAGAAGAATTCCTAGCTACAACAATCATCAAAGAGGCCTAACAATAGCCCACATCTATTCAAGATGATAAAATCCAAGAAGAAACAACTCCTCTACAAGCCAGAACACCAAGAGGAGCCTCTAGCCCCCCATCCTATGCTGAGATGACAAGGAAGAAGTATCCATAGATCTATGGATCCTCAGAAGAAGAGACTTTTTAGAGGCCCTCAAAACGAGTTGGGAGGAAGTCTCACATAGAGGCAAGAGAAGAAGAGGCTAAGAAACAAAAAATGCAAGGTAGCAACCCACGATTGAGATTTCCATTGGTAGAAACACTAGAACTAGGCCTCTCAAAGGAGGTTTTGTCCCCCTCTCTGCTAGTAAATAATACGATTAGTCTATTGGAATTGCAGAGGCTTGGGGAATCCCGTAAAAGCTGAAGCTGTGAAGAACCTCCTAAAATATGAATACCCAGAGATCCTCATGCTCCAAGGGAATAAAATAGAAGGGGCTACCCTTCTAGACCTCAGCAAAGTGAAATGGAGAGAAAAAGTTGAAAAAGCAGTAAGTGCAAGGGTTACCTGTGGTGGGCTTGCCACTCTCTAGGAGGATGAAAAATTCCACCTCGAAATCTCCTTCGAAACGTAGCACTAGATCTATACCAAACTCTAGAATCTTGCAAGTAATATCACCTTGTCCCTCTTTAATATTTATGTCCTAGTCCTCTATGCAAAAAATAAGGACTGTTGGCAAACCATGTCTGATTTTATAGAAGGTTACTCCCCCAAGAATATAATTCTAGCAGGAGATTACAACCTAGTTTTTGAACCAAAGGAAAAAAAAGGGGGTATCAATAGTAAGGACCATTTCCTACCATTTGCGGAAGACTTGTTTCAATGATGGGACTTAATATATTTTAAGCCAAAAAAGGGGCTCTACACTTGGTCAAACAATAGAGCTGGGGTAGAGAATATTCAATTTTTTACTTCAGAGCACCTTCCTCTTTGAAAAAAAAGATTATCTCCACTAAAATTATGCCAAAGATGACATCTGATCATAAACCCATCCTTTTGTTATTAGAATATGAGGAAAATCTAGGGCCTATCCCCTTCCAGTTCAGCCTTCTCTGGTCAGATAAGGATGGGTTTATGGAGACAAGTTCAAAGGCTTGGCCCATACCTGTCATTGGATCACCCAGTTATTTGTTGGAACATAAACTCAAGGCCACCAAAACAACCCTAAAATAATGGATAAAAAAGCCTTCAAATTCCCCCTCTAGTCTTATAAAGCAGGCCTCTAAGCAGCTGCTCGATCTGCAAATGGAATTGCATCTTCAATATATCACCTATTCAGAAATTTAGACTGAGCAAGAAGCCCAAATTATCATTCTCCACACATTCAAAGTTGAGGAAGAGTCCTTGAGGCTCAAATCTCGTAATCTCTGGCTCTTGTCTGGAGATAAAAGGTCTGCCTACTTCCAAAAGAAAATTCGAGCTCGCCTATTAGGAAAACACAATCTAACATGAAAAACACTTTTTAAGTAATTAAAATTAGAGAGATTTGTACCTACATTTGGTTTTTCAAATCAATTAATCCATCAGTAGTTGCAACAACTATTGGTTGGAATGCCCCCATAGCCATAATTTCCCCCTATCAAAGATTAGAAAGTTCACTTTAACAATTATCCTTGAACAAAGAGAAAACTTGTGTGGCTGAACTTGAGAATGGAATCGACTGAACCCCTTTGAAGGAAATAATGCAGACTTTACTTATAGAACCAAGAAGCAGGATTGCATCAAAACGGTCCACACCAAACATTCCTAAATTAGAAAAAGTAAAAGTTCCTGCAAAGAGGCCAGGAATATAAGAATTAAGCTTTTATAGTTGACCTTGTGAAACTCAAGACACGTCTACTTCAATTTGTAGGACACAAAAATCAGTTATAATGATAGCCTTGTGTTGGGAATGACTAAAAGCTACCAAGCAATAGACAGGGAACTTCTCTTTTGATCATAAAATTAAAGTAGATCCAAAACAAAAATAAGTAGAACAGATTCATAGTGCATTTTCACAAACCTGTATTATATTCCTAAGGTTGAAGCTACTTTTCATGAGCCTTATCTACTAATTCCTTCCATTTCCTAGAGAGAGTATATATATCAACCTAAATGCAAGATACAAACTCTGAAAAATTTAGACTTACAAAATTTCAGTTGGCAAGTAATGAACAATACTACTAAGGCTTCATAAATTGAACCATAAAAAAAAGAATTTAGCAAAAATTTGAATTTGATATAACAGAGGCTAAGATCTAAATTCTATATGATCTGGATTCCAAACCTTGTCTGCATCCTGAAGCACAGGTGTAATTAGGCCTCCATCCATAGATACAACAACTGCAATTTTTATGTTTCTATTGTAGGTGAAACTCTTGCCATCTTTGCAGCTTGATTTGAATGTTGGGTGTTTGGCTAAAGCAAGCGCAATGGACTTTTCAATTAATGCATTCATTGTCACTCCTTTAGACTTAATCTGCACATGAGAGTCCAACTTGGAAAAATTAGTAGTACCTCAAGGCATCTGCATACAACAGAGGTCTTCTGCCTCCTCATGACATTATAAATCAAGTTAAATTTTCATACTGCTAGAAACAAACTTCTCAGGGAAGCTCAACATCAAAGTTTCATCCAATATGCCCATCATTGGCACATGTGGATACCATCAAAGTCGATGGTGAGTAAGACTATATTCTTTAAAATCAAATTCTCACAAAAAGAGGCTTGGGGCCTCATCCTGCTATAAATTCTAATACATGCCATAATGGGAATCTAAATTTTGGATTATGTTGACCGGGTATAACCTACAGGGAACATGCAAAAACCAAAAATGTGGAGGAAAAAGCCAGAAATGTTGAGAACAACTGCATAAAGCCAGAAAATGCCAATTAAATAACAAGAAATCACACCTAAATTTTAATCATGGAAATTGCACCATGCTAAAGCTCAAGGTATCATATTGATAGATGGATGGAGAAGAAAATTTCACTCCTCAACATATCATAGTTACAGGATGTGACAGTGAAAACATGGGGGAGGAATAAATCAAATATTCAATGCTAGAAAATACCCCATAATCAAGTTAAGAAATGAGGAAAAGAATGGATAAATTGTTTTCATTTCATGGTCCATCTCATATATGGTTATACTAATGTTAATTACTTTTCTGTAATAGTATATGGTCCAGCATATGATGAAGTCAACATTACACATGTTACAACATCTTCCTCATACAGGGCTATAGAATCACCTCTCAACACAACCATCATTTAGAAATGCCATTTCTTGGGTGACTTGCTCATATTACCAGAGCTATATGCCGACTGTTTCATTGAGAGGTGATGCGTTTACTGTGTTGGAAGATTTTCAACAATATTTTCAGACGTGCCTTTACTCATTGATATGTCTAGTACCAATGATTTGTGTATTTGGACTCCACTCATACTTCATGGAGCCCAGGAGAATGATAGTAGGAGCCATGAAAGTGTTGTTCAGAGAGTGATCGGTTGTAAACCTTCCACTTGGCATTACCCCTTCATCGAGCTATTATGATGAATCATGATCAAATTCATGTTGCCACATATTCCAACAGAAACAAATTAGTAACATCATAGGTCGGTTTTGTAAGCCTATAACCATATAAAACATGCACATTCTCATATCAATGGTTTTCTAGACCATGTTAACTATTGGTTGCTCCAGAAGGATTTTCACCTAGCTAAGGGAGTGCTTCATGTGATGTGGAGGGTTATTTTTCCCCTAGCCCTTGTTGTAGGTTGATTGACTTAGTTTTCTAGAGCTTAGTAGGTCCATATGCTAGGGAGGCTTACTTTGATGTGGCAGTTGGCACAGATGGTAGTTTGACACCTTCTACATCGGTGCACTTATTTAGGAGGATGGTTGTATGCACTTGGAGGTTGGGCACAGATCCCTAGAGGCATAGGAGCTACCATGCATATATGGTGAAGAAAAATTTACTTGAGGAGCTATTTTTGGTGAATGGACCATCTTGCTTAGAGGAGCCCCTAACATCTGGACACCTAGATTTGGAGAGTGCACCACCTTTGGGATTGTAGAAACCATATATGAAATAATCATAATAAGAAATTAATGGACAAAAGTCCAGAAAATATTAAATCATCAATAATTGGGAAATAATTACGGAAAATTGAGAATTAACCAATCTTGACATGCCTGTACTGTTACACAAAATAATCATGCTAATTTCAAAATAATTGTTTCATTAATTGCATCAATATTATATGAATATCTTCATCTATGGTAGAAACCCTATTGTGCCCTGTGGCATTCATGCTTAAAGAGTCTCTCCACTGGAGGCATTGTTGTTGACTTAGCAATAGGATTGCTTGTGGACTTGGTCCATGTTTTATTGTTAGCATCCCTCACCTCAGTATATATAAAGGGAGGATATTGTCTTTGTTATCATTGTATTGCGTCTTAGAGATGTGATGGTGTGATGTTGTCTATTGGAGGATCTCAGAAGAAAAATTATTTACTCATGTAATAGGGATGTGCTTGTGAGAGGCATGCGCTGGAGATCCTGGGATTGTGTAATGCAAGTGAAGATTAAAGCTTGTGAGATGCAAGTGTAGATCTAAGGGTTAGACAGTTCATGTGATACTATCTTGTCGTTGAGGTTATGAAAATGTGAGTATATCTTGGTGGAATTCCTTGGTAAGCATCTAGTTTGTAGAGAGTGTGATTGCTCTGGCCAGTGCTTGGGAAGCTTTGGAGAAGTTCTTGCTTGAGATAAATCAGGAAGACTTGGTACATCAACTTTTGCAACGCTAATGTATTGTACATTATCTTCATGTCGTGACAAAAAGGACATGTGCCACTACTGTCCTAAATTCTATTATTATGATCTGATTTTCAGACCTTGTTTTCACATGTTTTGAGCAAGTTTCATGGATGTTTTGATATGCTTATTTTGGAACAACAAGGCTGAAATATTGAGCAATTTGGCATGCTTTAGATGAAACTTCAAACCTGCAATGTGTTGATATATTTCCTGTGTTACTAAATGTAATTTCCAAATATACATACTTGATTACATCATGCTCTAAGGGTTGTTGCATTGACCTATTGTTGGAAGTATTTTGAAGTATTTATCTACTTGAACTTGCCAAGATTAGTGGTGCACAGATTTGAGATATTTGCAGGTGTATTTCTAAATATTTCGGTTCAGCCCTAAGGCTGAAAGTTATATGTCATAGAACCATGACCCCATTTAAGTGAGGTGGAAATTTCAAATTAGGAAGAATTTTAAAATTCCTACAGAATAGATCTGTCACATTAAGAAAATATGTGATTTGCCTACTCTTGTACCCACTATGATATGTGGAAAAGTGTGTTAAGGGATACTACAGAGTTTTACTACCTAAGAGTTATGCTATATAGTATGATACATAACAATAAACCCAAAACATACGAGAAAAACAAGCGGACAACAAGACCAAAAGAGACAATGTAGATTAAAATAGAGATAGCCTTGTATGTAAGTTTATTTTGGATATGAGAGAATGAGTTACAAGAATGCAGGGATCGAAGAAATATGAGAAATCACAGTAAATCTTAATTGTCAAAACAATTGCGACAGAGTTCAATCCTATGACCCAATCAATACAAACTTGTGTAGCTACAATGTAACATTGTATGATCAACACTACAATTGCATAAGGATTTACAAATGGAGTGTAAATATTCTTGGATGTCAGACCTCCATGAAAAACTATGTATCTATTTAGTTCTCGGGAAAATATGTTGGACATGCAATGATATCAGACCTGAGAATGAATGTTTGTGTAATTATTTAGTTACAGGTTGCTAAGTGAATAGATCCATGTGAAATTAATGCCACTATCCTTTCAAATTCGTTGTCATAAAGTATATTCTTATTTGTTTCTAGAAATGAAGTTCTCTCCCATATATCAAATGGAAAAACACTAGCCAATGTATAACAAATTGATAACAAAGAACACACCACTTATCCTAAGAACATCTTTATTATCAGAAATTCCAGTTTGATTTAAAAGCTAGCACGTGAGTACCTTGGTCATATCTTAGCCTTTTCTATTTTTTCCAGACACAATGATGAGCTTGGAGCTTTCAGACTATGTCTATTTTTCATCCCATTAATGCTGCAAATAATCTCAGCATGTGTGCAAGTGCTAAGTCATCTTTCCTTTGGGACTGTGGACAAGTTTCAAAACATAGACATACTTTGAGAGCACATCATCCTCATAACATGACACATATTGATTCACGTGTCTAGGAAAATTTTACTATGATCCATAAAACCATGAATGGAAAGAAAATATGCATCAAGACAAACTATCTACATCAACATGAAAGGTCCATGCATTACCAAGATCAACCCAGAACAAGAAGCATGAGATCACCAAGAAACAAACAATCAACGAAAATATGGAAACAATATAGTAGAGGGTTTGTTACCATCATCATCAAACTATTGTACATCCACATGAACAGTATCATCTCAAAGTTGGGCATCACTACATTCTAAAAGGAGAAGCATTTCTAGGTTGTACACCTCAAAATTAAGTATCAATAATGATGACCTCATCTAGTAAGGGAAACATGGAAGAAACATCGAAAGGATAGGATGTACTAAATGATGAAGTAATCCCTTTAGTCCCGACTCCCCATAGACTATTCAATAACTACAAAGGATTGTTAAAATTGGCAACTAAGGAAAACATCCACCATGGATAGCTCTTATGGGAAAGATAATTGCAACACTGAATTCCTCTTTTCGAGAGGACCAAAATTGATTTAAATATTGTCAAATTTGGACAAGTAGAAGTGGTATTTTGAATTTATGCTTCCTCACATAAATTAACAAGGTCGGCCTTATCTCCATGTCATCCCATCATGTCTAATATACATGTATCTTCACCCTCATCATATTATATAAATAGAGGCACCTTCCTAAGTCATTTGATCCATCCATGCTTGGATAAATGTTTGAGGCATCCAAGTACTTGGTAGAGGTGGATACATGGTGATTTGTCTTTGGGTTTTGAGATGCTTTTGGTCAGCCGCAAGTCTTGAGGGAAGTTCTGGTCGGTACAGGGAATGTACTAGGATGGTTCTTCTCTTAGATGTATGCTTCAGTTAGGCCGTGGTCTTGTACCTTCTTTTTTGATGAACCAGGCTCCATTAGAAGGATGACCAAGGAAATTAAAGCAAGTTTGGGCATACCTCATGGTCTTTTGAGAACAACGAGTCCCATGGAAAGGATGGTCGAGTTAATCTAGGCTCTTTTCAAGGTCACTTAAGGTCTATCTCAGTAGAATTTATCTTCACGTACTAGATGCATATGTTTCAAGGTTTGAACCAATGGTTGATGGAGATTGTAAAGCTCTATATCAGTTCATTCTAAGGCGCTATCTCTACAAGTAAGTGCGAGCTCCTTCACATATCTTTGCTGATATATGTTAGGTTTGCAATATGCCTTAACCATAACTGCAATAACATCAAGAATTTATTTCTTTGGGTTCACGATCATCAGCTTGATGTCCGCTTTTGTCAACTCAATATTAAACTTCTTCGGGAGATAGACTTGGAGTCACTTTTCCTACCATTGATCTCTATATAGGATAGAGTATGTCTTCTACTATCTGAAGGCTGAATGGAAGTTTTTTCTGGACTTTTTCTTGATCATTTGAAGGGAGGTATTGATCATCTTATTGGCAAGTCATCCTTGACTCTATTTTTACTCTCATACTCTGTTGAACATTTGATATTTGATAATAAGATAAAATGATCATGGTTTTTTCCCTAGCTTGAGCCATATCCTTGTGTCATGTTGTCTTGTCTTGTTCTCTACTCTTATCATCTATGTTCTTTCATCAGTTACTCTTTATATGATTATGTCCTATTCGATTGTTGATGGAAATGAAATGAATTAAATTTGGGCTAATATGGATCTTAGAAATAACTATCCTCAACAAAGAACATATTGTCCTAAAATTAACATGGTATCAGAGATCAGGTAAGGACAAGCCCAAGTAAGAACGCAATCACTAAGAATTTTGTAGGGTGAAGTATTGTTATTCGGACCATGGAAGATGTAGATCTGAGTGAAATAATGAAGTTATGATAGTTGCCACAGCCTTAGAATACATATTCAATGTTCAGATCTCTACATTTATTAGACATTAGATAATCTACTCAAATTTACATGGAGATATATGATACTGGAAGGAACATGAGATACTGATACATCTTAATTGTCATGAGATCCTTGTTCCACAATTTGTCTTATCTACTCGGTAGTATGGATAGACCCTATATTCAAATATTATTCAGACCTTGTGTGAAGTTGAAAGTGTTGAATCTTGATTTTATGGTTGAGATCACCACTTTCATATCAAATCCAATTGAGGCGAATTATGAATTTTCGAGGCTTGGTATCCTAGGTCTACTATCAATCATAAGGATGAATGAGAAGCTCGCAAGTGCCGCTCTAGCAATTTTATCAGTGGCACTGCTCGATGTAAATGTGAATCCAAACATGAATGCAGTATTGACAGCATGCCTTACTATATATGTTGGTTGATATCATTCTGTCAAGAGACCATGCAATAAAATTTCCTCTGATTCCATATTGTTCCCTAGTATGGATTTCTTTCTACAAAGAAGTGGAATTAGTCACCAATAAACTCCCATCTTCCATTTTTAAATCTATGGAAGTAGAGTTCACCAAATCACATCTTGTGCAAGTGGTATGCATTAAAGAAGCATTGGATTACAAACAATGTTTGGGATTGGTGTTTTGTATACAATATATTGAGATGTTATCTCTTGGTTCATTCAAAACTGGGGATATCCTCTTAGCAGGACTCTTTGTATATGACATTTGTTTTGGGTCTTATTCACTCCTGTGATGGTTAGTATAGCCAAGTCCTTTGATGCTCCCATTAAGCTACTATTTTCCTCAGCAGATGCAGCCTGACCTTATTCTATGCTTGGGCTTGGTGATATTGTTATTCCAGGTCCATGCTTGCTAGAAGACATCAATGATGATCATACTGTGTTTTCATATTATGCTCTCAGAACTATTCTCTTCCTACTTTAAGACTTTCAAATTGGTATCTTTGCCTCAATATTATTATTTCATGTCCCAATAACCTCAGATTTTTTTATTGGCATCTGTCCTTGATGATCCCTCAGTATGGGCATCTATTCTTTCACCTTTATCATGCACGGTTCTTCTACAACATAGCACATAAAGTATATCTATGATTTGGTCGATATAAATCAATTCTAAAGTAATATTTTCATCTATACTCAGCTAAAGTAGGAATAGATTCACATAATTCTTTGGTCATAGAGATGTATGGCATCGATACTTATTCTCTGAGATCATTAGAATTTTGTCATATAGTTCATCTATAAATAATAATGGTATGGTAAATCATTATTGGAGTGGGTTTTTTTTATGGCACTGTGGAAGATATGTCACTATGTGAGATTGAAGACTAGCACAGTTTGAATTTATTATGTCACTTGAGCTATGTTGAGAAGATATTCATTTTTTGAAGGAAGATAACAACTGGCATCAAGCGGTGGAAGCTCTAAATCCAACCTCATTCATATTTAAGAATCCTCTATTAGGAATATTTAAGTATGGAAGTGGAGATTCTACTAAAGTTGAGATTCTCTTGGAAGATTGAAGTTATCATAAACCTCACAAGGTATTTGTGACATCAGGTCCACTATATAAGCTCAATTATTTCCTTTGGCACTGTGTAATCCATGTTATAGTCTTATTCACAATCGAAGTTCTAAACAAGACAGATGTAAATCGAGGATATCTAATATTTTGAAGTGGCTTCAGTAAGCTAGAATAATTTGTTGTGAAGAGTATAACTCTTTTAGACACATAAGGTTGTCACGTTAAGTAGGAATCTCAATATATCGTCCTGATTGGTAAAAAGAAGTCTTAGCAGTAGCAGTTATAGTATAAAGTTGTGTTGGCTATATAACTGGTTTGATAGCAATATAAAGCTTTGTTGGCTATAAGGATGTTTTTTTTAATAAGTATCAGTTTCATAGGCATCTTCTTTATAATCATTTCTCGATATATTAAAGTATAGTGACACTCCTTTTAGCAATGAATATTGCAGTTGTTTTATTAAATGGCATCCTAGGTATTGGCTCAGATCTATCTCCAACATCCCATTGTCATTATCCTGACAATCTACAGTGGATATCTATGGAGAAGTTGTCAGTAAGGGAGTTTTCACTGTTTCACCTTCAGAAAAAAAAATAAAAAAATAAAAAATAAAAATAAAATAAAATAAAAATAAAAATAAAAATAAAAATTCTTGTCACATCACCTTCTTACAACATGATAAAGTCTCATCTCAAATATGGGAGTGCAGATTGTCAAATTCTTGATTATGGAGCAACTACTGATCCAAATATAGACTATGTTCGGTAAAATTGGCGTATACCTTGATACAGAGACTCTCAAGTCGATTAAGCCTTATTCATTAGATAATTGTTCATTAAGAGCACAGATTAGTGCCACACACACACAGATATATATATATATATATATTGCGAATATGACAAATATTGAAGTCTGTTGCACTAGGACATCATTGAAGCATAATAAACAGTGAACATGGCTCAATTATGAAGCCATTTTAGCATATCTTTATTGTATATTGGAGAATAAGATACCAAGCATCCAATGCTTCAATTTATATGATATGATATAAGACATTCATGTTTTATGGAATGTCTGAATGGATAGATCTAATAAGCAGGTTACCTGATGGACACTTTGCAAAGACAAGTTTGGGCTTGTAAGAGGGAGTAAGTATAGTTAAATATTTCCTTCATCAATATATGCAAGAAATAGAGGATGGACAAACTGCATGAGAAATATAAGACTCTTGAAGTGGAAGGACACCTAGTAGCTTCATGTAATACACAAGCCCGTGTTCACGCTTTATGGTCACTGCTTCCTTCATTTTGCAACTACCCAATAGACACAACTCAAAACTTTCTAGATATTGCAAAGAAATTGCATGCATCACTTAAAGAGCCAGATTTATGTGGAATAATCTTTTCAAGCTTGCAAATACTTATTTAATAGAAAAAAAAGCACAAGAAGAAGCTCTCCATAGCTTGAGTGGTTTCGAATAGGTTGAGGGCTTGGAAATCAGTCTAGATGAGCAACAAGCTAACTCTCACTACAACTTAAAAGTTGCATTAGAGAATATGAAGAGTTTGAGGAAAATTTCTCTTGGATTTCTTTCAACTTTATTTACTATATTCATTTCATCTCCCAAAGACAAGCGTGGGTATCTGCAGGCTACTATTGCAAACATAGCTTCTGTAGCTGACAAGGAAGTAGTCAAACATTTTTTTATCAGTGCTATGCAAAAGCTTCCCAAAGTAGCACAAGAAGAAACTAAATCTAGGCATGCAAGAAAATCTTCTATGGAAGTTGATGGTTCAAATAACGAACAAACATCAGCATCAACAAGGGCCCAACTCTTAGATCTGGAAGTATCACTTCTGTTGAGTCTACACATTGAAGCTTTGAATATGATTTTTACTGCTACAAAGTTGGCTCTAAAGGATGATGAATGGATAGTTCAGAAGAAGGCATATAAGGTGCCGATAGGCATTCTAAAGGAACACAGGGATTTTCTGGCAAATCATTTGGATGAGATATTTGAACATATGGTCACAAGAATTTTGTCCTGCTATTTTTCTGCCAAGAAACACCGGCTTGATTGCTTGCAATATTTAATACTTCATATTTTAATGACTAGTGAAGAGAGGAAAAATGGGGGCATTTCTTGTTTCCTTAGTGAAATAATTATGGCTGTAAAAGAGTCCAATAAAAAAAACTAGGTCTTGGGCTTATAATTTCCTGGTCAAAATTGGCCACTTCTTGGAATATACAGAAAATGGAGGTTCACAGGAAATGCTACATGAGTTATTTAACACAGTTGTAGGTTGTCTGGCAAGTAGTACACCACACATGATAAGTGTAGCAACTACTGGGATAGTCATATTGATGTATGAGTTCTCTGAGCTCTTCTTGTGAGTGCCAGATTTGTTTCCGTCTGCATTTATGCTCTTGAAAAATAACAACAGGGAAGTTATCAAAGCAACATTGGGGTTGATGAAAGTGGTTATAGCCAGGCTTCAAGAAGAGGACTTGAAAAATCATTTAAAGAGTATGTTAGATGGTTTATTTCTCTGGTCAGCTGATATAAAAACCCATTTCAAAGAAAAGGTCTATTTTCTGCTTGAAATTTTGATACGGAAATGTGGTCTAGAGGCCGTTAAAGTTGTGATGCTAGAGAAACATGTAAAACATAAGAAAATTTAATGGATGGAAAGAAAAGAGAAGGAATTATGTGTCTCAAGAAAAATTAGATGAGACCAAATCTTGACATTCACATGCAACCACAACCAGGCAAAGCAAATGGAACCATCCAAAGATATTTCCTAAATTTGGAGATGAGGATGATGATGAAAGTGATGATAACATGGATTTCACTCAAACTACTGATTCAGGGACTATGATTTTAGTGCCAACATGACATGACATTCCTTTTTTTCAAGTCAAAGAGTAAGAAAATTAAGTTGAGACACACTTCTATTCTAATAATTTGAACTCAGTTCAGGCCTTTTTTGTAGCTGTTGTCAACAATAACACTTCCTTCTTCTCAATAATTCGATATACAAGTTTAAATCCTTTGAAATTTGAACAATATAAATCATAGAAATGAGATCATAAAAATACCTTTCAAACGTATCCATAAATAATATCACTCTCAGATTTCTCAAAGGGGACAATTTTATCTCCATTTGCAGACGACATTTGCCCTTGTTACATGGATCCATGCCAAATTCTAATGGCAGGAAACTGCCATGAAGTGTAGCTACAACAGTTAAAGAGATTTCTCAGTGTTGTCCTATGAAGATAAGTGTAGTGAGACTGGGAAGCTGAAAGCCTCATGTCCCCATTTTTCCCAGCAGAGGAATGGGCCATCTTATCCCATTCACCGAGTTTTCCTAGTGCCTCTCGACACACCATGAATTCACCGTTACCTTCATTACATGCAAATGGATGTTATATTCTCCTTAAATTCAAAAATCTTACTCTAAGAGCATAAAGTCCTCACAGGGTCTGGATATCTACTTCGTCCAGCTCCCTCATCTGGAAATCCAAGAAGATGAAAGACAACACATGAAGTTGGAAACCCTTCTATGAAAGATCTTGGAGAACTCGAAAGGATTCATAGAGAGTGCTCTCAGATCCCTATAGATTGAAGACTTGGTCTCGCTCGTCTCTTCTTTTATCACTGATTTTTTCTATTCCACCATGTTGAATGTGACTACCAAGCTTTGTATACCCAATTACATATTTTTACCTTCTACTGCTTCTGCGCTTTCTATCATGTTATGCCTTCCTAAACTAGTGTCCGAGATGCAGGTTAAAATTTTGAAAAACAATTAAGTGATGGAATTTTTTCCCAAAAATTAGCAAGCCGACCTGGTAATATTAACTCCTTCTTGATGCAGATTTCATTTAAAGATTTGGATTTTAACATAGAGATACCAACAGTTATGTCGATTCCCACCAATGATATGCTGACTCCCATTCATGACAGATCTGACGATGCCTTTCAATGGTTCATGAAGAATTCCTCGTGCCTGTCGGAAGCCACAACTATTTTTCTAAACACCTTCAAGGAGCTAGAGGGAAAACAGATTAAAGAACTAAGGAATGGAAAGGTTTATCCCACCAATGTTAAACGAATGCCCAAAATTTATCCAGTTGATCCGTTCATATCGTCCTCGCCTATTGAACATGTTTTATGCTTTGAATTGAAGTGAAAGCCCCCAAATCAGGAGAAGAATATTTCAAATAAATCTAGAAAAAGAGTGAACCGAGATTTGATATAATAAGTTCACGTTAAAAGTCTAGTTGAGTCAATAGAATAATTGAATGTCAAAGAAGGGTATGGAATCTGCGGCGAAATCATAAAAATTATGAGCATAGAAGGAGAACCAAACTCTGTCTCAAACCTGGCAAGGGGAATATCAGCAGGGAAATAAATTTTAATAGGTTGATATAGATTTTAGAGTAGCCACCAAATCATATTTTAATAGGTATTCAAATAAATTTCTATGGTGTCTTAGGTTTTCAATAAGTTTTATTTTTATGTGAGTGAAAGGAGGTCACTTGACATAGAGGATATATAATGATGCTGAATTCTTAGAAAGTAATAATGTTCATCTAATTAGGGTATTAATCAAAATTATATTATATCTCTCTAATATAAGTAAGAATGTTCATATAAGGAGGGAATAGGGACATGGGCTTTATATATAAGGGAAATATGTATCAACCTTTAATGTGGTGAAAATTATATTTAAATCTATGAATAATGTTATCAATAAACTTAAGTAGCTATATGTAGCCTCTTATTTTTCAGGAATTTCACTTAGAGCTAAATACCCTATTATAAGCTAGCCATAGCTTAGAAGGCCTTCACATGTGTTGTTAAGAGAGACATGGGATAAATTTTGACTAAAGAAAATAAGGGTTACAATAAGATCAATGTATATCACCTACTAAAATAACCAAGAATATATCCAAACGATCAAAATGACACACTTCTGTGACAAAACTTATGAAACACTATGGAATAACTGAAATTAAAACTTATAGCCAAACAGTCAAGAGTTAGAACAGTGTGTTTAAGTGAACAAAATAAAAATAGTACACATTGGACATGATATCATATACACATGGATCATACCTATCCAACTAAATGTGGTAGCTAAAGGAACTTCTTCCTACACCTAGTGTCCTAGATGGCTAAGGCAAGGTGTCATCAAACCAATGATACATTCATGAATTACATATAGATCCATATACCTTAGATGGAAAATTATCAAAGTGACAGGAATCGTAGGGGTTGAGATGACAATTAAATTTCAAAATATCCTCTAAAATCCCATATAGAAAATGGGGTACCAGATCCTATGACATCCAAATTGTGATATATGGTGGGAAATCCTCAAAGTATCGTTGAAGAAAGATGCCTCATTGAGTTCTAGGTCAAGAAGAGGTACGATGCCTCACTAATTTTGTAGTTGAAGAAGTTTGAATCTTGTTTTTTCAATTTGGCCCTAAGTAGGCAAGGCAATATGGAAGGAGGTGACCTCCTTGGAAGAGTTCTAAATGGTAAGGCCACATAAGGCCTTATATAAAGATCTAAATCCAGGTACCTCCCTCATAAAAAGTTCTAGACATGTGTTTAAAGAATGTAGATAATGACCTGTCCAAATATTGATAAAGATAATAGAACATCCCTTGAATCTCATAATAAATGAGGGCATCTACAAATGAGGTGATCCTTTAATTATATCTCATATATATGGAAACACTAGGAGATTTTATTAAGAAGAGGAAGGCCATAATGATTCGTTTCAACTCGACGTGAAAGTAAAGCCACTTATAATGCACCAAGGGGGATCTAAAGGGCAACATCGAATGCTCTTGTGTGTATGTGGTTAAAGAAAAAGTCCCCCTTTCATTTGCATGAAGTGTTCCTGATACAAATCCATGTTAGAGTCAAGACCCTAAAAATATGAAGTCCCAGTACATTGAATATATTGTCTATAAATAAACTCTATAAAAACCTGGCACAAACATACAATGATGTCATTTACATTGGAGGTGTAAATCACTTGAATTTTTTTATAACTTTAATTTCTCTTGCACAAAAATGCACCATGCTTCCTTGTGATGATGTTTCAACCCTATTGGAGAAAAAACTCACAATGTAAAAGGAATTTAAACATGATGTAACTTTAATAGTGCCCCACATTTACCCTTTGGCTCACTACTCATGGCTAATTTGAGGTTATATCAAGCACTGATGTGGATAATATCATTTTATTTTCTCTTATGTATAGTATTCTACATTAACAAAATTGAGTTTGTTTAACAAACAAAATATTTATATTGAGGGTTCAATCCTTGTGCATTAGGGCTAGAGTGTCATTGTCTTTATGAGTGATCTATTCATTTCCAACTCCTTATGTGAGAGTGAACTACAAGCTCCATATCAACATTAAGTGTAGATATTGTGAGCAATTTAGATCGAGGCTTTGCAAATTATCCAAATTTTCTATGTTTGGTATACATGTTAATAATAGCATTACCCACAAACACATACCCTCATAACCAATACCTAGTTCTCTAAAAATCAAATGTTTCTAATATGCTAAATTAGAGGTGAAGGATTCTCCTAGGAGGTCAATGTGTTGGCTTGGGGTGTTATTTTCAGCCTTGGATACTTAGTGGTTAAGGGCTTCAAGGGTCAAGGGCTAAGGGCCAGGGGATTTAGGTTCATAGTATTTAGTGGTTAAGGACTTAAGGTTTAGGGGACTTAGGTGTTTAAGGGGTTAGAAGTTAAGTGTTTAAGGGTGAAGGGTTAGGGGTTAAGGGTCACTGGGTAAGAGGATAAGGATTTATGGCTTACGAGGTTCATGGATTATAGGTTAGGGGTTAGTGTCTTAATATTTAATGAGTCAAGGGGTTTATGGGTTATAATTCATGACTGTAGGGGTTAAGGGAATACAGATTGAGGGTTAAGGGGATATGGAATTCAATGGTTATGGGTTAAGGGATCATGGTTTGTGATAATTGGACTCCTAATCCTCTTATCACCAATAGTGGGGGTTCCCCTATCAATTCACCTTTCTAGCTTCCCTCTAGGTCCCCTAGCCCCTATGAAATTAGGTCCTAATCCCCCTTCTCTTTCTCTAATGTTAGGATCATATATCACAGTAAACCATGCATGTACCTCTGACTTATACCCATCCATGCTACCCTTGTGTCCCATTGCCCCATTCAATACACCACAAGATACCCCCCTACAACCTTTTTTGTCTTGCTATTCCACTTTTCCTAATGTTATGAACCCCCAAATTTGGTCCCAATGCCCCTATAACTACACCCTTGGCCCCCCTTGGCTAAGAGATTAAATGCATTAAGGGTTATCAGTTATGATAAGGGAGCCCCTAATCCCCATATCATAGGAAAAGGATTATCAAGATGTTTAACCATCCAATGTAAACATGGTTATCAATGCTAGTGATCTACTCACATAAAATACCCCATAAATTTATGCTTTGGGATACCCCTAGGATTCAATAATTAATCCAAAGTGAGAGGATTTGTTGCTAAGGTGACAATGGTAAAAACCTTGAATTTTCACAAATTGACACTTTTTGAGCCTTGCACAACTAGGGTGTCAGTTTCATCATCAATAAGAGGCACAATTGACAAGTGGAAACATCTCACATTTAGTGCACTTGCCCACAAATTTTTATGCATGTTTCTCCACCGAGTGTGCCTTTCAAATTAGGTGTGAAGGCATGATATAGTCCTAGGAAATAATGCCATGATGTGCCAAGTTACAGGGTGTACCAATGTGTACGAAGGAGTGTTAGGGAGTGCTAGAGAAACACAAGGGATAATTATGTCATAATGCATGGAAATGAATGAGTAAGAATGTGTGAAAAAGAGTGTCAATGAGTTCCAAGTGTGGTAACAATGAGTCACAAGGCATGCTTATTAGTCCTAAGGAATGCTAGAGTGTTAGGGCGACATGCGCCCAAGATGTGCCAACGTGTGAAAGGAAGTACTAACTGGGAGTGCCATGGAAACACAAGGGAGCACTACATCGAAATGCATGGAAATGAAAATATAAGAGTTTTTGATTGGAAGTGTCAGTGAGTTCCAAGTGTGTTGAGGAGGGAGTGACAAGGTATGTTAGGCAGTGTTAAGGCATGCTAGAGGCCAAGGCGACATTCCAAGGAGTCCCAGGTGCTAGGGTGTACCAACACGTTCCAAGGAGTGTTAAGGAATGCTATGGGAACATAAGGAAGAAGTAGGTAAAAAAAAATGGAAATGAATGAATAAGAGTTTGTCACTATGAGTGTTAATGATCTCTAGGTGTGCTAAGGAGAGAGTGACAAGGTATGCTAGGTAGTGCCAAGGAATGCTAGAGTGCTAGGGAGGCATGCCAAGACGTGCCAGGTGTTAGGGTGTCTTAATCTGTGCTAGAGAGTGTTAGGGATTGTCGGGGAAACATACGGAAGCACTAGATCAAAATGCATGGAAATGAATGAATAAGAGTGTGTGACAGGGAGTGTCAATGATTTCTAGGTGTGTTAAAGGGGGACTGACAAGGTTATATGCTAGGTAGTGCCAAGGTATGCTAAAATACCAAGGCATTTCAATAAGTGAAAGAGTGTGTTACTGAGTGTAAAAGAATGTTAAGGAATGTAGGGGATGCTAACACATGCCACGTAGTTCTAAGGCATTTAATACATGCCAAGTGTTATGGCATGTCAATATGTAAATTGTGTTGCTTAGTTTTTCTACGACCACAATTGTATGTGATGAGCCTTGTCTTGGTAAATTGTTAAGTGGGATGAGTTGCGATTGGACATGAGTAGCCTAAGATGAGTTCTAGGTAGTTCTTAGGTAAAAAAGGCATATTTTGAATTTCCACGACACATGAGAATCTAGGTTTGGTCTTAGATTCTTTTATGCAAACACACTCAAGTGCCACAATACATATACTTTGCACAATGAAATCTACACACACTAGGGAATCAACTAGTGCACATTATAATTCTTAAAATTTTGAAACAATTCTTCATTAAATTATAAACTATAATAGAATAGGCTAGAGCTCTCATAATAGGGATAATGTCCCTTTACAATCACATTGATACAAGGAATACAACTAGGGATTGGTGTTGCTCCCTTGAAAACCAATATACCTTGAATAAGACAATGCTTGGCCCACTTTTTTATGGTGGCCACACATAGCCCTTTTAATGCACATGTCTTGAACACATCTCACAAGTCCTCTTGTCTCCCGTTATGCAACTCCTGAATTTGCCTCTATCAATGAACTCAAATCCTCTACGTTACTGAACTTGGCTCAAAAAACTATCCCCCCTATATACCTATTTTTTCATTTAAGGTCTACAACAGTTAGGGTTTTTTATCAATTGTTCGCAACTCTATTTGTGAGCAGTTCTTTGGTCTGCCCAATTTTTCCATACTCCTACTCCAAGATGGAAAATCTAGGGCTATGGAGGTTTCCCTTCTTCTCACTAACTCAATCCTCTATAATATAGTGAACTAGGCCTAGTTGGATAGCCCACTTGACTGCTACTTTATTCCTTCAAAGTTTGCATGTCGTTAGGCCCAATACACCTACCCTTCTACCAGTCTTGTTTTCCTTCACAAGCAGAAGACTTGGGGATCTTATTTGACAATCACCTAACAACGCTCCAAATGTACTTGGACTACAATCAATTTTCCCAACCACAATCAATTATTTTACTGATATAGTGCCCACACCACTACCCTCATCTACGTATCTTCAAATTTTCCACCTAATAGTGATTTCAGTCCTCTCAAAATCATTATTCTTGTGTAACAATTTCTTTGTTGTCCAATCTGTGAAAAAATATGAACTAATCCTCTTATCATATTTCTAACACTTTGTAGATGTTTGAAATAGGATCACAAACCATCCACTGATATTCCATTGACTAATTTTTTATAGGTTGATTTAGATCTCTATCCAAAACTCTATGGAAAATCCACCAAAATCAACTCCTCCTCATGTTAATCTATTCCTCATATGGTAGATTTCTTCTACTCAATCTTCTACTTAAGTTCCACCTTCATTTGGATTTTTTTATCTCCGCACATACTTTTGCAAAACATCTTCCAAATTTGTGGTATATATTACAGAGATAAACCTATCTCTAAGGGTCACGACCCCTCTTATTCTACGCATATTTTTCACGGTCTTAAGGGAATACCTTATGGACTAAACATACTAGGAAACCTCCATAACTAGGGCATTATACTTCTATTCTAATTGCTTTAGAACAAACCCTATCCACCCATAGAAAAAATAACAACTCTTGCCTCCATAAGAGACTCATCCTAGTTCATTTGGACACATAGATTTTGGGAATTTATTTGACTGAATCTTGACCTAAACTTTAGATATTTGCAACCTTCAAACTATGGTTACCTCAGTCAATATTACACATGTGGCTACATCTATTGTGGCCCTAAATTCTAGTGTGGGCCCTCCTCCATTTTTTTTGTTCTTTATCACAGACCTTGCAGCCTACTAACCACCACAAGATAGGGTGTCAACCATCCCTACTATTTAAAAATTTGATGCAACCTTCACCCATAAACACCATTGAAATCACATGCCAAAATTCTCATCAGTTTCCTCTCTTTAGCTTGATCTTCCATAAGAGAACCAATAGTAGGTCATCCTACTCCCTATCTCAAATCCATTAAGGTATCTGACATTATTGTGATCCATCACATGATTATCTTGCTCTTTGTGGATAATCATGATCTCCCTTTAGCAACCCTTACTCAACCCTCTAACTCGACCTACTTTAGGACTACATCTCTCCTAGCCTCCTTGATTAAATGAGCTCCTTCTCACTCGATGTTCTTGTCTTCATACGAAGGCCTCCTTAAATATATTTTCCTAGCTAGGCCTCTTAAGAAACCTCTAGATCTTATGGGCTTTATCAACTTATATCTTAGGGAATATTATTTTTCCTTTTTAATTTTCCTTCAGATTTAAAACCCCATCTTCGGTCCAAACCCCCTTTTCTTAGGTTCTTTTCCGACAAATCCTTTTGTGACCAAACTCACACAAACCCATCTCACTATGCTTGTGGATAACCTCCCAAGATACACAATTCAACAACATAGTCTAGTTGTAGTAAGCATAACTTGGTCAAGCTCTTGTAGTTGAGTAAGGACTTGGTTGGGTTCCCAAGTTGGAAATTAAGGGTAGCTATGAGGGGATGATATATAAGGAGGGTTGGGGCATTCCAAGGAATTAAAGGGCATGCTAACACATGCGAGACAATTTCAATGCATGTTGAGGAGTGTTAAGGACTATCGAAGCATCACAAGAGAGAACATCGTCAAAATGCATGGAAATGAACAAATAAGACTATGTGTTAGTGAGTGTCATTGAATTCAAGTATGCCAAGGATGAAGTGTGTTTGAAGAAGTTCATAATAGTATTTGTAAGAGGCAAGCCTATGATTGCGATAAGGGGCTCAAAAAAGAAGTTTTAGATAAAGGGAGACATTTTGTTAGGCATAACACCATTTTTATTTTATCCATTATTTTTCTATGACATGTGGCACACTTTGTCTGAATGCTCATTTTTTAAACTATTTTAGCCAGTTGCATATTGTACATTGTTGTTTATATGTTTTGGGTAACTCGTCTTGTGCCAACTTATATCTTGTGTGTGTTGTGTATCTTGTGGTTCTTACAAACTCTTAGTTAATGCTCTATTGTTTATATGAACTAGACATACATGTGAAATATTGCCTATGTAGGTTATATTGTTGCTTAGTTGTTTTATGGCCATGGTTAGATGTGATCCTTACCTTGGTAAGTTCTTAAGTGGGACAAGTTCATCGTGGACATGAGTGGCCTAAGATGAGGTATAGAAATTTCTTAGGTGAACAAGGCACAATATACTTGTAGTAGGTGTAATTGGTCAAGTTGTGGTGACTGAAGTATGCCAATGTCACATGAACTACATTTGCTAAGGACGTGATTCAGTTCCCAAGTTGTGAGAAAATGTAAGGCTAGTTGTGATGGCATGAACGCCAAGACATGCTAAGGAATGCTAACATGTGCCAGATAGTTCGAAGGAATGTCAAATATGCTTAAGATATGTCAAGTGCTAAGGCATGGCAAGATGTGCAATGGTGTGAAAATATGCACTAGGGACTATTATGGCAAAAAAAAGTTAAACTACAAGGAAATGAACACATAAGAGGGTTAATAAGTCATCAATTTACCTTTCCCAGGAGGGGCATGCTAGGCACACCAACACTAGGTGGCAATAGGTGCCAAGTGTTAGTGCATTATAGGTGCCAAATCATCCTCTATTACCTCTCATCTAATTTACAATAATTGATATAAAACAAATTTAATATTAAACCATGTCAAAGCATACCAAGGCATATTAATGAATGTTAGACATGCTAATACTTGCCAAGTGCCAATGTGTGTTAGGGAGTGATACACATGTTACAAAGTGGAAGGGCATGTCAAAGGGTGATAAAATGTGACAGAGTGTGCTAATGCATACTTAGGAATGTTATGGAGTGCTAGGGAAACACAATGGAGCACTAGGTCAAAATGCATGGAAGTGAATGAATATGAGGGTGTGCCTAGGAGTGTCAACGAGTGCTAGCTAGCATGCCAAGGAGGGACTAACAAGGTATGTTAAGCATTAGTAAGGCATGCTAGGTAATATCAGGGCATGTCAGGAAGTGCTAAAGTGTGCTAGTGAGTTCCATTGTGTGTTAACATGTGATAAATAGTGCCAAGACATGCAAGATGCTAAGGCATGCTAGGATGTGTAGGGTGCTAGGGTATGCCAATATGTGTCAGGGAGTATCAAGGAAAAAAAAAACTAAGCTAAAATTCAAGGAAATGAACACATAAGAGGGTTAATAGGTCACAAATTTATATTTTTCAAAAGAGGAATGCTAGGCACACTAATAATAGGCTCCAATGCATGCCAAGCTCGAATGTGTGCCAAGTGCTCATGTATGTTGATGCATGCCAAAGTGTTTCAGGGTATTCTAGGGACTACAAGGCATGCCAACACATGCTAGGAGAGTGTTATTCTATGATAGGGCATGCCAACATGTTCTTGCGTGTCCTAGTCATGGAAAGATGTTCTAGGTACAAAGATGTTCTTAGAGATGCGAGGTGCCAAGGAATGTTAGTGTGTGCGAGAGCATGTTAAGATGTGCCAAGAGTGTTTAGGAGTGCTAGATATATCTCATTAATAGAATTGACAAAGCTTGATTATGTATTAAATAATATAGTTTCTACACACACTAGTGGAACTTTATCTAAAGGGAATTTGTTAGAAAATAAACCTAATAGAGATGAATCATATATTAAATCATAGGAAAACTATATTATCATTACTTGAGGGAAATGATACACACTAATTACTTCTTAACAAATTGAACGACTCTAACCACTTTATGGACTTGGACACATGATGAAAAAGACTCCACAACAATGGTCTTAATTCGTTATCTTTTGTCAAAAATATAGTAACATGCACATAGTATCATCAAAACTCATTGGAATGATCAATGGTGATGGAAATTTTTTAACTGTCACCAAAAGTAACCAAAAAGAGGATTGGTGAGGGTCAATAAAAGACCATCACTAGAAGTGTCACCAAAGAGAGAATTAGTGATGGGCCTTTAACAGCCGTCACCAAAAGTGTCACTGAAAATGGCTTTAGTGACAAACCTTAAAGGATTGTCACAATATGCACTTACAACAACGTTTTTTTAAGGATCGTCACCATATGTGACATTGGTGACAAACCTTGAAGGTCCATCACAAGCATAACCCTTACCAATGTCGTTTTTTCTTGTAGTGACATGAGATTCAAAGTTCAAGTCCCCAATGGCCAACCAAAAAATAATATATTTTATCTATTTATTTATTATATTTTTAGAATGTGGTTTGATGAAAAAATAAAAATATAATATAAAAGAAATAAACATGACATGATTAAATTTCATGTGGTTTGAATATCTATTTTCAAAAATAAAAAATATAATTATCCACTATCAACTCATGGGTATTTCAATGCAAACTTCTCAATGCTAATGATTTTGTTTTAATTGCTAACTGTCTTAAATGGGTTTCGTCTTAATTGTCATTGTCTTAAGTCACCATTATCTTAAATATAAAGTTTTGTCTTAAATATTTTTGTCTCAAAGTGCTTTTGTCTTAAATATAAAATTTTGTCTTAAAATATTGTTGTCTCAAATTGCTTTTGTCTTAAAATATTTTTGTCTCAAACTGCTTTCGTCTTAAATATAAAGTTTGGTCTTAAAATGTTTTTGTCTCAAACTATTTTTGTCTTAAATATAAAGTTTTGTTTTAAAATACTTTTGTGTTAAATTTTTTTGTCTTAAATTATTTTTATCTTAAATATTTTTGTCTCAAATTATTTTTGTCTTAAATATAAAATTTTGTCTCAAACAATTTTTGTCTTAACTAAAAAGTAACTTTTTAAGACCAAAGATTTCATTTGTCTTACAAAAATGTCTCAAAAATATCGTAATAGTGTATTGTTAATATGTAAAAGTCCATTTAAAATATAAAACTACACTAACTTTTATATAATTGGATTAATTTATTCCGTTACATTTCTTCTCCGGTGGTCTTATACTTTCTAAATTATCAAAGATCACGAGGAAGTTTATGGTCCATTTAATTTCTTTTTTACGGTGGTCTTATACTTTCTGAATTATCAAAGATCACGACTCACGAGGAAGTTTATGGTCCATTCAATTTCTTTTTTATTTGGATATTCAAGTTTCATAGAAGTCATTAAGATGGGTATATAACTTGGAAATCATTTCTTAAGATAAGTATATTTTTTTTATATAACTAATGCTTTTCAACCATTTATAATATTTTGAGTAAATTTAGAAATGTTGATATTTCCATGCATATGTCAGTTATATTTCCTCAACTGTGACGTATATTAAGTATATTATTTGTCCTGAGACCACATGGTTGGGACCTTTTAGTAATTTGCAGTCTTTTTAACAAAGCTAGAGTGTCTCATGGCTTGCTAGAGATACTGTCATATGGGTAAAAGCTTTTTTATATTTTGTACCTATTTTAACTGACATTTCATGTTTTATGTAGTTAAGTCTTTTAAGTTTCTTGGATATTGGTTGTTTTTTTATTTCTTATTTGTCTTATTTAGTTGATTTAGTCATATATATTTTTGAGAAAAAAAATTATAATAATTTTTTTTAGGAATATAATACTTTTTAAGAATATACATGTTTTAATTTACTAAAGACTATTCAGACTCAAGAACAAAATTCAAAGTCATTATAACATTTGATTCGATAAGCTAATAATTATTTCTCAGTTAAAATAGGAGAAGTAGTTTATATTAGGACTTTTTGGAGACGATAAAACATCTCTATGTATATCATACATACCTATTAATATTACTATGCAATCAGATTTTTCTAATTTCGGTTCACCACACAATTCCGTGGCGAACCAGTCTCCCTTTCCGGCTTAACACTCCACCTTAGCTTTCCCGTCCGTCGAAATGCACTTCGTGCGTTGTTACTTGTCAATACTCACACTGAAAGGCACTAGTACATCGACATTTCAATGTCGCAACAACCATTTGTGTTTCATTATATGTCAACTATTATTATATATTTATATATATATATGTATATGAGTACTTTTATTCAAGTGAACAAATGCATACATGCAATATAATAATCATTATTTTTATTTTAGGGATATTTTCTTCAAAGTTTTTCAAGTTGCAATATTTTTCGATAGTATTTAGTCAAAATCCCTACTATTCTTAAATTTAATGCATCTAATCTTTCTATATTTTCAAATCGTTTATATAAAACTTAGTTTTTAACAAAATTAATGTCTATTACAATAGAAAAAAAATAAATTATCACTAATACAAATAATAATCATATATTAAAATGTGTTAATCATATATTAAAATGTGTTGTATAAAAATAAATGCCCAGTTAAAATATATTATCTAAAAGCTTGATCCTCTTTCTATCTCATAAATTATATAAAAAATAGATAGTTTTACTTATATAAAAAATACATGATTTTTAATTTTAAAATATAATGAGTATGAATGGTATAAAAGGAAACAAGCAAAATGTAATATTTAAAAGTTTGATTTTCCCATATATGCTATTATTATAAATTGAAATAATTTATATTAGTGTAAATTCATTATAGTTTGAGATTTATTAATTATTAATTATTTAGGGTGGTTAGATTTTTTTGAAGTATAAATATTTTTTAAAGTGTAGAAATTGAAGAAAAGTTTGCACTTTGAGATATTTGATCCGTGTCAATGTTTAACAAATATGAAGTTAATATAGATGTAAATATGAGGTTAAGATGTATACTTGTTTATATATATATATATATATATATATCAATTCCATCTTGAGTATGAAAAGGAATTATATATCTCTTTTATTTTGAGTAACACAAACACAAGAGTAGATCCATCTTAACCTTGGATCTATGAAGCCTCAAGATAGATCAAATATGTTGAGGTGCAAACATCTTTTAGTGTGCAAAAGAGATTTGATTCTTATATATTCTCAATTGATCTAATGTTAACATGGATACATGGTGGTTATTTATGTATAGACACCATATATTAACCATATATCAGTTGAATGTAAAGTATGGAAAGAGTTACATATCACCAACATTTTCAGTAGCATATATGTGTGTGTGTTTGTATGTAAAATCCACACTAAGCATGGAAGCGATTTCACATCCCTTCCATTTTGAGCTTCATGTTACAAAATTAAATATTACAGAGCAATGCAACACATAAAATATGCGGAAAATAAAAGCACACAAAACACATAAAACTAGAGAGACACAGATATACGTGGTTCACCCAGTTTTGGCTACGTCCACCCCGAACAGCCAGTCCTTCCTTTCTATTATCCAGCAAAAATGAAGAGACAAAACCTACAACAGATCCGTTGTAATATCCTTTGTTCTCTCTCACAGTCTCCCTCTCTGTTTCTCGCTCCGAGAATACACACAACATACACAGCCGCAATACAATACCCTCATATATACAAGGGGGTTTCCTTCTAGGGCAAAAAATCCTAATCTAAACATAACTTCTACCATCAGATCATTTTCCTAATGAATGGCCCAGATTGACTCGAAATCACTATACTTTTACAAGGAAATTTTACATATTTTTTTAGCTTCGGGGGCGCTGCCCCCGAAAACCCTCGCCAGGGGGGGCTCCGAAAAGCGCTGCCACCCCCCTGGACCCCCCATGGTAGCGATTAATTACGGGTGGCGTTGCCGCCCCTTTTTAGGTACAGGGGTCTAATGTTGTGATACAAAATAAACAAGATAATCAGACTCCACACCCAACAATCTCCCACTTGGAGACTGATTGTAGCAACTCCACCGCTACTTCATTTGCTGGATAATGACTCCTCTTTGGACCTGGCTGTTTCTCATCTTCATCATCATCCTTGAAGACTAATTGAAACTGATCACATTCTCAGTTTCTCCCTGGTTACAACTTTTGTTAGCATATCTGTAGGATTCTGGCTAGTGTGTATCTTTTCCAGCTTCAACTCTCCATCTTCTAATACTGACCGTATGAAATGGTACTTGAGATGTATGTGTTTAGTCCTGGAATGAAATGCTGGGTTCTTTGCAAGATGAATGGCACTTTGGCTATCACTTTATAGCGTGCCCATATCATGCTTCTTACCCAATTCATCCATAAACCTTTGTAACCAAATCATTTCTTTACTAGCCTCTGTAGCAGCAACATACTCTGCTTTTGTTGTTGAAAGTGCAACAACACTTTGGATTTTTGAAACCCAACTGACAGCTGTTCCACCTACAGTAAATACATATCCTGTAGTGCTCCTCCTGTTATCTCTTTCACCTGCCATATCTGCATCAACATATCCCTGTAGAGCAATGTTTGAACCACCAAAGCATAATGCTTGATTTGTGGTACCTCTCAAATATCTAAGAATCCATTTTACTGCCATCCAATGTTCTTTTCCTGGATTGTTCATGTACCTTCTTACAACTCCCACTACATGTGCAATATCAGGCCTTGTGCAGACCATTGCATACATTAAGCTTCCAACTACCAATGCATATGGAACTTTAGACATATAATCCATGTCTTCTTGGGTCTTTGGGCACATCTCCTTACTAAGTTTGAAATGGCTAGCAAAAGGTGTACTAACTGGTTTTGCATTCCGCATATTAAATCTTTTCAACAACTTTTCTATGTACTCATTCTGAGACAGTGTTAATTTGCGATTTTTCCTGTCTCTAGTTATCCTCATACCAAGGATTTGTTTTGCAGCTCCCAAATCCTTCATTGCAAATGAATTTGCCAATTTTCTTTTGAGCAAATTTATTTCCTGCATGTTATATCCTGCAACAAGCATGTCATCTACATACAATAAAAATATAATATAGCTGCCAACATTTTGCCTTTTTAGATAAACACAATGATCAGAGTGACATCTAGTATAACCTTGTTCAGACATGAACTTGTCAAATTTTAGATACCACGACCTTGGAGCTTGTTTTAAGCCATACAAGCTCTTCTTTAACCTGCACACCAATTTTTATTTCCCTTTTACCTCATATCCTTCTGGTTGCTGCATATATATTTCTTCCTCCAAATCTCCATGGAGAAATGTTGTCTTTACATCTAACTGTTCAAGATGTAAATCTTCCGCTGCTACAAGACTTAATATAGTTCTGATTGAATTCATCTTAACAACAGGAGAAAATATTTCATCAAAATCAATACCTTTCTTTTGTGCAAACCCCTTCACCACAAGTCTAGCTTTGTACCTCTTTTTTCCTCCATCTTCTTCCTTCAGCCTGTAAACCCATTTATTCTGCAATGTAGTTTTACCTGCAGGCAACCTGACTAAGTCCCAAGTCTGGTTATGCATTAAGGAGTCCATCTCTTCTTCCATGGCTAGCTCCCACTTCTTCCTTCTTTCAACCTGAATTGCTTCTTCATAACATTCAGGTTCACCAGAATCAGTCAACAATAAATAATATAATGAAGGAGAGTATCGTTCGGGGGGTCTACTTATCCTGGTAGATCTTTTAACACCACTTTTAGGTGTTTGAGGTGTCTGTTGTTGTTGTGGTGGTTGCTGATTATTATTATTTTCAGGCACCTTTACTTTTTCAGTTATCTCATCAAGAACCGTGTATTCCTTGCTTTCTTTTTCCTGTTTCTTTTCCTGCAACTGATTCTTATACAAGACCTTTTCATTGAATATTACGTCTTTGCTCCTAATGATTTTGTGATTTTCATAATCATATAAGCGATAACCAAAATCATTAGCACCATATCCAATAAAGGTACATTTTTTTTATTTTGCCTCAAACTTTGTTCTGTTTTCTTTATTAATATGGACAAAGGCCTCACAACCAAAAGGCTTTAAAAAAGAGTAGTTTACCTTTTTACCTGTCCATGCTTCCTCTGGAATACCACCATCCAAAGAACTTGAAGGCCCTCTGTTTATTAGATAAACAGCAGTATCTCCAGCATCTGCCCAAAATTGTAAAGGCAATCATGCATGCAATCTCATGCACCTTGCACGCTCCATGATTGTTCTGTTCATCCTTTCTGACACACCATTTTCTTGTGGTGTTCTTGGAACTATCTTCTCTCTACGAATTCCATGCTCTGAACAGTACCTATCAAACTCTTTGTTGCAATATTCACCTCCATTGTCTGATCTGAGACACTTCAACTTCTTTCCTGTCTCAATCTCAACCAAAGCTTTCCATTTCTTAAAAGTATCAAATACATCATATTTATTCTGAATACAATAAATCCATGTTTTTCTAGTTGCATCATCAATAAAAGTAACATAATAACGAGAGCCACCGAGAGATGATACCTGAGCAGGTCCCCATACATCTGTATGCACAAGCTCCAATTTTTCGCTCTTCTTTTCTTTCCCAACTATGAGAAATCTAACTCTCTTATGTTTTCCATAAATGCAATTCTCACAAAAATCCAAATCAACATTCTTCAAACCTGGCAACAAATTTCTTGACTGAAGAATCTTCATTCCCTTCTCACTCATGTGTCCAAGCCTATGATGCCATAATGTTGCATCTGCTCCTTTGGAATTTAAAGCATTAACAGAGTTAGAAATACCATTGCATAAATACAATGTACCAACCTTTTCACCTTTTGCTATTACCAGCGCTCCTTTGGTGACCTTCCAAGTTTTATCTGTGAAAGTTGTCACACAACCTTCACCACCTAACTGCCCTGTTGAAATCAGATTTTTCTTCAGATCTGTAGCATGCCTTACCTCCTTTAGTAGCCATTGGTTTCCATTCTATTTTTTTACAAGAACTTTACCCATTCCAACAATTTTACAGGGTTTATCATCACCCAAACGAACTTGTCCAAAATCTCCTTGAACATAGTCATGAAAATATTTCTTATCGGGTGTGGCATGTAATGAAGCCCCTGAATCTACAACCCAATAATCAGTAACATTTTTGAAAGAAAGAATCAAAGCATCTTGTAACACATCACCTGTCACATTTGATTCATGATTGTTTTCTTGCTGTGTGTCTTCTTATTTTCCCTTCCGAGATCTACAGTCTTTCTTTAGGTGTCCTTTCTTTCCGCAATTCCAGCACACTATCCCCGATCTGGACTTGGATCTGCCTTTCCTTGATTTACTGTGATATCCCGAGCTCTTTCCTCTTTCCATTCTTCTTCCCCTAGATTCTGCAGTCAAAGCATTACCCGATGTCTCACCGAAGCTTTTCCGTCGCATTTCCTCGCTAAGGATAGCACCAACAACATCATAAAACTTTAAAGTACTAGATCCAGAGACAGAGTTACTAATGGCCATTACTAAACCATTCCAACTCTCTGGCAATGAGCACAAGAATAACAGAGCTCTAACTTCATCATCAAAGTTTACCCCTACAGAACTTAACTGACTGGTAATTGTATTAAATTCATTTAAATGGTCTGCAATAGATCCACCTTCTGACATCTTCATATTAAATAGTCGTTTCATAAGAAATACCTTGTTTGAGGCCGAGGGTTTTTCATATAGTTTCGCCAACGTCTGCATCAAACCCTCTGTTGTTCTTTCCTTCGAAATATTGAAGGCGAATGATGTTGCAAGGCACAACCGTAATGTTCCGAGTGCCTTTCTATCAAGAATGTTCCATTCCGCGTCTGTCATGGTCGTCGGCTTCTTTGTTTTTCCGCTCAATGGTAGGTATAGATCTTTCTGATACAGATAATATTCCATCTGCATCTTCCACAGAGGGAATTTTTGGCCGTTAAATTTCTCGACCCTAAACTTACCATCGTCTTCCATTACTCCCACTCGAACCAGGAACCCTTCTTTCCTAAGAGTTTATCAGCCAAATATACCTTCGGCTCTGATACCAGTTGTTAGAAAATTAAATATTACAGAGCAATGAAGCACATAAAATATGCGGAAAATAAAAGCACACAAAACACATAAAACTAGAGAGACACAGATATACGTGGTTCACCCAGTTTGAGCTATGTCCACCCTGAACAGCTAGTCCTTCCTTTCTATTATCCAGCAAAAATGAAGAGACAAAACCTACAGCAGATCCGTTGTAATATCCTTTGTTCTCTCTCACAGTCTCCCTCTCTGTTTCTCGCTCCGAGAATACACACATCATACACAGCCGCAATACAATACCCTCATATATACAAGGGGGTTTCCTTCTAGGGAAAAAAAACCTAATCTAAACATAACTTCTACCGTTAGATCATTTGCCTAATGAATGGCCCAGATTGACTAGAAATTACTATACTTTTACAAGGCAATTTTACATCTGTTTTTAGCTTTGGGGGCGCTGCCCCCGAAAACCCCCGCCAAGGGGGGGCTCCGAAAAGCGTTGCCGCCCCCCCTGGACCCCCCATGGCAGCGATTAATTACGGGCGGCGTTGCCGCCCCTTTTAAGGTACAGGTGTCCAATGTTGTGATACAAAATAAACAATATAATCAGGCTCCACACCCAACACTTCATGTCAACAAAAGAATTCCAATAATATAATTCTTCATGGCATTGTAAATCATCATTATTTAAATTGCATTTTTAAATGCACAAATTAACTTAATTCTTTAAAATTTTCCTTCTACATTTTAATTATGTAGAGTACAATCAAACTAATTGTTTTATTTTAGAAAAATTTCATTTTTTCAATTGATTTATATAATATACATATAGTTGAAATTAAAATATTTTATTCAACATTAACATTGAAATATTCTATTTTCATTGATTGTGTGTTTCAGCAATTACAGAAGAAGGTTCACAAATAAAATTATTAATTATCTCATCCTCTGTATTGTCTTTAAGAGTTAAATCTTGTCCAATAGTTAGAATAGGCTGAACAACATTATCATCATAATCCATCCACATATAATCTTCATTATTAATTATTGGTGTAGCATGAGGATAAAGAGTAAGCTGTTTTGTTTCATAACCGTTAGAAATTGTCATTGAACCAGATCTGCAACTGATAAAAGCATCAGCTGTGGCCAACCATGGCCTTCCTAGAATTAAGGGGTGTCCCCCCAGCTTTGTTTTAGTCTGCAATACAACAAAATTAGCTGGGTATTTCCAGGATTCAACTGAAATAAGTAGATCCTCAACAACTCCTTCAGGTTTAATTGTAGAACGATCAGCCAACTCTAGAATGGTGGGTGTATCTCTGATTGTGTTATTCAACTGTAAAAATTGTGAAGTTTCAAGAGTCATTATGTTAATTGCAGCACCTAAATCTACCAGACCTTGGGGAATCATTGTTTTACCAATCTGAACTGTCACAGTAGGATGGTCGGGATCACCATATTTCACAGGAGGGGCTTTTCCGGACATTAATGCAGACAAGTCACCCATCACATGTACTGTAAGGGGATCTTTAGTTTTCCTACCAGGTTTCTTAACACAAATATCCCTTATTGTTCTGGCATAAATTGGTACATCTCTTAATGCTTGTAACATTGGAATTTTTACATACAAATTTTGCAATTCCCCTAGAAGATTAAAAGCAGGTGTTTCAGGCGTTCTAGTTAAAACCAAACGCTCGGGGAATGGTGGTTCTGTTATTTCAACATTTTTGTTAGAAGGTGGTTGTGCTTTCTTATGTTTCTCAGTTTCATCTTTATCAGAATCAGAAGAAGTTATGTAATCAATAATAGGCTCTACTATTTTCCCAGATCTTAAATGAATATCATTACATTGCATAGTAGGAAATATAGACTGATTCTGAATATCAATGACTTGAAAAACTTTATTATTGGGGTTAGGATTTGGTTGTACAGGTAGCTGGGGTCTCATTTGGTTATTTGGCGGAGCATTTGATGGCAGAGGAAGTGGTTGTTGGAATTGAGGCAATTGATTTGGATACGGGAGTTGTTGGCTTCTCCAATTTGAATTCCAAGGGTTAAAAGAAGATGGCTGTTGTGGAGGCCAAGGAGTCCACATTGAAGGATCAACAAAGGGAGGGTTTGATTGCTGCATGGGTGGGAAATTCATTTGATTGAAGGGTGGGTATTGCATTTGATTAAAGGGAGGGTAATTTGTTTGACCGAAAGCAGAATAATTGTTCCAACGATTAAATGGCATACTAGAGTTCATACCTTATCCTTTTGGTTGCCATTGTCTTCTTTGAGTTAGCAGGTAAACTACTTCAGCTTCTTCTTCCGTTGGCTGCAATGCTGCCTTTATTCCTGGTAGAGATGGACATTGTTTTGTTTCATGATCTTTCTCACAAAGGGTGCAAATTGGTATTTTGTCCATTGGGCATTCCCTTAGTGGATGTTTGTCTCTGCACTTCGGGCAAAAGACAGCCAGCGTTGCTTCTGCCTCAGCCTGCTTCTTCTTAACCTGCAAAGTGTCAATTTGTGAAGCAAAAGAACTTAACATCTCAGTTTTAAACTCTTCAAGTAAATTACCTATTTCAGCTCTTGTTGCTCCTCCACTGGCTGATTTCTGCACTCTTGAATAGGTGGGATCTCTATTGCTTACTCTGTTCCTTGCAACTCCCCTTGAACACCTCTTAGAAATTTCAACAATATCATCATATGATTCCTTAGATATATCTCCCTTTCCAAGCATGTTTAACATATCTAAACAATCATCCCTTAAACCTCTAAGTAATATTGTTTTGCGAATTTCCTTACTTATATTCGGATGATCAGATCTCTGTATATTGTACTGCAGCCTTTCTATATAGTCCTCAAGGTTCTCGTCCGGCTTTTGTGCCATATTGAATAGTTCATCCTTCTTTTCTCTCGTCCGGCAGTAGTCTTGATATTTAAGCAGAAATTTCTGTTTCATCTGCTCCCAAGTTGTGATTACCTGACTCCCAAGGCTCATAAACCATCTTAAAGCATTTCCTTTTAAGGTGGCTGGAAACAGTTTCAACTTTTGAGCATTAGTAACATAATCATAACTTCTGCATAATATATCAAATTCAAAAATAAATTCATCCGGATCTTCAGAGGATAAACCATGGAAGTTAGGTAAAGCAGACAATGGAATGTTTTTCATAGGAGTTGTTCCTGCAGGGAGATCACTGATAGGAAACCCCAAGGTAGAGAGGGATTTTTCATCCCTTCCTTCTCCTTCAGGCTCTACACGTCCTCCACCAAAGAAATCATCATTGTTTCCTTCCATTGTCGGTTCTCCTACTGTGCTTGCTCGATCGTCAAGATCTTCTACTGGCTCTTCAATGTTTTCCACTGGTCGTCCAACACTCTCTATTATTTCCTCAATGTGCTCTGCTGATTTACTAACACTTTCTTCTGACTCTCCAGCACTGACTGTTGGTTCTTCAATCACTGGCTCTTCTATATTTTCAGGACCCACAACTTCCTCTGTTTTGTAACCTGATTGAGGGGAGTGCTGAAGTTTTGGTCTTCGAGAACTTAATCTCTGTGATGATTCAACCTTTGATACAATCTCGTTCAATAAAAGTCTTTCTTCCTCCCCTTCCTTTTCCTTTGCCACCTGTGGGGTTATTTTTCTTCTGGTTTCCGCGTCCTCTCATACAACCTGCACATTTAAAAAGAAAATATTAATGCTTTTGAAATCTATAATTGCCTTCCCCGGCAACGGCGCCAAAATGTTGGTCGCTTTAATTGTTTTCACAATTCAAGCTCCACATAAATTGTCAACCCGAGGAAGTCTTTTTATTCCAAAGACAATCACGCACTGGATATGCTCAATTTCAAAAGCAGAAACAATGTTGTAGTAAAAAAGACCACACAATTATCAATCACGCAAATCTAATTATTCACACTCTGTTTAATCAAAGCTGAAGTCAATTATGTTATAGCAGAAGTAATTCCTAGGTTGCAGTTTAGAATCCAAATAAAGGGAAATCAATCTGCAGGAAAGGAAACCAATCAACCATAACAGGAACAGGACCCTATTCCTTTAAATAGGAACTTTAGCACCTGCTGCCTGACACTAATCACTCTGTAGAAAAGATAACTCAAGAGACCAAGACCCTATTCCCATGAACAGGAACCTTCAGCACTTGTCTCATGTTTCTAATCACACTGCAGAAAAGAAAGGCAATTAGTGGGAGAAGGACCCTATTCCTTTGTACAGGGACCTTCAACACTTGCTTCCCAACATCATACATTCAAACATGTAACAGAAATAGATTCCTCAACTCCTTAAGAATGAATATACTGAACACATGCAGCGTTAAGGAAACAGAATATTCAATAAACTACAGAACTGTGTAACTGGTGTCTCAACAACAGAATTAAAGTAAAGTGAAAACAGTATAAAGAAATTAAACAAACTACAGGGACAGAAGGGTGAATCTTGTGAGGAAGGCGGGCCCTTTCCCTCTCACAAGATTCCCCAGGGAAAGAATTAAATTGGAGCGCTCAAAAGAGAATTTTATTCATCTGTCAAAAGAAATGATACATTACAGATGGAGTCTAGCTCCAGTTCTCAAACACAATATTCTCCTGTGGCTTTCAAACTCGAACTCCCTTCTAATTATGATGTCTCCTCTTTTTAAAGAGGAGACATCTCTTACAATTACTTGAGAGAAAATCTGTGTTTATCCCAATTCTGTTCTTCTTTCTTAAAACAGGACTATTCTGTTCTTCCATAAAAAGATATTGTTACAACAGATACAACAAGAATGCTATCTTCAGAATAATCCGTGTAACCACGTCTTCATGCTGTTGCCATTGTTCCACAAAATACTCTTCCAGAATCGCAAATTACGAATGACGGAATTTGCGTGCTTGCTGGTTGTTTCAGCAACGAAGTCAACTGTTTCAGCAACGGAGTCGGCTGTTTCAGCAACGAAGTTTGACTGTTTCAGCAACGGCCAATTGTTCCAGCACAACATATAACTTATCTGCGATCTTTTAGACTTATGTTAGCAACAATCTACTTCGATTAATGATAAAATATAAGAGTAATATGGAATTATATGTAAACAGATTAAACATATAATAAAGAAGAGGATTTTATATACCTTGGGATAAAGTAAATGAAAATGATAATGGAATCCTTTTTAAACATGGTTATAAAGGTAAGATGGTGTCAAAGTATATAGTAAAAATGATACATAGTGGAGTCCTAACATCCCCCCCAGCTGAAAATGTTGCATGTCCTCAGGCAACTCCTAGTCTGAGTCAGAGTCTGAGTACTGATTCTGTGCATGCAAGTTGCTCAAGCAGTAGCTGGAGAAGGTGGCATCTGTAGGAGCTCGGAATCCTCTATTGTTCTGCAAGTGCTGCCATGCTAAAGCTTCATCTCTGCCAGCCAATTGGCAGTGACACTGATATTTCTCTGAAGGCAGCCATAGAATTGGAAAATGAAAATGGTAACCAATCCAGTTTGCTCCACAATGTCGAATGCATCCGATGTAATTAGGTACCCTGGAAAGTGCAGCTTGAAGATTGTCAGGGTTAAAAGGGTGATAATCTTGTCTTTCTTTACATGCCTGTTGCCAAAACATAGTATTGGCCTTCAATGCAGCAGTCCCCTTTACTCTGATTTGCTGTTGACACTTAAAAAGTATTGAAGCCTGTAGTTGTTGCATGTACCTATGCATTCTTGGTTTCTGTAAGAATTGGTGATATTGTGCTATAAACATGGCTGGACTTAAAGGTTCCGGTCTAATCCAAAGGAGTCTATTCTCCTCATTATGGCTACTTGCAATAAACGCAGTTTGCCAGGTGAGCTGATTGGCCAAAAATGAAACAAATGCCCTTATTTGTATATCACCTGCAATTGGAATGAGATTGACTCTTCTATTGTCGGGAATGGCGTCATTATGGAGGTAAAGTTCGCACAGCAAATGCTGGTCACTTTCAGGGGCCTCAGCAAAAGTCTCAACAAATTGTTCTGAAGTAAGCAGCTCATGAGGTCTGCCATCCTTTATTGCCTTCAATTGAAAATAAACTAAACGTTCAGAAAGGAAGAGAGAGTAATTTACAGAGGGTTTGCGGGTAGCCATCGACTTCTGCACTAATGAAAACATCAAGGCCATCTTTTCCTTTGATTCCTTGACTTCCTTCTTGGAATCCCTGAGATGTTGCAACGTCTGTTCCCAACTATCCCAGTTGGCATACATGTGATTCTGCCATGCTAACTTGTGTTGCTGTAATATTGTATCTTGTTCTTCAGCATATTGTTTCTTCCATTTGTTCATCAGTTCTAATTGATTCCATGGCAGGGTCTGTGTCCTGGCATTAGAAGTGCTGGGTTGGGACATTGTTTGAGTGGCTGCATTGACTGACTCAGGGAAAGATACCTGTGGTTGTGGTACTGTCTGAGTGGCTGAGCTGACTAGCTCAGGACAAGATATCTGTGGTTGTGTTTCTGTCTGAGTGGCTTCACTAACTAGCATAGGGCGACATATCTGAGGTTTGGTCTCTTTTTCTACACTTTTTGAGAGCCCTACTGGTTCTTGTGGAGCAGTAGGGCATCCCTCTTTTATTGCAGCTGATGTAGATACCTCAGATACTTGAATTTTGACTAATTTGTTGCCTGCCTGCTGGTAAATATTACCACACTCATGGCACATGTATTCCTTGCATGGCTCCCTATTCTGTGATGATGCTGTGTGTGCTAGCATATAGAGATTTAATTCTCTATCAAAGGCTTCTCTTGCCACGATTAATTCATTCTTATAGGCTTCTAGCTCAGACTTCAAAAACTGATTTTCTTCCAATAAAGATGCCATAGTATATGAACCCTGTGTGCTGGTTGATTCTGCTGGAGTTGTCCGTTGATCCCCAGCTGTAGCTGGTTCTTGTGGAGAAGCTACAGCTGGTTTCCCTGTATCATTGTGCTTGGTGTATGATTTTGGTACCACAGTGGCTGGTTCTTGTGTTTCAGCCTCTGGGTAAGTGACTGGTTCTTGTGTGACAGTCACTGTTTGAGCCATAAACAATGTCATATTATCCCGGGGCACTGGTTCTTGTGTGGCAGTGCCACCGGACGAGACGGGTTGGGGGATTTGAAATGGGGGTGAAGATTGGAGTTTTAACATAATAGTAGCGGGGTCAGGGGAAATGGGAGTAACTCCTGTTTCAACAGTCATCTTCATTTTCCTTTTTGGTAGGAAAGCAGAGAAGTCACTGTCTTTCCTTTTCTCTGTAGGGGAAGGTTCTTTTCTGGGGGAAAGGCTCTCGGAAGAATTGTAAATTTGGAATTTGGCCCTTGTTCGTCGTTTTGAGACAGAGACTGTTGGGGTTCTTTTCTTCCTTTTATGAGTAGGTGGGGACGGGGGTGTTGGAGAGTCATCGCTAGGGATAGAAATAGTGGGAATGGTTGACTCTAATAAGTGGGACGAACTTGGGGTTGGGTCAACTGAGGATGGAATTACTGGGGAGTCTGGGATATCGTCCAGTTGCCCTTCATAAGGAATCTCCGGAGTTTCTTGGGAACTTTCGGCTTGTTGGGGGATAAGGAGTGGATTGTTCATAGGGGGGTTTTGCTGAGCAAAACCCCTCTGAATTAACAATTGGCATAAACGATGATGGGTGAGGGATAACAATGGGAATTTAGCCCGTCTGCAATAATAGGACATGTTTTTTATACAACCAAGCAGATAATAGGGAATATTAACTAATCGACCATTCCTTAAATGATTCATCAAAATGAAGTCGTGTTGGTAGACTACCTGGTAACGCCCTTCGCATGTCAAGTAATGTTTGATGAATTCTGCTACTGTTGGCCATGGTCGAGGAAGTGAATGCAGACTTACACCGCGGCCTTTAAGTTCAACTGGTTCATCTGGACGAAGAAAATCTTGTTGTGCATTTAAAATCACTTGCTTCCTACTGAACCAGCGAGTCCCAATAGCCGGCAAACCTGAAACTTGAACTATGTCCTCCTCTGTAACTGAAATGCGGACGCCTTGAACCACTGAGAAATTCCCTTGAAGATTTTGTGCAAACTCTAAAACCTGCTCCTGATCAAATTCTCCTAACCGTTCAAAGTATGTTGTCCATCCTGCTTGTTGGAAAATTTGATAGGCTTCCGGGAACATTTGAAGAAGATTTATCGAACCAGGCTCGTGTCTGATAGCCGACCCTCCCATGGCTGCTAGCTTGAGTTATATGCAGAGGCACAGAAGACAGAAACACAGGATTTGGTCAAGCTAATTGTTACAACAGAGGATGCGGAGTCTCAATGACGGCGGAAGTGGATATGAAGAATGACGGAGGATTGGTTAATGTGAAATGATTATTCGGTTTTCGAAATTCCCCCCCCTACGTATGGTGCAATGATGATTGGGCGTGTGGAGATTGCAACCATTATGAGCGAGATCCTCTCTTTAATATATATTTTAACTGCATTACATTAAAACCACATTCCTTACATTTTTACCTTTGGTTTAATAATTCGAAGTGTAGAGTGCTTCAGAATGGCTTAATATACATGGAAGAATCTGTAGATTTCTCTGAAATTCGGAACAGGAGTGTAACAGGATCTGCTCAGTTCTGAATAATTTTCACCCAAAGGATCTGAAGCGTAAAAGTGGAGAACTAAAAAGCTTGTATAGAAGGAAAGAAATGATGTTTTAATGATGAAAAAGATGAATGACAGGTTGCTGAAACTGGTGTTTCAGCAACGGAAAAATGAATGACGCGTTGCTGAAACTGGTGTTTCAGCAACGGGAAAAATCAGGAAAATGGGATAAATGACTTGGGTTTGAAACAAGTGGGGGAAGTATTTGATAAGGGATAATTTCAGCAGTAAGGGATGGGAAATACTAGCTGAAGGATGATATTTCAGGAATGGTAGAAGTGGGAAAAATGGAAAAAGGGAAATAATGTAGGAATGGGGTGAAGGGATATTACTAGGAAATGGGATAAAATGAAAGGAACAAGCTTCTGTGATTGAAGCTTCAGATCTTCTTATAATGGACCTGTCCTCCTTAATGAGCTTTTCCAGAATCTGCAAAATTCAATTGTAATATGCCAACCCTTGACATGGATTATTAGTCTTAAGTCTAATCTAATCTAATACTAAAAAAAAATAGTGCAGAAAATTAAATGTTGTGAGGAGCAGAAGACTCCCCTAGAGAAAGATAATGAATATCAGTCATGCAAGCAGTCTTGAAATCCTCTTTAGAAACAGGGCGCTGGTATAGACGGAGCCTATGACCATTGACTAGTAGAGGTGTTTTAGAATCATCAATTGTTAAAAGTCTTACCGTTCCATTAGGAAAAACATCATCTACCTCATATGGTCCAAGCCAGCGTGTACGTAGCTTACCCTGAAAATTTTCAAACCGAGAGTCATACAACAAGGCCCAATTACCTTTCTGGAACTGCTTGTGTTTGATAATTTTGTCATGCCACTTCATTCTCTGTTGTTGAATCATGGTTGTTTGGTGAATGGCATCTAATCTCTTTTCATCCAACTCAAGAAGCTGCTGCAACTTAGCTGTCTGCACATCAGTCAAATCAAGATTAACAGCTAAAGCAGTTCTTAGAGTTTTGATTTCAAATTCCACAGGAAAAACAACATTTTTACCATAGACCAATTCATAGGGAGAGAAACCTGTAGTGTTTCTCCAAGTAGTCCTGTAAGCCCATAACGCTTCAGGCAGCCTTTGAGACCAATCCTTCCGGTTGTCCTTCATTGTTTTAGTTAGAATGGCTTCTAATACTTTGTTTGTGCTTTCCACCTGCCCATTGGCCTGGGGGTGGTATGGTGTAGTTATTCTATGATGAATATGATACTTCTGAAGGGTAGACTTAAAACCATGAGAATTGAATGGAGGTCCTCCATCTGTGACTAGCTCTCTAGGAATTCCAAATCTAGTGAAGATTTCTTCAAATAAGAAAGCTAGGACAACCTCTTCATTGGCTCTAATAAGTGCTTTGGCCTCCACCCATTTAGTCATATAGTCTGTACAGACTAATATATAAGTTCTTTGATTGGATGGAGGGTTAATGGGTCCTATGAAATCCAAGGCCCATCTTTCAAATGGTTCAGAAAATACCTGGGGGTTTAATGGCATTTGATCTCTATGATTGGGTTGACCCATTCTCTGGCAGCTGTCACAAGCCCTTACATATTTCTTTGCATCCTTGAATAATGAGGGCCAATAGTAACCCATCCTCAGAATTTTGTGTGATGTTCTCTTATCTGCAAAATGCCCTCCACAAGGGCCATCATGGCAAGCTTTCAGTATGTCATACACTTCATCTTCCCTAATGCATCTTTGGATTTCCTGATCAAGCCCTGTGTAGAAAAGACACCCACTTATCCAGCTATACCTGGCACTTTGTTGAACAATTCTTCTCTTTTCTCTATATGACAGGTGTGATGGTAATTTTCCTGCAACCAAATAATTGGCAATATCTGCATACCATGGAGAGTGAGCAGAAACTGCAAACAAATACTCATCGGGAAAAGAATCATCTACTGGAATATTATTATCAGTTTTTAACCGTGAAAGGAAATCAGCCACCACATTTTCTTTACCAGGCCGATCTACAATT
Organism: Pinus albicaulis; assembly: GCA_034641835.2. Lineage (NCBI taxonomy): Eukaryota > Viridiplantae > Streptophyta > Pinopsida > Pinales > Pinaceae > Pinus > Pinus albicaulis. The sequence goes on along the minus strand of CM076582.1, from coordinate 457,582,326 downwards.
GTGATATCAAATTCCTGCAGTAATAATAGCCATCTGGTAACTCTAGCATTTGTAACAGATTTTTTCATTAAATACTTGATATCTGAGTGGTCAGTGTGCAAAAAAGTAGAGTAACCAGTGATATAATGTCGAAATTTATTAATGGCATAAATTACTGCAAGAAATTCCTTTTCAGTAACTGTGTAATTAAGCTCAGCAGGGGTCATATTCTTACTAATGAAGTAGATAGCATAAGGAAGATGATTCACCTCTTGTCCCAAGACAGCTCCAATTGCAGTGTCTGAAGCATCAGAAGATATATGAAAAGGGAGAACCCAATCAGGCCCCCTCAAAATAGGAGCAGTAGACAACTGATGCTTGAGTTCTTCAAAAGCTTTCTGACAAGAATTAGTCCACTTAAATTCAGCATTTTTCATAAGCAACACAAATAATGGAGAAGCTATCTTAGAAAAATCTTTAATAAATCTTCTGTAGTATCCAGCATGTCCTAGAAAACTTCTCACATCAGTTTGCATTTTAGGAACAGAAAGATTCTGAATGACCAATATTTTAGATGGATCTACCTGAATACCTTGAGATGAAATAAAATGTCCAAGCTCTACTCCTTCACTCATCATCATATGACATTTTTCAGTACTGAGGGAGAGGTGAGCTTGTATACATCGTTTAAGTACTTTCTCAAGATTCTGTAATGCATCTTCAAAAGACACACCATAAGGAGTAAAATCATCCATAAATATTTCCATAGAGTCATTCAATATATCAGAAAAAATTCCTATAACAGCCCTCTGAAAAGTTGCTAGTGCATTACATAGCCCAAATGGAAGAACTCTATAAGCAAAAGTTCCCCAAGGGCTAGTGAAAGTGGTCTTGTCTTGGTATTGGGGTGCAATTCTAATCTGATTATACCCACTGAATCCATCTAGAAAAGAAAAGAATTTCTTCCCTGCCAGACTATCCAACACCTGATCAATGAAGGGTAAAGGAAAGTGATCCTTTTGAGTAGCTTTGTTTAAGGCTCTGTAGTCAACACATACTCTCCATTTCCCGTTTTTCTTAGGGACAATTACCAATGGGGAAACCCATTCACTGTCAGATATAGGGTATATAAATCCTGCATTAAGCAATTTCTGAAGTTCTTCTTTAACAATTTCTTGTCAATTAGGGTTCATTCGTCTTTGGGGTTGACAAACAGGCCGACATCCCTCTTTAATGTAAATTCGATCAGTACATAATTCAGAAGAAATACCTTTCATATCCGTGTAATACCATGCAAATGCTTCCTTATATTCATGCAATAACTTCATTAACTGCTGTGTTTCATCATCTGTTAGATCAGGATTTATGTTTAATGTCTTGCCAGGTTCAATTTCAACTGTTATGCTTTTAGATGAGATGGTGGTTAATGTCTGAGATGAGTCTTCAGATTCAATCTTTTCTTGGGTATCAGTTTCAAAAATTGCAGTTAATTGATTGTGTGTTTAAGTAATTACAGAAGAAGGTTCACAAATAAAATTATTAATTATCTCATCCTCTGTATTGTCTTTAAGAGTTAAATCTTGTCCAATAGTTAGAATAGGCTGAACAACATTATCATCATAATCCATCCACATAGAATCTTCATTATTAATTATTGGTGTAGCATGAGGATAAAGAGTAAGCTGTTTTGTTTCATAACCATTAGAAATTGTCATTGAACCAGATCTACAACTGATAAAAGCATCAGCTGTGGCCAGCCATGGCCTTCTTAGAATTAAGGGATGTCCCCCCAGCTTTGTTTTAGTTTGCAATACAACAAAATCAGCTGGGTATTTCCAGGATTCAACTGAAATAAGTAGATCCTCAACAACTCCTTCGGGTTTAATTGTAGAACGATCAGCCAACTCTAGAATGGTGGGTGTATCTCTGATTGTGTTATTCAGCTGTAACAATTGTGAAGTTTCAAGAGTCATTATGTTAATTGCAGCACCTAAATCTACCAGAACTTGGGGAATCATTGTTTTACCAATCTGAACTGTCACGGTAGGATGGCCGGGATCACCATATTTCATAGGAGGGGTTTTTCCGGACATTAATGCAGATAAGTCACCCATCACATGTACTGTAAGGGGATCTTTAGTTTTCCTACCAGGTTTCTTAACACAAATATCCCTTATTGTTCTAGCATAAATTGGTACATCTCTTAATGCTTGTAAAAGTGGAATTTTAACATACAAATTTTGCAATTCCCCTAAAAGATTAAAAGCAGGTGTTTCAGGCGTTCTGGTTAAAACCAAATGCTCGGGGAATGGTGGTTCTGTTATTTCAACACTCTTGTTAGAAGGTGGTTGTGCTTTCTTATGTTTCTTAGTTTCATCTTTATCAGAATCAGAAGAAGTTATGTCATCAATAATAGGCTCTACTATTTTCCCCGATCTTAAATGAATATCATTACATTGCATAGTAGGAAATATAGATTGATTCTGAATATCAATGACTTGCACAAATTTATTATTGGGGTTAGGATTTGGTTGCACAGGTAGCTGGGGTCTCATTTGGTTATTTGGCGGAGCATTTGATGGCAGAGGAAGTGGTTGTTGATATTGAGGCAATTGATTTGGATACGGAAGTTGTTGGCTTCTCCAATTTGAATTCCAAGGGTTAAAAGAAGATGGTTGCTGTGGAGGCCAAGGAGTCCACATTGAAGGATCAACAAAGGGAGGGTTTGATTGCTGCATGGGTGGGAAATTCATTTGATTGAAGGGTGGGTATTGCATTTGATTGAAGGGAGGGTAATTTGTTTGACTGAAAGCAGAATAATTATTCCAACGATTAAATGGCATACTAGGGTTCATACCTTGTCCTTTTCATTGCCATTGTCTTCTTTGAGTTAGTAGGTAAACAGCTTCAGCTTCTTCTTCCGTTGGCTGCAATGCTGCCTTTATTCTTGGTAGAGATGGACATTGTTTTGTTTCATGGTCTTTCTCACAAAGGGTGCAAATTGGTATTTTATCCATTGGGCATTCCCTTAGTGGATGTTTGTCTCTGCACTTTGGGCAAAAGACAGCCAGAGTTGCTTCTGCTTCAGCCTGCTTCTTCTTAACCTGCAAAGTGTCAATTTGTGAAGCAAAGGAACTTAACATCTCAGTTTTAAATTCTTCAAGTAAATTACCTATTTCAGCTCTTGTTGCTCCCCCACTGGCTGATTTCTGCACTCTTGAATAGGTGGGGTCTCTATTACTTACTCTGTTCCTTGCAACTCCCCTTGAACACCTCTTAGAAAGTTCAACAATCTCATCATATGATTCCTTAGATATATCTCCCTTGCCAAGCATGTTTAACATATCTAAACAATCATCCCTTAAACCTCTAAGTAATATTATTTTGCGAATTTCCTTACTTATATTCGGATGATCAGATCTCTGTATATTGTACTGCAGCCTTTCTACATAGTCCTCCAGATTCTCGTCCGGCTTTTGTGCCATATTGAATAGTTCATCCTTATTTTCTCTCGTCCGACAGTAGTCTTGATATTTAAGCAAAAATTTATGTTTCATCTGCTCCCATGTTGTGATTACCTGACTTCCAAGGCTCATAAACCATCTTAAAGAATTTCCTTTTAAGGTGGCTGGAAACAGTTTCAACTTTTGAGCATTAGTAACATAATCATAACTTCTGCATAATATATCAAATTCGAAAAGAAATTCATCCGGATCTTCAGAGGATAAACCATGGAAGTTAGGTAAAGCAGACAATGGAATGTTTTTCATAGGGGTTGTTCCTGCAGGGAGATCACTCATAGGAAATCCCAAGGTAGAGAGGGAATTTTCATCCCTTCCTTCTCCTTCAGGATCTACACGTCCTCCACCAAAGAAATTGTCATTGTTTCCTTCCATTGTCGGTTCTCCTACTGCACTTGCTCGATCGTCAAGATCTTCTATTGGCTCTTCAATGTTTTTCAGTGGTCGTCCAACACTCTCTATTATTTCCTCAATGTGCTCTGTTGATTTACTAACACTTTCTTCTGACTCTCCAGCACTGATTTCTGGTTCTTCAATCACTGGCTCTTCTATATTTTCAGGACCCACAACTTCCTCTATTTTGTAACCTGATTGAGGGGAGTGCTGAAGTTTTGGTCTTCGAGAACTTAATCTCTGTGATGATTCAGCCTTTGATACAATCTCGTTCAATAAAATTCTTTCTTCCTCCCCTTCCTTCGCCTTTGCCACCTGTGGGGTTATTTTTCTTCTGGTTTCCGCGTCCTCTCATACAACCTGCACATTTAAAAAGAAAATATTAATGCTTTTGAAATCTATAATTGCCTTCCCCAGCAACAGCGCCAAAATGTTGGTCGCTTTAATTGTTTTCACAATTCAAGGTCCACATAAATTGTCAACCCGAGGAAGTCTTTTTATTCCAAAGACAATCACGCACTGGATATGCTCAATTTCAAAAGCAGAAACAATGTTGTAGTAAAAAAAACCACACAATTATCAATCACGCAAATCTAATTATTCACACTCTGTTTAATCAAAGCTGAAGTCAATTATGTTATAGCAGAAGTAATTCCTAGGTTGCAGTTTAGAATCCAAATAAAGGAAAATCAATCTGCATGAAAGGAAACCAATCAACCATAACAGGAACAGGACCCTATTCCTTTAAATAGGAACTTCAACACCTGCTTCCTGACACTAATCACTCTGTAGAAAAGATAACTCAAGAGACCAAGACCCTATTCCCATGAACAGGAACCTTCAGCACTTGTCTCTTGTTTCTAATCACACTGCAGAAAAGAAAGGAAATTAGTGGGAGCAGGACCTTATTCCTTTGTACAGGAACCTTCAGCACCTGCTTCCCAGCATCATACATTCAAACATATAACATAAATAGATTTCTCAACTCCTTAAGAATGAATGTACTGAACACGTGCAGCGTTAAGGAAACATAATATTCAATAAACTACAGAACTGTGTAACTGGTGTCTCAACAGCAGAATTAAAGTAAAGTGCAAACAGTATAAATAAATTAAACAAACTACAGGGACGGAAGGGTGAATCTTGTGAGGAAGGCGGGCCCTTTCCCTCTCACAATATTCCCCAGGGAAAGAATTAAATTGGAGCGCTCAAAAGAAGATTTTATTCATCTGTCAAAAGAAATGATACATTACAGATGGAGTCTAGCTCCAGTCTCTCAAATACAATGTTCTCATGTAGCTTTCAAACTCGAACTCCTTTCTAATGATGATGTCTCCTCTTTTTAAAGAGGAGACATCTCTTACAATTACATGAGAGCGAATCTGTGTTTATCCCAATTCTGTTCTTCTTTCTTAAAACAGGACTATTCTGTTCTTCCATAAAAAGATATTGTTACAACAGATACAACAAGAATGCTATCTTCAGAATAATTCGTGTAACCACGTCTTCATGTTGTTGCCATTGTTCCACAAAATACTCTTCCAGAATCGCAAATTACGAGTGACGGAATTTGCGTGCTTGCTGGCTGTTTCAGCAACGAAGTCAACTGTTTCAGCAACAGAGTCGACTGTTTCAGCAATGAAGTTTGACTGTTTCAGCAACGGCCGATTACTCCAGCACAGCATATAACTTATCTGCGATCTTTTAGACTTATGTTAGCAACAATCCACTTCGATTAATGATAAAATATAAGAGTATTATGGAATTATATGTAAACAGATTAAACATATAATAAAGAAGAGGATTTTATATACCTTGGGATAAAGTAAATGAAAATGATAATGGAATCCTTTTTAAACATGGTTATAAAGGTAAGATGGTGTCAAAGTATATAGTAAAAATGCTACATAGTGGAGTCCTAACACCTGCCAATGTTGAATGAGGCACCTCTCGTTCGTCGTGGGCTTATCTACTACCTCTTATGCTGTAAGTTCTCCTGCCCCGAGGATCATTAGCTCTCGAGTGTGGGTGGTTAATGATTCAGTGAGTGTGTGGCTAGGTGTTGGTCTGACCTTAATTGTCCACTTCCCACCTGTCTCATTGATTAGACACCCCCAACGGGGAGTTGACCCATTATTACTATTCAAGGAAATAAAATATGTTATCTATGTTCCACGTATTTTTTTTCCTAATATCCCAACTCAAAATATTTGTATTATTCATATCTTTTAAATCCTACTCTTACCAACTTCAAATTAAGAATTGAATGAAGTCCAATCTCCTTATTAGTAGTAATTGATCTTTTCACTTTTATTACTTTTTATCTTTGTATATTTCAAGTTGATATAAATTATTTTGTTTAAAGTTGATATTGAAATATTTTATTTATAGTCACAAACAAAATGTATTTTTTTCATTTTCTTTATATTAGTTAATATAAATATTGAAATATCTTATTTAAGGTCTACATCAAAATATTTTTAAAATTAAAGAAATTACATGTGCTTCTCACATTTATAAGTAAAAATATAAGACACGTTATTTTTATTTAAATATTTTTTATATAAAATTATGTTACTCAATATATATTTCTAAATGTTTTATTATTATAGAGATTCAAATGTTGTTTTTAATATATGCAAAATCAATCATAAGTATAGTATTTTATAATATATATATATATATATATATATATATATATATATATATATATTTAAATTTAAAATTGTATTGTCTCAAAGCTCCTTAATATAAAATCTCATATTAATGTTGTTTATGCTATGGCGACATCTAATCACAATTTTCCTGAAGGGAAACTAATACTATTGTTGTTGAATAATACTCTAGTTTTATCAAAATGTTAACAACTAGTAGTGCTAAGTCTATGTCAACTAAAATCAACTAAACTAATAAAAGAAAAATACATGCATCAAGTATCTAAATATAACATCAAAAATCAAATGAAATAACTGGGGCTAGATCCTTAGCACAAGTTCATGCTAGTTTTGAAGGTTTCAGACCACATTGGATATTTCCTTCTATGTGAGCAAGATGATTATCCAAACTTCCAAGACAAGAGCATTAATGGCATTGAACATGTTGGATTTCATTCCTGAAAGATATTATATCGGTGTGTACTTATTTATGTTTTTCCTTCAGGACCCTACCTAAGAGTGCCTTTATTTTTAGTGGAAGGTGATGGAGTCCAAATATTGACTCTTCCTTCCCCTAGTATATCTAGGTTTAGGACCAAATTGGCTACTTCAGCTTGAATTTTAGATTATGATTAGGATTGGCGGTCATTAATGGTCAAGGCTTCAAGTTCATAAATGTCCTCTTTGCTTTCTAGAGGAGTGGAAGAGTGAAAAATGGCTGCAGAATTTTGAGTTTCGGTTTGGGATCATGGTTGACCCTATGGACCTACTCTACTAGACCCCCAATGGTAACACATACTCTTTCCAACCATGCTACACTAGGTTACTAGGAACCAGTATAAAAATATCACCTAGAATTCCTAGAAACTCTGGGGGGGGGTGGCACGGGGGTGGTACTATAAAATAAATAACTAAATAGAAACAAAGCCCAAGAAAAATTTAACTTCCAGGAGAGTATGTATCGAACTATTATGAGATGGAGTGGGTGAGGGGAGGAAAATAGAGGACTCCAAGTAGGGACCAAAAATCACAACGAGACATGAATACCAAAATGAATTTTCACCCCAACTTTCCCTTAAGAACTACATACTAATAACTACAAAATAAAATCTAAACCATTAGAAAAGTTGAAAAAGCATAAGGAATTAAAATTAGTATGAATTACCTAGTGTTGGTTGGCTTGTGTTGTCATGAGGATGAGTTGATGATTGTCACCACCTTCCCTTACATGAATTGTCACAGTAATTTACACCAACATCCCAAAGATCTGCTCAACTATTGTCTTTGGCCTTCTCCTTTTGCTACTACTTAACATCCAAAATAGGCGTTGGAGGCTGACATCCCAAAAGACTAAACCTCTAGGAATTACCATTCATGTGAAGCCTTTCCCATGGAAACATGTCGTCGTCCACACCAGAGTGGTAACACGTAGCTTTCCACATAACATTGAATCATGGTAGTTAATTTTGAGCCCCACGCACCTTGTTTAACGGGGGAATTGTATAACCAATAAATAAGGGATGTCGTAGGTTCACTAGTTAAACACAAAACCAAGGTCTCCCAAGCAAGAGAGCTTAGAGAAAGAGTATTTTTCCATGTTATTATGAAAGGAGGTAATAGTTGTTTACATGTGTAAATGCATGGGGTAGGTTGGTGATGCCACAACTTCATGTAGTAGAATATTGAGTGAATGTACAATCCTCATCTATAGAACATATTTATTTTTGAGTTGGTTTCATTTTTTCTTTAGTTAATTTTTATTTTGGTTGGAACTTGGTCTTTTCAAAAGTAAGTTTCATCCTTATTTATTTTGGTCTGTGTTGATATTTGACACTAGTTCCAAACCTAATGATGAAACCTGAAAAATATCCCTAACATAGATTGATTTTGAACAGATACAAGTTTTGGAAGTAAATTGGTGGCTTGGTGGAACCTAAAAGATATCTGATCAATGTAATATGATTTGAACTCCTACACGTGTTCATGACATGTCATGTCATGATTGGAAAAATTGTTAAACTTCCAACACAAGAATGCAAAAATGAATAGTTGGAACAATTGGTATAGATAAAGAGTAGTTAAGAGATGATGAATAGGGGAATTAGTAAAAAAAATGGTTGAAGTGGTGGCCATTAGAGAGGAATCAAGGAAAAATAAGGGTGAAGTGTTTCCATTTGAGGGAAATCAAGACGAGAAATTTGAATCAATTTACATTTGAGGGGAAAGAGAAATGTAAAAGAAAGTGTTATTAACTAAGTTCATCATATTATAATATTGGAAGATATTGTAAATTAGTCATTGAATTTCGTTTAACAAAACACCTTAGTATGTGTCTATGTATATAGTGTTCATATTTGTGTGAAATATACAACGTGTTTTGGATTACCCCTGAGTGCGACTACTCCAATTGGTTTCAGAGTTGGTTTTAGAATTGAGGGTGCCAAAATATATGAAATTATAAGGATATTTGTGGCGGGTAAGTGAAAAGAGAGAGAATAAAAAAAAATGTAGAAAAATTGCATATATTGGCACTTCATGGATGTGGTAGAAGAAGAGGGGCACAGAGAGAAGGAAATATTGCAATAACGGAAATGTTGAGTGGAATAACTAGGCTTTAAGATATTAAGAAACAACATAATAGGGATGTCCACATTTTCATGGGTTGAATATTCTATAGGATTCAACAATATTCCTTGGTGATGGACAATCAAAAATAACCCTTACCTTCTCATTTTCCATTTTCAACCCCTATTATAAAGAAAAATATCCTAAATAACGTCACCCCTTCATGAAGGTGCAATTTTAAAAATTTACCATTACCTTTCCTCTTTCAACCTTTGAAATACATCCCTAATATGTTCTAAATGTTCTTCCTTTGTATGTTGGGTAAATATGACAAGTACAACAAAAGGACTGAGACTCTCCCTAATCATCTCTTTGTCCAACAACTCCCAGACGTGTTGATCTATTTTCTCATTCTCCTAAGGCATCATCCTATATGTTACCTTATTCAACAAGAATAATCCTAGAATCAAATCCATTCGATGAGTGATTTCCCTTATTGGCGATAGTCCATATGGAAACTCCTTCATCATTATATCTGCATATTCATCTATCAATGCATATTCATCATTATGTGATGCTTCTTCTTGGCTAGGAAACGATAACTTAAAAATTTTCATCTTTCTTTATATCGTTCAAGAATATATTCCATGAAATCAAACACACTCTTGAAGTACCTTCCATCCTCTTCTTTATCTTTCATTGGATTCAAAAAAAAAAAAATCCTAACCATGTTTCTTGATTATCTAGGTGTTATATTTTCCATCATGTACAACATGCCTATGATATTTCCATGGTCTACCTAGTAATATGTGATAATCATCCATTGAAATTACATCACAAATTATTTCATCTTTATAATTACCAATTTGGAAATTGACCAAACATTGTTCTCTTACAACCATTTGAAACTCATTTTGCAACTATGGTACTTTGTATGGTTTGGGGTGATTTAATATTCTCAATTTCAATTTCTTCACCATTTCTTCAAACATAATAATTTTTGTTCTACCTATATCTACAATAACCTTACAACACTTACCAGCATATTTACATCTAGTTTTGAAAAATATTTCTTATCAAAATTGGTTTAGATTCAACCATCTCCAGACTTAACAAATTCCTTCTCAACATCAAGGATTTTCCATTCTATAGTTCCTCTTGATGTTGTGATGATTCTACAAATTAATCCTCAACTTCTCCACATCAGTAACATGTACCAGGGAAACCTATGCCTCATCCTCTCCAAAAATGGTCTCGTCCTCTGAAGAACTTACATGTTACATGATAATGTCCTCTATGAGTATGAGAACATGTGTTTTCCTGGTAAAAACACCTTCAGATAAACGAAGAAGAATAGTTAACACTATAAAACTTCCATCGTATAATGGTCTCCACATGGGTTGATTTTGTGGCTCACATCAATATCTAAAACCATATATTTAATACTCCTACACTGTATAACCGTCTCCACATGGGTTGATTTTTTGGTACAAATCAATATCTAAAACCATATATTTAATACTGGCAACTTTTGGGTGTTGTAACATCCCAGGAATTGTCAAATATGTGCAAGTTGGGATGGTTAAAACTTTATCCATAATCAGAAAGAATCTAAAATTCAATTTCAAGTGACATCACATGTAACCATATCAAAAAAGTAGTAATATTCTACAGTTTTAATTGCTTTTGTTTTTGTTTTCCAAGAATGGATTATTTTGTATGGAAGTATGAAGTACAAATAAAATACTTATCTTAGCTATGAAGTTTCGTTTATCAAAATTCATTTCGAAATGATAGAAAGTGTTATATATGTCCGTTGTTAGGAATTACCTTCTCATAGTGACGGGTTAGAACCCAATCCCTGTGAATGAATAGATTAATTAATGGGGGTAGTGATGTTAAAATATGTAATTACCTCCTGCATGCATTATTAAACAATGAGTTAAGTGAGTTAGTTGATTTGAGTGATAGATATATTTAGTGAGTGAGTTAGACAGTGAGTTAAGTGAGTGTTGATCAATTTGAGTTATGTGAGAGTGTGTGCATGTCAATTTATGTTAAATACCCTTCTCTGGGTTCATTGTATTCATTGTGATTTATAGTGATTGAATATTAATTGAAGAGCTGCAACTCATTGTTTTTGTGTGTGAAATACTTGTGTTATTTGTGTGCTTCAATCCTCTTCCTATCCAATAGATTGGTATTATGTCCCTAGACTCAAACACAATTTGATAATTGTTGGTCAATTGACGCAAAAAGGATACAAAAGTATCTTTCATGGGAAACAATGTGTTATTTATGACAAATCCCCAAGAAAGCCACTGATAGAAAAGGTGCAGATGACGAGGAACATACTCTTTCCTCTAATTATGAACTACAATGATCAGGTTAGTTATTTTACAACTGCATGTTCTAATGATTACTGTTATGGCACTTTTAGTTTGGACACTTGCATTTTTCAGGTTTAAGATTGTCGCAGCAGAAACATATGGTGAGAGGTTTACCTCCCATCAAAGAACCTGCTAGCACTTGTGAGTGTTGCATCTTGGAAAAGAAACACCGTGAAATTTTTCTGAAAGTAGTTTCTTACATAGAAAATAAACCAATTGAGTTGGTGCATACCAAATTGTGTGTACCTATGAGGAAACAAGCGATTGGTGGAAGTTGTTATTTCCTCACTTTTATTGAAGACTATAGCATGAAGACTTGTGTTTACTTCTTGAAGCATAAGTCTGAAAATTTTGCAAATTTCAAAGAGTTCAAAGCCTTAGTGGAGAACCAAAGTGATCGATAGATAAAGGTATTGAGATCAAATCATGGTGGAGAAGATGATTCAAAAGAATTCCATTAGTATTGAAAACAACATGGAATCAGAAGACAATTTACAACCAGATACACACCGCAGAATAATGGTGTAGCAGAGAGAAAGAACCAAACAATCATGAACATGACAAGGAGCATGTTGAAAGCAAGACACTTGTCTAATGAGTATTGGGCAGAAGTAGTTGCATGTGTTGTTTATGTGATAAACAGATCTCCTATAAAGAGTGTGATGAACAGAGTTCCAGAAGAAGCATGGTCAGGTATGTCATGCAGTGTATCTCATTTCATAGTTTTTGAATGTGTGGCTGCCTAATAAAATAAGAGGCAAATTTTATGATCAAAGTGAAAAATGCATATTTACTGGTTATAGTGAGCAATCAAAAGCTTACAAATTGTATAACCCTATCACCAAGAAGACAATCATTAGCAGAGATGTTTTTTTCAAAGAACAAGAGTCATGGAATGGGACTGTAGACAAACCAACTAATGCACAAGCACCATTGATGGAAGAGGATGATGTAGCATAAAATGAGCATCAATAATCAAGAGAGTAGACACCAAACAGAGTCACACCAACAAGGAATCCAAGATTTTCAGAGTAGAATGGATCTTCAAGAAGATCAACATACCAGAATTCTCCAAGAATCCAATCAGGTAATGAATCAAGCAATGGTAAGAAAAATATGAGAAGTTTAAAATATATTTATGATGATTTGGATAGTATTTAAAATTTTTCATTGTTGGCATTCCAACCTTCTTCGTTTGAGGAAGAAATTAGAGATGAAAATTGGGTGTAAGAAATGGATGGAGAGATGGATTCTATTGAAAAGAATGATACATGGGATTTGGTTAATTTACCAAACGATAAAAACCTCATTGGTGTGAAGTGGGTGTAGAAGAAAAAGGTGAATGAGAAATGTGACATTGACAGATTTAAAGAAAGACTTGTAGCAAAAGGATTCTCGCAGCAACCAGGAATATACTTTGAAGAAACGTTTTCTTCGGTAGCTAGATTGGATATCGATACCGTAAGAGAATTTCTAGCAATAACAAATCAGAACAAGTGGAAAGTATATCGGATGGATGTCAAATCAGCCTTCTTGAATGGAATTCTAGAAGAATAAATTTATGTGTAGCAGCCTCCAGGATATGAAGTTGAAGGTAAATAAGATAAAGTTTACAAATTGAAGAAAGCGCTCTATGGACTAAAGCAAGCACCTAGAGCATGGTATAGAAGAATTGATAGCTACATGATCAAGAATGGATTTTTCAGAAGTAGTATTGAGCCTAGCTTATATACAAAGGTAAATGAGCATGTACAGATTTTGATTGTTCGCTTATATGTTGATGATATGATATTTACAGGTGATCTTGAACTAGATGAATTTAAAGTAGCCATGATGAAATAATTTGAGATGACAGATCTTGGTCTCATGAAATATTTTCTTGGCATTGAAGTTGAGCAATCTGAAAAAGGAATTTTTATTTGCCAAAATAATTATACCAGAGATTTGATGAAAAGTTTCAGGATGGACAACTGAAAACCTGTACCTACACCAGTTGCAATAGGTACAAACTTAAGTAAGGATGATGAAGGAGAAGATTTTCTAGACAACTTAGTGTTCCTAAATTGATTTCATGAATTGTCAACCAGGGCTAGTAAACTATTGAAGTGAAGTGCACTATATGTGCCTAGGTATGTTCTTCCTACTTCGTTGTGTTTAGTGTTTTTTTAGTGTTTTTGGTTTTGTGTTTTTATGCTAAGAGGAAAAGAACTAAATTTTTAGCAAAGAGAAGTTACTGATCACACTAAAACAAAACAAAATCTACTCTAAACTATGAATGGCATCTAAGAATAGAAAATGCTAACCCACAGATTGTAAACCTAATAAGAAAAGTAACTCATTACATTAAACTCAGTCCAATTCATTTTATTAGAGTTATGTTGGAACAACTTTAGAAAATGATAAGTTTGATGTAATGAGGTTCTTCTTTAGTAAACAACAACTTAAAATATCACAGAGAAAATCTCATCCATTGTTAGAAATTTTGTTGGAACATTTTGAGAAAAGAATATCTGCAACATAGTAAGGAAACCTATGCTAAAATAACTTATGGCATTAGAATTAACTCATTCTACAATTCAAAATGTTACTATTAAGCCTCATTCAAAGGTTAGTGATCTCTTGGAATATCTTTTGAAGAAAAGGGTTGTTTGTAAAATTATGAGAAATTGCAGAACAGTCAAGAGCTCAAAATGATATAACTAATTCTTGTCCATGTGATAATGATGTGTTAGAAGAAGTAAGAACAAGAGTAGCTTATAAAATAATGAGGGTCTTTTTTAAGTCTAATTAACAGGACTAGAATGCAATTAACTAATAAAATTGAAATACAATGAACAAAACTAAACTAAAACGCAATCAACTCAGGAGTACTATAGCTATATCTCATTCACGCATTAGTGATATATTGCAACGGCTCATGAGAACAAGATTAACTGCAATACTCAATATAAGTAAATGACATAAGCATGATGAAAGAGAATAAACTCAGTAACTGCCTAATTAAGAACAAAACAGAGCTAAAGGTCACTTATCTAGAAAATATGCACAAAGCCTTTCGGACAGTAGGGGCCCTCTACCACCAGATTGGCACACGAATCCTTAACTCCTAAAATTTTCTTCAGATCATGCATCAAAGTTTTACTTCTTTCATTAAAGGAAAAAACGCTCAGAAAAACAGAGTATCACAGTCTTTGAGAACTAACAACAAAGCATCAACTAACTAACTGTTTCTCGGTTCACCGAGTTATTCTTATAAGAAAATACATAACTGTCATTGAGGAGAAATAGGCATAGGTGTATTTTACAATCAAAATCAAACTAGGACTCCTGTTGAGGACTCGTATTTTGCTGAAGACACCTGTAGAGTCCTTATCCTTGTAGAATTCTACTTCTTAGTTTTGGCTTCCTCCATGTGCATAACCACTTGCAGATTTTTGCTCAACCTTCGTGGAGGGCAAGGAATGATGTAGGAGAGTTCTGAAATTTAACCATATGCATTTTTCCCTCAAGTGACACCTGTAACCTGTGTGAACATAAATATGGCTGCGGAATATGCGACTAGCTATAGAATGGTTGCATTCTGTAGCTAAGTTTGATCAAAAATCACTATGACAACAAAACCACAAGAGTATAGTAATTCAATCATTGCATGCATTCTTAGAGTAATTTTAATCATTCCTATTGATATTTTAAGCCTATAGATGATAAAGGACAATTGGAATGAAGTGAAGTTTGGTGAAAGGAAAGGACATCTTTAGGGCTCAACACAAATGTCAATCCAACTTTATTCAAAATATTTGTTGGTAGCCTCATGTATCTCACAGCTACAAGACCAGATATTATGCAGGGAGTGAGTTTGATTTCTATATTTATGGAAACTCTAAAAGACACACATTGGAGTGTTGGAAAAATAATTTTGAGATACATAACAGGAACTAGAGATTATGGTATAATTTATGCAAGTACAAAAAAGAAATATTTTATTAGATTTACAAATAGTGATTTTGAAGGAATTTTGGATGATTAGAAGAGCGCATCTGGGTATGTGTTCCATCTTGGTTCAGGAGTGATAGCATGGGAATATAAGAAGCAACTTATTATGACACTATCATCAGTAGAAGCAGAATATGTAGTAGCAACTTCAGCGGCATGTCAATCAGTATGGTTAAGAGAGTATTGTATGGACTCAAGAAGCAACAGAAAGGATCATAAAAGATATATTATGACAACACATCAGCAATTTCACTATCCAAGGATAGTGTGTTTCATCAAAAGAGCAAGCATATTGATACTATATATCACTTTATTCGAGAACTTGTGAGCAATGGAGAAGTTCAGTTGAAGCCTTATAAATTGAGTGATCAAATGGCAGATATCTTTACAAAGCCATTAGTAGTAGATTTGTTTGAGTTTCACAAAAGAAACTTGGGTGTTGTAAGCCTAGCTAATACAAATACCAGCATGCATGTTTGAGTTGTCATAAGTTATGTTTTAGTTTAGCGGTCGTAATTAAGGGGGAGTGTTAAAATATGTAATTACATCCCACGTGCATTATTAGATAATCAGCTAAGTGAGTTAGTTGAGTTGATTGATAGATATATTTGGTGAGTGAGTTAGAGAGTGAGTTAAGTGAGTGTTTATCAAGTTGAGTTATGTGAGAGTGTGTGCATGTCAATTTAGGTTAAATACCCTTCACCGGGTTCATTTTATTTATTGTGATTTAGAGTGATTGAAGATTCATTGAAGAGCCGCAGCTCATTGTTTTTGTCTGTGAAATACTTGTGCTATTTGTGTGTTTGAATCCTTTGCCTATCCAAGTGAAACTAAAATATTTTGGGCTGGTATATAGTGAATCGAGCTTACTAAATAGACAACACAAACTCTTCATTAAAATAACATAGAAAATAAGTTAATCTAGCCACGCTCTTCATTCGAATTACAAAACACATGTGTGTGAATTACACAACACATATTTTACACAGCCCTAGATGACATGTCAATAGTATATGCATGTTGACCATGTGTTTGAACCCATAAAAACCATATAACTTAACAAAAAATAATTGTCAATAACTTGAACGCAAGCCACATGCCCGTCTATGAAATGTTATTTTCTCTAGAATAGTCACATACAACTCATAGCTTCCCTCATTTAAAATATTTTGAAAGTGCTCCTGTGTTTGGAGTTCTACTTTTTTTTGCCTCAACTAGTTTCTATAACAGAGAGCCACCCAATGCCAAGCAGTTCATGTTAGAGAATTGTAGAGAGGCGTCATAGCCACGCAGTTTATGTCATAGTAGTTTATGTAGCAACATTGTTAGCTATGCAGGTTATGCAATATTTTCTCCAGTGTATGACAAAGCCCCTTCTCCTAACTTTCCTAATCTATCTTGGTGGTACAACCATATGAGTGCCCTCCTGGCTCCAAGGTATTGTTTTCTTACAATATACATATTTTAAAAATCAAATTTTGTATTTTCTTAATGTGTCTATCATTATTGTTTTCTGGCTTGATGCTAATGTGAGTGGGATGCATTTGATGAACTAACTAGAAACTAATAATAAGCTAGTACTCTCCCTTTAGGCTTGTTTTGGAAGAGCTCTTCCTATCCTATTAGATATTACTCTCTAAAGAAAGAACTTTTTTAATGTACAACTTAATACAATCTTCACTCCATACTCTATTATAATTATTTATAAGGGAGAACTATAACATTTGTTTGGGAATGTGCATCTCCTCTAGACTGTCACTTAATAAGGAAGAGTAAGCCCCATTTTTTTGACTTATAAACGAGCAGCAAGCGAATGCATTTGTTTTATAGAATTAGTTCAATTTGGTTTATGCTCATGTTGTGTTGTTTTCTATTCAAAACAAATAAGTGTATCCTACCTAAATTGAGTCTAGCAGGTTCCTTGAGCACTTTAAACTGCATTTGCATTACATCTAATTTCATGTGCTACCCCCTTTGCTCCTTTCCTTTGTTATTCCTGCACCTGATCTGAGAAGATAGCCCAGGAAATATGAAATGGAAACAGATAACTGAGCCCTTGCCAAATTTGGTAATATTGGCTTGCGAGCTATTAATTCTAGCTTAATACTAGCCCTTGCCAACTTTGCTAGCAATATTGGCTTGCTAGTTGTTAATACTAGCTCTGTAGATTTTGGTGACCCTGGCCAATTTTTCTAGCATTGGCTGGCATGTTGTCAATACTAGCTTTACTAAATTTTGATTTAAAAATAAAATTAAACAAAAACTCAAAAAGGTTTAAATGTTAGCTTTGAAATTTTCAAAGCATAAAAATATATTCTGTTTACAAAATTTTACTGGTATATAAGAAAAAGAAGTGTCAAGTCTCACAATCGGAAATCGTGAACTTGTATAATGCAAAGAATTGAAATTTGATTACAATAATATGAATGAAAACACATAAAATTAAAGAACGAATATTAAATTCCTAAATATTTGTATAGAGTATATTTCTTATCGCAAGGTTCATAGATAGATGGGGTTAAGCTGTTGGAAAATCAAGAAGTAGGGGAATTTCTTTTCCCTCAACACACAATTCACACATAATTTCAGAAAATGACTTTAAAAAAAGACAACATAGTTACTCACACAAAATACACATAGCCACATACAGTTATTCAATGTTCGACTGGAAAGATAAATGTAGAAGTCATCCTTCTACCGTGTTAGCCTTTTCTTCATAAACCAACGCACAGGACTTGTACGCCTAGACTTGAAACCTTTTAGGTTAAGGCTTTGAAACACATCGCATCCATGCCCATATCGCACAACGTATTTAAGTAGTTTCAAAATTTACCTGGGCGCTTATGCTCCTAAGCTTGCAACATGCGATTTGTGGTCGCATCACATCAATGGCAGTTTATAAGGTGGTAAATTAATGCGGCAAGATTTTGTTGTGAAGTGCGAAGAGCGAAATGAAAAAAGGGTAAAGTCCACGAACTGCGATATGTTATGGTGTCCCACCAACATTGCACATCGCAACATTTAAATTTTTAACGTGCATCGCATCGCAACTTAAACCAAATAACCTGCGATGTGTTACTATGTAAATAAATCAAACGTTGATGGTGATGTGCGAAGAGAGGAGGGGAAAGGGTGACATGGAAGAGGAAATATTTAATACATAGTGATGGACGAACATCATTTTCTGAACAATACGTAAGTTGCGTGAAGTAAATAGGCTTGCACATTTAAATGTTTTCCCATGCGTATTTATTATGCATGGAGCTTGTCCTTCTCTACAAACTCTATCTACAACCTGCAAAAAAACATTAATTGATGGTATGGCTACTGCCAGTTTATTTAACGCAGTGGTTGGAATTAATTTCCAAGACTCCCCCTTAATCACAACTATCGCAATTGACCATTCCCAAACAATCCATGAGATAAACAAAATTTTCACGTGCCAATAGCTTTGTGAAGATGTCTACAAATTGTTCCTATGATATGCAATGTTATAACATAATTTCACCATTGTTAATTAATTCTCTTATGAAATGATATTTAGCATCAACGTGCTTTGTGCTTTTGTGGAAAACAAAATTCTTTGATAGTGCAATTGTTGAACTATTATCACATAAAATAGTGGTGCTTTGTCTTGTTCATGACATAAATCCTGCAACATCCTTCTCATCCAAAATTCTTGACATGTTGCTGTTGTTGCGGAGACATAGTGGGTTTATGTCGTTGAAAATGAAACTATTAGCTGCTTCTTGGAAGCCCATGATATGGCTCATGAACCCAAATGAAAAACATATCATAATGTGCGCTTTCTGTCATCAACACTGCTTGCCCAATCACTGTCAGTGTAACCAATCAGCCTAAGATCATTTGTTCTGGAGTACAAAACACCACACTCCTTCGTCGCATTAACATATTTTAAAATTCTCTTGGCTACTTTCCAATGTGTGTCCTTGGGTATCTCCATGAATCTCGACACCATACTCAATGCATACATTATATCAGGCCTAGTTGCAGTCAAATACATTAGGTTTCCCACCATGCTTTTGTATAATGTCAGATTGACATTGTTACTACATTCTTCCTTTCTCTACTTCAACCCCATGAAAGTTTGAGTTGGTGTTGGCTTGTTGTTCTGCATATTGAACCTTTCTAAAATCTCTGCAACATACTTTTCTTGAGAGGTAAAAATTCCATCTTTTGTTTGCTTCACTTCTATGCCCAAAAAATATCTTAACAACCCCAAGTCAGTCATTTCAAACTCATTTTTCATAACTGCTTTGAAATCAATGATGAGGAAATCATCATTGCCTGTAAAAATCAAATAATCTACATAAAAAACAAAAATAATAATCTTACCATCACTTTCTGTGATGTAGAGAGTAGGTTCACCATCACATTTGTCAAACCCATTTTCCATCAGTTAGGAATCTATCTTGCTTTACCATGCACACAGTTCTTGGTTCATCCCCTAAAGAGCTTTCAGCAACTTACACACCTTGTGTTCTTTCCCTTCTACCTCATAACCAGGAGGTTGTTCCACATACACCTCCTCTTTCAGTACTCCATTCAATAATGATGACTTCACGTCCATTTAGTACACTTTCCATTTTTTTTCTGTTGCTATTGACAACACTGTACACACTGTCTTCATCCTTGCGACTAGGGAAAACGTTTCCTCATATTCTCTTCCATGTTGTTGCTTGTAACCTTTGACAACTAGCCTTGATTTATGCCTTTCTATCTTGCCTTCAATGTTTCTCTTGGTCTTATAGACCCATTTTACTCCAATGAATTCTTTACCTTGTGGAAGGTCCACTAACTCCCATGTGTCATTCCTTTCTATTGCTCCTATTTCTTCATTCATTGCCTCAACCCATTTCTCTTCTTTGACTGCATCTTCAAAGTGTATTGGGTCATATGCATGACAAAATAATGCAAATAAATAATTTATACCAGCACGATAAATTTCACTTAAATTTCTGAATTTTGGTCTTCTTATGCTTGCTGAAGATGAGCTTGGTGTTGCACTTGAAGTAGATGGAGTTGCAGATCTTTGTGGTGTTCTTGGAGAAGCACTTACTTGATTGCGCAATGTTGTCCTATTACTTGCTTGGGGTGTGCTTTATTGAGCTTGTGTGGGTGGAGGAGGAGTCACTGTTGAGGAACTACTTGCTGTAGTCAATTCCTCTTTGTCTTCATGTGACATACATGTTTTCACATTGACTATCTTCTCTAAAATTCCATCCCATGCTTCCTCTTATATGAACTAAACATCTCTGAGGATTATTACCTTATTGGTTGACGGATTGTAAATCTTGTATTCCTTGGATTCATCATTGTATCCAAGAAATATGCATTTCTCCCCCTTTATGTCCAATTTATTCCTCAACTCATCCGGGACATGTGCATACGCCACACACCCAAACACTCACATTTGAGTGACATATTTCTTTCTTCCACTCCATGCCTCTTTAGGAACTCTATTCATGACACTTTTGGTTGGACACCTATTAATGATAAACATTGCACAAGTGATAGCTTCAGCCCAATAATCATTTGGAAAATTCTTTGCCTTCAACATACTCCTTTACATTTCCATGATCGTCCTATTATTTCTTTCTGCGACACCATTTTGCTGAGGTGTATAAGTTACTGTAGATTTCTTGTGAATTCCATGATCCCTGAAAAACCATAGGAAGTCACTTGAGATATCTTCGCCACCTCTATGAGTCCTTAACACTTTTATACTGTGTCCACTTTGTTTCTCAACAAGAGCTTTCTAGTGGTGGAAGCGATCAAACACGTCACTTTTCTGTTTTAGAAAATAGACCCATGTCTTCCTTGTGCAGTCATATATGAATTTCAAAATGTAATGGCTACCACCAAATGACGGTGTTTGCATCAGTCCACAGAAATTTGAGTGGAAAATATTCAAAGGTGCATTTGCCCTTATAGAATTTCCTACTGGAAATGATTATTTGTGTTGTTTTCCCAAGATGCATCCTTCACATAGGTTGTCTGGTTTTTCTATGAGTGGAAATATTTTCACCATACCTTTCCTGTGCAACAAATTCAAACCTCCAAAGTTGAGATGACCAAATCTCAACTTCCGTAACCAATTTTCAGCTTTGACTTCTTCTTGAAAGTTTTCTTGTGTGATAGTTACTACAACACCTTCTTCCTTCAAATCTGATCTTAGCTTGAGAGGAAACATTCTATTGTTTTTCATATGAAATTTTTCAATGAGCTGTCTACTTGGAGGCTTCTCCAAGATTGTGCATACATAATCTTTAAAAAATACATTGTATCCCTTTTGCATGAGCGTCCAATGCTTTGGAGGTTATGTTTCAAACCAGGGACAAAATAAACATCAGACATGAAGTTCTTCTCTCCATTATTTGTCACTATGTCTACTCTTCCTTTTCCCATGACAGAGACCTTGCTATCAGTCCCCAATGTTACTTCATATTTCACACTTTCATCTAGATTTGAAAACATTTCTATGTTTCCAACCATGTGGTTGCTACACCCTGAATCTAAGAACTGTACATCCCCTTGTTTTTCTTGTGCTACATTACAAGATAAAAAAAAACTATCATGGTTCTCATTTTCCTTTGTGAAATTTTCATTTGTTTTACTACCCATGTCATATTGCTTCTTTCTACATTCATTTGCATAATGACCATAATTCTTACAATAATGACATTGAACTTGAGATTTATCATACCTCTGAGCTTGTGCTTGATTTTGGCTTGGGCCTTGACTTAGATTTTGATTGCTGCCCCTTCCACTTGAAATTGAAGGGCTACATATTCAACCATTGTGTGGGCTTCTTCCTCTTCCTCTGTAGTTTGATCTTCCTTGGCCTCTACGTTGACCAAAAGAAACCTGTGTCTTGAATGCATGCTCCGATGATGAGTTTGTTGCTCTGTTTAGTCTGTGCTCATGAGACATTAGTGATGCATGAATGCCATCCACTGAAAATAGTGAGAGATCCTTTGTCTCTTCTATGGCTACAACTATGGCATCAAACCTTGATGGCAGACTTCTCAAAATTTTCTCCACTATTCTCCTTTACTCAAGTGTCTCACCATGAGACCTGATTTGGGTAACCAACCCAATCACATGTGTAAAGAATGAGTCTATATTCTCAGACTCTTTCATACATAATATTTAAAATCTCTTCTTAGCATTCTTAGTTTTGTTGTCTTCACCTTTTCCATTCCTTGGTAGGATGTCTGGAGGGTATCCCATGTTTTATTGGACTTCGTTTTTGTTGCAACCCTTGGGAAAATACTTTCATGTACTGCATGGAAAATATAGAAGATGTATTTGAAGTCCGTCTTCTTAATATCCCTCAACAAATCTGTTTCTTCTTGTGTCAAAGCATTGTATGTTGTTGCATCTGCTGGTTCTTGGAATCTATTCTCCACCAGTTCCCAAATATCTTGAGAAGAAAACACAACCTTCATTGTAATATCCCAATAATCATAATTCTTCCCATTAAACTGTGGTATTTGTGGATTATTCAAGCTTGTGCTTGTTGCTTCCATTTTCACTGTGTAAACAAACAAAATTATGACTGTGTAAAAACTTTCTCGTTGCTGGAGAATATGCTTCTCAAAACAACTTTCGACTCTTTAGTAAAAACACTTTCTTTCACTGAGAGATTAAACCTGCTCTGATACCATGTTGGAAAATCGAGAAGCAGGGGAATTTATTTTCCCTCAACACACAATTCGCACAGAATTGCAGAAAATGACTTTAAAGAAAGACAACATAGTTACTCACACAAAATACACAGAGCCACACATAGAGATATAAAAACCAGAGAGGTTTTTTTTTCTTCTTCTACTTGTTCTATTTCTATTAAAAACATATGAAAAACATATTTTTATATACATATTGGCGGAGCTTGAAGATTTAAAGCCAATTCAATTCTCGATCAGACAGATAAACATAGATGTTGTCATTCTATCGTGTTAGCCCTTTCTTCATAAAACAACACATAGAAATTGTACGCTCAGACTTGAAACCCTTCAGGTTTCAGCTTTGAAACACATTTCATTTACCTGTGTGCTTATCCTCTTGATATTTTGACATGCGATATGTAATCGCATCGCATCGACGGTGGTTTATAAGGTGGAAAATGAATGCGGCAAGATTTTGTTGCGAAGTACGAAGAGTGAAATGAAAAAAGGGTAAAGTTCGTGAACTACGATATGTTATGGGGTCCCACCAACATCGCACATCACAAAATCTAAATTTTTATCGCACATCGCATCGTGGCTTAAACCAAATAACATGCAATGTGTTACTATGTAAATAAATCAAACGCCGATGGCGATGTGCGAAGAGAGGAGGGGAAAGGGTGACGTGGCAGGGGAAATATTTAATACATAGTGATGGGCAGACATCATTTTCTGAACAATACGGAAGTGCATTAACTAAATAGGCTTGCGCATTTAAATGTTTTCCCATACATATTTACTATGCATGGATCTTGCCCTTCTCTGCAAACTCTATCTGCAACCTGCAAAAACCATTAACTGATCATATGGGTGCTGCTAATTTATTTAATGCAGTGGTTGAGATTGATTTCCAACATAAGAAACAAACATTTTCATGCATCAAGTCTAATTTTAGATCTAATGAAGCCCTTTCATAACCTTAAAATTATTTTATTACTGTTATTATCATAAATTCTACACCAAATAACAGGAGAGCATTGGAATGAAGATACCATATTCAGACCTTGAAAATAAAAAAATTCTCCAATAGGAAATCAAATATCCACCTATAAAATATTGCCCTTTCTTTGCAATCATTCAAGGCTTTTTCTGCAAAATCTTCACTCTCCAAATTCCTATTTTGAGGATTCCTTAAATATAAACATAAATTTTAGATCACTTGTTTACCTATATTTCACTTACTCATATTAATCATAATTGAACAATAGTTAAAATAAAAAAATTATAATGATTTACCTGTGACGCAGATGAAGAGTCTTGTTATATAGATGAGGAATTCATGTCCTATCCTATGATTTGGTGATGTGTTTATTCATGAAGAGAAGAGTCGTCAGAAACCTCTCGTGGCAAGGCCAATTCTCGCTCGCTATTGGCACGGAGGTGGCAGGGGGAGTGTATAGACAGGGAAAACTCCACAACCTTCTGAGTCTGCCTCGTTGCTGCCTTCTCCAAAATAATTTGAATCCTTCTTCATCTGTGTTGTTGATATATTTTTCATTAAGATCATTCAACTACTCCTGAAGCTCCTACAAAGTGCAATTCAACTAATTCTCCAGCGTTGAATTACTCCTAAAGCTCCTACAAAGTGCAATAAAACTATTTCTCCAGCGTTGAACTACTCCTCAAGCTCCTACAAAGTGCGACACTAGAGGGATATTCTATAGTTATCCACTTAGAGAAGAACCAACTCATAGAAGAACCAATGTCTTTGTGGTTGCCAACATGAAGTGGAAGGTGTCGCTAGAAGAAATGGAAAGGTGTTAAAAGCACAAACTATCATTACAGTAATATAATGAAATATATCTCAAACATTATATCTTAAATATTTAAGTTTTAATGTTTCAAATCTAATGTTAACTAAAATTTAGCATTATTTCAATTGCTTAATTCAAAAATTTAAGATATAATTTTTGAAAGTAATGTAATAAATTATATCTTGGACATTATATCTTAAATATTTAAGTTTTAATGTTTTAAATTTAATGTTAACTAAGAGTTAGCATTATTTCAATTGCTTAATTGAAAAAGTTAAGATATAATTTATGAAAGTTTTTAAGTTATTTTCATACTTTGAATAAAAAAAAATTATATATTGAATGTTGCCTAAGCTAGGGACACATGAAGGTTCCGATAAGAATTCGAAACCAAAACTTTAGTTAAATTACTTTGAAGCCAAATTTCCATCCCAAAACACTGGATAAATTTTGGTAAAGCACAAAATTAATAGTTAGTCAACACTTTAGAAAAATAGTTCTATCAACACTCTAGCAATACAGTACCGAAAGCATGGACTAATAATACTGATACAATTGAAGAGAGCTATTCAATGTCACAAGTTTCATTGTAAATGAATAAAGTGATAATATTGAATGATATTTGTTTTTCAAATTTTATAGTTCAATATTTTCAATGGACTTCCTATTCATCAAAAGTTTTCTTTATTTCAAAACACTTCTTAAGAGGAGAAAATAATAGTAACATCGACACTACAACATAAAGGGGGGTTTCAAGACAATATTTAAGACAATTTTTGGGTAAATTGTCTTAATTTGAGACAAAATAAAACTTGTGTATTGTCTTAAATATTGTCTTTAAGCAGGTGTCTCAAATTAAATTGTCTTAAAATATTGTCTCGATAAAGACAATATATAACACAAGAATTTTTGTCTCTCCAGAGACAATAGTTGCACTACAACACAAAGGGGGATTTTAAGACAATTTTTGGGTAAATTTTCTTAACTTGAGACAATTTCATTTTCATCTCTCCAAAGACAATAGTCGGAATTAAAGACATATTGTTTTTATGGAGACAATGTCTTTAATCCTATCTATTGTATTTCTAGAGACAATATAAAACAATGACTCCAGAAAAATATCTCACCATTAAAATAAATCAATATAAAAATATTTAATTAAAAAAATAAACAATATCATTGAATAATTCACGTTAGGGTGCAGTGGAATCGAACCACCAACCTCCTGCATGGCAGGTTCTCTTCCAATGAGTTAGCACCCTTTAAATAATTATGTGAGGAGTTATGATAGTCCTTGAAATTGTATAATAAGAATTGATTTTTAAAAAATGTTCAACACATAATTAGAGAAAAACAAAACCAAAGCTTTCTCAGAAGTGAAAAACACTGACAACGGGCCCAAAAAATATCAATACAAAACCACAAGTATAGACATAGAAGGCAATGAAGCCAACCCGATTCTAATGAATTACATCAAGCAGAACACATAAGGGAATTCCAACCTAGGTTTTCATCATTGGAGAGATCTAGAAAACACTAATAACCATATAACACAGTAACTCAAGACGACTTTGAAATGACAAAAATTTAATTCGCGATTACTGATGAGAGACTCCTTTATCCATACATTAAGCGATAGGTAAATCCAAACAAATATTCACAGGTATAATTTGTACATTCCTTGAAATTGTATAATAAGCATTGATTTTAAAAAAAAAATCAACACATAATTAGAGCAAAAAAAAAACAAAGCATTCTCAGAAGTGAAAAACACTGACAGCAATCCCAAATAATCTCAATAGAAAACCACAAGTATAGACACAGAAGGCAACGAAGCCAACCAAATTCCAATGAATTATAATAAAGGTGATTGGGATTATATGACAAACCCAAGTCAAATGTTCCAAGACAAGCTTGTGATCAGATGATTCTTCTAAAAATTGTGTTTCTTCTACAACAGTTTCCAGTTGATCATGTGTCATACCAGTTGACTCCTTTCCTCTTTTCCCCATAACAGGGGACCCTTGCAAGGGTATTTTCAAATCTATTTGTGCTATGATTCTCCATATGTGCGATGCTCATTGTTGTAATCCTTTACTTGCATACAAGAATGAAAGTGTTCTTAAATGCCCAGAATCTTCTAGCAAAGCTTCTTGTTTCTCATGCACTGTCCATTCAAGCCACAGGGCCATCCTTCTTGCAGCCTTCTTTTAATAGTATCCATTCCTTTGAAGCATGCATGGTTTCTAAATTCTAGAACCACACTCTATTACAATTTATGCAAAGGACACATGATCTTAAGACATCTAGTCACTAAGTTGGACTATCGAACTAGAATGTAAAATAACATACATTGACCTCTGTTGACAACATGAAAATGAATACACAGTTTTACCTGAAAAAATATTACGTATTAAAGCAGCATAATATATTACAATGAAAGTTACATACCACAACACAACTATTTTCAGAGGATGCAACTTGCTTCATTTCTTCTATAAGTTCAAGAACTCTGTAAAGGTACATCAAAAGTGTATCAATTCCCTCCTTCATTAAAGGGGCCATATCCTTGTTTCAGGAAGCCTTGTGATACCTGGAGTTGTATAAAAAACACAATATTTCACATAGAAAATAAATTGTGTTAGAAAAATGCTTAGATTTTGGGGAAAGAAAATCAGAAACTTAGATTATCGTGTTTGGTAGGCATAAGCAACATGAATATATTCCCATACTACTAGAAAGTCTAAACCAAAAGCCACAAGGAATATTTCTGACAAATTCATACACAAGCAGTTCACATTTTTATAAGTCTCTATCAATAGCATTGATATATTTCAATGACTTGAAAAGTAATTCCATTGCCAACTAGCCTTAATTTCTTCAGGATATATCCGCAATATTGTGTTAAGACAAGAAGAAAAATAAAGGGACTTGATAATATTTTGATTTTTCAACTCCAATAAGATACTTCTACTTGAAGAACTTCAAAGCATACCGTCCTGATTGGTAAAAAATAATTGTCAACTCCAATAAGATACTTCTACTTGAAGAACTTGGAAGCACTACAATATACCATCCTGATTGGTAAAAATAAGTTTTAGTAGTAACAGTATACATTTTTTTTGGCTGTATAATTGGTTTGATAGCAATATGAAGCTTTGGTAGCTGTAAGCATGTTTTTTTTTAATAAGTATCAATTTCATAGGCATCTTCTTTATAATCATTGCTCGGTAGATTAAAGTATAGTGACACTCCTTTTAGCAATGAAGATTGTAGTTTTTGTATTAAATGGCATCCCAGGTATTGGCTCAGATCTATCTGCAAAACCCCATTGTCATTATCCTGACAGTTTGCAGTGGATATCTATGGAGAAGTTGTCAATAAGGGAGGTTTCACTATTTCACCTTCAGAAAAAAAAATCTTGTCACATCACCTTCTTACAACATGATAAAGTCTCATCTAAAAAATGGGAGCGCAGATTGTCAAATTCTTGATGATCACCTATAGTAAGGATTGAGAGGGAGCTGTAATGTTTTGATGATGTATGCTACCACTGAAAAAGGGATTTAATATTTTCTTTTAGATCTAGCTTTATTCCTAAAAAATTCTGGCAATATGGAGCAGATGTTGATCCAAATATAGACTATTTTCGGTAAAATTGGTGTATACCTTGATACAGAGACTCTCAAGTCGATTAAGCCTTATACATTAGATAGTTGTCCATTAAGAGCACATATTAGTGCCACATATATATAGATATATATTTCACTGGGACATCATTGAAGCACAATAAACAGTTAACATGGCTCAATTATGAAGCTATTTTAGCACATATTTGTTGTATATTGGAGAATAAGATATCAAGCATCCAATGCTTCATACTAAATGGTTCACATAAGAAACATTGTTTGACTGATATCAATCTCTGGAAAAGTTTCTTTGGTGAATATCGAAGTTCGAACAATATGTGTGAGTTAAGTTTAAATCTATTTTCTCTAAACAAATATATACACATCCATCAGTAGGACCCTGAGTTGGATTTTCATCTAGCTATCATCCAATACAACAACATTACTAGAACTGAAATCAAAGATATGCAATGATAAAGAGATCTTAATAAGCACACCATAAACATTCTTATTCTTGTTATAAGGACCACCAATAGGCCAAGCACCACATTTAATTCATCCATAAGCATGCATATTTCTATAGAAATGTTTTCATTGCATGAAATAGGAAAGTCACACAGTCATGTAAATGAAAATGGACGTTGATTCCCTAGTAGAGTACTGTGAAATAACAGTATATTATGTTCACCCCTTTTGCCCTGCAAGCATAAATACATACTCCCAATCTAATTTGCACGGTCTCTAATCATTTCAATATCTATCTCAGCGAGATCAGTGGCCTGAACTTCATAGTGAAAACCATCAAGTTCCCTTTTCAGCCTATCCTTAGTTGTAGCATAAAGCATCTCTGCTCTGATTTTGGATACATATGGACATATGAAAATGCATGGATTTCATCAGTCATACATAAGGACAACATTTTAAATAGATAACAGTTGAAAAACAAAAAATGAAATGGGGAGCTTCTACATGAAACTCAAATCACTCAACCACTTGAGCTAGCTAACTAGGATGGAGATTTTTTATAGTCAATATAGGACAATAAATTAACATGATCCATATAAGATAATCAATTTTCAAAAAGAAATAGATGAACCTACACCTAAGAAGAGAAATAGAGGGTTCCTTCTCCTCTTGTGGTAACCAGAAGGAAAACAGTACAAATGGGTGACATTCTTTGCCACCTATAGCATGTAGTATAAAAGACGACAAATGAACTTCTGCCCGATTGACAGAGGCTTCAGAAGGTTTAGAGAATTACTGTACCATAATGGCATGTAACAATCTAGCATTGCAGAGTATTTAAATTAGATAATAGTCCAAAACCAAAGATATTATCCATAAATGAGAGGCAATTAAGGGATGAGGGCTTCTATCAGACACGATGTTATGAAAATTCAATGTGATACAAACTGGACCAATAGACAGTTTTTTAATCATTAACGTACTAGAAAATTTGAATTAACATTATCCATAGAAATATCGTTAATTTATTAAAAAAAATAGATGTCCTTACATCTAAGCAGAGAAGCAAAGTTTCGTTTCCTCTAGTACTTCCCAAAAAGGAAAAATTTACAGATGGCTGAAATTTCTTTGTTGGAAATATTGTCACTAATGGAAAAGGAAGTGGCAAAGGAATTGGCATCTGACACAGTAACTAGAAACAGAGAAAAGAAACATAGCAGAGGACAAAGGTCAGCAGAAAAATCAGTGTAATGAAGATGCGATGCGATGAGATCACACATCGCAATCGGTGAAAGAAACAGAGAGGCAGAGTATACGATTGGTCTGCGATGCGATGCGATCGCAAATTGCAATAGGAAAAGGTCACAAGGTAGACTATGAAGCAGAGGTAATGAAGATGTGATGCGATATTTGTATGTGCGATGCGATGAGATCGCATATCGCAATCAGCGAAGAAACAAACATGCAGAGTAACGAATATGCGATGCGATGCGATGATATAAGGATATGGGTCCTACAGGGCAAGTGTATATCATAATATTCCGAAGGTTGGGTACAAAAGAGTTGAACTTAAGAAATGTAGTGCCGAAAATTTTACAAAGGAATTGACGCTATTCTTAAAGATCAGTTAAACAAACAACGGCAATGTATGTATATATAAAACCTTATTCTGGGAATCATTACCCAGCCGGGCATCACATATATATATAAATAAATTCCGAGAATCACCTACCCCGCTGGAGGATACTCTAAAGCTGGAACATAAAAGCATATATATATATATACAACACAATACATATATATGAAGCGCATTACATATTTCACAAAGGTACAAAGTTTATATATATTAATTTATATGGAACTAAGCGATATTTGTTAATTTATTATGAAGGGTAGAGTTCATATGTATTCGCAGACAGAACCTGGAGTACAGAGCGGGAATTTGATTGGACGTTTGATCACTGTTTAAAAACCGCGAGTGGATTTGCGGAAGAAAATTGCCCATATTGCACCGCTTTTGCGGGTTGAGTGTTATTCAAGAGGTTGGCTCTGATTCCATAGAACGGGCGACACAAGTCCCTGTACGACTTCACCAAACCGCTTGTCACTGCGCGCCATCACGCGTTATTGTTCGACCCAGGATGCCTAGCGATATTGTTGTGCGCCGTTGATCTGGAGGGAAGCCATCGGACGGTGGTCATATGAGGAAGATGCACTAAGATTAACCAAAGTACGGTAGGCCATCACGCGTTATTGTTCGTGCACCTTCGCCGAGCGATATCTGTCTGATCAAATGAGGTGGCACGACGCGATAAAAACTGTCGGATGGATATGACCATTAACACTAGGGCCCATGCATATGAATGCGTTGGTCATGGTTAAGATTTGTGGATTTATTAACCATTGGGTTTATAGTTATTAAATTCGAAAATTTTGTTATGAAGTGTGAAGGAAGCCCCCGAATTGAAATAATATTATATGGCGGAGATAAAAGACTACCTTTGGGACGATTCATGCATGGAAGAACGAAGGTTGGGGTTTCAATTTGGATTGGCTCGATTTTTAATACGCTGGATTATCTATTTTGACCCCATCCAGGAATACCATTAGTGATTCGTGGTTTTGACTCATGGTTTTACTAAAGGAAAAAATATATAAGTAGAAGAAAAATAAAGGAGGAGGTGTGCATGCGCAAGGGTGGTGAATGAATAAATTTCTCTAAGAAATGTCTGCATGGACGAACTCTATTCTTAATTGATAAATCTGAATCTATGATGCACCCATGGATATAATGATCTGAAATGATGAATCTCTACGATGATCGGAAAAAGAAATGATGAAGTCCAGTGTGAAAATCGGATGAAAAGTGGCCTACAAGGTATGTTGTGTGGAAGTTGTTGGATCCAGTATGAAAATTGATGAAATGTAGTACGCAGTGGTGCTGAGGGTGGAAGCCTTCAGTGAGGGGGTTGTGGCTCCATTTCAGGAGAGGGTGGTAAATGAGAGCAAGGGGTTGTAGCTCCCTTCCAGGAGAGGCTGGTAAACGAGAAAAGGTTGTAGCCTTCTGTAGGTGGGTGCCTGCGTGTTGGTATGAGTCTGCGCCAATACATGGTTGTAATAAGTTTTCTTTATAATAAATATTGAAGACAGAGATGACGACAGCGGTGGTTTTCTCCCGATTTGGGTTTCCACCTTAAATCATTGTGTTCATGTGTGTTTCTTATGTGTGATGATTTATTATGTTCTTACTGCACATGTTTACTGCTTACTAAACATCTAATGAATGAATGATGTAATGTTCTAAGTAAAGAATTATTTGCATAATGAGATCTCTGGTAATACGCAAGTTTTATTACGTGAGTTCGGTTCAGTAAAGTAGCATATGGGTTTTAGAGAAAGAAAAAGTAAAAAAATTTCAGTCAGCTCTAAATACTGATTCACCCCCCCCCCTCTCAGTATTTTTCCCAACAATTGGTATCAGAGCAGGTCCTTCTGAAAAGCTTAGCCGCTAGAAGGAAGATCAAGAAAGATGAGCAATCAAGATGGAACAACATCTATCAGGCCTCCGCTCTTTCACTGAAACAATTTAATCTTCTAGAAAACAAGGATGAGATCCTATCTTCAGTCTTTGGGAGCAGATGTATGGGCAATTTTTGAACAAGGATATCAATATCCAGCTGCAGTACCAACAGATCCGACGGAAAGAAAGAATTATGAAACCAATGCAAAGGCGGTCAATTCTCTATTGGGAAGTCTGACTGAATCAGAATTTGTCAAAGTCATGCAGCTGAATACAACAAAGGCAATATGGGACAAAATAATTCTAAGTTATGAAGGTGATGCAAAAGTAAAAAGTGATAAACTCCAAACTCTCAAAATTCAATATGAGAATCTAAAAATGGATAATGAGGAAAGCATTGCAAAATTATTTTTACGTCTTGATGCTATTGTAAATCGTATGAGAAATCTGGGAGAAACAATAACTGAATCTACTCTGGTTGAGAAAATTTTAAGATCACTAACGAAAAAATTTGAGTCACAAGTTTCTGCTCTTGAAGAAAAGCAGGATCTTCAAAATCTTACAGTGGTGCAACTTCATGGCATACTAACAGCATATGAAATGAGAAGAGGAGGACCATCTGAAGTCAAAGAAGCAGTCTTTATAACTTCTACAAAAGGGAAGGAAGTAAAAAAAACAGAAGGATCAGGATATATCTCAGAAGAAGATGAGATAAAATTTGTAAAGAAACTTCAACTTGGCACAGGACGGTTCAGAGGTAAGCTTCCTTTCAAATGTTTTGACTGTGGAAGAGTGGGTCATTATGCTGCTAAGTGTCCTCTTAAAGAAACATAATAAAAGGGGAAGGAAGTAGTAAGAAGGAATAAGAATCATTATAGCACTAGAAAGAGTTATTATACTCATGAAGACAGTGATGGGTTATCTGATAGTGAGGAATAATGTGAACAAGATCTTAGACTTCTCATGGCATTTGAAAAAGAATCTAGAGAAGAAAAGGATACTTTTGTGGATGTTCTAGAAGACAATGATTTTCTTGATGAAAACAATCAACTCAAAATTTGCTTAGAAGAGAGTAAAATAATCATAGAAACTCTGAAAAATCAGCTTGAAGAAAAGGAGAAACACAATGAGAAATTAGAGTGTGAAGTAGTAAGTCTAAGAAGAGAACTTGAGAAAGTAAAGACTCTGAATCTTAGATTTGCTAAAGGATCTGAAACCTTAGATGAGATTATCAAGGTACAACGTTCTCCCCTTATAAAGACAGGTCTTAGATATATCGGAGAATCTTATCAGGCTTCAGCACCAAACTATCTAAAAGCAGCTACTGCTGGGATACAAAATGCTGCCACTCAGTAAGGGAATAAAGAATATTTGCAGGTAAAGCATGATCATCTCAATTCAAAGAACACTAATAGGAATATCTTTCAAAGAAACACCAATCAACAGGTAAATTCAAGAAGGAGATTTTATGATCGTAGAAATTTCTTCTTCAATGGACAATGCTTCTCATGTTACAATTTTGGTCATAAAGTTGTTCAATATGTAGCATATAAAACCATCATGACAAGAGAAGCAAGAAAGAAAAGGATTGATATTGAAACAAAGAAGAATACCTATAACAACTTTCTCCTCTTCAAAATGAAGTTGAATGTGCTCATTGCAATAACTTTGGCCATGAAGAATCTGAATGCAGGAGCAAAGTTCAGCTAAAAGAACATGTTCCTTCAAGCTCCAAAGTATGGAAAAAGAAGGAATTAAAGGTTGAAAATTCTGGCATAGCGTTATTTGCAGAATATGAAGAAAACCAATGGTACATTGATAGTGGATGCTCAAGACACATGACAGGTGATAAAAACAAACTTCTTGCATATAGTGCTCTAGAAAAGGAAAAGAATGTTACATTTAGAAAGGATACTCCTACGGTCATTAAGGGAAAAGGGTCTATTTTTCTAAAAGAAAAGGTGAAAGCTAATGAAGTCATGTATGTGGATGGATTAAAGCATAACTTGTTAAGTGTAAGTCAAATGTGTGATCAAGGAACTGAAGTTGTCTTTAGTTCAGAAGAATGTGTGGTACGTGATCTTGATATAGGTAAAACAATTATAAAAGGAAAAAGGACTCCAAGCAACCTGTATGTATTAAAGAACTGCAAAGAACAATGTTACTTGAGTAAATCTTCAGAAAAATGGCTATGGCATAGAAGGTTGGGGCATCTGAGCTTCTCTCAAATCAACAAATCAAGCAGACTTAAAGCTGTTCGTGATCTTCCCAATATTACTCTACCTGAAAATATCATATGTAAATCTTGCCAATTCGGTAAGCAAACCAGAGTACAATTTAATGCCAAGGAAGGATCATCAAGTAAGCCTCTTGAACTCATTCATACTGACATATGTGGACCTATGAGGAAAAAGTCACCACGTTGTGAAGAATACTATATCTTATTCATTGATGATTTCTCTAGAATGTGTTGGATTGGGTTGATTAAACACAAAGATGAAGCATTTGAGAAATTTAAGATCTTCAAAGCACTAGTTGAAAATGAATCAGATCTAAAAATCAAGTGTCTTAGATCTGATCGAGGAGGAGAATATACATCCAATGAATTCCTTGAATTTTGTGAACAACATGGCATAAAAAGGCAGTTTTTTGTAGCTTTCACTCCACAACAGAATGGCGTAGCAGAAAGAATGAACAGAACAGTTCAACAAATGGCTAGAGCTATGCTTGATGATACCATAACACCTGACACATTTTGGGGAGAAGTAGCACATACAGCAGTAAACATTCTTAACAAGGCACATGTTCGTGTAAATAGTGATAAAACTCCATATGAACTCTGGTATGGTAATTCTCCCACTATAAAGCATTTTAGAATTTTTGGAAGAAAATGTTTTATCAAAAATAATGATGAAAAACTTGGCAAGTTTGAACCCAAAGCAGATGAAGGAATATTTCTTGGTTACTCTTCTAGGAGTAGGGCATATAAATGTTACAATAAAAGACTTCGGAAGATTGTTGAATGTATAGATGTTATTGATGAGTCTCCAATAGCTCCAAAAGAAGAAAAAAAAACAACAAATGAAGACGATGATGATGACATATATCCTTCTACATAAAATAGTAATGATACAAACAGTGAACCCAATGAAGAACCCGAAGATGATCTGTCTGAAAAGGCTCCATCCATATATGTTCAAAATAATCATCCAGAATCTCAAATTTTGGGAGAAAAGGGATCAGGTGTACAAACAAGAAGGAGTCTTGTGGGATCTTCTAGCAATCTGGCATTTCTGTCCACTATTGAACCTCACAATGTCAGTCAAGCTAGCAAAGATGAATGTTGGATTCAAGCCATGAATGAAGAGCTTGATCAAATTGAAAAGAATCACACTTGGGAATTAGTACCAAGACTTCATGACAAAAATGTCATCGAAACTAAATGGATATTCAAAAACAAGTTAAATGAGAATGGGGATGTTATAAGAAATAAAGCTAGACTTTTTTGCAAGGGGTATGCTCAACAAGAAGGTCTAGACTTTGAAGAAACCTTTGCTCTTGTAGCCAGACTTGAAGCCATAAGAATGTTTCTTGCTTTTTCAAGCTTCCAACAAATCAAAGTTTATCAAGTGGATGTTAAATCTGCTTTTCTCAATGGTGATCTAGAAGAAGAAGTTTATATAGAACAACCAGAAGGATTCATTTTGGGAAATGATGAAAAACTTGTTTGTAGACTTAAAAGGCTCTATATGGTCTCAAACAAGCTCCAAGGGCATGGTATTATCGTCTTGACAAATATCTTCATCAACAAGGATTTTCAAAGGGGTCTGTTGATAGCAACTTATACACAAAAACTGAAAATGACAAACTATTGATTGTGGTTGTATATGTTGATGATATCATTTTTGGAAGTAATGAAGAGTTTATGAGTCAGAAATTTGCTTCTGACATGCAACAAGAATTTGAAATGTCTTTACTTGGGGAACTAACATTCTTTCTTGGCTTGCAAGTGCAACAAGAAATAGATGGCATATTCTTATCACAAGCAAAATACCTCAAGAAAATC
This sequence comes from Pinus albicaulis, assembly GCA_034641835.2. Taxonomy (NCBI): domain Eukaryota; kingdom Viridiplantae; phylum Streptophyta; class Pinopsida; order Pinales; family Pinaceae; genus Pinus; species Pinus albicaulis. The sequence goes on along the minus strand of CM076582.1, from coordinate 457,545,646 downwards.
TTGAAGAAGTATGGCATGGAAGATTGCAAACCTGTAAGTACACCAATGATAACCGGATGTAATCTCAGTTCTAATGATGATTCCCCCACGGTGAATCAACTAGAATATAGATCTATGATAGGAAGTCTACTTTATCTCACTGGGACAAGACCAGACATCATGCATGCAGTTGGGATTGTTGGACGATTCCAAGCTAATCCAAAGGAGTCTCATCTTCAGGCTGTGAAAAGAATATTGAAATATCTACAAGGAACTCAAGAATTTGGACTATGGTATCCAAAGAATGCTGATCTTACTCTTCATGCATACACTGATGTAGATTGAGCTGGAAGTGTTGATGATCGGAAAAGCACTAGTGGTGGTGCATTCTATATGGGGCCCCGGTTAGTATCTTGGTTTAGTAAGAAGCAAAGCTCTATTTCCTTATCTACAGCAGAAGTAGAATATGTGGCTACCACATCATGTTGCACTCAACTTCTCTGGATGATGCAAACCTTACAAGACTTTCAAATCAAATGTTCACCTCCTATATCCATTATGTGTGATAACACAAGTGCCATCAGTATCTCAAAGAATCCTGTTATGCATTCCAAGACTAAGCACATTCCCATCAAGTATCACTTATTACGTGAACAAGTGCTTGAACAAAAGGTGAAATTGGAGTATGTTCCCTCCAAAGAACAAGTTGTTGATATATTTACCAAACCTCTACCCAGGGAAGCGTTCGAATATCTCAGAAAGAAACTCGGAGTAGTCTCTGCCATGCAGAAGATCAGATCTACTTAAAGATAGAAGATTAAATTGATTGTGAAGTGTTGTTGGGTGTCTCTGAATGCACAGGCTAAGGGGGAGCATTGGTTATATGAAAAGGATGCATTGTTGGCATTTATAAGTCATTTTGTTATATTATGTTCTCAGGGGGAGCATGGTATTATCGGTTCAAAGGATCTTGATCAACTCTTTGCCATTGATTTCAAAGGGGGAGGAAACGCTACAAAGGGCTTCTATAAGACAATTAGAGGAAGAATTTTTCCATCAATGCCAAAGGGGGAGATTGTTGGAAATATTTTCATTGATGGAAAAGGAAGTGGCAAAGGAAGTGGCAAAGGAATTGGCATCTGACACAGTAACTAGAAACAGAGAAAAGAAACATAGCAGAGGAAAAAGGTCAGCAGACAAAGAAGTGTAATGAAGATGTGATGCGATATTTGTATTTGCGATGCGATGAGATCGTACATTGCAATCGGCAAAAGAAACAGAGAGGCAGAGTATGCAATTGGTCTGCGATGCGATGGGATCACAAATTGCAATAGGAAAAGGCAGCAAGGTAGACTATGAAGCAGAGGAAGCGAAGATGCGATGCGATATTTGTATGTGCGATGCGATGAGTTCGCATATCGCAATTAGAGAAGAAACAGAGAGGCAGAGTAATGAATATGAGATGCGATGCGATGATATAAGGATATGGGTCCTACAGGGCAAGTGTATATCATAATATTCCGAAGGTTGGGTACAAAATAGTTGAACTTAAGAAATGTAGTGTCGAAACTTTTACAAAGGAATTGACGCTATCCTTAAAGATCAGTTAAACAAACAGTAGGAATGTATGTATATATAAAACCTTATTTCGGGAATCATTACCCAGCCGGGCATCATATATATATAAAAATAAATTCCTAGAATCGCCTACCCCGCTGGAGGATACTCTAAAGCTAGAACATAAAAGCATACATATATATGCAACACAATACAAATATATGCATCACATTACATATTTCACAAAGGTCCAAAGTTTATATATATTAATTTATATGGAACCAAGCTATATTTTTTAATTTATTATGAAGGGTAGAGTTCATATATATTCACAGACGAAACCTAGAGTATGGAGCGAGAATTTGATTAGACGGTTGATCACTATTTAAAAACCGCGAGTGGATTTGCGGAAGCGAATTTCCCATATCGCACTGCTTTTGCGGGTTGAGCGGTATTCAAGAGGTTGGCTCTGATTCCATAGAATGGGCGACACGCGTCCCTGTACAACTTCACGAAACCGCTTGTCACTGCGCGCCATCGCGCGTTATTATTCGACCCAAGATGCCCAGTGATATTGCTGTGTGTCGTTGATCTGGAGGGAAGCCATCGGACGGTGGTCGTATGAGGAAGATTCACGAAGATTAACCAAAGTACGGCAGTCCATTGCGCGTTATTGCTCACGCACCTTCGCAGAGCGATATCCGTCCGATCAAATGAGGTGGCGCGACACGATAACAACCGTCAGATGGATATGACCATTAACACTGGGGCCCATGCATACGAATGCGTTGGTCATGGTTAAGATTTGCGGATTTATTAACCATTGGGGTTATAGTTATTGAATTCGAACATTTTGTTATGAAGTGTGAAGGAAGCCCCCGAATTGAAATAATATTATATGGCGGAGATAAAAGACTACCTTTGGGACGATTCGTGCATGGAAGAACGAAGGTTGGGGTTTCAATTTGGATTGGCTTGATTTTTAATACGCTGGATTATCCATTTTGACTGCATCCAAGAATACCATTAGTGGTTCGTGGTTTTGACTCATGGTTTTACTAAAGGAAAAACTATATAAGGAGAAGAAAAATAAAGAACGAAGTGTGCATGTGCAAGGGTGGTGAATGAATAAATTTCTCTAAGAAATGTTTGCATGGACGAACTCTGTTCTTAATTGATAAATCTGAATCTATGATGCACCCATGGATATAATGATCTGAAATGATGAATCTCTACGATGATCGGAAAAATAAATGATGAAGTCCAGTCTGAAAATCGGATGAAAAGTGGCCTACAAGGTATGTTATGTGGAAGTTGTTGGATCCAGTATGAAAATTGATGAAACGTGGTCCGCAATGGTGCTGAGGGTCGAAGGCTTCAGTGAGGGGGTTGTGCCTCCCTTCCAGGAGAGGCTGGTAAACAAGAGCAGGGGGTTATAGATCCCTTCCAGGAGAGGCTGGTAAACGAGAGAAGGTTGTAGCCTTCTGCAGGTGGGTGCCTGCGTTATGGTATGAGTCTGCGCCAGTACATGGTTGTAAGAAGCTTTCTTTATAATAAATATTGAAGACAGAGACAACGGCAGCGGTGGTTTTCTCCCGATTTGGGTTTCCACCTTAAATCATGGTGTTCATGTGTACTACTTCTTATGTGTGATGATTTATTATGTTCTTACTGCACATGTTTACTGCTTACTAAACATCTAATGAATGAATGATGCAATGATCTAAGTAAAGAATTATCTGTATAATGAGATCTCTGGTAATACGTAAGTTTTATTACGTGAGTTCGGTTCAATAAAGTAGCATATGGGTTTTAGAGAAAGAAAAAGTAAAAAATTTCCAGTCAGCTCTAAATACTGATTCACCCCCCCCCCCCCCCCTCTCAGTATTTTTCCCAACATTCTTAATGTCTTTAACCTTTTGTATGAAGGAGGAAAATAATGTAGGATTAAAAATATTTTATCAATCCAACATTCCAGTGTTTGAATGACATATAATCAAAGAGAACATCCACAAGGAGAGGTGGTTAAGGCATCATGGCTTCAACTACACACAATGTTGTGAAAAGTCAAAGACGATATGGACTCATAGGCTGAGAGATTATTTTCTAGTTGACATAAGACAATATGAATTAATATGATCCATGAAAAGATCATTAATTTTGAGAAAGGGTTCACCTAAGCAGATAAAAAAAGGTTTCTTTCGGGAGCCGGCCGGGCATCGCCATAGAGCGTTTCCCAGCCGGCCTCCGGCCCCCGGCTGGGCGAGGCCGATTGCGAGAATATAAATTTGTGCCTGTTTGATGGAGGCTTCAAAAAATTCCTGTATTAATCTATTATTGCAAAGATTTTGAATAGGATAATAGTCTATAACCAAAGAGAACATAGGTGGTTAAGGCATCATAGCTTCAATCAGACACAAAAGGGATTTCCTTCATTAAGAGTAACTATTATTATTGTGGAACAAAATCTCTTACAGAAAACAAAGAACATAGGGAATTAAGGCATCATGGCTTCAATCGGACACAACAAAGATCCCCTTCATCAAGGGTAATTATTATTATTGTAGATAAAATCCCATACAGACAATACTGCTAATGTCTAATAAACCACCTTTGTCTAGCAATTGTCATGCATGTGGGTTTATTATTGTCATCAGAATCTATTGTTGGTACTTTCTCAGTCTGTATTATGTTATGTGCAGTAATGCAAGTTTCATTATCAGTCTGTATTATGCTATGTGCAGTAATGCAAGTTTCATTTAAGTATTTAATGTTAGGAAGAGCAGTTCCAATAGTCCTGTCAACACACCAATTACATGTCAAAAATAAAAATGTAAATTAAATGATTTATGAATAAATTACATGTATTGGAAGGTTAAGTATCCTTATAGGCCTCCGTTGATGAGTGAAAGGGTTGTTGTAAAGGTGTTTCCATCACTCTCTCTTTTGTGTTTGGTGACAATTTTATCTTCATAGACTTTTGTCCAAAACCTATGCATTTTTGTCATCAGAATCTATTGCTGGTACTTTTTCAGTCATCTGTATAGCTAAAATGTTGAAATTACCCATTTCTGGAAAGAATATTATTGATAAGGAATTAAAATAGACATTTCTACTAGCAAATTGATTATAAATTAGATAAATGCACTACTTTATTTGAGTGTTTTTGTTACAAAGTAGATGTGCATATCCTAGCAAAACGCTAATGCTTAATCTGAGATTCGGCTGCATATCATATGCATGGAACACTATGTTTTTGGAAAAGTTGTTTCACTCTGGAGAATATTCCTATAAAATATATTACTGAAATATTTCAAGAGCATGGAAAGTGCAGCAAACTTACACCATTCAAACTTCTTTTTCACTTGGGTGTGGATTTTAAAGGTGCTATTATGGGTTTACTTCCATACTTGTTGAATACCATATAGCCTTCAAGTTCCTAAAGTGTTTAATGCATTACAGCTTATTTGGTCATTATCTAAAAATGTAGCTCCTGTAATTTTTATCAGTTTACTATATACTTCCATTTTATAGTATTAATTGCGGGTGATTCTAAGTGACTAGTTTGTTTGGAGCATATTGTATCTCATGTATTCACATACATTTCTTCATGGTTTTCATATGATAAAATATATGAAATAATAATAAGAGAACCATAATTTACTACAAGGCCAATGAAAGATAAAGAAAAAAATTATTCCAAGTAGAGAGTGGGTGTAATTAAAGTTCCAATCTTAGAAAAGAACAGCATGCATCAGAGACATGTTGTAAGAAAGTCTTAAAAATGCGAAGCAAACTGACTTTGAAGAAAGAAACACATCTTCCATTACAAATGATGAATTATGATCATAAATATGGTGGTTAAGGTCATCCTGTAGGTCATACCTGCTGCTTGGTTGTGTACTCTGTAATGAATGATGAATTTGTTAAGGGAAATGCTTGATCCACATTGTACAATATATAGGGCTAAGGGTACCTTTTTGGGTTTTTTTCAAATTGGAGATAATTTTGGATGAGGACTGTAAATGAATCTTATCAAACTTCCACTTAAAGCATCAAACTCGGCCAAACTGATGACACTTAAAGAGTTTTATCAAACTTGGCCAACTGATGGCACTTAAAGCATCCCTTTCCCTTGAGTATAACAACGTTAGACTTAGTTTACATTTTTCTTAATTGCAATTATTATTAATTAGTTCAGGGTTATTCTGTTTCAATTCTAAGATACACTCTTCACTTGGTTATTCTACATTTTCTCTTCTACAAATGTAGCTCTTTTTTAATCTTTTATCAAAACACCTAGAATTTGTATGTGGGATGTGTTAACTGTTTATGATTCTTGGTGGTTGGTTGCCTCTAAGTGTCTATTATATTTCACTATGGTAAGTGTCTATTATATTTCATTATGGTATATTTGTAACTTCATATTTCACAAATTTTGTTCTTTTAGATGATGAAAATAGTGACTTATACCTTCAATGCAAAATCCTACCTAGTAAAGAAAGCAACTAAATAATATTTACAAGACAAGACTTGTATGCTCACAGTGACAAAGGAGTTTTGAGTTTCACACTGTATTTTTCATGCTTCTTGGTCACAACAAACACTGAAACTTCTGTGATCCATATCTTTTTCTGTTATGCACAATTAAACTATTTATGTTCTACTAAAACGCAGTGAAGCTAAGTGTTGAAGCTATGGATATGCTAGCTGTCAAGGGAGAAGAGGAACAATGGAATATTTTTATGATGCAAAAATATCGAATATCGATGGTGTCCTTTAAATAGTTAGAAATGACATGCTAACAAGCATGGAGTTACATTTAAGCCTCAATATTTTCCATCCCAAAATCAGAATCAGGAGCACTTCAAATAACTTAAGATTTATAGAAGTCCTAATGTTCATTATTTCATTGTATGCCTAAATATTTCTTAAGCTTCTTACACATGCATACTAAAGTAAATAAAAATTCCATATTTATGTGGTGGGGTGAGCTTTTGCAGTGAGAACACCGGTGACTACGGAGGGTTACTGAATTTTCAGGGCTATGGAACTGCCTATTATACAATGGAAAGAAAGGAAAGAAAGCCAATAATGTAAGTAGTGAGTTTCTATATGAGAACCAGACAAGGGGAAATTAAGGAACAATGCATTGCGAACATATAAATTTAATAGTGTACATGGTATCATTACGGCCAGTATCAGAAATTGGTAGTGTTATACATCAGTGGCGACTCGATTCATAAGCATGCAAGCAAATAAGCTGGGGAGACCTAGAAATAAAAACTTCATCTAAATTTTTCACAACCACCTAACGATTCTTGAGAATAAAATACATGAATAAGTCCTCATTGGATCATTTGGACATTGTTTCACTAGCTAGAAGAATCACTAGAGTGGGTAGCATTACATAAAAACAACATATAATTTCAGTAACAAATACACCAACAGCCCATGCACGTAACCGTGTGTAAAAATGCACTTAATGACCCACCATAAATTCCACAAATAAATTGAAAAAATTAGAATCCTTGGTCGAACCTGTGTCCAATACCCATCCAGTGGGTAGAGCTCACGTCCCTATTTCTCCTACTAGCTATTCAAAACCTTTTTAAGCTTCCAAGATTAACCAGAAATTGCCACGTCAAAACCACTAGCAACAATGGTATAGGGAGGAAAAAATCCAATGGTCTATAATGATCCAAGATCGATGGCCTATGTTCATTTAGTGAATCTTTGCGAATTGGGTGGGTTTAAGTTTTGAAAACCCAAGAGGGTTTTAAACATGTTATAGTATCAAAAACATATTACTAAAGAACAAATATAAAATATCTGGTAGAACCCTTAAAATAAATAGGAAACCTACCTAAAACCATGGTTTCTATATGGACGTCTGAAACATAATTCAGTGTAACCAAAGCAGCGCTCTGAAACCATGGTTTCTAGATGGACGTCCAAAACATAATTCAGTGTAGCCAGAGCAACGCTCTGGTCGCCAGAGAATGACAAATGGAAACAACAAGTAGCCAATGAAATGGTAAGGTTATTAACTAACTTGAACAATGTCTGGGTTGAACAGGTCATGTAGTTCACAGAGGTAGAGGAGCTATGTAAACATGCCCAAAAGAATCATTCTGAACAATGTGGTGCAGGTTCAGAAGAATTAGGTTTAGACAGAAAGTTAATGGCTATTATTCTTAGTGGAAATGGTGACCATGAGAAGGCATTGAAAAATTTGGCTCTAGCAAGAGTAGTTTTTTTAGCGAACATAAAAGATGTTGAGGTGGAATATATAGATGCCAGAACTGGAGACACATATCTCGCTCTGGGTTGCTATGATGAAGCACTAAGTGCCTATTGAAAATCTCTTTGGGGAAGACCACACACGAGTAGGGATATTATTTGTAAGCCTTGCTGAACTCTATGTGAAAATGGGAAAACTCAGGGAGTCAAAAATTTACTGTGAAAATGCATTGAGGATTTTTGGAAGACGACAAGCAGGCGATCCCCCTAATGAGATTGCAACTAGTTTGACAAAGGTTTCCATATTTTTTGAGTCTATGGGTGAATATCAATTTGTAATTAGGCTGTTCCGACGAGCCCTGAAGATTCTGGAGAAATTACCCAGACAACAGAGTGAAATTGCTGGGATTGAAGCTCAGATGGGAGTTTTGTTCCACATAATTCGAAAATATAAGGAGGCTTATATGGAATTCAAGAGTGTCGTTTGCAAGTTCAGATGTAGGGTTCATAAGAATACTTGGTTTGATTAGCAGAAACCTTGCAGGAGTACACGTTTTTCATTAAAGCATCTAGCTAAAAAGATCAGTACAGTTCCTAGAGTAATGTTGGAGCTATATAGTCTCGAAAATCAGATTTCAAACAAGGATACCAACCATTACTTTGGCAGTAGGATTACCATCATTTGTAACGGTGACACTATGTCCCCTACCTATGGATTGTAAAATTTTGTCCTGCATGACCCGCCAAAATATAGAAAACGCATAAAATATCAATCCACCCGCCCTACAGATGTTATATTTAAAACAATAATCCGAAAGGCTTGTGCAACAAAAATTCTTATCATGTGGAATCTTATATTTAAAGTGATGTATTTCACATAAAAATCTGCACCTGTAGCTTTCAAGGTATGTAGATTGCATTTTCAAAGCATCGGATGATGCAACATTGGAAATGGGGAAACTATCAAGCATTTACCATCCTAGTGGTCTCTACAAGGTCGGCTATTTCCATGCCACAAACAAATGAAGCCTACATCAACAAGAATCACATAGCTACTTATCAATATGAGTCGTCTTCGCATCAGTGGCCTTTAGAAGTTATAGTGGGATATGCCCATTTTTTTTTCGAGGTCAATAATAAAAATGACTTACTTATGCCATACAAAGAGAGCTTCTCTGGAATCCTGAAATGGATTCTATGAGCATCGAGCTGGCCATCACTCGAAATAAGAACAAAATGAGAAATCGAAGGAGATACTTACCATCCTAGCCCGTTCACCCTTCACATCCCTGGCATCATATTTAAGTAACCTTTCAGTCTGCATCAAAGCACAAAACAAACTATAAACCCTAACCCTTAATTGTAGAACCCTGTCACTGATGCAAGTCCAGTACTGCAAAATGCAGATCAAAAGGGGTGTTGTTAACTTCAGAAAATCGGCATGAAAGCAAGCAAGGAAACGTGGGAACTTACCCCCATGTCTGTGAGCAGGAAGCTTCAACTGTCGAATCGTTTGCCCGTTCGCCTCCTTTTCCTCCGAAGGCTTCTGTCTGCCGGGAAAATGTTTGTTGCAAAGAAAGCAAAAGGATCGAGTGTAAAGCGAGGGATTGGTTAAAACAGTAAAGGAGAAACAAAATGTTTCAAAGCGGCTGGGGGGACAAATTAACATGCGCTGAGCCTGAGTGCTCTCTACCGCCCTCATCCAGATGACTTACGGTCTCATGGGAGTGTTATACATGTGACCTCTTTTAGGTTGGATTAAGACTTGGTGGCAGTAAATGAAACGAATGAATTTGTTTACTTTCCCTCTTATTTTTCAGAATTGTCTTAATTTCTAATTTAATACCATTAAAAAGTTTTAATATTATCTAAATTCTTGGAGGATCCTGATTTCTCCAAGTTTGAACAATTATTTTTTGAATATTTATTTATTTTTTAATTTAAAATATTAAAAATATGTAAAAAGTATTATAAGCGGAGATTTTACGATAAACACAACCATAAACATACATGACTAAAAAATACAACCTAACAAATTTCCCTTTTTAAACAAAATAAAAACATTTACAATTTTTGAATAAACAAAATAAACTTGATGTGGTCATATGCTTTGATAGCATTTAAATAAACTCCAAATAATGAGCTTTAGAGTGAAGGTCTATAAATTTCGCCATCCCTATGTGGTTATTGCCCAAATGTATACAAAAAAAATCCTTTCAATGTACCACATATAATAATCATGACCTAAATTTACATACTCCGGGATATTCCTTAGCCATCCATCAAAACCTACTTACATTGTTTATTTTTACTAAAAATAATACACACACGCACACATACACATTTGTAGACATAAAATAGATCAAATTTTCCAACCAATATTCTTCATCTACAACGTAGCAAAAGTGTAAAACCTTGGACTTCTTCATGCAAAGGAGGATGAAAATATTTAGAAGTATATTCCTCCTTGTCTTCCAAAATCTACCATTAAATATGTATCATATGAGTTTCAGTTTTTCAAAAATAATTCGCATAATTTTCTTTATTTATAAATAGTATTACAAGAAAAGGAGGTGAAACCATGGAAAATCTCTCAAACTTCCTTCAATAATGGGGAGAATAGTTTATACAATTTTTCTCATTTATCCATTTTATCATATTTATTGAATCTTCAAATACTTTCAATTTTATGACTATTTTTCTCTTCATAAATAGAGGAAAAATTAGTTTTAGGACCATCAACTCAATAGAGTTATTCATTTTTAGGCCCAATCCAAATTTGAACTTGAAACTATGACCACTATGTTCACACACATATACACCACTTGTTATCAAAATGTGAAAATTTTTGCAAAGCTTGGTATCCATGGTTTATGCTCAAACTAAAGTAGATGGGATCCCCTAGTAAAATTATTGCATATGATTTAGCTTGGTATAGCATTATATGATGCATGATTCTGTGGTTCATATACAAATTATGGACACTTTATTTATCATTCATATTTTTTCAGTTTTGAGAAATTTTAAAATGCATTTTAGAGTCTATGGGTCATATTACAAAGTTGGTTAACACACGTATCTTTATGTTTTCACATAAAAGGATAAACAAGATTAGCGAAAAAAACTTGACCATATGCGGTATAGTGAAAGGATTGGAATATGGTTTGAATTTCATGATAACTCGTATATTTTATGTGCATTACGTTATTCAATGTAATGTAAACAAATCTCTTGTTTTTTGTTTAGAAATATTGTTATGGCATTGCTATGTGATATAACCATACATACCAATTGTGATCACACTTACATGAAGGTAAGAATGTCTATATACTAGGTTTCATGATAAAAATGGTATGGAATATGTTCTAAAGCTCTAATTAGCATTCGAAAACATGACATTATAATGTTATGAGTTACATTATCAAATTCATATCTTCGTATTATTAATTCCTTAGCCATCCCATCGAGAATTTACGATAATACGTGGTCATTGTAAGAATTCTCGCTCAATTTTTCAAAAAATAAATAAATATATGTATTAGAAGAAATTTAGTGCCCCCTCTGTCCTAAAATAAAATTTCCAAACGATGACTGTAAAATTTGAGTAATGATGGAAATATTTTTTATTAAAACTGTTAAAATTTTTATATTAAAAATATATAAATTTATTATTAGAATAATAAATTATTTATTTTCATAAATATAATAATAATAATAATATTTTGATTTAATATCACAATCTAGATTCATTATTTTTTAGGATGGACCAACTCTTAACAATAATATTAGATAATTATCATAAAATTAATTATATATATGTGTGTGTGGGGTATCTTAGAAGAGAGTTCTCTTGAAGGTTATGAAGTATTGCAATTTTGTGGTTAGGGCTTTACAGTGAAAAATTATATTGAAAATCTTTGTGGAAATTGCAATGACTTCAAGTTTGAAAACATTTTTGGAACAGGGTTAGTTAGAAGATCAAACCCTCTATCTTATACGGGACTCCAATCAACAAGAATGCAGATTGTTGTTTGAATCTCTTCGGCTAACTGTCCTCATAAGCCTAGAAGACAACTCTGTGAAGTTTCGGATCTCTGAAATAAGAATCATTAACACTACAAATTTGATGCATTTATATTACAGTGACTTCAAGAACAAATGGTAAATGATTTTTGTTGAAGACTATTCATATATATACGTGCCTGATACTTTTAATTGAGTCGACATATGAGGGCTACCTCGAAGCGTCCAGTGTACAGGAATTTTTGAGGTATGGTTCGCTCCTTTTAAAGGTCCTCTGTGGTGATTCGTATCTCGATGGTGGTTTGTATCTGCATTGAGCAGAAAATCTACGAGGTTGTCGCAAGATACAAGTATTATGTTTATTTGTGGTATTATATATTAATTTTTTTGGTTAGAAAAGTAATATTAATATTGAATAAAATTATATATGATTTTTAATATTGATGTTTTTACGATTATGATTATGATTTTCTGTTAAAATTTTTGAGTTTGAAAAATAAACAATGTATATATCTATTAAAATTATAAATGTGTTTCTTAGTGAATGTTTTTATTATTTTGATTAGGTTTTGTTATTGAATTTTTGTGATATTGGGATTTTTTTAATTTAGTATTTTTAAATGATTAAAAGATTTGGTATTTTTAAATATGTTTGGAGAGAAGAATATGCAGGGATTTTGTGCATGACAGACCAAAACAGTTTTGTCTCGTCATTTTGAACTTCCCAAAAGCAATGGTTTTGGACCATTCCTTTGTTCTCCCAAGCTTGGTTCCAGACCGAGGAACCTTTGAGGTTGCCAGAGAGCCTGATTAGAGACTTCGGGTTGTGAGATGGGGCATATTTTTCCTTCCAGAGTGCTGCCCAGGAGGTGTTGGGGCTAGTGATCCATCTCCACCAGGTTTTGGTGCCCAGAACTTTTCCCAACAAGTCTGGGTCTCTGAGACCAAGGCCCCCATCTTTTTTAGGTCTGCAGATTTTTCCCCAGGATACTAGGGCCCATTTTTCCTTGTTCTCTTTGTATTTCCATAAGAAGTCTCTTTGAATGGTTTTGATTTGGTTTCAAATAGATTTGGGAGCAGCAATGATCGAGTACTGCTATTGAGGAATGGCTTGCAGGACTGAGCGGACCAAGACTAATCTACCCGGGATATTTTAGGACCTAAAAGTCCAATTGGAAATATTTATTGTTTTCAATTCGGTGACCAAAGATTCCCTGTTGGCTTTGCCAGGGGTTTATCAGTCAGGGGAACTCTGAGGTACTTGGATGGGAGGGAGTTGAGCTGGAAGCATATAATGCGAGCTATGTTGAGTTGAATGGTCTAGGAGGTATTGAGGAAGAAGAGTTTTGATTTGGATTTATTGATGGAGGTGCCAAAGGGCTGGGAAAAATCAACAAGAATATTCTGGAAGGAAAGGGCTTCTTTGACCGAGGGAGAGCCCATAAGAATAGTGTCATCCACATATTGTTGGTGGGTTGAAGGGGGGTTAGAGGGGTAGAGATTTAAACCAAAGATGCTTCCATAATAAGGTGTTTTCCTATAATTTATTTAATAAATTACAAGTAAAGCTTGTGCTAGTTGGAAGATCCATTTACAATTACAAGCATACATAACTTAACTAGTTGATTGAGAGGCAACAAGTAAACTTCTTAGCCCGATATGTCAAACAAGTATGGATTTATTATGAAGTTATCATCTGCCACGGTTTAGGTAGTTGTTTGTATGGTTGAAATACAAACATTTCCTAGAATGATCCTCCTTGAGCACACCCTCTCCAAGGGCTTAGGGCTTAGGGGATTTAACAGTTAAGGATATTACGGGTTAGGGGTGAGGGGTTAATGGGTTATGGGTTAAGAATTAACGGTTTAGGGGTTTATGGGTTAAGGGGTTAGGGGTTTAAGTGTTAGTGGTTTACTGATTTAGGGGTTTAGAGGTTTACGGTTTTAGGGTTTTAGGGGGTTAAATGGGTTAGGGGTTGGGACTTAGGGTTTAAGGGGTTAAGGGTTAGAGGTTTAGGGTTTATGGGTTAAAATGGGTTTAGGGTTTTAGAGGCTTTTGGGGTTGGGGGATTTAGCAGTTAAGGATTTTAGGGGTTAGGGGTTAAGGGTTAAGGGGTTAGAGGTTTAGGGGGTTAAATGGGTTAGGCATTTAGAGATTTAGGGGATTAGGGGATTTAGCAGTTAAGGATTTTAGCGGTTAGGGTTTTTGGGGGTTAAATGGGTTAGGGTTTTAGGGGTTTAGGGGGTTAAATGGGTTAGGGGTCAGGAATTAGGGTTTAAGGGGTTAGCGGTTAAGGGTTTATAGGTATAGGGTTTAGGGGGTTAAATGGGTTAAGAGTTTGGGGGTTAAATGGGTTAGGGATTATAGTCATTTCTTAGGTGAATAAGGCACAATCTAGTTGTAGTAATTGTAACTTGGTCAAGTTTTTATAGTCAAGGAAAGACTAGGAAGTGTTAGGACTGTTAGGGAAACACAAGGGAGAATTTACGTTGTAGCCATTGGAGAAGTATTTACATTGTAGCCACTGCAGGATCCCGAGAATTTTTGTCCATGGAGAATTATTTACATTGTATATGTTGCATTAAAGCAAGAGGTTCTTCAATGTTTTTTTGTATGTGTTTATAAATTGGAAGAGTGAAATCAGAAACAAGAAGGGCTTGAAAGAACTGAACAAAGAAATGGAGGTCACTGGGATAAAGTTGATGGCATTGGAGTTGGTAGTTTAAGACTGTCGTAAAGGCATCCAAGACAACCATGACCTGATTGAAGAAGTGGAAAACAAGCTGGCAGTCCACATTGAGGAATATATCAATCCATTTTCGACTAAACTAGATATATAACCGTGGTTCTCTCTACTCACAGTATTTCATTGAGATTGTGTTAGGTATCTGTTATTAACTTATGCTTTTTTCTATTTAAATGGATACTATATTGATAGCCCAAAAATGAGGCATTTTGGATTGTCTATAGTTTGTACTAGTTCTGAAAAAGAACTAGCAACAGTTAATCTCTTTGGCTGCAAAAGGTATTCTACTTGTTGTGTTGGGGAGCTTCTCTCAGGAAATTTATGGATAACTCGACATATTTTTTATATACGTATTGTGCACAACCTTTATAAATCTACCTTTCAAATCAGGGTCAACCCAATGCAACAAAATTTTACCAACAACAAGCACAAGATCAAGCCAACATGTGTGTTGTGTGCATTTAAAGAGATGGATAGGTAGGTTTACCCTTACGAGAACATGGCACCTTAAAATCCGACCACAATTGGTGAGTGAAATCATTTGCGAAATGGCATCATGAGTGGAGCCTTTTGCAAAAGATATTATTCATTTACATTACAATATATACAACATGTAGTTAGTGTTCCTTCCATGTTAGCACACACACATGATGGTCCTTAAAATGGTACAAAAAAAATGATTTTATATATTCACATACGGGACAGTCACAAGATGTCAACAAAATCACATACTTATCGAAATCCTCAACCAGGAATATGCTAAATTGCTTCAAAATGTGCTTGTAACTTGGTAGGCATCAAAGACAATCATTGCAATGGGTTAAGGGGATCTAAGAGAGAATTATGTAAGGAGTTCCTTATAGGTAAAGGAAATTGGTATTACTATTGTTAAAGGGGGTGGCCTACAAGGATACATTGGTGTCTATTGGTGCAATAGCATAATTTCAACAATTTATTTAAAAATTTGTATTTTTCCTCCAGAATGTCATAGAGATTTATAAAAGAGGAAGTTGGTTTCCTTGTTGCCCTATAATTTTGTATAATTTCTAATTTCATATTTGGGATAGGAAATTTTAGTAATTTTAGGCACAAGTTAAGATGTTGTTTGATTTTTAAGGCCTCCTAGTCATTAGGAAAGTTGATTCTTATGATTAGGATTACTTGTGGCATCCTATGTATTTTTCAAACTCCAATAGGCCAAGCAAATATGTGGAGGACATTTGGGGGAAGTGTGATTGTCCATAAAATGTAGATCAGATTTGGGGAACTTGTAGCTCTTTTCCTTGGACCCTACTAGTTCTTAGAGGTTGTATTTGGAGTGGTTAGCACGAAAAAGCATAATATTCCCAAGAATATTAGTGTTGGAGCACCTGTGGTTTGGGAGAAAGGATAAGGGGTTCTAGGAGTTAAGGGGTTTAAGGGTTTAGGAGCAAGGGGTTAAGGGTAAAGGGTAAAGGGTTATGGATTATGGGATTTAGAGGTTAGGGGGTTGAGGTATAGGGGGCTTAAGGGTTATAGTTTAATGTCTTAGTGCTTAAGGGATTCAGGTGTTAAAGATTAACCATCAATGGATTACATGTCAGGGGATTTATGGGTTAAGTGCCTAAGGGTTATGGTATTTAGCAGCCAGCGAGTTAAGGGGTTAGGGGTTAATGAGTTCAGGGGTTAGGGGTTATGGGTTAAGGGTCAAGGTTTAAGAGGATATGGGATTAGGGTTTATGGGGTTCAAGGATTTTAAGTTAGGGGTGAGGGGTTAGTGGATTTGGGTTTAAGGGATGAAGGGGTTAATTTGTTATGAGTTATGGGTGTAGGGGTTAAGGGATTGTGGCTTTGGGGTTAAAGGGATAGGTATTTTAGTGGTTAGGGGTTAAGTGTGTATGGGTTGTGATAATGTGGCCCCAAATCCCCTTGTCAAAACTATTGGGGTTTCCCCTATCAATTTCTCTCATTGCCTTACCTATATGTCTCCTAGCCCCTATGCCATAAGGCCCTAATGCTCCTTCTCATTCTCTAATGTAAGGATTATAGATCTCAGTAAACCATGCTCGAACCTCTTAGTACTTCTACCCATCCATGCTACCCTTATGTCCCCTTGCCCCGTTCAATACACCAAAATATCCACCTCTCCCAAAATTCATGATAATTGAACATTTCGAGGCGATAATTTAGCAACAGCTTCACAACTAGTCCATTTGTAATGGTGTCTTGGAGCTATTAGATGTCATTTCATTGAGCTACAGTGATAGGTGAGAGCTATGCATAGCTCACTAAAGGTGTATCAAGAGGCTATTAGTCTATTGGCTATAGAATTTGACTCTTTTTATTTGTAACTTAGCGGAATGGAAAAGATGTGGAGACAATATCCATTCTTCTTCTTTCACCAGGCCATGCAAAATAAATGAAGCAAATAGTCTCAACCCCTTGGAGAAGGAAAGTTGAGAACAATAATTAGCATGAAAAAACAAAGAATCCAATGAGTTAAGTTTAGAGGCGTCTGCCTTTGTAAACAAGCATCCATAAGCTTGTTATAATTAGTATGAATCTTTTCTAGAGGTTGAGTAGTCTTCACATCACCAACCACATCCAATTGAAAGGTACCAACCCCTACAAAAAAAATGATGTCTCCAATTAAGGTGTATTTAATACCAATAATATCACCTTATGAATCTATTACAATATGATTTGGAAAGTACGTTTCCATACATGTGTGAAAGAAACAATCCATTTGGTTAGAAAAAGGAAGTCTTTTAGAAGACCTCAAGAAACCCCCTTGAAGGAGACAAGAAGGGTTTGAAACCATATAATACAAGTTGATCTATGAACCCTATTTCTTATGCGTTCTATGCATGTAATTGTTCACTTGGTTTGACATGTGATAGACAATATATGAAGCCTTCTTTTCCACGTATCATCTTCATTAGATATCATGTTGCTAAGAATGAAGTGTCTGGATTAGAGTTAAAGTTCCTATTTTAGTTTGTTGCATTTTCTTGTCTTTTAGAGTACAAATATTTCTGGTCTACTTTGCTAAGGTAGTTTGGCTTTCAAATATTCAAGGAATATGTGAGCTAATATAAGACCATATTGTAATATTTTAAATAACATGATGAACTATTTATCACAATTTATGGTGTTGGATTGATTGAGATGTTTATTTTTGGATGGATTGATGTACATCTCTTTAGCCAATAGACAAAACTCATTAAGCATTGTTGCAAGTATGTTACTGACATGTTGAAGTGCCATTGAGACTTAGAGGTAGAAGATTTAGACTTGTATGTTGTCACCTATCCGGGTGTGATGATACCTTGTGGAGGTAGGAAAAATTTCGATTTTTTAACTCTTGGATATATTCTATACGCTCTTGAGAGAAATTTAACCCTTTAAATAAAATTACAAACAATTTTACATTCATGCAATAATTACTAATTGATTTGGGGGTGACTCAATAAATCGTCGCATGTTGGCTTGTTGAATTTGTTAGTAAGCTAATTAGGGCTTGATAAATTTTTAAGCTTCAGTGGGATTTATTGTAGTTGTATGTGTTTTAGAGAAGCGAGTTTGGAGTGGTGGTTGTGCTTCCTTTATTGAATTTTATTTCTTTGGTTCTTCTTCTTGTGGATGCCCACTGTGGTATCTTCTCGTTTGAAAATAATTTCTTATTATGTACAGAAAAATTTATTGTTTCATCCTTGAAAAAGTTGCACAATTGTCCTGATTTATCTCTGTAATACCCTAAGTTTTCTCGCTTCTTTCAATTGGGCTAGAATTTTCCACCTCAAGAGGGTTATTAGTTGTTTTCTAACTAAATTGTTAAAACATTTTTTCGTGTTTTATTTATTTATTTTTTCTTCAAGGAGGTGTTTCCTTTAAACTATAGAAGAAGCATTGCAAGTGGCCTTATTATAGTTGTCATCAGAAGTTGTCTGTGATCATGGGCAAGACAACTCTCAGAGGGTAAAAATTGAGGATGTCATACCTATGAATAACTTTGGCTAACATCCAATTATATATGTTATACATGATAGTTCACAATTAGGAGATCGCAGACCATACAATTGCACATAAAAATGCACTACTCCTCAAATATCAGGGTAAGTGCAAGATTATTTATTGAATATAGTTTAGTCACATGATACAACTATTGCACAACTCTACAGTAGAGAGACCAACATGCAACAACAAACTTAAAATCGATCGACGCACTCACTTTCATGGGAATTTCATGAACATTTTTATTTTCTTATATAATGCACTTTTACCCACATCTTGAGATCACATGAAAATGGTATTCATAATAAAGTTTTTTGGGTGAAGTAATTCATTTTTCTTGCAATATCAAGTTACGTAGCTATAATGTCTCGTGTTTTTTCGTACATTTGACCGGAAACATACCTTGCAGGAATTTTGAAGGAAATCCCATTCAAATTATCAGAGAATCTCCAGGTGATCTCATTAAAAAAATATGTTTCTCCTTAATTATATGTTAATTATTCTTGCTCTTCGCTGTGTTTTGTATATAAATTTATTTCAATTCATTCATATAAGATATACTGAGGCTCCTGGTTCCAATTTAAAGGTCGAGTTATCATCATTGTTTTTTGTTATTTAGTTGGAAAGTGCTTGTGGTAATTTGAAGAGTTTGCAAGAGACAGGAATCTCAAATAGTTTTTGACCGGGCTAATGCAAGTTTTATAAGTAAAATGTGTAGCTTCAGTCCCTGATGTCTCAAATTTGGCCGCACATTTAGGAGCTAGAATGGTCATCCTTCACCCACATTTATCATGAGCTCAATCAACTAGCAGATAAGCTCTCCATGGAGGCATTCAATTAGTATCCAGCTGATGAATTATCAGCAATATCAAGGTCGTGGCACACCCAAAAAAAAAGGCAACTCGCAAAATTTAAGCTAACAACAACCCCTACTCATGAAGCTGACAAATTTTCTCCCTCAAGGACCATTGCATTCTCCTTCATTAGGTAATAATTCCTCAACAAATCACTCAAATGCATCCTTTCTATACCCCCAACAATCTATTTATGTTATTGTGCCCATAACATTTTTTCGAATAATCTGATGTTTCATAGGTGAATGTCAAATGCCAATTTACTATTTGAAAACCAGATTTTCATCCCTTGTACCTAATGAGCCTTCTTCATTGAATATTTTTTTGAATGGTGTTTTGTTTAATAATGTTTATCATTCAATGATTTCTTATATGTCAAGATTCTTCTCTATTTCATGACTTACAGTGTTTCCGTTGCAACATCTAGTGCAATTGCTAGTTTAAATTTTTGCACATATTTAAAAAAATAAACAATTTTAGTTCGTGGAATGTAACTCAATTGACAATCACTTTGTTATGAAGTTTTATTATGTTAAAACATGAGATTCAAAGTTCAAATCCCCTTGAGTGGCCAACCAAAAAATAATATTTTTTTTATCTATTTATTTATTATATTTTTAGAATGTGGTTTTAATAAAAAAATAAAAATATAATATAAAAGAAATAAATATCATGACATGATCAAATTTCATGCGGTTTGAATATCTATTTTTAAAAATAAAAAATATAATTAACCACTATCCACTCATGGATATTTCAATGCAAACTTCCGAATGCTAATGATTTTGTCTTAATTTCTAACTATCTTAAATGGGTTTCTTCTTAATCGTCATTGTCTTAAGTCACCATTGTCTTAAATATAAGTTTTGTCTTAAATATTTTTGTCTCAAAGTGCTTTTGTCTTAAATAAAAAATTTTGTCTTAAATATTTTTGTCTCAAATTGCTTTTGTCTTAATTTTTTTTTGTCTCAAACTGTTTTTGTCTTAAGTATAAAGTTTTGTCTTAAAATACTTTTGTCTCAAATTTTCTTGTCTTAATTTTTTTTTGTCTCGAATTGTTTTTGTCTAAAATATTTTTGTCTCAAATCGTTTTTGTCTTAAATATAAAGTTTTGTCTCAAACTATTTTTGCCTTACACTATTTTTGTCTTAAATTTTATCTTTAAGACAATTCAATTGATATTAAATTTTAATATAAAATAACTAAAATTAAAAGTGACTTTTTCAGACAAAAGATTTCTTTTGTCTTATAAAAATGTCTTAAAACACCCCACATGTAGTAGTGCGAAATCATTGATTTTATTAGAAATTTACTTGAAAATATATTATTAAATAACTTATTGCGGATAAAAGCGCATGTGTAAGTATGTTACATCATAAAAAAATAATAAAAATAATTTTGGCTAACCTAGGTCAAAACATTAACTTGAACTTTAAATCATATATAACTTATATATAATTTTTTTTATCTTATTTATAGGCTAAGATTAATTATTGAAATAAAACTATGTATTATTGCGCCACATGCTCTCTACAACAGAATATGGGGGTAGGTCTTAGTAAACATGTAAAGGTAAAAGTAAATGCAATGTTTAACATTTAACATTTTTTATCCAACTTAGTCCTATTTAAGGATGCACCTAATTATTATATTTTATAAACACTATATAGATTTAAAATATAAAGATTTTTTGGTATGGTAAATAAATAAAAATATAAATAAACTAGAGGTATGGTAAAAAAAAAAACCTATTTTTATATTAACTCCATAAACTTCTTTATATTTACAAAATCTCAAAACAAGTTTTATTTAGGTGAAACCTATAGGCCAAATACCATGGGACAAATTATTGTTAATACCATGAGCCAAATACCATGGACCAAATACAATATTTATAAAATAGGTATGGTAACTAAATAAATATAAAATAGGTATAAAGAGACATGATAAATATATAAAAATATATAAGATAGGATTGGAAATCAACATCTAATTATATACCAAGCCTATGGATCAAAATAAATAAAAAATATTTTTATATTTAGTCTATGGGCCAAATACAATGGGCCAAATGATTACTAATACCATTAAAAAAAAAAAACATTATTAACCCTAATATATTATAACTCTTGATATATATGGGAGGGAAGAACAAAGACATAGAGGTGGAGAGATAGGGGCCGTGACAAGGGAGAGATGGGGATAAAGTGAAAGAGAGGGAAGAGGAGGAATGAAGATAGAGAGAGAGAGGGAGAGGAGTGAGAGAGGTAGTGAAAGGTAATAAAGGTAGAGGGAGACATCAATATGGAGGGGGGAGATAGGAGGAGAGAGGGAGAGATATAGTGAGAGGATTGGAGGAGGGAGAGAGAGAGAGAGAGAGAGAGAGAGAGAGGAAGAGAGAGGAATGAAGAGAGAAAGGAGGGGAGAGGATGGGATAGAGAGATGGCGTTGGAGGGGGATAGATGGCAGGAATAATAAAGACATAGAGAGTGAGAAGTGGAGAGATAGAGCGAAGGATGTACAAGAAAGAGATGGACAACGAGTGTGTATATTTAGGGTGAGATAAAGAGAAAAAGGAGAGATGGAGAGAAGGGGGAAAGAAGGAGAGATAAGCATAAAAGGAGGTATATAGTAACATATTTGGGGAGAGAGAGAGAGTGAGAGGTAGGAGAGAAAGGGGGGATAGGATTGGATGGAATAGAGAGAGAGAGAGAGAGAGAGAGAGAGAGAGAGAGAGGACAAGATAGAGGAATTGAGAGAGAGGAAGAGATTGATTGAGGAAGAGAGAGAGGAGGAGAGAGAGAAGGATAAAGAGATTGAGTTGGAGGGGGAGAGAGAGAGGGAAGAAGAAATACATAGAGATGAGAAGTGGAGAGAGAGAGAGGGAGTGACAAGGGATAAATGGAGAGAGAGATTATATGTTTTGGGATTAGATAAATATAAAAGGAAGGAGAGATGGAGGGAAGGGGGGAAGAAGGAAAGAGGGATGGATATAGTAACAGAGTTGGAGGGTGAAGAGAGAGAGAGAGAGAGAGAGAGAGGTGGGAGAGAAATGGGGAGAGAGGAAGGAAGAGAGAGAGAGATGATGTGTGAAAGTGGAGAGAGGGAGGGAAAGAGAGATGGAGTTGGAGGGGGGAGAAAGGGAAGAATATTTCTTGCACTAGATGCATTGATTTGAGTGTGGATGGTGATTTCTAATCCTATTTTATTTCCTGCACTATATACATTGATTTTAGTGTATATATATATATATATATAGAGAGAGAGAGAGAGAGAGAGGATTAGATGACACACTCACACACACACACAAAGAGAGAGAGAGAGAGAGAGAGAGAGAGAGGATTAGATGGCACACTCACACACACACACAAAGAGAGAGAGAGAGAGAGAGAGAGAGAGAGAGAGGTAGGATAGAAAGGGAGAGAGAGGACTTGAGAGAGAGGAAGAGAGTGGTGGGGGAAGAGAGAAAATTGGAGGCAAGAGAGAGAGAGAGAGAGAGAGGCAGGAGAGAAAAGGAGAGAGAGGAAGGACAAGATGGAGGAGGATAAAGGGAGGAATATAGGAGGAGAGAGGGAGGCATAGAGAGATAGATTTGGAGGTGGGGAGAGGGAGGGAAGAAGAAAGACATGGAGAGTGAGAAGTGGAGATAGAGAGGCAATGACAAGGGAGAGATGGAGAGAGAGTGTGTATGTTTTGGGGTGAGATAAAGAGACAAAGAAGGAGAGCGTGGAGAGAATGGAGGACAAAAGGAGAGGAGGGATATAAAAACATAGTTGGAGGGTGAAGAGAGAGAGAGAGAGAGAGAGAGAGAGAGGGGTGGGAAATAAAGGGAGAGAGAGGAAGGAAGAGAGAGGATGTGAGAGAGTGGAGAGTGGGAGGGAAAGAGAGACGAAGTTGGAGGGGGGAGAGGGGGAAGAAGATTTCTTGCACTAGATGCATTGATTTCACTGTAGAGGGTGATTTCTAATCCTATTTGATTGTTTTCACTAGATGCATTGATTTTAGTGTAGATGTTGACTTCTAATGATATTTAAATGCTTGCACTAGATGTATTGATTTCAATGTAGGTGATTTATAATCCTATATGATTTGTCGCACTAAATGTATTGATTTCAGTGTAGATGGTGATTTCTAATCCTATTTGATTGCTAGCACTAGATGAATTAATTTAAGTGTATATGTTGATTTCTAGTTATATTTGATTGCTTTCACTAGATGCATTGATTTCAAGGTAGACGTTTTCTAATCCTATATGATTGCTTGCACTAAATGCATTGTTTTCTATGTAGATGGTGATTTCTAATATTATTTGATTTCTTGCACAAGATGCATTGATTTCAGTGTAAATGCTGGTTTCTAATATTATTTTCTTACTTGCACTAGATGCATTGATTTCAATTTAGATTTAGATTTCTAATCCTATTTGATTACTTGCACTAGATGCATTGATTTCAATTTAGATGTTGTTTTCTAATCTTATTTGATTGCTTGCATTAGATGCATTGATTTCAATGTAACATTGATTTAAAATTTGAAGTAATTGGACGTATGATGGTACATTAATTTTAAAGTGATTGGATTAACAATGTGCATTGATTTCAGTATAAGAAAAACAAATTATTGACAGTGTACATTGATTTTTGTATTATAGTAACTCAACCTATTAATATTGGAGAGAAAGAGAGACAATGTATGATGTTAAGTACAACAAATCGAGCTAAATGAAAATGGTTTATGATTTCAATTGTCCTTTTCATATAATCCATAGGAAAATATGACAAAACTATTTAAATGGTTTATGATTTCAATTGTCTTTTTCATATAGTCCATATGAAAATATGACAAAACTAACAAGTGTGACAATAAGAATAGTAGAATAAAATAGTTTGAGATTGATCACAATGAATACTCTTTGTAATTGGATGCATTCTTATTATTTACATTTTCAACCATTAAACAATATTACATTTGTCACTTTGCATTCAAAAATTTTATTTCATCATTTTTCATCATTAAATTTATTAACAATATTTATCATCTCAACAAAGTGAGGTAACTAAATATTATGACCAGATAAATAGGAAACATATTGAGCATATATAAAATGATTATATTAATATTAGATGTATTTACATATTATTGATAAAATTAATCATATGTTCGATATATTTTCCTTGGACACATATGACTGAAACCAGCCTAGTTCATCTTAACTTTGGATCTATTAAGCGTTGAGAGGGATCAAATATCTCGAGGTGTAACCCTTTCATCAGATTTTCTACTCAAAAAGATAGATTTACACAAACTGGATCAGTATCTAAACTGGTATTTTATAAATTATGCAATAAAAAAATATCAAACAAAACTCCAAGAACTCACAATAGAGATGAGTTTAATAGAAACCTGAAGTAAAAAATCTCCCTAAAATCAAAATCCCAATAAATGCTCATTTTCAAAATCAAAATTATATATAGAAACAATGCGGCACAAAATTCTCCGACTAAAAGTTCATGCAAAGAATATGCTCTGCTGGAAAAATCAGCATTCAGCTGTTAAATTGATCTTATTCAAATTTGCATATTGAAAAATAATCGTTTTTTTATCAAAATCTATATTTTGATAATTTCGTCTTTATTCAAAATTCTATGTTACAGAAGAAACGTATAATATAGAATCCTGGTTCGTTCAGAATGGCTGACCTGTAAAACTAGTCTAACAAACCACAAGAAACTTGTTTTTTCTCATTAAAAGAAACGATTGATATCCTACTAGACCCACATCAAAAAGTAAAATTGAAGTTTGAATGCGATACGAAGTCCGGACAGATTGAATTAGGAAGTGTCAAATGCCGGGACCTTTGCTTCCTCAGATTAATTATTTGATTGAAACGTTTCAGTGCTTAAGGCCACCAAACGTTGTTGGATTCGAAGACTGAAAGAAACCATTGAAAGTATGTCAGCTCTCTAGGAAGCCGCCCTGGTAATAGAATTTTCTGGGTCGATTTTCGTTCTAAGTTGCACAAATATACTTCCATTTCGCTGTCAACCAGCATCATCCACTCGCTCATTACTGCCACCAAATAAAACTTATCGCATTCTGGGATGCATGTTTTATGCAGTTCATGCCATTCTACAACGTCTCCACCATCATTTAATCTCCACATGCGGATACTTCCCCGTTTCTTTCCTTGAAGTATTAACACCACTCGCCCATCGTAGCCACTTAAAAAGAGACATCCGTGCACGAACGGGAAGATACCTCTGCAAGCCTCTGGCAGTCTAATTTCTTTCCAACTGCTCTCTGCAGTATCGATTGCGACCATGGAATAGATGGAATAGATGGCACTCCGTACGATTATCCAATAAAACTTTCCATTGGAATAGAAACCCTTGCTACGAGGTTGAATCACGAAGGGTACTTTAATGGAAACCCTAGTCCATGCATTGGACTCTGAATCATAAATTTGCAACGCCATTAAATTCCCAGTTCCGTCTTCAACATTATTTTGACCGAGCAAGACAGTGCAACGCCTCAGCGTAGCGTCGAAGGTCATTGCACTGAAATACCAATTTGGGTCATTATCGGGAGGGCGAGGGAGTTGTCTCGAGGTTCTGGTAGCAGGATTGCACAGGGAAAGATCCAATCTGTCTCCTTTTCTCATAGAGAGGCAGATGCTCTGGCATCCATCCACAACGATTCGTTCACTTGGAAAATGGCATTTGTAGATGTTTATATCCCAACCACCACCATGCCCTAATTCTATGATCCAGGTCTCCTCCTCATGTCGGGGATAGAGTTGAATGAAGAATGCAGGGATGGAATTCACTGAAAAATTTGGATCAATCCTTAGCAGGGCATCGCCAGGAGGCAACAGATTTTTCCATCGCTTGCAGACAATCCTCATTCTGGCAACATCCCGAACAGGAAGCCTCGCTAAAATCGAACGCAACAAATCATCGGGCAAGGCATCCCAAATATGTGTTTCTGTTTCCGTCTGTTGATTAACTGTTGGACTCACAAAGATTTATAATAAATCAACAACAGAGGATCTTGAATTCTTCCTCCACCTTCCGAGCTTCACAAACGCTTGAATTCCTCAGAGGAAACGAGGTATATATAACAGAAAGCATGGAAAAATATAGGTGACAGATAAATGCGATAGTTAGTTTCATTACCAAATTTGGGTTTAAATAAAAATAAGTTAGCATGTTTTATTGCTGTAATAAAACGATGCCAAAACTAAAACTTACCTTAGAAGTTAAAACTAGATGTAACTCAAAGTTACTTATATATTTAAAACTGGTTGATAGAAACGAAATCTATGGTAAAACCCCACATTCTTCTTGCCAAGTGAGAGTGAGAAGGCAGGCAGTTTTACCATGGAAGTTAAAACTAGATGTAACACTGGTTGATGGAAACCAAATCTATGCTAAAACCCCACATCTTTCGTCGCAAGTGAGTGTGAGCAGACAGTTTTACCTACTACTACCGCCCCCACATGCATGCATTGCGTTGTGGGGTAGCAGAACCGAAGCGTGAGTGAATTAAGAGAAGAAGGCAGACATAGTTTGTGAAAAATAGGGCGTGGGCCACAATAATTAATATGCATGCATGAGAGTCTATTTGTTGGGATCAACCGAGAAAACTCCAGATGTCGTGTAGCTTGATAAATTCAAAAATTTATATATACCAGCTCCATGTTAACTCCGTGATAAAATTACAAAATCTATTTTATATTTTACATGTTTCACTCACTACCGTATTTTATTTTATTTTAATATATCTATATATATATATATATATATATATAATTTAATTTTATATACAATTATAATTATACTACATTATATTCAATTATTTATAATTATTTATAATTAGATTTAATATTAGTAAGTTTAAAAATAATAGCTGCTAGTCTGCGCTCTGCTGTTGCGGTGCCCTAGACTGTTGCTCTCTTCGTGCTCGCCTGCGCATGGCCCCTCCAGAGTCCACCCCGGAGGCGGCCTCTGCTCTAGTCCAAGACCTCGCCTTCTCTGCACTCATAATATCGCTGGCTCTGCCTAGGCCTAGACTGGCAATTTCTAAATTTGTTAAGAAGCTTGATGGAATCCAGGAGGTTGCCCTCCCTCCCTCTATCCCACGCATGGTTTCTCTTTCACTAGCTGAGAACGGTCTCATCGGCCAATTTACCGGACTTTGGCACTCTCCAAAGACTGTTTAGAGATGGGTCGAACGCAACTGGTCTGATAAAATCAATGGAAAAATCTCTATTCGGTTCTGCGGCAGTGGCTATTTCACCTTTCATTTTGAATCCAAAGAAGACAATGACCTGATATTTAGGAATGGGTCATATTTTATGGATACCAGAGGATTGTATCTCAACAAATGGACATCGGACTTTGATCCCGAACTTGATGTACCAAATGTTGTCCCGCTGTGGGTGCGCCTTCCTCATCTTCCCCTGCATTGTTGGGGAGATGACTATGTTCGAGCTATTGGGAACGTTGTAGGAAAATTTATAGATCGGAGCAAGCCAAAAGAGAACATGCAAGTCTGCGCTAGGATCTGCGTTGAAGTGTATCTCGGTAAAGGCTTCCCTGAAGCGATCAAGCTAAAAGTTAATGATTGGACGCACATGCAGCAGCTCGACTACCAAAAAATCCCATTTAAAAGCAAGGTATGTCACGAATATGGCCACTTTGCAAATAGATGTTCTAAGATAATTGATATTGAAAACCTTGAAGCTGATCTGCAATGGGAAACTGTCAAGAAAAATAAAACCGCCTCAAACCCCAAGAGCAACACCCCAACCTCCCCTCCCAAATCTAATCCCCCCTCCTCCTCCTCTCCAAAGCTCCCGGAATCTTCTCATCAACCTGCTGATTTGCCGTCTCCTCCCCACAATTTTGACTCCTCCAACCCCTTCTCCTCCCTAGCCTCCACTGAATATGACCCCCCCTCACTACCCCCACTCAGCCCTCCTCTCCTCGCCCCTCCCCTACAAAACCTAACCCCCCTTCCTCCTCTTCTGACCCCTCCTCT
This sequence comes from Pinus albicaulis, assembly GCA_034641835.2. Classification (NCBI taxonomy): domain Eukaryota; kingdom Viridiplantae; phylum Streptophyta; class Pinopsida; order Pinales; family Pinaceae; genus Pinus; species Pinus albicaulis. The sequence continues at coordinate 457,517,209 of CM076582.1, read as the reverse complement.
ATCTGAATCACAAGGAACTTGGCGAAAGAACACGGTGCAAATTTGGAAAATACAAAAAAAGTAGTAGGAAGGAAATCTACAAAGCAGCAGCTAGAAGAAAATGCCCAAAAGGAGATAGCTCTAGGAACAAAAAACCCCATTGAAACATATATTCTAGGGCATAATACTAAAGACTCGGGACAAAAGAATCAAGGAGGAAAGGCAAGTTCCCACTCTGCTTTTCTAAAATGATGAAAGCCCTCTCATGGAACTGCAGGGGTTTGGGGTAGCCCTCCAAAATAGCAGCCCTAAGAGACCTTTTAAATCTAGAAAAGGCTGACATTATTCTCCTGTGCGAAACTAAGCAGGGATAATTTGAGATGAATTCTACAATAAGAAAATTCAAGGATTATGGGGGTACCCAAACTGAATCTAGGGGTGCCTCAGGTGGGTTGGCCACCTTTTGGAACTGCACCACATGGAAGAAAAATAATTCAGTAGAAACTCAGAACTAGATTAAAGAAGAGTTGCAAAACAAAAAATATCACAAGGAAATCATCTTCTACAACGTTTATGGCCCTAATCACTATAGGGACAAAGAGCTCTGCCGGAACAACCTCAAATCAGATATAGATAGTGAAGATAGCAACAATATTGTCATTGGGGGAGACCTCAATCTAATCCTCCATGCAAATTTAAAAAAGGGAGGTTGTTTTAACCTAGATCCCTCCAGAGATCAGCTAGAAACCATCATGCAAGACAACTATTTGGTCGACATTGCTCCAAAAAACTGCAGATATACTTGGAGAAATAGAAGGATAGGTAAAGGGAATATTATGGAGTGCCTTGATATATTTTTAGTTGTTGTCCCTCTCCTCTCACACTTATCCATCACTTCCTCCAATGTTCTTCCCTTTTCGGCCTCCGATCACTACCCCATCACCCTCAATCTTGCAAACCATCACTCTCTCGGCCCCATTCCCTTCAAATACAACCCCCTCTGGAATGATATCCCTAAGGTTAGGCAATTGATTCACATTTCTTGGCCGCAGCATATTGAAGGGTCCCCCTCCTTCATCTGGGAAGCAAAATTAAAGAAAACCAAAATGGCCCTGAAGGAATGTGCCAAACTGCATTATAAGGAACCTGAAAAATCCAAGCTTGAAGTTAAAACCAAGCTAGACGTTATCCATAGCCGCATCGAAATCTAAGGCCTCAATCAAGAATACTCCAATCATGAAAAAAACCTTTACTAACAACTATATAGAATCAATAGGAAAGAAGAAGAGAAGTGGCGAATCAAATCCATAAATTTGTGGCTCCAAGCAGGGGACAAGAACACCTCTTTTTTTCACAAACAAGCCATTGTCTGCAAGTCTAGAAACAACATCTCTTCAATCATAGACACAAATGGTAAAATTCAGACAGACCAAGATTACATCAAATTTGCAGCCACCATGCACTATAAAGCTCTTCTAACTGAAACAAAAAACCTGGAAGACTACTCATATCTATTACAACACCTTCCAGATATGATCATAGAGGAGATGAACAACTCCCTCAATAAAGAGATAGATGAGGAAGAAATCAAGCATGCAATTTGGTCCTTGCACCCAGATAAGACACCCAGGCCAGATGGGTTCTCTATCATCTTTTATAGAAATCATTGGGATCTTATAAAAAAGGATTTGGTCAAAATGATACAATGGGTCCAAAGGAAGAAGAAAATTGGGAGCTATACCAACTCTACTTTCCTTGCCCTTATCCCCAAAGAAAACTGCCCCTCCTCCTTCTCTCGTTTTAGACCCATCTAGCTCTGCAACTCCTCCTACAAACTCATTACTAAAATCCTTGCCATGCACCTCAAGCATTTTCTCCATAGCCTCATCTTTGAAAATCAAGGAGGATTTATTTCTCAAAGACAAATCTCTGACTCAATTCTCCCCGTCCAGGAAGCTATTCACTCTAGTACCACTCGCAAGGAAAAAGGCTTTATCCTCAATCTTGACTTGGCCAATGCCTTTGATAGGGTCAGGCATTCCTATCTTATCTTTGTCCTCCAAAAATGGGCTTTGACCCGAATTTTATCTCCCTAGTTAATGCTTGCATCTCCAATCCTTGGGTCTCCCCCCTTATTAATGGAAGACCAACTCCATCCTTTCAATCATATCATGGTCTCAGATAGGGCTGCCCTCTATCTCCTTATCTCTTTATCCTTGTGGTGGAATCCTTCAGTAGGGCCTTCGACCATATGCGGCGTGCTAGTCTTATCACCGGAATCAAATTTGGCAATGGTGTTAAAAATATAAATCACTCACAATTTTTTGATGACACTCTCTTGATGGGAGGCACATCCAACATAATAGCTCGAAGATTCGAATCCATCCTGGAGAAATTCATGCTATATTCTGGAGGTTTGGTCAACTTTCAAAAAAGATGCATATATGGTTGGAATGTCACCACTCAAACTATCGACAACATTGCACATATTTTGGGGGTCCTCTACAAATTAAATTGGGACCACTTCACTTACTTGGGAATGCTTGTTAGTGCTACTCCTTTAAATTCTGAAGTTTGAGACATTCTCATAGACAACATGAAGAGAAAATTTCAACAATGGGGCTCCTCTTGGCTAAACCTTGTAGGGTGCATTGTTCTCCTCAAATATGGCCTCTCTTCACTGCCTTTGTATCAATTTACTCTCCTTTAAGCCCCTACTAGCATTCATCACAAATTTGAAGCTATCCTCAGGCACTTTCTCTGGCAGGGAGGAAAAAATGAGCAGAAAAAATACAACCTTGTCAAATGGAGATAGGTTATACAAAACTACAATCATGGAGGGATAGGATTTCTCTCTCCCAAGCTCTTGAATAATGCTTTTGGTGGGAATATTGTTTGGAGGTTAATTAGTGGGCAACAAGCGTGGTGGAGGAGAGTCTTGGAATCCAAGTATCTCAACTCTTTCTAGCAACATCTTTTTGAGAAAGACATCCCTAATAGACCCTGCTCTAAAATCTGGGCACTCTGCAAGAAAACCATTCCTTTCTTTCCCAAAAACCTTTCCAAAGTTCCAATTGGGGGCAGTAGCATCAACATCGGAAAAGAAAAAATCATGGGCCATCCTCCTCTTCTAGACAGACCTAATACCCACAACATCCTCTCTTATCTCTATAACCAGGGCCTAAATCTCTTAAGTCACATTTCTAAATGGGACAACCACTGCCAAATTTGGACTGGTTGGCTCTTCCCCACTATCTCCGCTCACTCAGAGGCTGACCTCTACAACCTTCAAAATCTCCTTCATGGCACTTCTCCTTTTAAAAAATATGGCATGGATTGCTTTCATTGGGACCCCTCTACCATTGCATACACCATCAAATCTGCCTACAGTCATCTCTGTAGTGACAACTACCCCTCACCTATCTGGCCCATTTGGGAAACAATGTGGAAATTGGAAGCCATTCCCAAGATCAATATCTTCATATGGACTCTTCTTAAAGGGAAACTCCTCACTGTAGAAAATCTTCAAAAAAGAGGTGTGCTTGGCCCTTATAGATGCCCCAACTGCTTCGGGGCTGAGGAGACAGCATCTCATCTCTTCTTAGGGTGCCCATTTGCAGCTCGTTGTTGGACTAATCTAAATCCTTTTTATTAGCCACATTGGGACCAGAATAACTCTATTTTGGAGGCAATCCAAACCTGGAAGAGAAACTACCCATGGGGGAAAAAAGAGAGAAACATATCAAGAAGGGTCTGGGACACTTTTCCCTATGTCCTAATATGGAATATTTGGCTCTCAAGGAACAGAATGATATTCAGCAACAAAGAGCCCTCATGTAGGAAGGTCTGCAGCAAAGCTTGGAGCTTAATGTTTGAAACAATAACCTCTAAGAACAACAACAAAATTGACATCAGAAATATTTTTGTAGAGGAAAGGGACTTCCTTGGAAATCTCCTAATCAATCTCAGCACTCATAGGCCCCCCTGTCAACATCCCCTTCGAACTTCTTCTAACTAGAACATCCAGCTCAATGACAAAGAATTTGTTGAATGGATGGACAGATGTGCAAGGCTCACTCTATTTTTTGACGGCACATCTAAATCAAATCCGAGCATAGCAGATGCTGGAGGCATCATAAAATATGGAAATGGCAGAAGTTCAGTATCTTTTCAATGGGGTCTTGGCTCCCTCTCCAACAATAAAGTGTAAGCCTACGCCCTCCTCCAAGGCCTTTATTAGTTGAAGGCTCTCAACATCTCTAATGCAATGGTTATTGGGGATTCCTCCATCATCATCAATATGATGATTCCTGACCATCCTATAAGAAATATGGATCTGCATCGAATCATTAGTAGATTCCGCAACCTCTCAAAAGACATGGAAGGAATCACCTACTACCACATATTTCGAAAGAACAACAAAGATGCAGAGACTCTCACAAATAAATCTTGTGCTCACTCCTCTGGCCAAATATTTTGCAATAATGATCTTCATTACATGCATCTTCCATGATCTGGACAAATCCAATTTCCAAGCATCCTTGGATTCACTCCCCTAACCAATATGAAATTTGCAGGCTCCTTTGTATCACCTCCCTCATCTTCCCCGTGATTTTATTCCCTCAGGTCTCCCTCCCACCTGTCCCTTCCTCCCCACACTATCGTATTTATCTATTTTCCCTTCCTATCCTTATGCATCCTCGTTCTTCTCTCGCTGCTCCATTTTTTTTTTGTTTGCTCTATCTATTGTGATTTCATTGCGCTCCTCCTATTGTGCCCACAGAGCAGTGCCTCACCCTCCCCTTATCGTGCTAGCCTCCTGGACCTCGCTCCCTTCACTGCTCCTACCTTATCCTTTACCCCCTCTTATCTTCTCCCGCATATCACTCCCCTTCTCCCCCTGCTTTGCGTCCTTTGTTGTTCCTCCCTTCCTCTTTTTTCCCCTCCCTTATCTGCCCTCCCTCTCCTCTATATGGCTCGCAGTGAGGACTGTTTCCACTGTGCTGACTTGCAGGCGTAGCTGGAGAAGATCCATGCTCACCAGAAGATTCTCAATGAAAAGTGTTAGTATGAATCTTTCATCGTAAAATATAACTGTAGCTACGCATAAAAAATAGCCCTAATATCGATTATGGCTGCAAAATATCTTTAAGTTTGATGCACAAATTCAGATCTAAGCACAAAAGACATTAAGCAAATAAAATATAATATGGCTCCATGCATCCAATAGACAAGAAAAGAACAATGTAATTAAAAGAATTTTATATTATATTAAAGAATGGGGCACCTGAGAGGAAAATAAGAAAGGTGTTTTCCAGTTCTCCTCAGTGGGATGGGTTCTTGGAAGTCCTCAGTGTTTCAGATCTAAAATTCCTCTCTCTTATTGGTGTAGAAAAACAAACATAGAACTCAATGGGAGTTCACAAAGCAAAAATGGAAAAATGGTGACCAAGAGTAGATCCAGAGTGATATAATGCAATGGAGGTGACTAATGAATGGGGAAAACCCTTCTATTTATAACAAAATATTGGGGTGTTCTACGACTTAGTGCATGAATAAAATATTATTAATAAAATTCTAGAATCACCCTTTATGAATATTTTATTATATTTGTTGGAGGGAAAAGGTCTTTTGACTTGGGTCAATTATTTTTATTTATGAATAATAAATAAATAAATGATTTATTTATTATTTTAGGGAGATGATGGGGATATAATTAAATAAATAATGATTTATTTAATTATTTAAAAATGATTTAGTCAAATTTAACTAGGAATATTATTAAATAATGGTTTAAATAATTTATTCCTGGGAAATAATTAAATAAATAACAGTTTATTTAATTAATTTCCTTGTTTTGGGTTAAATATGACCAGGAAATATGGACAAATGTTATTTGACATGGTGAAAGCAATTTTACTTAGGGTAAAATTGGTCTTACATAGTGTACTTGGGTTCATCTAATGATAATGAGTTAGATGACCAAAAAATTGGTGTAACATATTGCCCCCCAACGTACGAGTGTTAGGAGCAAATCGTATGACCGAAGTACGTTGTAAGAACTCAATCACTAGGTATCAAGAGGGAAGTGAGAGAGAGGAATGTAAGGTTGTCTTAATGTGCTAAAGGACTAGACCCGGAGGAGACGAGATTTACAGGTGCAACAAGTCTCTAGGTGATGAAGTGGTACCAGTGTTAAAGGCGGTGGGGGAGGCATACCTATGCCCGCCGAGACAATAGTACACAGAATAAGGCACTCGGAAAACCACGGAATGCAATAATGAAGCATGTGTTGGCTTAAACATGAGCAAGAGAAAGAAAATGATGAATCCCACGTACATATGATGCCTGGAATAACCGTCAGGACTTATACAAGGAGATTTTAGTACATGAGATACAAATACACCCAAATGCCCCCTACACATGGGGAAGGGCTCACAAAATCTGACTAATACATGCAAATCGAAGAGGCGCTGCAAGCGGTTGAAGCCGATATCATCAAATGAGAGGAGTTGCATCAAGGGTGGAGATGAAGAAGTCATCCGGGCATGTGGGGGGCTACCTATAGGGCCACCCCCTCATGAGGGTTGAGACATCTCACACACGCCCGGGAATCACGAATAGTTGTTGCTGCATCACTGGACCATCAAGTGTATAGATCACGATCATGCTGAGAAGAGCTCGAACCAAGGTACACTACCCCCAAGACCTAGCTTCTGGAGTAAATGAGCTGATGTCGACATAAGTAGGTCCGCCATAGGTGAGGCAATAAGGGAACCCCAACTAAGGCACGAGGTAAAATAGTAGAGCGACGGACAAGTAGACACTGATGATGATGGTGGAATGAGGGATACGGAGGAGCGGTTGGACGACTTCCCTTGTTAGAGCATAAAGGGCATAAATGGCTTGGCAGCGACTGACAAAATATCATGAGGGATAGGGGACAAGGGTACTGAAGGCCATAATGTGCGACAAGAGAGAGGGACTAAGAAAGAAAGGATGGAGGACTATAGCGGGATACAAAGGGACTTGGGATAGACTCCATAAATGCGATGATGAATCAAATCGGATGCTCTAAACAAGGGTGACTCGATGGTGCTACCACACAGTGATGTTCCAATGGGGGACCATAAAAACATGAGTACAATAGGGTATCTCATGACGAAAATCAACACGAACAAAGACATGTAAGGAGGCAAAGTGGTGCCCCAAGTACGAGTGTTGTAAGTGAAGAAATTCGATTTGGAGGAGAGATGAATAGATCCTTCGTGGATACAATGTGTCCTCATGAAGTATCAAGGTACTAAAAACTAACAGGTACCCATAGCTCATGGACAGGCCAGGTCGCACTTTTTGGGGTCTGTTCTGCGACCTGGGTAGCAGGTACTGGGCAGAAAACTACGACTTATCCCAGGAAATGACCTGAAAAGTGCGACCTGTCAGAGAAAGGGGGTTTCAGCGCTATTTTTGGCGGATATCTGGGATTTGTATGGTTGAGGGGCTTGGGTGCCCCCAAGCATGTTGTGGTCATGCCAAAATGTATGTAGGAAAAGGGGGATCTAAACACATTTTAATGATGTGGTGCACCATTTGTTTTTGTTATGCTTATGCAGCTTGAGAAAGGAAATGGAGGATTACCAATATCTTGTAGTACTACATATATGAATTAAATGGACTTTAATTTTCTGGGTTGGCATACACGGTGTCACTATCCCAAAAAGAGGATTTGGAGATAATGAACTAATGCTCTCTTAGAAAACTGATAGATTGGTCAACAACAATGTCTAAGAAACTGGCTTGTTGATGGAATATGAAGGAACGATAAGGGGTATCATCCCTAGAGTGATCTGAAGTGATATGGGACTCTAGAGGTTATTCGAAATGTGGAAGAATAATGGTACTAAAATCGGCACGAGAAGATACACTAGGAGAATTGTGGAGAATTGCTGCTCTTGGTCTCTCAAATATGGGTGCCCCCTTACTCAAACATTGGGTTTCAATGGAATGGCCAAAAGGTGTATGTGGTGTGAACGCATGGGGTCGGTGTAAGGGGGAATAGATAAAGTCAAGGGAGATGATTCCTTCCATAATTTCATCATCGTGATAGAAGCTGGGGCGACTGGTGGAAGAAAGACCACCGGATGCAGCGAAGCTACCTAACTCATCTTCATGAGAAGATAGGTTCACATGCGCATCGTCACGAGGGGTGACCGAAGAGTAGGCAGATAAAGGATCTACCGATGTTGAGCCCAAGGTGATCACGGAAGGAAGGTCAAGCGAAACAACAGGGGAGGATTCAGAGGGAATGTTCCCCGAGGGTCTCATGGATGATGATAGGTAGAAAATGGTGGATGAAGGCTCCGTCATCGTGACATCAGGAGGGGGAATGTCAATGGGAGCAGTCATGTCTGGTAGTTCTGCCGAAGCAAAGCGCGCAAATAGGGGAGAGGTGGACTCGTTGCTCTTGGCCTCGATTTGGAAGACCGTGGCTAGAAAGGAGCGGAAGTCGTCGAGGCAGGGACAAAGGTGGGTGTAATGGCCATGGATATCACACAAAGCACAGGGGTGGTTGGTGTGAATAGTCTTGGGGTTCTTGGCCGTAGTCGCGAAAGGAATAAAGGCTTCCGGGACCGTGGACTCAGGGAATGCGACGTTAACCATGGGCTTGAGATGAGGCAGTTCAGGACAGGTATGGGTGGCGTGGCTAAAAACATCACACAAAGCACATTGGATGGTATGCTTTGGAGGTCGAGGAGGGGCAGGGTTTTTCGGGGCAGCCTTGTCCTTTGATGCTCCCTTGTGAGCTTTGCCATTCTTACCCGAAGCGGTCGCAACAGGAGGTGGGTCCTATTGAGGTGACTAAGGCACTGTTGCAGCAGGAGAAGTCATGGGGACCGGTTGAACCGGGGTCAAAGAAAGATAAGGTTTGGGTTGACCAGGCGAGGTAGCGGCTGGAGGGTCAAGGTACCAGACGGGAATCCCAAGGGTCAGGTTAGGAAGAGAGAGGGTTCCCATGAGAGGTACCGTGTACAGTCCTGGTGGGGGAGCTAGGAAAGGTATCTGACCAGCGGAGTAATGCCCAGGAGGGATGGATCCAAGATGGTTGAGACCTGGTGGAACCGACCCAGGAGGGTAGAGAGGCGCAGGGGTATTAGCAGTGGGGGAAGGGTCAGAAGGGAGAGATTCGGCTGGCTGAGGGGAATGGCTAGGAGCAGGTTGCAGTGGGCGAGATTGAGGTTGCTGAATAGCCAAAGAGGGCTGCTTAAGGTTGGCCCAGGACAATTTCATCATGCAAACATTCGCCAAGATGGGATCAGAGACAGAAGGAGGGGGAGGACCTGGGAAAGTTCCAAGCAAGGAGGAGTCTTTGTAGATTCCTGGGCAAACAATGGTCAAATAATCAACAGCTTGCTTGTTGGTGACAACAGAGATGGTGGACTCAGGGGAAGTCTGAGATTTTGGTTCATGATACGTCAACTGGTCGATGGTGACAATCTTTCCATTATGCACGAAAACATCTTGCAGTGGACTGCGGATGGGATGATGGACATGGCATAGGTGTAACTATGCCCTAAAAAAATGTTATAGTCAAGAGGGGCGTCGATAACTTCAATGTCAACACAAAAAGTCTTGCCCGCAAGGGTGATAGGACAGTTACGGAAGAGGCCAATGGGCTAGGAGGCATGGCCATCCCATGCACGAAGGGTGATTGTGGAAGGGGCCAGCTCAGGAGATCCAAGTTGTTTCCAAACCGAAGCGGACATTACATAGGTGGATGCCCCCTCGTCAATGATGCACCAGGAAATGTTAGTGTTTCAAATTTTGAATGAGATTTGGAAAGCTATGGAAGCAGGAAGAGGAGGAGACTCTGACTGATGGGCATCGAAAACAATCAATTGGTCATCTGCTGGATCTACAGCGCCCAGGGCATATAGTAGAGATTTTCTTTGGGAGGGGCACGACTGGAGGAGTTCCAGCGTTGAAATGGCAACAGGAGATTGGGCCAGCTCATCTACTATGCTAAAAAAATGGGCAGCTCGGTCAGAAGCAACATTTCAGCGTAATGGTCCCTTAGGAATCTTGGTATGAACCTCGGCGTTGGGTAGAAGGATATGCATGGGACCATTAGTTGTTGAAAGAGGCTCTGTAGAACCTGAAGAGGGTGACTCGGGGACAAATGGAGCAGGAGGCTGGGGGTGTGGACGGGACTGAGTGTGAAGGTTAAGATCGACGATTATAGGTTGGTCAGAGTTCATCATGAGGATCTGGTAATCAGAGGTACCAGATGGAGGAGGTTGAGTGGTTACCGGTCCGTGAGGTGGTTGGGTAGCCACGAAGCATTGCTGCGAGAAAGGATTGGTCGCGCTATGTTGGGCATACACCTACCCCTGAGGGGGTGGTGGCTACTGTTGCAGGGGTTGAGAAGACAAGGGAGGCGGGGGTGCTAATTTTGGAGGAGTTGGAGCACTAGGCTGCGGATATGGATGATAATGAGGCTGGGTAACAGTGTGGTAAATAGGGGGTTGGGAAGAAAGAGGAGGCATGCCGGATCCTGGATGCGTGCTACCGGGAGGGGGAGAAGTGCAGGAAGTGGTGCCCCCTCCCCCAAGAAAACCATTGCTCATGGGAGGTTGAGCGGAGGGATGGGAGATAGCTCCAAAAATACTGTCGGTGGCATGAGGTGCCCCGGGGGCATGGGCATTATCAGGTCTGGGGAGATCAGGTAGAACAATATAAACATAACCCGTCTCAGCGTAGATCAGGTCATATTTTAACGCCATTTGGAGGACAGCTTCTTCATTTTGAGGAAAATGCGATGCGACATCTTTCTCGATAGGTGGCAAGAGAGATATAAGGAACCAGTCCATGTAGACATAGTCTTCGAAGGTAGGAGATTGACATAGGCTCTTTCCTCTCCGCCATTCCTGGACATGATCGGATAGGCGGGTGGTCGATGATTGATGAAAAGAAGTCAAAAGTTCGATACTAGTGTCATAACGAAGGGGAAGATGGAAGTAAGATAAAAAAGCCCAGGCAAGAATCGAAAATGTGGTATGAGAGGAAGTGGGCTGATCAACATACCACTTAGAAGCTTTGCCTGTAAGCGTGAGTTGGAACAATCTAAGATGGATGGAATCATCAGTAATGGAATGGGATGAAAACTACATGTGGAAAGATCAGATATGGTTTGAGGGATTTTCTCCAGCAAGGCCTTTGAACTTGGGAATGTCAGAGGGGAGCTTGGTTGGCATAGCAGGCCAACCAACATCGTGGCGGATAGGATCATTGATCAAATGATTTAAATCGGGGAGATTGAGGCCTTCCATGAAGGGGAGTAAGGGAGCAGTCAAGGGAGTTCCTGTGGCGGTGCCGCTAGTAACATTCCCAGCATTAGGGATGGGGTTGCCACTAGCATTAGGCCCTGGACCAGACATGGTGAAGGTAATAGGGGGAGAACCAAAAGTAGGGGGAGAAACCAAAGAATCAGAAGAGGAGTCAGAGTGTGGAATCGAGGGAGGACTAACTTGACGACGACGGGAAGGAGCAAGTCAACCAACCAGAAATTGAGGGTGAAGGCCAAGAAGTCTCTGGGATAAATGCCTTGGAGGCACAATGATGATGGGAAGAAGAAAAACCGACAAAGGTAGGGAGGTGCAAGATCAAGTGAGGTCAATGTCGAAACAAGGGCAGAGAGGTGCAGTGTCAATTGATTTTAAAGTCTTTGCCACGCAGTGTTAACTCGGCTCTTCTTCGCTTATGGTCAGTGTGTGGCGTGCGTTAATTTTAATTGCTTAAACCCAGACATTTTTGAGAGTAAAAGAAAAAGTGTGATGCGTAACTGAAAAGAAATATGCAGTAAATAAGACTGAAAGAACAGAAAATTAACAGCTAACAATGCATCAATCTAACCCAAGAAGGTGGGTCTCTTAAAACTAGTCTATAAGAGGGAAAGAATCTAATCAAATCACGCTAAAAGAGGCCAACAGATCTAAGGTCGGGAGGGACAGGGATCTAAAGGAGAAATCTGCTGAAAAGAGGTGCAAAAAACAACAAAAAGGCAGAGGCAAGGTTGTTGTTACAAAAAAGGGGATCAGCTAAAGGTAGGAGGGTCAAAGAGGTGACCCTAGAGATAAACCCAAACAAAACTATATGAGGTGTTTTGAAAGGGAAAAGAGCTGATATGTAGGGATCTGAAAATGAGGTATCAGATATGGCTGAAACTCTGAAAATTTAGACTCTTACAGCAGCTAAAAGTCTTCCACAACAAGTGGAGGGTACTGAAGCCCTAGGGGGCTAGATTCCTGCTTAGTTGAGTAAAACAGAGCAAGAATAGGTCTAAACGGGCGAAGACAGAGGTCAGACAACCCTAATAGAGGTTCAACAAAAACCCAGAAAAATTTCAGAAAAATTCCAGAGAAAAGTCCAGGTCGCAGTTTTTGGCCTATTTTTCGCTCAAGTCGTAGTTTTTGGGTTTTTTTCCGCAACCTGAAGCTCCAGGACGTAGTTTTTGGGCCCAAAAGTGTGACCTACACTTTCAGCACTCTCGGCGGCAGATTTCAGAAAAAAAATGTCGTCTCAGTTGCGGCTGATGTCTGTCACCTGTGCAATAGGGCCAGAAACACGTGAAAGTTAAAAATTTGAATGTTTGAGGGTTTTAGATGTGAAAAGCACCATAAAAATAGGAAAAAAAAGAAGATGGAAGAGAAACCCTAGGGTCTGAAACAACTGGATATGCAAGAATATATAAAACGACAGTGGTCGCAAAAGAAAACCTGTTTGGAGTCGCCAATTGTTAGTATGAATCTTTCGTCGTAAAATATCACTTTAGCTATGCATAACAAATAGCCCTAACATCGATTATGGCTGCAAAATATATTTAGGTTTGCTACACAAATTCAGATCTAAGCACAAAAGACATTAAGAAAATAAAATATAATATGGCTCCATGCATCCAATAGACAAGATAAGAACAATGTAATTAAAAGAATTTTATATTATGTTAAAGAATGGGGCACCTGAGAGGAAAACAAGAAAGGTGTTTTCCGGTTCTCCTCAGTGGGATGGGTTCTTGGAAGTCCTCAGTGTTTCAGATCTAAAATTCCTCTCTCTTATTGGTGTAGAAAAACAAACATAGAACTCAATGGGAGTTCACAAAGAAAAAATGTAAAAATGGTGACCAAGAGTAGATCTAGAGTGATCTAATGCAATGGAGGTGACTAATGAATGGGGAAAACCCTTCTATTTATAACAAAATATTGGGGTGTTCTAGGACTTGGTGCATGAATAAAATATTATTAATCAAATTCTAGAATCACCCCTTATGAATATTTTATTATATTTGTTGAAGGGAAAAGGTCTTTTGACTTGGGTCAATTCCTTTATTTATGAATAATAAATAAATAAATGATTTATTTATTATTTTAGGGAGATGATGGGGATATAATTAAATAAATAATGATTTATTTAATTATTTAAAAATGATTTAGTCAAATTTAACTAGGAATATTATTAAATAATGGTTTAAATAATTTATTCCTGGGAAATAATTAAATAAATAATGCTTTATTTAATTAATTTCCTTGTTTTTGGTTAAATATGACCAGGAAATATGGACAAATGTTATTTGACATGGTTAAAGCAATTTTACTTAGGGTAAAATTGGTCTTACATGGTGTACTTGGGTTCATCTAATGATAATGAGTTAGATGACCAAAAAATTCGTGTAACAAAAAGCAAAAATCAGATGTGAAAATCTTGGATGAAAGGCAACATGAAGATGCGAAATTTTTCCTCCATAGGGTAACCTCCCTTGAGCAGCAGTTTGACAACCTCTCCAACCAGTGTGCCCATGTTGAAGAATTAATTCAGATCCTCAAGTACATGATCGATAAACGCTCAGCCCCCAACTCCAGCTCTAACAATGTGAGAAATACATGCAATGAGTATAACACAAATGTCTCAACCAGACACCATATAAGCATCGAATGATCTTTGCCCCTCCTCTCAAAGCATGTATTTTAAGTTTGTCTTTTCTCTCTCACAGTTTGTCCACATAAATGCATTCTCTACATTCCAGTACTTTCTGAATTGCAGGAGCAAAGAAGATGTAACATTTTGTTTTAGTTACTTTCTTAGCTGCTCTGCAAAACTCTACTATGTAATCAAGGAAATTTTTCCTTCTCTTTTTTGAAATACAAATAGCATCTGACACTGTTAAAAAAAAAAATTGAAATTTAAAAATAATATTTTAAACTAACAAATTAAAAATAATAATAACAAAATAAATTCATGTATATCATAATTAAAATACTTTAAATAGTACTCTAATTTTATATAACATTATATAGATATAAAGTAATAAAAAATAAAAATAAAACAATTTACCTTTTAGTAGGAAGAATCAATTTACTTTTTACAACCAAGAAAACATGTAATTTTTTTACTACATAATTATTTTATTTCCAATATGGAGTGGATATACATTTTTTTTTAAATAACAATAATAAAGAAAAGTTTAGCATAGATTATAAGCCACCTTAAATGGATATAAACTAGCTCGAGTTGTGGGAAACAATGTCACATTTTTGGATAATAGTTATCATCATCAATGTCACATTTTTAGATTATCCTTATTATCATTTTTCACATCTATAACATCCATCTAGGTATTACTAAATATCAATGCATCTAATTGAATCTATCAAATGAGATTAGAAATCAAAATCTACACTAAAATTAATGCATCTAATGCAAGGAATCAAATAGGATTAGAAATAAACATCACACTCAAATCAATGCATCTATTGCAAGCAATAAAAAAATGATTAGAAAGAAACATCTACACTGAAATCAATGTATCTAGGGAAAACAATGAAATATGATTAAAAAACATCGTCTACATTAATGTCAATGCATTTAGTGCAAGAAATATTCTTCCCTCTCTCCCCCCTCAATCTAATATTGTAAAATATTTTAATAATGTACAACCTCAATATTAACAACATCTAATCAATGTAATGCAAGAAATCAAATAGGATTAGAAAAAAACATCTACAATAAAATATATGCATCCAATGCAAGAAATCAAATAAGATTAGAAATCAACATCTATACTCAAATCAATGCAACTAGTGCAAGTAATCAAATATAATTAAAAATGAACATACACATTGAAATCAATGCATCTAGTTCAATCAATTATAAATAGTTAGAAATCATCATCTACACTAAAATAAATGCTTCTAGAGCAAGCAATCAAATGGGATTAGAAATCAACATCTACACTGAAATCAATTCTCTAGCGCAATCAATCAAATATTATTACAACTATACTCAAATAAATACATCAAGTGCACGCAATCAAATAGGATTAGAAATCATAATCTACACTAAAATCAATGCATCTACTGCAAGAAATCTTCTTCCCTCTATCCCACCTCCATCTATATCTATATCTCTCTCCATCTCTCCTTATTTATCACTCTATCTCATCCCTCCCTAACATACCCGATCTCTCTCCATATCTATCTATCTCTTACTCCCTCTTTCTATCTCTCTCTTCACCTCCCATTTATATCAATTTATATTTGTATCTCACTCTACATCTCCTTTGTATCTCAATTTCACCCCCGAAACATACACACTCTTTCTCCATATTTATCTATATCTCCCTCCCTCTATATCTCTTTTCCCCTTCTCTCCCTCTCTCCCCATTTTATCTCTCTTCCCTCCTACTCTCATCTCTCCCTCTCTCTCCATCTCCCTTATCACTCCCTCTATCTCTCTCTCCACCTTTCTCTATCTATGTATTTCTTCTTACCTCTCTCTCTCTCACCCTCCAACTCCATCCTTTTCTCCCTCCCTCTCTCCTTCCCTCTCTCATGTCGTGTCTCTCTTCCTTCCTCTATCTCCCTTTCTCTCCCACCTCCCTATGTCTTCCCCTCCATTATCTCTCTTTTCTCTCCAATTGTATCACTATATCCCTCCCCCTTCCTTCCATCTCTCTTTATTTATCTCTATATGCCACCCAAAAACATATACGCTCTCTCTTCATCTCTACCTTGTCACTCCCTATCTCTCTCCTCTTACAACTCTCTGTGTCTTTCTTCTTCACTCCATCTCTCTCTCCCTTCCTCTCTCATCCTATATCTCATTTCCTCTCTTTGGTCCTCCCCTTCTCTCCTTTTATCTCCTAACTCCCTCTCTTTCCCCCCATCTATGTAACACCATTTTTTTAATTCAATTATTGGTAAACAAACTTGTTATGAAACATTTTGAATGTGCAGCGAATAAGGATATTCGTTAACACTAATTTCATACATAATATTTTGTATTTTCAATAAAGGAGATTAAATTAATAAATTACCTTGACTAAAAGAAGAAAGTAACTAATTGGTAAATAATTCCAAGAACCAAGGCAAAGAGGAGGGAGACATTTCGAAAAATTATCTTCCAAAAAGGATTTAGAGGAAAATCCTAAGGTGGAACAAGGTTTTGTGCAGAAGGGAACCTTCCAAAAAGGATTTAGAGGAAAATCCTAAGGTGGAACAGGGTTCTTCATAGAAGGGAATTAGGAAGTATAACCAACAGAATTTTGCTACGAGTTGTCAAGAGTTGGGAGGAAAACTAGTGGAGCTCAAGGATTCCCAGGTGAAGTAGAGACTGGACTTTTATCATGAGGCCTCACTTCCTGTCTCAGAGAAACTCCTAGTCCTGGTGTGGAGCCGAGGGGAGTGGACGACGTAATTGCCTCGCTTAAGGTTGGGAGGATGCCAGTTATTGAAAAATAATCTTCTCGAAATATGTATTTATAAATGTTGGGTCTTTTGGACTTAACCAAATTTCCTTACTGTATTATAATTATGTTAATTGTTATTGGTAGGATTTCTGCAAGGTTAAAACACGTACATATTTATTTGTGCTAGAATTTATTGAGCAGGATACTGTAGACCCATTTATTGAAATTAAATTCCATGGTTAAATATATTACAATATGCTATATGATGTAAGCTACATGATGCAATTTATTGTTAAAATCCAGATACTGAATGACAAATATAGATATTCAAAGCCAACATAAGGCTAAGAGAAAACACATTAATAGATTTTACCATAGATGATTATACAATTTGCAGAATTAAGAATTATTGACTATAAGAAAATTCTGGATTTACCTTACGGGAAAAACATTAGATTCATATACCCTATATTAAGAAAAAAAAACTCAAAAAATAAATATAAAGACATCTATATTGGAACCATGTAGGTTTTGGCCTGCAGGTTTAGAACCCGAACACCCAGAAACCAGGATTTAGGCTCATTTCCCTTGAGCCAGCGCTTGAAGGGCCGAATGGCATAATGGGAAGCTACAAAACATATACATTTCATTAAAGTTATAATCGCGTAATAGGAAAACAAGAACGATAAAAAATCAATATTTTTTGCATGTGGGACAAAAAAAGCCTATATATGTTTACAATGGCTTCAATGTGCATTTTTCTAGACACACACACAAAGATATATATATATATATATATATATATATATATCTTTGTGTGTGTGTCTGGACAAATGCACATTGAAGCCATTGTAAACATAAACCTGGTTAAACATGTAAACCTTATCAGACTTTGGTATTCATTAGAAAACAATATTGATACACCACAAAAACTATGTAACTAGCAAAGAAGATGAAAGCAAAAATATGAAGAGTTTAATAGATAATTCGGAGGAGGAAAAACTTTAAATAAGTCCAAACTAAATTCATAAATCCAAGGAACTTTCTCAGCAATCAGAATTAATACATTTCCATTATTGAATCGAAATTATGTTTGCCTCTTCCTAACATTTAGAATATCTGTTGAGATTCAAAAAGATGATGATCCTAGTGAGAATTAAGCACCTACACTAGGATGGTGCCTCAGGCTATTTTTAGTTGTAAGTCTATTTTTAGAACAGATGAGCCAATTCTATTTATAGCGGGAGTCTATTTAAAGATGGTGAGAAAATTCTATTTATAGATGATGTTCTATTTTTAGATGTATGTGCGAAGTCTAATTATAGATCGCATTTCTAATTATAGATGAATGTCGACTATTATTATCCCTTAAGAACAGTTGGACAACAAATATTAATCTATTCTCATGGAGCACTTGAAATCAGTTAACTGAAGTGGAAAACCAGTTAGCTGAAGCAATTTTGAGTTCAAAGGCTAGTTGGTGGGACATGAAAGTGGACTTAGTTGTAACTGAGTGATTCTAAGTTGTAACAGAGTTGGATGTTAGTTATGTGAGTTGTAAAGAAGTTTAACTTAGTTAAGTGAGTCAAACTCAGTTTTTTTAGTTATAACTGAACATACACTAGTGAGAGATCAGTGAATTAATTATTTAATTAATTCACAAATGGTGGTATCACATGCAACTGAAGATTTACTATTGTTAACTACATGCATGTAAGATCTAGTGGAGACCCAGTTGAGAGATTGGTGAAAGGGACCGTTTGACTATAAGTTGTGATATTAGTGGGTGCACTCATGTAACCAAACACAAATTGGAGATGCCAATGAGGATTGTGCATTCAAGGCAAGAAGGTCTCATTCATTCAGGGATTGCGTAGTGGAAGCAGGCTATGTGGAGGCAGTAAATTGGCACATGTATTTGCCAATTTTTATATGACAGTGTGAGACGATTGTATATTGTACTGAGAGCTATTGGATTATATTTTTGTATGATATTGTTTCATGATACATGATATATACATAATATATGATAGTGGGGTTTTTAGCTTTATGCTTTCCCAGTAAAAACATTTGTGTTATGTGTAATCGATCTTTCTTCATGTGTTTGCAATTGGTGATCATGTTTTAAATTACAAAAGAATTTTTGTAGAACAAATTATATATTTAAAAGTGACATATAATTGTTATATCAGGAGAATCCAGGTAATACATAATTTGCATTAAAATTTCTACTTGATATCAAAGCACAGAAGATTGCAATTTTGAAGCAGGAGCTGAGTTTGTTGGTGGAAACAATTCAAATTTCCTGGAAGAATTTCTTGGTGCGACAATTGAGTAAACATCGAAATGGATTTCAATGGCTTGTGGCTAGAGTATGCACTCGAGGGCAGTGTGAACTAAATTTCCTGGAAGGA
The DNA here is from genome assembly GCA_034641835.2 of Pinus albicaulis. Lineage (NCBI taxonomy): Eukaryota > Viridiplantae > Streptophyta > Pinopsida > Pinales > Pinaceae > Pinus > Pinus albicaulis. Next base: position 457,498,078 of record CM076582.1, on the reverse strand, counting down.
CATGATGGAGGAAGTGCTTGAAGATAATGTTTTGAAGCAATTCATCAATAATGATGTTCCTAAGCCCACTTCAATGGATTTTGCATTACTTGATGCATGGAAAAAGAAAGTAGGGAAGGTGAGAAGGATTCTGTTGGAAGGTGTATGAGACCACATTGTCTCAAACATTCATGGGAAATCCACTCTATATCCTATGTGGAAGTCTTTGACAGATATTTTCCAAAGCAGCAAAGACCATAGGAAATTGGCGCCGAAAAATAAACTCAGAAATATCAAGATGGAAAAGGGCAACAATATTCCAAAGTATCTCACAAAGTTTTTCCAATGTTGGGATGAACTAGGGAGTGTGAGAATAATTTTTTCTGATGATGATTTGGTGAGCTTGGCTCTCTTGGGACTTCATAAGAGTTGGCACAGTTATGAAGACTCTGTCAACGGATCAAAAAAATTGTCGGATTGCAAATGATTGTGGTCAGATATGGTGCAGGAGGAACACCAGAGATGGCTCTTCATCAAAGCATGATGATGAAGAGGATTGTGTTTTGGCTGCCAAGGAAAGGAAAGGGAAGGGGAATAATTCCATTCAAAATCTGAGTCTAAAGGCAAGAAGCTGGATTTGTCCAAGTTGAAGTGTTTTCACTGTCATGAACATGGGCATCTCTCCACTAATTGCCCACAAAAGAAGAAGAACAAGAAGGTTGCTGGAGCTGCAACTAGTGAGGTCCTTGCCTCAAAATTTGAACTTGATTTTTCCTTGATCACATTCTTGGTATCAAGTGCATTGGGATTAGGGTGGTATCTTGATAGTGGTTCTTCCATCCACATGACGGGAGATTAGGAGCTTTTCATTGATGTGGAGGAGAAATATCTCCAAATGCATATAGATATGGGCGACAATGGATGATACAGTGCGAGAAGGATTGGTACCATTACCTTTGAGAGGGATTCAGGTAAACCATTTCAATTTAAAGATGTTATGCATGTTCCAGGTCTGAAGAAAAAATTGGTCTCAATCACGATGTTGGAGGACAGAGGCTATGATGTTGTTTTCAGCGATGGAAAATATTTCTTGAGACATAAAATAATGGGTCAAGCCAAGAGGATAGGGATTTGAGTTAAGAATCTTTACAAGCTAGAGGTAGATGGTTGAGCTGCCATTATGGGCAAGGTAGAAAAAGTGTTGAGCCGGGATGAGGGAAAATTATGGCATAGGCGATTAGACCATCTTCATCATGGAGCCTTGAAAGTCATGTAGCAAATATTTACTGGACTTCCAATGGGAACACTCGTTCAGTTAGATCAGTGCAATGGTTTCACCATGGGGAATTTTGTAAAGTCCATCTTTCATGAAAAGGAGAACCATGCTTCGGTGATCCTAGAGAGAGTTCACACAAACGTGTGTGGACCATTCTCAGTTGCTTCAACAGAAAAACACAGGTATTATGTTATTTTTTTATGACTTTTCTCGTAAATGCTGGATATTCTTGATGTAGAAGAAGGATGAAACATTCTCAAAGTTTTGTGAGTTTAAGGCATTGGTGGAGAAAAAGTCGAGGAAGCAAGTGAAGGCTCTGAGGAGTGATAATGGTGGAGAATACATCTCTAATGAATTCAAATACTTTTGCATCAAATAAGGAATTTGAAGAGAAATCATAGCACCTCATAACCCACAGCGAAATTGGGTTGCAGAGAGGAAGAAAAGAATGGTCCTAGGTGTAGCATGACCAATGCTACATGATCAGGGACTACCAATGCATTTGTGGGTGGAAACATGAAACACTGTGGTTTATGTGCAAAACCATTGTCCTCATAGAGTAATTGGCATGATTACACCTGAAGAAGCTTTCACTGGTAAGAAACTGGATGTTTATCGCTTTAATATTTTTGGCTCATTTGTTTATGTGCATGTGACCAAGAATGTCAGGAAGAATCTGGAGCCGACTGTTGAAGTTGGGATATTTTTGGGGTACATAGAAACACCCCATAATTATCGTGTGTATTTTCTTAACAATAAGATGATTGTTATGATATAAAATTTGATGAGGGGAAAGCCATGCGGTTGTCGCTTGAGAGGGAGCCAGACTTGCATGTGGAGGAGGAACTCTTGGTCCCCAAAGATGAGTATCTAGATGTGGATCAACCATAGGAGGAGGTTCATGGAGTGGATGAGTCCACTCACGCGGAGCTAAACATAAGAACTGGCAGAAGGCGTACCACAGAAGCTGATAGGCTGAGACTTGATGTTGCGCAGAATGTAGGAGCCCCTACTTCATAGCATAGACAAGGGCAGTCTCCTGACCGATTTACTGGATACATGGTTGTCACGAGAAAATGTATTGTGACTGAGCCATCTTCATTTCAGGAAGCAGTGTAGGAGCACACATGGGTAGATGCAATGGTCGAGGAGTATGACTCCATTGTCAGAAATAGTGCTTGGGAAATTGTTCCAAGGCCGGTTGATAAATCATTAGTAGGTTCAAGATGGATCTACAAGGTAAAGCGAGCTATTGATGGGAGTGTTGAGAAATACAAGGCTAGATTTGTGGCGAGGGGCTTCTCACAGATCAAGGGTATGGATTATGAAGAAACCTTTGCACCCGTCACACAATATTCTTCCATAATGACCATCCTTGATCTCTCAACACAGATGGGTTGGCACATTCATCATATGGATGTGAAGACTACGTTTCTCAATGGGATCATTGAGGAAGAAGTGTAAATTGAGCAGCCTAAAGGATTTGAGATCTTCAGTAGTGAGTCACATGTGTGCAGACTCAAAAGAGTGTTGTATGGGCTGAAGCAAGCACCCCGTTCTTGGTACACTCGGATCGACAGCTATTTCACTGGACTTGGCTTCACCAAGAGTGAGGTAGATGAAAACCTATAACAAATTGTGGTGGAGAGTAAGATTTTAATCATTTTTCTTTATGTTGATGATTTAATACTGACTTTTGATGAGAAACTAATACACTCATGTAAGGAGGACCTTGCAAAGGAGGTCGAGATGAAGGATATGAGCCTTGTTCATTATTTCTTTGGATTGGAAAGATGGCTGCGAGATGGTGAAATTTTAGTGTCTCAAGGCAAGTATGCAAGGGAGATACTGGGTAAGTTCCACATGGAGGGCTACAAACCCATGGATACTCCTCTTCCTCAAAACTGGAGGAAAGAAGATGCTACATCTGAAGAGGTGGTGGATTCTACTTTCTATCGGTAGTTAGTGGGTTCGATAATTTATTTAGTGAATACAAGATCAGACATATGCTATGTAGTGAACCAACTTAGTCAAGCGATGGTTAAGCCTACCAAGATCTTTTGGAAGGTAGGCAAGCATGTCCTGAGATACTTGAGGGGCACATCTAAGTATGGCTTGTGGTACAGACATATGGATGAGGTGAAGTTCCATGGATTCACAGATGCAGATTGGGAGTGCAGCCCAAGGGAAAGAAGGAGCATATCAAGGGGGATCTTCAATATTGGATCTACAATTTTTTCTTGGTACAAAAGGAAACAGAGATCCGTGGCACTCAGTTCAGTAGAAGTGGAATACATGGCAACAAGTCAAGCTGCAGGTGAGGCTATCTGGATGAAAAATATCCTTATCGGTTTGTTTGGTTATGATTTAGATCCTACAGTGATTCATTGTGATAATCATAGTTGCATTAAAATCTCAATTAATCATGTGTTTCATGATAGATCTAAGCGTATAGATATCTGGTATCATCATATCAGAGATTGTGTGAAGCAGAAGATCATGTTGCTTCAGTACATTCCTATGGAAGATCAGGATGTAGATATTCAGAAGAAGGCACCCACTAGGAGAAAATTTGAATACCATAGAGACAGGATCAGGGTGAAGGATAATCCCTTTCTTATTGAGAGGGAGTGTTGAGATTGAACAAGATGATGATCCTAGTGAAAATTAAGTGCCTACACTAGGATGGAGCCTCGGGCTATTTTTAGGTGTAAGTCTATTTTTAGAACGAATGAGCGAATTATATTTATAACTAAATTCTATTTATAGATGGTGAGAAAATTCTTTTTATAGATGATGTTCTATTTTTAGGTGTATGTGCGAAGTCTATTTATAGATTGCATGTCTGATTATAGATGCATGTCGACTATTATTATCCCTTAATAATAGTTGGACAATAAATATTAATCTATTCTCATGGAGCACTTGAAATCAGTTAACTGAAGTGGAAAACTAGTTAGTTGGAGGAATTTCAAGTTCAAAGGTTGGTTGGTGGCACATGCAAGTGGACGTGGTTGTAACTAAATGATTCAAAGTTGTAACAGAGTTGCATGTGTAGTTATGTGAGTTGTAAAGTAGTTTAGCTCAGTTAAGTGAGTTAAACTTAGTTGTGTTAGTTGTAACTGAACATACACTAGTGAGAGATCAGTGAATTAATGATTTAGTTAATTCACAATTAGTGGTCTCACATGCAACTAAATATTTACTACTGTTAAGTACATGCATGTCAGATGCAGTGGAGAACCAATTGAGAGATAGGTGAAAGGGAAAATTTGACTACCATTTGTGACATTAGTGGGTGCACTCATGCAACCACATGCACATTGGATATGCCAATGAGGATTGCGCAGCCAAGGAAAGCAGGATCTCATTCATTCAGGTATTGCGTAGTGGAGGCAGGTTATCTGGAGGTAGTAAATTGGCACATGTATTTTCCAATTTTGGTATGACAGTGTGAGACGATTGTATATTGTACTCAAAAATCTTGGATTATATTTTTTCATGATATTGTTTCATGATCCATGAAATATATATAATATATGATAGTGTGGTTTTCAGCTTTATGCTTTCCTGGTAAAAACATTTGTGTTATGTGTGATTGATCTTTCTTCATGTCTTTGAAATTGGCGATCGTGTTTTAAATTCCACAAGAATTTTTGTAGAAGTGATTATGTATTTAACAGTGGCATAAAATTTTTAGATCAGGAGAATCCAGACAATAAATAATTTGTATTAAAATTTCTACAATATCTACACAAAGCTAACGGATAGAGGGCCGCGCCCTGAAATAATACACTGCTTCAGCCTTAACAGAAATGTGCTCTTGATATAACACCACCGAGGATGTAATTTCATCCTAAAATTAAAACCCCTTGTCCCTACACGTGACATAAGGGTGGTGACGAATATCATTCAACTGAAAATAATAGCTAAAGCCTATAATACCAATGGCGTCAACAAGGATAGACTTACTGGTATTGAACTGAAGGGTCGTCGGAGTTCAGGTTGCCATTGAGAAAGATAATAACCAGCTCCGCGACTCTAATGAACCTGGAGTAGAAAACCGAAGGAGCGTTAAACCTCTATATCCCATAAGGGAAAAGAAAGCAACTGAGGAAAACCAACATTCTAAATAAAAATAATAAGAGAACCTTACATGTGTTGTAGAGCTAGAGGTTATAATTCCCTTCGCAGCTGAACATTCTTGTTAAGCATAACATTAACAATGCCTCTATGAGGTCGAGGGGACCATGTCAATCAGTTAAATATCAAACGAATTCGAAAAACCAGTTACATAAACAGCTGAGTGCAGGCCAGTGTATTACTGGGTAAATTGGGGAAAGATTTTTCCGCATGGAGGACAAGCTGATGTTGAGCATAAATTGAAGCAAGGTGCCAAAAATAACACCAGAGAAACCTATAGCAAAGAAGAATCACACATATGCAGAGATGAGATGCGGAGCAACGAAGGCCGAGAAAATGAGACTTTGACAGGAGGATAGGGAGGGCTGTTACCCTAACGACCCTTCCCAATTCCTACATTGTTGATCTTAGCCGAAGAAGCATCGAATATTAGGATTACACCATGGACATTCAAGAATTATGGTCGACAGCTGTGAAGGAGGATAGGTGGAGGGTCTCGTATCAAGGTTGGATGGTGAACAATTAATCCAATAACTAGATTCGTAATAACAATCATGAAAATCAAAGGAGTGAATTAATAGTCATGTACCGAGAAAATATGAAGTATTGTGATAACCTTATGAATTATTATATGGTTTTATTATTTCCAATGTGGATAATCCCATTGGGATTGATCCAGACATTAATGTGAATCTTCCCAATAGAAATACCTACATGACCCTTAGAAGCATAGCTAATTGATTTCATATGCTATTTTAGGGTTAACATAGACCCTCAGAATCCATCTATTGTTTATTTAATAGTGTAAACATAAAGGTATTATAGAAAATTAAATCTTATGTGCTACATGCAAGAAATCTCAAAAATATATGACAAAAAGCATGCTTAATAAGTTTCTTATGATATGGGAAGGAAAGAGGTAAGAGAATGTGTAATTCATAGCTAAAGGATTAATGTCTAAAGTAAAAAGTAATTTTTTTTTATAGTAGGTTGTATGGTTGTTACAAGTGGAATTAGAGTTTGGTTACACGCTGGGGCCAGTTGGGCCAACACAATATCATAATAGTGATCATTCTAACGTTTTATTTTTTATAAAGTTTAACATTGGAATGGTGAAAAGTACAGGAGCAAACCAACACTAAGTTGTCATGAGGAGGGGATATAGCCATCATGCACCAAGAAACACAGGGTAAACCCATATTATGACCAACCCTAAGGTTAGTCCTGGAATGTGGGTGTAGTTAAGTGTAGACCAGCACCAGAAAACAAGAAAATTTTTAGAAGAGCAGCAACGACACAATTACAGACAAAGATGCTCAAGGTCGCAATGACAATGAAAGGTTGATGAGAGAGCATGAAAGGATATTAAAATGTATATTAGATAGATATAATCAACCTAGTGGGAAACCTAACCCCAATAGGAATACTCAAGAAGAAGGAGAACAACGCCAAACAATGCACGATAAATTCAAAGGCAACCAAATGCCAAGAAGTAATAAAAGTCGAACATACAATGAGGTGAAATCAGGAAATGTGCTAGAACAACAGGAGTTGAAGAAACAAAAAGTGGAATTACAGGGTGAATTCTCGAAGATTAAGCCTCCCACGTCTGACACAGAGACTAAATAAATGGTAGAAGTTTGGATAATAAATATGAACAAGTACTTCCAGGTGTATGAATATAATAGTAAACTAAAAACGCGTTTGGACATTTACCAACCACGGGAGAAAGAGACATTGTGGTGGGAGGAGGTTAAGAATGTGCGTGGAGTGGAAGACCAAAATGTAACATGGGATGAGTTTCATCAATATTTCAAAGATAAGTATCTGACGAAACGTTTTTACAATGGGAAATCCTAAGATTTTCATTGTATAAAACTAGGTAAAATGTCTATGGATGAATTTGTTACAAAATTCACTTCATTATTACGATACATACCTTATTTGCAAGATGAGAAGGAAAAAGTGCAACAATTTTTGAGCAGCTTGCCCTTGCATATGAAAGAGAGGATTGCGTTTGTGAACCCCAAAAATATGGGTGAAGCGATAAGGAAACCGCAAATGTGCTATCAGCAATCAAAATCCAAAGGAGAAAATCGAAAAATTTAGTCGCCTCGAAAGGGACAGAAGATTTTTACCAGTAGTAGAAATAACATATCCGTGAATTATAAGAATTCTGCAAGGAATCCATTGAGTAAACATAATGGAAAGATTTAAAAAAAAACCAATTGGACTGGTGAGGAGGGACATACTGAAGCCTTTAGCAGACGCGACATTAGACAGTCTGAAAAACCTTCGTTGCAGTGTTGGAGATCTGGTGAGGCACACTACTTCAAAAACTGTCCTCGCCGAGGAGGGAATGAAGTGGCTGCAAATCTGCAAGAGGCATCGACTGTGGGGAGCGTAGCTTGTAATATACCCAAAATCAATGTTGCTATGGAGGATCGGCAAGCAGACTACCAGCCAACCATGATAGAGTTAGAAGGAAAGCTACAAACCCAATCTATTTCTATTCTAGTTGACCCTGGGGCTAGCTTGAGCTACATACACCCTAGTGTAGTTGAAAACCGTAAATTACAGAATCATAAATTAAAAAACCCTTGGTTAGTTTAGCTAGCTACAGGGGCAAGAAGGTGAGGCAATGCCAAAGTACCACATTATTAACCAGTGCATAACTGTAGAACTCAAAATCCTAACCATGGGATCATATGATATTTTATTGGGGATGGACTTGTTGGGGAAACAATGGTCTTTAGTAGACTGAAAAGATAAGTTCATTTATTTTGAATCAAATGATGGAACTCATCAAGAACTTCAGGGTATTAAAAATCCCTTATAGTTACGACCTATAACATCATCTCAGCTAAGAAAATTCATAATAAAGGGGTTTCAAGTCTATGAAATTCAAGTGGGATTCACCAACTCCAAAGATAAGACCATTATGTTGGAGAATATCCCTATTGTACAATAATTTCAAGACATATTCCCTGAGGAAATTCCAGGACTTCCACCAAAGAGGGATATAGATTTTACAATATAACTAATACTCGGAGCAGCACCTGTATCTTGAGCTCCATACAGGATGAGTGTGCCTGAATTAATAGAGTTGAAGATGAAATTGTAGGAGTTGATGGATAAAGGCTACATTCGGCCTAGTGTCTCCCCAACGGGAGCACCAATGTTGTTTGTGAAAAATAAAGATGGCACTATGCGCATGTGTATGGCCTATCGACAGCTCAACAAGTTGATTGTAAAAAAAAATTACCAATTACCGCACATAGATGACTTGTTCGACCAAGTCAAAGGGGCTAGCATGTTTTCCAAGATTGACTTAAGGTTAGGTTATCACCAGATCCAGATTGAGGATGAGGATATAAGCAAAACATCCTTCCATACCTAGTATGGAAATTATGAGTTTGTGGTATTACCCTTTGGGTTAACCAACACACCAACAAAATTTATGAGCTTAATGCATGGAATATTTCACCCATACTTGGATAAATTCGTTTTAATTTTTATTGATGATATACTAATTTACTCCAAGAATATGGAAGAGAATAAGGAACATCTGCACATTGTGCTGAAAATGTTAAGGGAAAATCAACTCTATGCTAAGTTTAGTAAGTGTGACTTCTTTAAGGAGAAGATCGAATATTTGGGGCATGTGCTTTCTGCTGAAGGGATTTTTGTGGACCCGGAAAAGATAAAAAAAATCATGGAATGGAAGGTCCCAAAGAACGTAGTTGACATACATTCATTTATGGGTTTGGATGGTTACTACCGATGATTCATCAATGGATTTTCCAAAATTTCCTTTCCCATTACCTCCCTATAGTGGAAAGGATGAGTCTTTAAATGGACTCAAGAATGCCAGAACAAGTTTGAGTTTTTGAAAGAGTTTTTAACTACCTCCCTCATTATGAAGGTATCAAATTCGAGTAAAGAATTCGAGGTATGTACCGATGCATGTAAGGAGGGTGTAGGAGCAGTCTTGACTCAAGAAGGAAGAGTCATAACATATGAATCTAGGAAGTTAAAGGATCATGAGTAGAGGTACTCAGCCTATGACTTGGAACTAACTGCGGTGGTGCATGCCTTATGGATATTGAGAAATTATCTTCTAGGGAAACGTTTCGTGCTGAGAACAGATCAGAGTAGCTTAACTGGATATTTTAAATAAGTTGATTTGAATGATTGCCAAGCTAAGTGGAATGATTTCCTAAGTGAATTCAATTTCGACATCCAGCATGTGAAGGGTAAAGAGAACCAGGTGGTTGATGCATTAAGCAAAAAAATACATGGCATCTATGAAATTTACTTTAAAAAAATTGAATTCAAATTTCAAGAACATATTTTAGAAGCAACTAAGAAGGAACTTGACAACCAATTTTTATGGCAACAAAAAAAAATAAAAGAAAAGAGCAAGGGAAATAGTCCAAATTTTAACTCAATAGTAGGCAGTTCTTAATCTACCAGAAAATAATATATATTCCAAACCAAACAATCTGAAAATAAGTATTTTGGATCAATATCATAGAAGTTCCTATATGGGACATCTGGGATATCAGAAAATGTTAACTACCATTAGAAAAGATTCTTCCTGGCCTGGAATGTAGAAGGACATCGCAGAGTATTTGACCAAATGTTTAGAATGTCAGCAAATTAAGGTTGAGAATTAGCATCCTGCATGATTGCTTCAGCATATCCCAGTGCCAGAATGGAAGTGGGAAGTCATTTCCCTCGACTTCATCACTAGGCTACCCAAAAATAGAAAACACAATGACTAAATTATGGTGGTAGTTGATAGACTCAGTAAGGTGGCACATTTCATTCCCATCCAGTCCACATACAAGACGATGCAAATTGTTGATATATTCATGAGGGAAATTTTCAGACTACATGGTATTCCTCAAATTTTCATCTTAGATCGCAACGTTAAATTTACTTCAACATTCTGGAAGACGCTATTTAGTGGCTTGGGGATGCAAATACAATTTAGTACTGCTTATTGTCTGCAAGTGGCTAGGCAGACAGAAAGGGTGAACCATATTCTAGAACATATGTTATGCATGTATGTAATGAAACAACCAATGAAATGGGAAGAATATTTACATTTGGTCAAGTTTGCATACAACAATGGGTATCAAGAATCCCTCAAGATGAGCCCCTTTGAATCATTATATAGAAGAAAATGCTGGAATCCTATAAACTGGAACAGTCTAGAGAATAAGATGATGCCTAGGCCAGGTATGTTAGAATAAATCGAGCGAGAATTAAAGAAAATCAGGAATAACTTGAAGGTTTCTCAAGACCGGAAAAATGTGTATGTTGATAAGAAAAGAACTTTATGATAATTTGTGGTAGGAGACCATGTTTACATGAGGATTAAACCGAAGAAGATCACATTAAGATGGAATACTTGTGTCAAATTGGTTCCTATATTTTGCAGACCATTCGATATTTTGGAAAGGATATGACCGATGGCCTATCGTATGGCTTTACCCAGCCATATATTAGTACATAACGTATTTCACGTATCGCTACTGAAGCGTTATGTACATGATCCCAAACATGTAATACATTGGGAGGGTATACATGTAAGTCAACAATGAATTATGTCTTTATCAACATTTGATTTTTGTTTAACTGAATAATACTATTGTTGGATGCAAGTAGAATCAGACAATGATTTCCTGGTACAACTGCAACATATTCTAGATCGGAGAGAAATAACGTTGCAGAGGTGATTCATCCCCCAAGTTAAAGTGTAGTGGAAACACTTTAGCCTAGTGGAGGCTACTTGGGAGGATGAGAAGGTTATGCATAAGGCCTATCTGAAGTTTTTCTCATTGAACAAATAACACCGAGGACGGTGTTTTCTTCAGCAGAGGAAGATGTAACACCTTGTTTTTAATTCACACTACAAGAAAAAATGACATTGGTGAGGGTCATGCTTGTGAGGAAAATTTAAGGTCCATCACCAATGTTACATATGGTGATGGTCCTTAAAAAAGCATCACTCTAAGTGTATATAGTTATGGTCCATTAAGGTTCTTCACCAAATCCATTTTTAATGACACTTTTGGTGAGGGTCATTAAAGGCCCATCACCAATTCTCTCTTTGGTGACACTTCTAGTGACGAACTTTTAATGACCCTCACCAATTCTCTTTTTGTTACTTTTGGTGACGGTAAAAAAATGTTTGTCATCATTGATCATTCCAATGAGTTTCTGATGACGCTATGTGCCTGTTAATATATTTTTTGTCAAAAGACAATGATTTAAGACCATTTTTGTGGAGTATTTTTTATAATGTTTCCAAGACCATAGTGGTTAGAGTCTCTCAATTTTTTAAGAAGTAATTAGTGTGTATCATTTCCCTTAAGTAATGACTAGTTAAATATAGTTTTCCTATGAGTCAAGACATGATTCATATCTATTAATTTTATTATCTAGAAAACTCCTTTTAGATAAAGTTCCACTAGTGTGTGAAGGAAATATATTATTTAATACATAATCAAGCTTTGTCAATTCTATTAATTAGAAAGACCTAACACTCTTCAATGATCTGACACACCTTAAATTAATGCTTTGGCACACACTAACATTTCTTAGCACCTCATGTGTCTTGGAACATATTTGTACCTAGAACATATTTTCATGGCATTGACGCCCAAACACATGATGGCATGTGCTAGCACAACATAGAACTCTCCTAGAATGTTTTGTCATGCTTGTAGTACCTAGCATGCCATGGAACACCTTGGTAAAATGCATTGACATGAATTAGCACTTGGCACACAATGCCACTTGGCATGTATTGGGACCTATTATTAGTGTTCCTACCATTCCCCTTTTGAGAAAGATAAAATCCTGACTTATTAACCCTCTTATTGGTTCTTCCTTTTGTAGCCTTGACACATATTGACATACCCTGGAACCTTGCACATCCTTAGCACCTAGCATGTATTGGCATATCTTGGAACTATTTGGAACATATAATTAGCACACTCTATAACCCTCAAGCACACTTTGGGACTTCTTGAAATGCCTTTATATTACCTAGCATGCCTTACCAATGCTTAGAATACCTTGTCACTCCCTCGGCATGACATCTAACACTTATTAACACTAGTCCCTGGCACACGTTCCTCATATTCATTAACTTCCATGAATTTTGATTAGTGATCCCTTAATGTCTTGTCCTAGTAATATTTAACACTCCTCAGCCTGAATTAGCACTCTCTAGCACACCTTAACACTCTTCAACGTGCCCTTCCACTTCAAGCATGCATAACAATCCCTGACACACATTGGCACTTGCACGTGTTGGTGCTTGGAAATTCTTACCATGTATGGAATACATTGAGATGCCTTGGTATAATTTGACATGGTTTCATATTAAATTTATTTGAGATCAACTTTTGGAAAGTAGATGAGAAGCAACAAAGGAAGACTTGGCACTTAGAATGCACTAAGATCACTTTGCACTTGACACCTATTGGTGCCTAGTGTTGGTGTGCCTAGAATTCCCCTCTTGGAAAAGGTATAATAACGACGTATTAACCCTCTTATGTGTTCACTTCCTTGTATTTTAACTTGTTTCTCCCTTTTGTTGCCTTGAAATCACCTGACACGCATTGACACACCCTTGCACATATTGGCATGCCTTATCACTTGGAACATATTAGCATGTTTAACATGCCTTCACACTATCTGGCATATCTTAGCATTCCATAGAACACCTTGGCACTCATGTCCTCACAACTAGCCTTTAAATTTTTTTCACGACTTAGAAACCCAATCAAATCCTTGGCTACTACAATTCATGTGACAATATTGTCTTACTTCAACCGCAACAACTTGACCAATTACACCTGATACAAGTAGATTGTGCCTTTTTCACCTAAGGACTACCTATAACTCATCTTATGCCACTCATGTCCAACCTCAACTTGTCCCACTTAACTAGTTACCAAGACAAGGATCACTTGATCTAGCCATGGCCATAAAACAACTAAGAAAAATAGCTTACACATGAAATATTTCACATGTATGTTTAGTTCATATAAATAGAAGAACATTAACTAAGAGTTTACAAGAACCACAAGGTGCACAAGGGACACAAGATATAAGCCGACACAAGCCAAGTGCCCCAAAAAGTATACACAACAATGTACAATTTGCAATTATCTATAATATTTTAAAACATGAGCATGTAGCCAAAGTGTGCCACATCTGATAAAAAAAATAGCTAAAGGAAAAACGGTGTTGTGCCTAGCACAAAGTGATCTCATTTTGTCTAAACCTACTATGTCGAGCCTCGCATAACAACCATAGGATTTCCTCCTGTAAATCCTATTATGAACTTCTCCTAAAACACTTCATCCTTAGCACACTTTAATTTGCTGACACTCCCTGGAACACACTCTTATTCATTCCTTTACATGCATTTTGACCTAGTTACCCTTTGGTATGCCCTGAGACTCCCTAAAACTCTTCAGCATGCATTGACATTGTCTGAAATGTGTTAGCATGCCTTTTCATTCCTAATTTTCATGCCCTAGCCCTCCTTAGCTATCATTCCCTCACAACTACCCTTACTTAATTTGCATCTTGGGAACCCAACCAAGCCCTTGCTTGAATAGAAGAGCTTGACCAAGTTACAGTTACTACAACTAGAGTATGTTGTTGAATTGTTTACCTTGGGATGTAATTTATAAGCCCAGTGAGATTGGTTTGTTTGATTTTGGTCACAAAAGTATTTGTGGGAAAAGGAACCAAGCAAGGGATTTTGGACCCAAGATGGGGTTTTGGACCCAAGTGAGAAGGAGATCATTTGATCAAGGGGGCGAAGAGAGATGTAGTCCTAAAGTAGGTCGAGTAAGAGGGTCGAGTAATGGTTGCTAAAGGGAGGCCATTATCATTCTCCAAGAGAAATATCATCATGTGAGGGTTCACAATATTGTTGTATACCTTATTGGTCAGTTCGATATATGAAGTAGGATGGCATATTGTTGGTTCTCTTTTGGAAGATCGAGCTTAAGAGAGGTTTCTCATGAGAATCTAGGCATGTGATTTCAATGGTGTTTTTGTGTGAAGGGCACATCAAATTCTGAAATTTTGAAAATTTTAACAAGAAATAGTAAAATTGGAAACTAGCAAGGACTAAAAAAAATGCGCCCACACTCGTGAGGAATGTTGATGCACTAGGAGTAAGGAATGTGGGGCATATAATTTATTTTCCCTTTAAGAAATTGGACAATGTTAGGTTCCTATATTACTATTTTAGTCCCTTATTGTTATTATTGTAGCCCCCTTATTTTTATTTTTGTATCCCTATAACCCCAATATTGTTATTATTGTGCCCTTACATTATTATTGTTAGGTCAGCTAGGATTATATTGTGGCCCCATGGACTCCTATATATAGAAGGAGGTTTTTGTAATTTGTATCATCCAATAATTTTTCATTTATGTAATGTATTGGAGGTTGCCCCTTCAAAGTGGTTGATTTCTAAGGCATTGATCTCTCTTTTCTTCTATTTTTGGAGCTGGTTTCATAACATTTGGTATTAGAGCTTTGGATTCTAGGGTTTCGCTGCTCCAAACAGGAAATCGTGGAGTTTTTGCTATAAAGTTTTTTCTACAAAGGTTCAGAAGCTGAAATTTTTACAGAACGAAGCCAAAATCTTGAGGAACATCATGGAAAAAATTTAGAGCTTGGTTTGTAATATTTTTGGAGATATGATCTTTACAAGTTAGGGATTTTTGCAGGCTCTTGAATTTAACCTAAACAGGTCATCATGGCATTTTCACAAGGGTTCAGAAGCTGAAATTTTCATAGAGTGAAGTCGCAATCCTGAGGAAATTTTTGGAAATATTTCAGATATTTATTCACAACTTTTTTGGAGATAGGGTCTGTGTGAATTAGGTTTTTTTCAGGCTCCCGAATTTCATCTCAAAGAGGTGACTGTGGTAAAATCGTCATAACTCTCTCTTGGAGCATTGGATTGGAATTCCGTAAAAATTGGCCACAAGTACATGGAATTTGGTTTCCTCTGTATCAAACTTAGAGCCAAAGGAGGAAAAAGTGACACGTGGCATGCCATACAATGTCACTCTACTGAACCAGTCCATAATTAGGTCATTGTGGGAGATTTGGCATAACTTTGACATGAAGAATCCAAATCAGGTTAGATCTTTGGAATTTAAAAGAAGATTCAAATGGCTACTATAGGGGCCAATTTAATATATTGAAGATCCGAAATCACAGAGATAATTCAGTTTCAATATCAATATCCTCAAAATAAAGAAAAAGGTGTGTATGTTTTTCGAATTACATAAGTCTCATTTGAAAATATTAGTTTGAATTTATTCCAAGGGCATATTGAAGAATGGAAGTTTTGAAGAAAGGTGTGGAAACTAATATGGATGGTTTGAAGAAAGGCATGGAAGCTAAGATGAATGGTTTGGAAGCTAAGATGGATGGCATGGAAGTTGGCATGGAAGCTAATATGGATGACATGGAAGCTAAGATCGATCAAAAAATGGGAAACATGAAGAATGATGTAAAGGTAGAAATCGAAGGTTTAGAAAATTTGATACAAGAAGTGTTTCCTAATGGCGAAAAGATAGTAGAGGAAATTCATGATGAGAACAAAATAAATTTTAATCGTGATTTCATAAACTCTAATGTTAGATGGGAGAACCATCATATTCCATAGATGGATATGAGGAAGTTTGATGGCAAGGATCTCATAACATGGATACTATAGATGGAGCAATATTTTGATTTCAATAATGTGCAAAACTCACAAAAGGTACGCATTGCAACTTTACATTTGGAACAAAATACATTTGTATGGTATCGATGGCTTTGCTCCCGTAAAAAAATTGTCACATGGTAAATTTTTATGGAGTAAATGATAGCACATTATGAGGATATAAAAAGAAATACGTATTTATCCAATTGATAAATCTCAAACAAAAAGGTTCAGTGGTGGAGCACATTGAGGACTTCCAAAAATTGAATTTAAGGGTAACTAATATTCCAGAGGAACGCATGATTGATTTCTTCATAGGGACTTTGCTTTTATGATTTCAACATTGGATTAGCATTTGGAAACTTTGATTTCATTGGAAAAGCCATTGAGGTAGCAAGCATTAGTCATAAATTCACTGGTGACAAAGAGAGCTACTACTCCATATATAATGGAAATCATTGCTAGGAAGCTGAACTACATATACATGGTTGTACAACAATTGGAAGAAAAAAAGAGCAAAAGGGCTTTGCTACAGTTGTGATAGAAAATACACTAAAGGTCATAAGTGTGCTGAGAAGAAATTATTTTACATAGATTGTGAAGAGGAAGAAGAAAATGAACAATAATATTCAAAAGAAGAGGATATACACCAGGAACCAACCCTAGAAGAGGAAGAAATGAGTCCGACCATATCGTGTAATGCATTGGCAGGAATTACCATATAAAATACCAAATATAAAAACACATATCAAGAATAAAAGGTAATAATTATTTAGACAGTTTGGGTGGTACCATAATTTTATAGTTATATAATAGAGATGAATTATATTCTCTGCCCAGCCGAATGTCAGTATTTAGTTGAAAATAGAACTATAAATTTCTGAAAAAATTCATAATATCAAGATAACCATGGGGGAATATGTATTTAATAGTCCAATGCTTTCCATTCCTATGGGAGGTGATGATGTTGTACTAGGAGCACAATGGTTACAATCTTTGGGGACGATAGCTTTTAATTTTCAAGAACTTTTTTTGAAATTTTTTTCAAAAGGAAAGGAGGTCGAATTACGAGGTATTGCAGGGAAGCCGGGAAAGATAATAAGCGCTAATGTCATGAAAAAGCTTCTAAAGAAAGAACAACGAGGCATAATTGCACAATTATGCTCACTAGAAGTCCCAACATCAAAATCATCTATTTCTAGTAATCTCCAAATATAAGTCTTAGACAATCATTCCAAGGTTTTTGAAACTCCCAAAGGAATCCCACCTATTCGTGATAGATCGGGCTATTCATTTGATTCAGGAAAGTCTGTTCCTCCAAACGTCGGGCCTTATAGATATCCTTTTAATAAAGAAAATTCAGATATGATTTTTAAATGTTGAGAAATTTGGTATAATTCAACCTAGTCAAAGTTATTTCTCTGCTCCTGTAGTATTGGTACACAAGAAGGATGGATCATGGTGCATATGTCTGGATTATAGGGAGCTCAATAAGCTCACCATTAAAGATAAATTTCCCATTCCCGTGATTGATGAATTATTGGATGAATTACATGGAGCAATTTATTTTACCAAGTTGGATCTTCTTTCAGGATATCATCAAATTAGAATGAAGACTGAAGATATTCTGAAAACAAAATTTCGATCTCATGAGGGTCATTATGTAATATTCCAAATTAGGAAAATGCTAGAACAATGAGAATATCTCAAGATATTCTAGAGTTGGAGCTCCAGCAATAAGAAAACACAATAATGGTGTAGCAGCAACACTCAACTCATATAAATGTGATATAAATCCATAGCCTTCTCATTAATAATAGCAGCAAAAAATGAATACAAGATCTTGAGGAAAAAGGTCACTCAAGATAGGCAATGCTCAGCCTCAAGAAACAAGTACAAAATACATGACAAAACCACTGCTACACAATGTATACAAAGCTATGAAAACGTAGTTTTATAGAGAAACTACATGCTAACAATTAAAATACATGGATATGTCAATACATAGCCCAATACAACATTAGGAGTGAAGATGTCAACTGCCAAAGACTACCTCATGTCAATCCTGGAAGGATTGGCAATGAAACACAAAAAATGCAATATGTCAGAGTTGCTGGGTAGCTGCAGCAACTCAAGAAATAGAACTGGATGGAGAGGTTGTAGATGATGCCCAAACTGAATATGCCTCCTCCAATGGATCTTTAGATTGAAAGGTTGATCCCTTCACCAAATATCTCACCCTCCTACAATCTACAAGAGCCCCACTACAATGCTCCACTCAAAATAACATATTCACTGGATGGAACTGCGTTGTATGGCTAGGGAATGAGTTGGAATTGATGCCAAAGTGTGCAATAAGTTCTGGAATACCTCCAATATTATCTCCCAAAGAGAAGAGAGAATCCTCCTCTAAAAAATAGCTGAAGGAGATGGTGTAGTGAACCCTCACTGCAACACCCAGCAACACAGTATTATTCTGCTGTAGAAATAATGTTGTCTTGATGGAGGATGCTTGGCCTCAAGCCTAGATGTGGGGAAAATCATTCCAATCCCTCAAGAGGTCTCTCAAGAATGAGAAGGAATCCTAAACAGGAATTCCTCCAGGAAACTCTTGCTAAACAACAAAGAATGCACAATTGTCTGAATAGACAATGAGATGAATAATAAAAGCATGAGAAACAATGGTTTCCTTGCCCTCCTTTTAAACAAGTGAAATATCTTTCTCCATGGGCCCCATCCATTAGGGTTTCCTCCACCAAATATCCCTTTCCTCATTCACACTATGTTGGCTTCCAAAGTAAGCCACTCCTCCTATGGCAGCGTTGTTGACCTGGTCAAACTTGACCTTGTCCACTTGCAAATAACCCTATTCACACATGAGGGTGTGCAAACCAGCCCCAAAGATGATCCCATTTCATACTATGAGGGATTTTATTGATAATATCATTATGCATGGGTCTCCTTACCCATTTATTCTCCTCCTAGGTGAAATTAGCCAAAATTAATGTTCCAAATTATTGTCGACAAAATTTGGGAACCTTACACATTATGAATTTTTGGTCATGCCATTTGGCCTTACCAATGCACCTTCTACATTTCAAGGGTTGATCAATTCCATTTTCAAACCCTTCCTTAGAAATTTTGTACTAGTATTTTTTGATGATATACTAATCTACAGCAGGTCTTGGAAGGATCATGTTCAACATGTTGGCATGGTGCTCAAACTATTGCAGGAGAGACAATTATATGAAAAAACATCCAAATGTTTCTTTGGAGTACAAGAAGTGGAATATCTGGGTCATATTGTATCTCACGAGGGTGTTAAGGTATACCCTAACAAAATTAAAGCCATTAGGGAATGGAAATTCCCCACAACCATAAAGGAGTTGCGAGGATTTCTTGGGTTAACAGGGTATTATCGCAAGTTTGTTAAGAATTATGGGAGAATAACAGCACCTTTAACAATATTATTGAAGAAAGATGCATTTTCATGGACTCCTGAAGCAACTAAGGCCTTTGAACATCTTAAAGAGGCAATGTGCCTAGCATCGGTCTTAGCTACACCAAACTTCACAAAAACCTTTATTGTGGAATGTGATGCCTCAAGAAATGGAATTGGTGATGTATTAATGCAAGAAGGAAGACCCATTTCTTTTGAAAGTTGTCCAATCAAAGGAAAGTATTTACAGAAAGCTATTTATGAGAAGGAAATGTTAGCAATTCTACATGCACTAAAGAAATGGAAACCTTACCTAATGGGAAGACACTTCAAGGTAAAAAATGATCATAATAGTCTTAAACACTTTTTAGAACAAAGACTATCTTTAGAAGAGTAGCAAAAATGTGTCACAAAGATGTTGGGTTATGTCTTTGAAATAATCTACAAAAAAGGGAAGCTAAATGTTGTTGTAGATGCACTCTCAAGAAAGAATGAAGAGGTGGAAGCATTTCTTTTTTCCATTTTTATTATCCAACCAGAGTGGATAACAGAAGCAAGGGACGAATGGAATAAGGATGAAGAAGTGTGGACACTCATTCAAAATTTGAAGCAAGATCCTAGTACATTTGATACATTTAGTTGGAAAAATGGTTCCTTATGGTACAAAGATCGCTTATATCTTTGTAAGAATTCCAAGCTAAAAAAAAAGATTTTGTTGGAATTGCACACTTCTCCTTTAGAAAGACACTCAGGATTTTTAAAAAATTACCAAAGGGTGAAGAAAGAATTTTTTTGGGATGGCCTTAAATTCGATATTCAAAAGTTTGTGGAAGAATTTTTGGTTTGCTAGCAAAATAAAGTTGAGACAATTAAGACCCCGAGTCTTCTACAACCTTTATCCATTCCAAGTCAACGTTTGGAGGAGATTTCAATGGATTTTATCACAGGATTACCTGAGTTTGAAGGAAAGAGTGTCATCATGGTGGTAGTTGATAGAATTACCAAGTATGCACACTTTTGTGTATTATCGCATCCATTCAAAGTAGGTACAGTTGCTACTACATTTATGGACACAATTAAAAAGCTACATGGAAACCCAAAGATTATTGTGAGCGATAGAGTTCCCATTTTTACTGGAATTTTTTGGACGGAGTTATTTTCTTGTTTGGGTACTCAATTAGCTCATATCTCATCTTATCATCCTCAATCCGATGGTCAAACTGAGATAGTGAATAAATGTTTCAAATAATATCTTCGTTGTTTTGTATCTGATAAAAAAACACAATGGTTCAAGTGGTTACCTCTCATTGAATGGTGGTATAACACTTCCTTCCATATTGCAGCAAAAATGACCACATTTATGGCACTTTATGGATATCATCCACAGTCCATCACATCATCTTTAAGAGAAAATTGTAATTTTCAAGCAGTGGAAGATCACATCGAGAATCAACAAGAAGTTCTCCAACTCTTAAAGGATAACCTAAATCTACCACAAAATTGAATGAAACAATAGGTAGATCAACATCGCAGCGAGATAAGTTTTGATGTAGGATACTGGGTAATTTTACGAATACAACCATACAAACAAATGTCCTTCAAGCAAGATAAGAAGGATAATAAATTATCTCCAAAGTACTATGGTCCTTACAAGGTGTTGCAAAATATTGGTACTATGGAATACAAATTGGAGCTTCCTACTTCTTTGCGAGTGCATCAAGTTTTCCGTGTTTCATGCGTAAAGAAGGTTATAGGTGAAAATCTTCTAGTTCAAACAATATTGCCAATACCTTATGAGGAAGGAAAAATAATATTGGACCCTAAATCGGTCACCAAAAAAATAACTTGACAGCTATGAAATCGATCAATTTCAGAGTATCTAATCAAGTGGAAGAACTTACCCATTGAAGATTCTACATGGGAGGGTGAGAATTTTATATAGAAGCACCCAGAGCTACTCAAGTGTTGAGGAAAACACTTTTTGGAAGGAGAGGGGCATGTTAGGTCCCTATATTACTATTTTAGTCCCTTACTGTTATTAGTGTAGCCCCCTTATTATTATTGTTGTACCCATGTAACCCCAATATTGCTATTATTGTGCCCTTACATTATTATTGTAAGGTCGGTTAGGATTATATTGTGGCCCCATGGAATCCTATATATAGAAGGAGGTTTCGGTCATTTGTATCATCCAATAATTGCTCATTTATGTAATGTATTGGAGGTTTCCCCCTTGATGTGTTTGATTTATAAGGCATTGATCTCTCTTTTCTTCTATTTTTGGATTTCCTAGTTGAGACAGAGGTTAAAGGGAACATAACTATCAATTGTATTTATATAAAATTTCCCATGTGCAATTATAAAGTAATTGGGATGCCATGATGGATTGCACAATAAAGGAAGACTAGTTCTCCTAATTAATAGGGAGATAATTCCTTGGGAATTGCATGAGCAAGGGAAGTTGAAGGAAGGCCGAGAATTGGGAGACAAGACTGAAGTACTAGACTAATTTTGCCTAGATCAGTGGGAGACAATTGGTAGAGTGCTCGAGAATCTCATGAGAGATTAAGCATTGTATTGTTTCATGATTCCTTGACTTAATACAAAATAGAGATAAAGGGCTTTTGAGCCATTACTTTCCCCAGATACATATTGTGTTGTGCGATTGATAATTTTTTCTCTTATGTGTGATTGTGTGATCGTATTTTGTTTCTACAAATTTAGGAAGGATTTAGTATCTTGTTTTGGTACATTAAAAGATCGGATTGAATCTTGTTGGTTAGATTTTCTACATGGTATCAGAGCAGGAATTTTTTGGGCAGCGAGTTTGCAGATGATATCTGAATATTTTAATGTAAAATTAAAAAAATAGCATGTTTGGATTCCTCGTGAAAAACTACCGAAATGGAAAACAAATCGGTCGAATCGGAGCTCGGATGAGGGAGATATTGTTGATTTAAAATCATCTCTTTTTTAGAAAATTTTGTAATGGCGGGACAATTACAATGTGTGTGAGTCAAGAACCTACGTGCAATGGAGATACTAGATGTGTTAGTGTCTTAATGTTCATTGATAAAAGATACTCTTTTCAGATTTACTTGGTAGTGGTCCCAATTCAAAATTTAATGTTTCAAGTCAAATTTCAACTAAAATTTTGTTCACTGAAATGTTGTCTAGGTCTGAATGCTACTCCCTTCACTCCATTCATGGTCATCATAATTTCAAGGTAATTTCATCCATTATCACCTAGGGTCTTAAATCAATCACCACACCTCCATCTAGGTTAGGGTCTAGGTCTCTTTTGTTTTTCCACCGCAATGTCCAATCGTGCCATAAAAGAAGGCGAACAAGTTGTCATTTTCACCATACGTATAATTTACATTGGGAGTTAGCAAATATAGGGAAATAAGTACAGGAAAATTGTATTTTATCAAATAATTATGCTACATGGTCAAAATATGTCCTCTCTCATGCTCACAACTCTCCACAACCATCCAAAGATTGGAAATTTGCTACGTGTTTTGCCTTTAAAGCTCCAAGAAACTATCAGAAGGGTTAGTTCATCATTGATAAAGTTTTAGAGCCTTCCAATTCATTAATTGATCATCCCTCGCCTTTCATTCAACTCAATTTCTTCAACAAAAGGTTGATTCCCTCTTCTAAGTTTTTCAACTGCTTTTTTGGTTTCATTGATATTTAGCTTGATTCAGTTGGTAAAACCATAATTTCATCATCTAAAACCATCATACATCATCCTTACATAATCCATATGCCTTATAAAATAATTACCTATCACTCATACCTCTCATAGCTTTCATTTTCACTCAAACCCTAGTTTTCACTAGGTTTTTGGAAGGAAACTAGGAAAACTATGTGTTTTTAAATTTTGGGCACCTTCCTCATATCCATTTCCAGAAATTCCACCTGCATCCTATTGCTAACTCATCACCCTACCTCCTCAAATTTTTGGGTATTTTTTCCTATCTTATTTCTACCTCATTTATGCCCCTAAAGCCACCCTACCACCATCCCTTGTTTTCTTAATTCCACACCTTCCCTACCCATCTCATCCAGCTAGGGTTTCATCTTATTTACAAACACAATGGAGGGAGAAAATAAGAATCATAAGGGAGGCCACCATTCCAGGGTTGATCCATCCAGCTTGTAGGAGATCAATTCTTTACAATTCATCAAAAGGTCATTTGTTAGGGTTTATATTGCACATATGGACAATTTTCTTCAAAATAAGTTTCTGAAGTAATGGAGATGAATTTTACAAAAGTGAAAGAGGTTTCTATCAATCATAGGAATAAGAACAAAAACATCCTTAATTTTATACATAGGTGTTATTATTTGAGATAAATGCCAAAAATGTAGT
Organism: Pinus albicaulis; assembly: GCA_034641835.2. NCBI lineage: Eukaryota > Viridiplantae > Streptophyta > Pinopsida > Pinales > Pinaceae > Pinus > Pinus albicaulis. The sequence goes on along the minus strand of CM076582.1, from coordinate 457,474,098 downwards.
TTCTCCATGTCATTTTCTACACTTTTGAACAAGTTGTCTTGATCAAGTCCATTTTTCAAGTGTTTGGTGCAGGGGTTTGCAGTTAATGATGACTCAATTTTGTATAATACATCCTAGAATTTCCAACCATACCACTTTTAGGCCAAAAATACTTTGTTAAGGCCTCCAACCTCACTCTCAAAGTAGGCACTACGCTTCTATTGAGAGTGCGCTATGCTTCTATAAATTTTGAGTGACCAAATTAAAACGTGGATTCCGAAAAAAAGGGAAAATATTTTTGAAACCTGCAAGAGGTTTATGTTTATAACAAGTGAAAGAACAAAAAAAAATCTCCTTTTTCCAAAAAAGTTATGGTTTGAGATCTATGGATCCATATTTAAGCCTTATTTTTGCAAAAACGTTTTTGAAAAATCTAGAAATTTTGCCTTCATAGAAACGTAGCACCAAGGCGCTACGTTTTTTCTCAGGACACATAAATGAATATTGGATTATATGGTTCGATGAATTTTAATTAGTAAATTCCATATCTGGAACTGATTTTTCATGACAAGCTCTAACTTTGAAGAAAAATCCAAAAAACCACCATTTTTCTATGCTCTTGCTAGTGTTTTTGACTGGGGGTTATGTTTCTGGAGTGAGGTTGAGAGAATAAAATTTTGGAGGCCTTCCTGTGGGTGTTTTCTCAAAATTCAAGTTGTTATGGAAATTAGACACACATGGATAATTTACATATCTTTCATATTCGGATTTTGAGCCCTAAAAGTCCCTCAAAATCACCTCCAAAGTGGCTCTACGCTTCTGCAAAATGGCGCTATGTTTTTACCAACAACCGCTACAATTCTACATTGGATTCCCTTGGGACACTTTTCAAGCTAGAAAAAGTTAGAACTTCAGGGTTTAGCTATCCTTTGATTTTTCATTGGAGTGATTGAGTTTTATTTTTCTTCTTATCATGAGGAGACATATAATTTAATGTGGGAGACACACACTCCTAGTCTTTAGCTGAATTTGAGGGAATGGTTTCTAACTTCCCTAGATTATAGGAAGTGACTCATATCATGTAATTATGATTCATTTTGGATGGGATTTCGACCCTATGAGGTGTCAATTTTCATATTTTCTATAAGTAGTCCATCTCAAGTCATTTTAGAGGTTGGGTAGTTGGTTTTTGCAGTAGAGCTATTGTACAAGGTTTTGCTAATGAAATCAAGGACAATGCTGCAGACATAGTGTTGAGACTCCTGTGGTATGCCTTTGAGAATTTTTTTTCTTTGTAATCTCATGATGTTTAATTTTATTTTACTCATATTTCACATATATTCTTATTTATGCTAAGTCTTATCAGTTTATTATAGAAAACATGCTTTACATGCTCTGTTTTTCATAAGATTTACATGAAATTATCTCTTTTCTTCTGATGAATGAATTCAGTTTATTGATAATTTTGAATCCATATCAGTTAAATATATACACAATGAAAAATTAATCATGCTCCTTAGCTTACCTACCTGGCCTTACCCTTACTTCTGCAAATAAATCTTTGAATTCAGACCAAAACTCTATACCTAGTCTCCTAACTGTCATTTCCTATCCAACACAAGAAACATGAAACAAAAACCCTATTTATTGAGCTTATATACCTAGCCTAAGATCATTATATATTCAATCATTTCACTGACTGCAAAGTGGCATTGATTGAGCTCTCTTTGGTCCTGGTAGGGCTAGCTACCAGACGTAAAGGTTACCTCCTTCTAAAAAAAATGCCCATCTCCATGGGTGCCACAATAGAGTGCAAGTTTTATAAGTATGCTTTGATTGAAATCTAATAACAATCCTTATATCACTGAAATATAATAACTATCCTCTGACAACCTTCAAATTTTCATCTAAAGCAATTTTATTTTTTCATCCTAAGGAGATTTTGGAAAAGGTCAAAAGAAGGTTTCAATTTTTTTTAAATTATGTATCAAATAAAGACCTTATTTCAAGGGGTTGAAGGTCTCAGAAGTCAAGCTACTTCAAATCTAGAATTTAGAAATTTGAAAGATAATATTGTTAAATTAATTCAAAGGGCCAAAGGAAAATGTTCATCTAGGTCAAAAAGACTCGGTTATAATCTCAAGAACTAGTCAAGAGGAAATTTGAAATAAGAAGTTCGTCTAAATTATGGTAGAATTCTAAAGTATCAAAGACACTTGTTATTACACATATTGATGATAATGTTGGAAGGTCAAGTTATTCCTCTAGATCGAAGGTATGTAATCTGATGTGGCATTGTTCAAGCATAAGTACCCTTCTTCCTAAACAACATCCATGAATTGTAATTGTGACACAAGTCTAGTACCTATTTCTCATGCAAAGATCTTATGAATATTTGTATCAGTTGCATATGTGGAGATATGTGCACTTAACTCATGAAAAGGAAAATGGAACCTACACAGAGGTTGATGTTTAGGTCATATGAATACGTAGCTACAAAATTCTAATGAAAATGGTTGAAATGAATCATTATGAACAAGATTGAAGAGTTAACTTGAGCCACGATGATGAGAAGTATGAGTTTACTATGTGCATATATGCTTGCAATAACCCAAGGAAATTATATTATGGTATAGTCAAAGGAAAAATGGGGAACAAGTAAGGTTGTACAGGTAATATTGAAGAGGTACGTATAATCTCTTGCTATAATATCTCAAGTTCTAGGCATAGATTCAAGTCCATTCTAAGTTCTCTTGCAATTAATGACTATCAAGTTCATATAAATCTTATAAGTCTATTTTTCATGAATTTTTGATACAATACATGACTCTTTTGTCTTGAATACAAAGACATAATCAATATGTTAAGTGTCATATCCTCTCCTTGCATGTGTAGGCTAAAGTTTGATAAACTCCATCTCATATATAGAATCTTGTCAATGGTATTTATAGGGTTTGTAGCTAAAAATTTAGCATACATGTAGAAATTTCAAATTAAAAGGTGAGAGGTCTTGAAGAAATTTAATATTGAATCATCTAGGGCTTGTAAACCATATGTAAGCCTTGAATAAGAAACAAAAATGAGGAAAAAACCCTAGGTCCTATCATTTCTGCTGCAAGAAGAAACCCTAGTTTTTGCAAGAAGGATATGACATCATGCTGATGCTATGGATAAGACAACCCGTCCCTTATTCTTTAAATTTAGATCTATAATTGGTCAAAATAGAGATAATGGAGCTAACCTATTTTGTTTCTGGTTTGGATCTGACCTATGTAAACATGCTTATGGCCAACCTATATTTTTTTTAAGAATAATGTGTAGTATGTAGCAACATAACCTTTTTTCAGCATGCTATTAAATGTGGGTTTCCATTGAATTTTAATCTTAACTTGAATACACACACACACACACACACACACACACACACACACACACACACACACACACACACACACACACACAAACACACTTGGGAATAGGCACTAATATGTCCACTACCTTGATTCCATCAAGGTCGTGATTTAATTTTACTATACATCTAGAATTAGATTTAATTTGGAAACTTGGTGATGGATGTGTCACCTAGCTAACTATAAATTTAAGGTTTCTCTACAAAAGTACCTCCATGTGCTAATTTTTTTTTAAGGTGTTCCAAATAATAAACAAATCATATGAGTTTGATGCACTGTAAGGTGGTTCCAAATAATAGAAAAATTATTAGAGTCTGAAGTGGTCGACTAATTTGCACTCCAAGCAAAAATTCTTGAAGTGAAATCCCTATATTAGCAATAATTCACAAATCCTTAATGCCAATAGGTTGTTTTCTTCCATGTTGTCAAACCCTAGGGTGCCAAATATGACATGTCCAAATGAGTATCCCTCACCACTTCTAGTCGATGTTATATTCCTTTAGGACAAAGTAAACAAATCACTCCACATGAGGTACATGATGCTATCTGCCTTTAGGAAAATGTAAAAAGAGCACTTGACACCAAAGATAAAAATAAAAAAAATCATGATAAAAAGATGTCATGTTTAGTTGTCCTCTGAATCTTGTGAGAAAAAAAATGACTACTACTACCCAGTAGTCACTATATTTAAACTTGGCCAAAAGATGATTTGTAGAAGATGAACACACCAACATGCAAGAGCCTCTTTCATTCCAAATATGCATATAATTCATGCCATCACAAATAATAATTAATGTTGTGTCATGCCTTACACCATCTCCTGCAAAATCCTTCCAAGGACAGCTCCTTTGACATATGATTTCTATGCCACTATTTCTTGTTGCAGTCAGCCATTCCTTAAAGTCATCCAATAGTTCCTAATATATATACATCCAGCTAACATGCTCAATCATCCAACTCTTTTTTCACAAGAGGAGTTCTCTTAAAAAACCCCAAACCCATTCTCAACATCGATTTGACCTTCCTCCATCACCGAGGCAAGGCTCTCCTTTTCCAGTTTTCCCAAGGAGGGTGGGGTCAATGGCAGTTGAGATGAAGGACAAGTAAGAAAACAAACTAGAGAAATTCGTAACTTCTGGAACTTCTGAAAACCGTAAGAAAATCGTAACACATTGTATGTCTTCCTTTGATCCCTAGGATGAAATGGAAACCAAAATTGGAGCCAAAGAATCCTAAGAAGAGTTTTGCAACCCCTGATAAATGACCTCATGCCCTAGGCTGGCTGAAACTAGAGGACTTGAAAAATGCGTTTATGGATCAGGGGTTAAGGCCTTTGAACCGCTAGATGGATGTCCTATATAATTCTTAACTTTTCTTTCTAAAGACCTAGTAGGCCCCGAAATCACCACATGGTGATATTTTGATTTAACTTCCAAATGAAAATGGATAAAATCCTTGGGACTAGCCCAAATTTGTTGAAAAATCCCTCCTCTAGTGCATAATCCACCAAATCCTTCTCCTCCATGTGGTTCTGATAGTAAGAAACCAACATCTCATCTGAAAAACATATTTGATGAGTAGTTGTGTGTCTTCAAATGGTTTATCATGGAATTTGTCTCTATATTTAAAAAGTATATATCATGTGAATAAAAAACTCACGGCTATCATTTAATCTTATTTTGCATTTTGATAATGATATCAGAGCCTAACATTGTCCAGAGCCAATGCACTCTTTATCAAAACTACGTCATGCTCTAGTATGAAATTGCATGCCCAATTCTCCGCCTGCAATTTTTCCATAGGGCTCTAGGGTTTCTCCATTGTTGAATTACTCTCCCATGATAGAGATGTTGTAATCTCTTCTTTAACATCTTAAATCTGTCAAAATAATATAAAAATAAATTTTCATAATAATAATAATAATAATAATAATAATAATAAAACAATCTAGACCCATATTAGCTTTGGATTTACCAAGCGCCCATGGGGAGGGATCAAATATATTAAGGTGCAAACCTCTTTTAAAGTGAAAAGAGATTTGATCTCTCTCGACACTTGGTAAATCTAAAATTAAGATGAATCTACACTGGTCATATACAATGAAAAAAATAAAAAACATGAGAAAACGAAGTGACATATCGTCATATATAATAAGAAGAATACAAAAACATGTGAAAAAATAAAAGAATGTGAGAAAACAAAAATACATCTAAATTGGTCATATACAATTAAAAGAATCAAAAAATGAAAAAACAAGATAACTCGAAATTCAACATGATTTCTATTTCTCTTTTGAAAAGAAAAATATTAAAACCTTATAATATTTAAATAAATTTAAAAATTATAAAATAATTTATCATATTAGAATTTCTTTCAACCTTCACTTCACTTAAAATGCTTTTGACCCATTTGAATTTCATTTTCCCACTCCACTGTAAGAGGGTATGATGAGCAGTGCAAGAGGGGAGCCTTAAATGTTTTTGACCCTCACTTAACTTCAAATATGTGTGACTAATTTTAATTTCATTTTCCCACTCCACTGTAAGAGGGTATGATGAATGAGGGTTGGTAGGGAAAATAGACACCGATAACATTCAGTTCGAGGGTATGACGAAGGAGGATTATCGGGGAAGCCAAACACTGATTGAATTCAGTTACTAGCACAATAGAGTAGAGAAGGAGTAGAGTCTTACAATCTGTCATCGATACAGATATCACATTGGAGAGTTTTATTTAGGAAAAGATGATGAAACAATGAGAGTTAGAATCAGGCAAATATGATGAAGTGATTTGAAGAAGAAGAAGGTGGCCCTGGAGGAGGCCTATGATGAGAAGGTAAGTTTTTAAGAAATTATTACTTGTTTAATGTAGCTGCCATGGATGACCAGACTCAGTATTTGTGATGGAATCCACTGTATAATTTATTTTTTAGTTGAGGTAGATGAACCAAAAAGGTGTTTTGATTAACATAAATATCAAGAGATTGGACACAGAGCTCTCCATATATAATGAGTAGCTCAAGAAGACGTTGAGAAGGGTGGGCTATGTGCATCCTCAAGTAGAAAAAAATGTATGTATATATCCTTTGCATGAACATTTTTGTGGGTTTTAATATGTTCAAGACTACTATGTTTTAATCATAGAAGACAAAACTATGAACAACTAAATATTATAATTTGGATACAAAATGTAGAATTGATAATTTGGATACAAACTGTGGAATTGAGTGGTGCTTGATGAATTGTTTGATTGGGATAACTTCTAACTAGTGGGTTTTCAGGTTTGCATATTGTTGGACAAAAAACATAACTCATAACCTAAGTTGGATGTCCTAGGACGTGTTGTGTGGGGGCTTAGGGTTTTCAGTATAGCTGGAATAATATGCATAGATTCATAAGCTAAGGTCGTTGTCCATATTTCTATTACCTTTCAACATAATAGGGAAGAAATATTTAACATACCCCCCTATCCACTTTGATAAAGGAAAGATGTTACTACATTGATTCAATTTCCAAGTGCAACTACGACGATGTTATCCACAAGGAAAATTCACTAACACTACATATATGCTCCCAGAATTCCTGGAACATGGAAGAAATATCTCATCACCCTCACATATAGGCCACACATTGTATAAAAAGGAATCATTCTACAATAGGGGTCCTGAGAAAAAGAACTGACTGTCACACACACTAGTAACCCACTAATTTATTTCTGTTAGCATGGCTTCATTAGGAAAATGGAAGGTATCATGGCATTGATGAGGAATAATATACACTCCATCCCTCATACCAATGGAAACAATACTCTTATTTGGTCAAGTATCAGTTCATGGTTACATTATGGGATTTACTTTTCATCGTAAATTTATCATTCAACAACAATGAGTTTTTAGTGCTTTCCCAGACTTAGCACACGTTCACAAATATTCATTCTCAAATTTAAATGATTGGATAGGTTAATGCCATCGATAAAAGGGTTTCTATTTCATTTTTGGAGAGTTTACTAAAACCCAAGGTCTCAATCATTTCTAGGATCAAGGAACATACAACTCTTATTGTAGGCCTTTTGAGGAAGAATATTGAAAAAGAGAGCATAAAGGCCTAAGTACCTAATTCACCTCATTGCCTTGTATAAGAGATTGTTTATCATCTAAGATAAATCGATCACAAATTATTTTCTTCGACTTTATGATGACACGTCAGAGATGTTTGACTTTCATGGCCAAAGCTTTGGCCAAGATCTTTTAAGGCACATCAAGTATTGTTATATGCCTCAAACTTGTGATGAGTTTAATTCCTGGGAATAAATTTAGTCAATTCTTTATTGATATACTATACCAAATAATGCATTTATAAGGCTTCCTCATCACCTTGAAGAAGGCTAGGGCTTTTAAATTTCCACATGGCCTTACAAAATTTCGATGGGGATCCATAAAGTCTTGGTGAGTTTCTCTTTACCATCTCCATCAGGGCAACTACCAACTCATCTAATTCCATCTCTTGCTCACAATGTTGTTCATTCTATAGCTTTATCTAATGGAATACAAAATTTGGGCACATTTGCATGCCCATATAATGCTCCCTTTTTAATCCTTGAGATTGTGCATGGTCCTATATTGGGTGACATTTTTTTTCACTATCTTTAAATTTAGTGATGCAATTGATTGCATATTTGATGGTTACCATCTTTTTAGAAACCCACATGGAGGTCATTGATTTGAAAAAGGATTTGGTTGGTTTGCATCTGAATTTAACGTTTGTACAGTTGGACACCTCGATGAGCTCTTTTTGCATACCTTATTTCATCAACTTAAGATAGTGTTTGACTTTGGTTTCTCGGGCATGAAATTTCTTAGCACAATGATTGAATTGATTGATTTTCTCTATTTTATTTTTTATATTTTTATGGCACCTTCACTTTGTAGTTGTGTGCCATCACCTATAGCCTAAAAAATGTAGTGTCTTGGTTGATAGTCTCACCCCAATAGGGATTCTGCCTCTTAGATCCTCCAGGTCTTGGGATTGGTGTCAAATTCATTTGATTTAATTGATACAACTTGGGTGTTGAAGATGGGAGACATTCAATAAAAAATTATTTCTCTTTCTCTTTTTAATGTGCATATTATTAGATCCCTAGGAGATAGAGAAAAAAATAATTTGGTGGCCAGAGAGTCATCTCTCAAGTACTTGTACCTGCTGACTGTTAATTTTGAGTTAACAAGTTCTTAGCTTAGGTTGGTTACATTATTTTACCATTAATACATTAGAAATATTATTAATAATAAGTTTCACTAATGAAAGAACATAATTAATAAAAGCTGAAGACAATCCAAGACAAAAGAACACATGAAATATGGATCAAGCCAGGGAAAAACCCCAAGATGGGGAAAACCGTTATCAATTATTCTTATCATTAATGTCAAATGTTCAATAGAGAGAGAGAATACAATACTTCAAAGTAAAAATTACTTACAAATGAGAAGGCTTAATACCACTACCCTTAGACAAGAGGATGGTTCAAAAAACGCTGCAAATCTAATGTTTAGTGTAGGCTCCAAGGACCTGTGCCTTCTCTGAAATTATGGTAAGACTGACTAGGGCATAAACATAGTCAACAACTACAACATTCACAACCTTAAATACCTTTACTAGAATGCATATTACCTTCAACCAGTCCCTTCAAATGTTGGTAGCCTATAAGCCTTCTTCTAGGCTTCAAAATCCACGATATAGCCTCATGATAAAGCAACCTTTACTATGGATTTCTTGTTGTAGGTTCTCGACCTCCAAGACATGGTTCTTTAGCCTTGTGGCCTAGCTGTAGGTGACCCAAACTAGTGGGGATAGCTTCAAGGAGAATGACACCTTCACAACAGTCCCAAACTATCATTAAAATAACCCTTAACAGGTGCGACTTCTATCTTCTTGAACTCGGACCTGTGATGAAGATAAAATTCCCAAGACAAATCATAAATGTGCCCAAACCAATCTCATCCTCCATCCCATGGAACCTTTCCCTTGAAGGTGAATAAATTGAACCCAACCTTGCCTTCATATCCTTCACTGGAAATCACCTTCTTCTGGAGCTATTTCAGAGAGAGGAATGAATATCAAAGTGCCTAGGATAGGTTATTTATATCCTTCTTGGGTAGGCTGACTTGATTAGTCGAGGACGAAAATTCAAATTTTCAATTTTCAATTTTTCTTTCCTAAATTTTCAATTGATTACTTTTCCTTATCAAAATTTAGTGATCTTTAGGTCAATTTTGAACCTCTCAAAAAGACGAATCCAATGTTGCAATCATCTTCCACATAGGAGTAGTACAAAGTAGAATTTGGCTCTAGTTTCCAATTTTAACACTCCCTCTCAACTAGGTAGAATTATAACCACCAATCCATCCATCATGACCATATTTGAATATCATCTCATCTATGCTCTAATTTTCTGAACAATGATATGAATAATAAATAAGAATTGATCTAAAGTGAGTCACAATATCTTGCCTCTTTTACTGAAAAAATTTAGTTCGGAGGTAGAACCTCAAGTGGTCCTAGATCAGTTTTTTGAACACCATACATCCTAGCATAGGGAGTATGACAGTACACGATGCATCCATCGATAATGCTATCCTCCCTATCCTCATTTTCCAATTCATTGGCCAGATGAGAGGTACTTCCCATGTGTCCTAGACTTCATGGGTAGGATGATGAAATAACATTAGAAGGGAAAGAACATATCACATCCTGCTCACAACCACTCGTATGGAATGGTGAAACCACATCCTACAAAAACATAGCATAATCAAACGTAGGGAAAGGATGAACCACTTCCTACAGTTACACATCACAATCGTCGTAGGTAAATGATGAAACACCTCCTACAGGCATGAAAAACACCGAGAGTAGGGAAAGGAAGAACCACGTCCTACACGCATGAAAACCAAAAATAGTAGCAAGAATCATACATGTGAGGAAAGGGAGAAAAACATCCCACTGACATGTCATCCATCAATCATAGGAATGAGCATCCTACATGTGGGGAAAGGATGAACCACGTCCCACCGACACGTCAACAGATGCCTATATGCATCTCTCACTAGGGTGCCCGCACGAGAAGTTGAACCACTCATCTTGTTCATATGCCATAGGAGAAGGTGAACCACTCATCCTATGCATGTCATTAATTGTAGGGGAAGGTGAACCACTCACCCTACACACAGGTGTCCGCAGATGTAGGGAAACGTGAACCACTCACCCTACACACATGTCAACCATCATGGGGTATCCTAGGGAAGGTAAACCACTCACCCTGTACATAGCGCATCACTAGGGAAAGGTCAACCACTCACCCTATGGTTGCTTATAGCTCAATAAGTACCCCAAGCCCCCAAGAGATCCCAGAGCTCAATTATTCAACAAAGAATCCCCTCATATATGTGTAATTCCAAGTTTCTTCCTAGAAATCAAATATGGATCAATGGGAGTCTCATCGCTCCATTCAGCACCGTACAAATGTATAGAAAACATATTTATTTACAGCAAAGAGTTTGATAGTACTTAGTAATCCTCTGCAAAAATTCTCACTCCTTTGTACTGAGGAAGAGCACAGCTTAAACTGGTCTTTTCAGGGTGTAAAATGTCCATCAAACAACCTGGTCATCATGAGATATGTCTGCTCAAACATGTCTTAAAATAGTAATGTCCTTTTTTGTACCATATTGAGAGGTTTGTGAAATACTGGATTCTCGAAATATTCTTTTACATTGACGAAGTGAAAAAATGGCTCACTGGAGAGCTTTTTCAATAGAGTGGTTTCATAGTAAGTCATGCATTCAGCTTTAATGGAGCTCCCAAAATAGCAGAATCAAGTAATGTATCATCATTTTGCTAACCAATACAATATTAGAATATCTGAGCAGCGAACAATAAATGAGGCACAAGAAAGCCAGGGATCAACAGTTTCTCCATTTCATCAGGATGTGAAAGAATTATAATAGACATTATTAATTCTGCATTTTCAATCATTTCTCCCCAAGTCTTAGCTACTTTTCTTATCATACTACTTGGTTCATAGTCATCTCTAAGGCTCTATCTGAAGCCTTGCTTCAAATAGATATGTAGACTTCATCATTATTTGCATCTGAGTAATCTAATTATCATGGATTGTCCATAGGTCCCTCTGAATGTAGAGAGATTTACCTTCCCAGAACATAATCATTGAGCTACCAGAAACTTTTCCTATATTCTATTATGGTTCCTTCTATGCTCATAATCAGTACATAAATAATCATCAAAATGATTTTTTGACCATGTCAGTTTGCAATACAAGGTTGTCAGCATCAATAGAAAATTCCTCCACTTTTTCTCAACAAACCATTTGTAAATATCTCGTACTAAAGTTAGCCTTGCAACATATGTAGAAACCATCATGTATTCTACAAAATATTCATACTCATGTTTTTCAATTTTCCAATTAGATCACTGAAGAACATACTAAGGACTTTGAGAACTAAATCCTTCAAGTCATGGATTCTATTATATATAGAACCGCTCTGCATTTCAAAACTATAATCTATGATTCTACTCTTAACAATTTGTAGTGACAAAATAGAAACTCCCTTCAGAACTTGGAGTATTCAACTATCTATGTCCATATATCTTGACTGATATATTTTCATGATGATGTCAATAGACTCACCTTAAGATGATAAGGTTCTGTCCTTCCAGACATTAATAAAAAGGCACTACATTATCATGACATAGATACCAAGAATCTAATTTAAACTACTTCATCCCCAATATACTCCAGCATTGATATATATAAACTTGGTTAGTCATGCAATGTTATTATTCTGTTCACTGGTTGTAAATATGTTCATACACAACAATATAATGAAAAATCCCAAGTCTTTCTTAGAGATAAAATCTCCACAGACATAATCCTTAGCACATGGATACTTTATATAGGCAGAAGGGATGTTGACCAGAACCTTGGAAAGTTTAAAAAAGGCTCCCAGAAGTTTTAGAAAGTTCATAATGCACTGCAATGATTTTTTTGTCATTATCATGCACAACTGATCAGGACATGATTCGATGTATTGTGGACAAATCAAGGCCCAAACATCTGATCAACACATCACATGGATCTTATAATAATTTTTATGAAAACCATACTAAGAGTGTATTCTAGGTTAGATTCTTGGTCACTGGATCGATGTATGTAGATTTGTTATTAAATTAACAAAACAAAAAAAAATGTTTAGAATATCTTTTAGTGGGCTAGTATTTCTCTCGATCAATATAGATATCATCCACAAGATTCTTAAGTTATTCCAGATTTCTAGTGAACAAAGATGCTCACACAGTGCCTTTCACCGAGCTCAGTATTCTATTTAGGTTGTCTTGTAGGCAATCACTGAGGAATATATATTTATATATATGTGACAAGGGCTATCTCTGTTACACCACACTTTTACATCTTGAATTTTCACACAGTGATCTGTTAGATATCTTTGTAACATATGTATCAGACTTCCATACTTTTGGTTGATTGTGTTAGGTATGCAAGCTTCAAGACTGACACTTCCTATTAAGAACAAGGCCTAAAGAAAATAATAATAATTTTTTGACTTTGGTAGCTGCTTTACACTTTGTCTAAAATTGAGATCAGGTTGCCCTTCAAATGGAGTTTCACAAGTTTGCATAACAAGAGTAGGTCTTCATTGTAAAGGAGGAACCAAGGTTCTACTCATCTTTGATGTCCTCTTACTACCTGAACCTTTCAATCTTCTTGTGCCACTATAATCATAGAATATTGAAAAGATTTTTTTGGAGAGGTTCCCTAAGAGGGCCACAAGAATAAAGGTCTTGAAAAAAAGATCTAAACTAGACGTTTCATTGACATGTAGTGTCTTGAAACAAGGGAAATTTTACCAAAATATTTCGTTGTTTTGTGACGAAGATCACAAAATATGGTGAAACTTGGAGCTTGGTATTGTAGAGATCAATTGCCTTATGACGTCCAAATGGAGCCATAATCAATAGATATTAGGCTTTTGATTTGATGTCCTAATCATAGGATAAGGTCACTATTTCTAGAGCTCCACACATCAAAAGAATGCTTAGATTTTTGTTGTAGAACAAAGGTTGGGATTAGCATTTTATTCTTACAGTGATACTACATTAGTCCCAACAATACTTCTTAATACTTCTTTAGAGAATAGGAATCAAGATACTCAATCTTCCATAGTACTTATGAATTCATATCATAGTAAACTATGAGTTGTCTTAACTCCACGAGGCCAAGGGATTAGGATTTGTTGACATATAAATTATTTTATGTTACTATAATACCTCAGAGTCCAGGAAAGGAACTTGAAGGGAAACATCTCCTTCTGAAGTTTTACTGCTACATAATAAATATACCTCTGAAAATATCTTGAAACCACTTAAAAGCACACCTCATAAGTTTTTAAACATACCTTTATGACTTCCAGCTGCTCTTTGAGTTTGTGCCCAAGTTCACTTATTAGGGATTGTAGAATGCCTTAAGACAATCTCACATATTGTCCATTTTGAACTCATAATTGTCCTACCAGAGAGGTCTGAAGGTAACTTTTGCTGAAATTCCTTAGGTGCTTCTTAGAGATCAAAATATCCTAAGCTTGGGCTTGTCCTCACCTAGCTCTAAAACCATGTTAATTTTGAGTTAACATGTTCTTAGATTTCATTAGTTACATCATTTTCCCATTAATCTGTTAGAAATATCATTAATCATAAGTGTAGTTAATGAAAGACCATAAGTAATAAAATCTAAAGACAAGCCAAGATAGAAAAACACACCAATATGTCGTAAGCCAAGGAAAAACCCCAAGATGGAGAAAACCCTTATCAATTATTCTTATCAATAATGTCAAATGTTCAGCAGAGAGAGAGAATACAATACCTCAAATTCAAAATGACTTGCAAATGAGAAGGTTTAATAACATTTCCCTTAGACAAGAGGATGGTTCCAACAAGGCTACAAATGTTATGTTTGGTGTAGTCTCCAAGGATTTGTTTCTTCTCTAAACTTCTGGTAGGATTGACTAGGGCATAAATACAGTTATAAAATACCCCATTCATAGCCTTAAATACCTTTAATAGACTGCAAATTACCTTCAACTAGTCCCTTCAAATGCTCGTAGCTCATAAGCCTTCTTCTAGGCTTCAAAAGCCACTACATAGCCTCATGATAAAGCAACCCTAACTGTGGCTTTCTTGCTGTAGTTTCTTGGCCTCTAGGACAGGGTTCTTAATCCCTATGGCCTAGCTGTAGGTGACCCAAACTAGTGTGGATGGCTTCAAGGAGAATGACACCTTCACAACAGTCCCGAATTGTCATCAAAATCACCCTTAACAAGTACGACTTCTATCTACTTGAACTCGAACCTGTGATGAATATAAAATGCCCAAGGAAAATCATAAATTTTCCCAAACCAATCTCATCCTCCATCCTATGGCACTCTGCCCTTGAATATGACTAAATTGAACCTAACCTTGCCTTCATCTACTTCGTTGGAAATCACCTTATTCTGCGGCTACTTCAGAGAGAAGAATGAATATCAAAGTGCCTAGGATATGTTATTTATATCCTTATTGGGTAGGCCAACTTGATTACTTGGGAAGGGAAATTCAAATTTTCAAATTTCAAATTTTCCGCCTATATAAGGTCATGCCTTATGAAATTTCATTTGAGTTAATGAATATTTTTCCTTATCCAAATTTAGTGATCTTTAGGTTGATTTTGATCCTCTCAAAAAGATAAATCCAATGTTGCAATCATATTCCTCATAGGAGTAGTCCAAAGTGAAATTTGGCCCTAGTTGCCAATTTTAACACTGACCCTCTTCTCAATAAAAGTAAATAGCACTATGTTTTGAGTGTATGTCTCTATGAAGATTCTTTAGAACCTTCATTATAGCCTTGTAGAAATTTGACTAGGTGCACTAGAGTGTATATGAATTGCTATTTTTGAATATGTTGGTGTCATATAGGCCTAGTTTGACTTTGAGGAAATTCTAAGTCATTTTATCCCCATGAATTAATCTTACTAGGAGGATATCTTCCTCATCAGTTTGAGCTTCAACCATCTCAAAAGTCTCCCCAAACATGAGCCTTAAGTAGGCTATCATCCATCCAATTGAAATGGGCACTCTTTCTGTAGTATTCCCAAATGGGGAAATGCAACAATACTAAACAGTTATGCAGGAAAATAACGCAGTTCATCTAAAGAAAAGCAGGAGGCCAATCAAAAGTCTCTTAAAAATTATTTATAACCGTAAAATAGATGTAAAATGAGGCCCATAAGATGCATAGCTAGAAATACAAGACATCAATAGAAGAAAATCCCTCAAAAGAGGTGCTGCAACCACATGTATAGACTGAAACTGCCTTGAAATCATTATTTTATTGGGCTGGAAACTGGTGTTGATTACATGTCAGATCAAGAGCATATCTGTATATGAAAATTCAGATCCATAACATATCCATACACTAGAAAGGCTCCTCTTTCAGATCCCCTTGGGGTTTTGAGCATTACACCAAGTATAAGCAGTAGATCTGAGATCTAAGAATGCATATTTGTAGAAATATTCAGTGATTCAGAAGTATTCAGAAATATGCAGATCAGATCTGAAATATATAATGTATAGATATCCTCCAAGGGATCTCAAATTGAATGGATGATCCCCAACACTCAAAAACTAGCTCTCCAAATGGTGCACCCAAATTCCCTGCAACAAAACCTACAGGAATAATGCAGATCTGGAAGAGAAACTGAACTGTACGGTATATCTAGTAGTTGGCCACATGCCAAGATCAGAAAATTATGCCCAAGCACTCCAATACACTCCTCCAATTGGAATAGAAGACTCCTCCGCTGAAAAAGTACACTGAAATGTCCTAGATCTGAATAGATTTAGCCTCCAGTTGCTGCAGCTTGCAAAGACAACCAAACCCTCAACAGGATCTGAATTTTAGTTGAAAGGAGAAGCTTCGCCTAAAGCATAATAATGAACTATGCAATATAAGACTCTCCTAAGAGCTACTCAATGGGAAGAGGTGGAATTCCTAAACAGGAAATCTCGATGCTAAACAGAACTTGCAATCTAGGCTAAACAACCAAAGAAAGCTATATGGTCTAAATAGACAATATATCAAAATATCATATCTTCAACAACCTCTTCATGCTACCATCCCATTCCTTATATAGATTAAGAGCTTTTAAACCCTAAACCACCTTCAATGAAATCTTCTCTTTCACACATTCCATCTCCATCTAGAATTGTGATGTGCCTCATTCATGACCACTCCTCCAATACAACATTGTAGAATTTCTCAAGGTTGACCCAATCAAAATATCTAGCCCCCTTTCACACCTAAGGGTGCTTTCTTACATAGCCATGATTTATATTTTTTCACATTTGGCCTTGATTTATTCTTTATTTGGAGTTTAATGAACCTAATCTACACATTTATTCTTTAAGCAAGAAAAGAAAAACAAAAATGGATATTCCAATTAGCTTGGGACTAATTAGGAATATTACACTTTCTTTTAAAAATTTTGAAATTTAAATGTTAGCTAGTCCCCAAATTTAGCCATCTAGATTCAATATCATCTCCCACTTAGTTATTGGTTGATCACCCTTTAGTATAAGTGTCTTTGTATATCTTTCCCACCAAGTTTAGGTATGATCCCCATGCTTCAATCAATCAAATAAATGATGTAGCAATACTTACAAACATTCTGGCCAATGCACCTACTGGAGCATTATTTCCCATTTTTGGAAATGGACTCCTAGAGCTTGTCTATTGTAAATGAGTCTCTATTCCAAAAGAATCCTCATTTTTAAGAGGGCCAACCACCTACTTCATTGATCTCTTATCAGATTTATATTTGCTAGACATTTTACCTTGAGTAGAAGAAATAGGTAATACAACCACACGCAGTGAGCTGTTATAATCTCATATGTACTTCATAAAATATTGAAACCTAGTTGGTTAATAGAGTAAACTAATGAAACCTGGTTTGGGTCTGTATAATAAAAAATATTGAAACATTGATCTTTGTACAATGAACTCTTCTCACAAAATAAACAACATTTCTACATGGTCTGTCATTATTAGTAATTGCATGAGAACATAATCACTCAAATTGATTTTTCACTTGAATATTTTGGAGATAAACTTGGTGGTATTGTGGCAGTATCCAGAAACAAAAAGGTTCTTTTTGATCCAGATAGTTCTTTAAAATTTCATTTTTACAAAGATTCATCACTAGATTCTCCAAATCGATCTTTGTTCTCGACTGCTACAATATTCTCTCCTCAACAGAGCACTTTAATATCACTGATATGAAATCACTAGTTTGTCTTGGCCTATCCCATGATATCATGATTGAGCTCATAAATAAATAAAAAAGGGACTAAAATATAGATCATAAATAATAATTGTATCTGCACTTGGAAAAATTATTCCAACCCCCACCCTACCTCTCATCCCCCTTGTTATCACAAAATCAGACCTGATAGGCTTCTCATCAAACCAATCTTGTGCAACTATTTCAAACCAATCTTTTGGTTGAGGCTTAGCCTCCTCAACCTGAGAGGGCTCTCTCAAGGGTTTATGATTTTTGATAGAAATGTAGATGGATAACTCTATGTGGGGTAAAAGAAGATAAATGATATAAATTGGTTCTAAATCACATTAGCAAGTGTACATTGGGCTTATGGAGTCATAATAACTTCATCAAAACAAAAAAATCTACCTAGCATGGAATTCAAGGCATATCATAGTTCAAGTCAAAGAATACACATGTGAAACAGTAAAACACACAGTCAGTTTGTCTATGAAGGAAGTCAGAGTATCAATGATGAATTTCGAGTAACATAAGAAAACACAACTACAATAGGATATTTATAAGATGCCATTAGAACAAGAACATACAATAAATCTTCATGAATCTTGAGTTGGCTAAGTAGAGAACTATGTATTAAGCTGAAAATAGTCACTGACAATAAACACAATTTTTTTGCTAAAAATGTCCAAACTTTTGCTAATTCGACCTCTTGGTATTTAATAGACCATTAAAACATGATATGAACTCATCTTCTGCTAGATAATTTTAATTCCTAACTCTTTACACCTTGCATAACCATAAAACATCAAATTTATGACAAACATGCACCTATCCTACTTGACAGTCCTATTTCAACTAGGACTCAAAGTCTTCATTACTATCTTTAACCACCTTATCCTAACAACCTTATCTATTTTAAATTACATCATTTACAAGTGTATCATCACATGGTAGAATTTGGATGATGGGCTTGAGCTCTTCATGACCACTTTGCTGACCTCCACATAAGCAAGAAACCCAACCTTTTTGTTTTTAGGCATATGGTCTTTTGCATTGATTGACCATTCTGACCATCATGTACTCTTCATTTCATGGTCCTTTGTTGTTTTAAGTTGAATTAACACATTCAAAAACTCCTCCCTAGGCTCCAACTTTCCATAACCATCATCAAACTGTTCAAATGAGCTGAAAATAGATTGCGCTACGAAAACAAGACTATTTCGTAGCGCTTTTCATAGCACTGCCCTTTAACCCTTTTTTATTCAAAACCTTGACTTATTTCCTTCAAAATAATCTTCATTACCTTTATATATATCCCCCATAGCAATTTAAAACCTTAATTCATATTTTCCCCCCCAAAATGTGATGAAAAAGGGCAAGAAAAGCTGCTACAATAGTTTCGTAGCACTTTTTGCCTTTTTTACACTATTTGCGCTACGAAATTGTTGAGTGAGCATTTTTGTCAAAAATTTTTCAAAATGAAAATTTTAAATGTGATAAAAACTAAAAATCAATATTATTTCATGATATCACTTGGAAAACAAATTCATTCCAGCCTTCTTGAGGTCCCTTCTTCATTTGCAATAAGTTGGCCTATTGGTTTTTCCTGTTTTTTCCTGAAAAATAGGTCTTGGGACAGAGCCTATATCTCCTACTCCATGATGTATTTTGAGAAATGGAAGGAATTTTTTGTGTTTCATGGTGTCTTGAATAAAAAACTCTCTTTTTTTTTTGAAACACATCTCCTGCTGTCCAGAAACTTCCTTTGACAAAAATGTGTAAAACAGGAAAACTCTGTTTCTGAAAATAGGGCTTCAAAGAAAGCCTTTTATCTCCCAAATGATAACACATATGAGAAAAGTGAGAGAGGTTATTTTAGCTAGGGATTTTATGAAGAAAAACCTCTTTCATGTTTCCAAAAAAAAAATTCATTTGGCAAGAAAATGAACTTTAAGTTGACTGCTAAATAGTCATGTACAAGAAATTTTGTAACATCTGTTTCGTAGCGCATTGTAATTTGAGGAAATTGAGAGAGGTGCTTTTAGTTAGTTAAGTTAGGAAGAAAAACCTCTTTCAGGTTTCCTAAATTAATTTTGAGTTGCTCAGAAACCTCCTTTGAAGTTGACTACTCAAAACTAGAAAACAAAGTTTTTGCTTCCTATTGCGCTACGAAATTAGCAGTGCTTTCGTAGCGCATTTCCTATTTTTTGAACTAGCGGTGCTACAAAATGGTGATTCGTAGCTAATTACAGAAATTTAGCCAAAAAATTAATTTAATTAACCTTAAATGAAAAATATGAATCTTTGATCATGGAATGGACCTAGAAGGACTTTATTTGAACTTAAATGATGACCTTTAAACTTATAAAAAGTATGAACTACCCTTAACCAAAATAAAAATGACTTTCAGAGGCTATTTTGACCCATGATAAAAAAAAAACTTGACACAATGATGTTTTGAAATTTTTTCGGTGATAACAGTGGCTCCACTTGGGATAGTGTGCCCCTGTGGTACCCTAAGAACAAGTAGTTCCAGTGCTGCTATCCATTTTTCTTGACCGAAACATAAAAAAATTGAAATTTCCAAGCTTTATCCTCAAGCTCTAATGGCCTTCACCTCGGGCTCAAGCTTGATGATCACGGCAGAAGAACCAAATATGTACCTACTAAAAAGATGCTCAATCAACATTGAGCTTATTCACACACTCCTACCTACCCTAACAGCTACAATCTCCATTTGTAATTCAAGGAACATGAAACTTCCAATGAAGCCAGTCATTGATCTGATCTGATGCTTGACCCTCTTGATTGTGCTTGAACCAAAATTAAACATGATACTAATATGACCAAGGCAACATGAGATGTAACTGATCTTCAAAATGAAAATATAATTGGAAATATGGACTATAGAACTCTTCCATGTATTCAACTATAGGATCAAATAAGACATGATATTTTTAATGCTTCTCATGACATTCTACAACTTTGGACAAATTATCCATTCTTTGATCAACCATATAATACTTCAGTTGTGTTCTTTCAAACTTCTTTTCAAACTAATTTACAAAAACAATGTATTCTTCCTCAATCTCTAAGAAGAAAGGTAGCAACATCCCCTCTTTGTGTTTTGGCATTAAAATCATTTGAAAAGACTGATCTTTATCATGAATACTATGAAATTGAATTTTATCTTTTGAAACTTGAATGTCATTTTCAATGTTCTCTGCAACTTCATCCACAAACTGAATCTTATCTTCTGAATTGCACTCAAATTATTTCAGATGAGAAGACAAGGATAAAGAAAAATTTTCACCCACTTTTTCCTTAGTGTGATCATTATTTGATGGAGGCTGATATAAGGAAAGACATGAAAAATCAACACTTTCCTTAACTTGAGGGTTATATAAACTATCTTCCAGTATTTCCTCTTTTTGTTTGCAATGATTCTCATACTCCTGATGATCAAAACACTGACAAGTTTGCTAGAACCTTTCTTCAAACTCAGAGGATGTCTCATAATTTTCATAAATAAACTCTTGTTGGGTTTCATTTTCATCTAAGAAAGAGGCTATCCTTTCTTCGTGGTGATGAAAGGGATTGTCATGAAGAGCTTCTAAAATTTCCTCATCCATGAACTCATCATCTTCATAACAATTCTCCAAATATTCAATAAAACTCACACAATGTTTACAGCAGTATTTGACCAGAAATAAGGAGGGATGACACTCTTCATACATCTCATAAAATGCAACATGGAAATCAAAAAGAGAATATAATGAACCATTTGGCAAGCTTTCATACCAATACCGTGCTTTTTCTTCCAAAGTGGCCATAAAAATCTTCATGAGACAATCCTCAGGGAACTAAACCTTAAGAGTGTGTACATGCATATGGAATCTAACCAAATGAATAGAAAATTTTTATTTCTTTTCATCTTTGAACACAAGAAGATCAGTTAACCATTCAACCTTTGGCATAGGATTTGGAAAACTAGGGATATGACACCTATTCATAGGGTCATACCTCGCATTTATTATTGCAATGGAACTCATTCTGAAACTTCATCAAGCTACTGATATTCAAGAAGTGGAGTCACCTTCCAATTGATTATTTGATGTGTGGAGTCGCCAAGGTAGATGCAGCCTCGAAAATATTCATGAGCTCCTACTACGTTCAAAAGTTCAGCTTCAAAATATCAGGAAAGTATAGTCTTCAGACTCTTGGAAGACGCACCAAAATGTTATCACAAAATCAGACCTGATATGCTACTCATCAAACCAATCTTGTGCAACTATTTCCATCCAATATTTTGGTTGAGCCTTAGCCTCCTCAACTTGAGAGGGCTCTCTCAAGGGTTTATGATTTTTGATAGAAATGTAGATGGATAACTCTATATGGGTTAAAAATGGATAAATAATATAAATTTGTTGTAAATCACATTAGAAAGTGTACATTGGGCTTATGGAGTCATAATAGCTTCATAAAAACCAAAAAATCTACCTAGCATGGAAGTCAAGGCATATCATAGTTCAAGTCAAAGAATTCACATGTGAAACAGTAAAACACACATTCAATTTGTCTATGAAGGAAGTCAGAGCATCAATGATGAATTATAAGTAACATAAGAAAACACCACTGCAATAAGATATTGAGAATATTCCATTAGAACAAGAACATACAATAACTCTTCATGAATCTTGAGTTGGCTAAGTAGAGAACTCTGTATTAAGCTGAAAACAATCACTTACAATAAACACAATATTTTTGCTAAAAATGTCCAAAATTTTTCTAATTCGACCTCTTGGTCTTTAATAGACCATTAAAACATGAGATGAACTCATATTCTGCTAGATACTTTGAATTCCAAACTCTTGACACCTTGCATAACCATAAAACATCAAATTTATGACAAACAGACACCTATCCTACTTGACAATCTTATTTCAACTAGGACTCAAATTCTTCATTACTATCTTTAACAACCTTATCCTAAAAACCTTATCTATTTGAAATTACATCATTGAAAAGTGTATCATCACATGGTCGAATTTGGATGATGGGCTTGAGCTCTTTATGACCACTTTGCTGACCTCCACATAAGCAGGAAACCAAACCTTGCTTTTTAGGCATACGGTCTTTTGCATTGATTGACCATTCTGACCATTATGTACTCTTCATTTCGTGGTCCTTTTTTGTTTGAAGTTGAATTAAAACATTAAAAAACTTCTCCCTAGGCTCTAGTTGTCCATAACCATCATCAAACTGTCCAAATGAGTTGAAAATAGACTGCGCTACGAAAATAAGACAGTTTCGTAGCGCTTTTCGTAGCGCTGCCCTTTAACACTTTTTTCTTCAAAACCTTGACTTATTTCCTTCAAAATAATATTCATTATCTTTATATATATCCTCCATAGAAATTTCAAACCTTAATTCATATTTTTACCCCCCAAAATGTGATGAAAAAGGGAAAGAAAAGCTACTACAGCAGTTTCGTAGCGCTTTTTGCCTTTTTTACACTGTTTGTGCTATGAAATTGCTGAGTGAGCAGTTTTTTCAAAAATTTTCCAAAATGAAAATTATAAATGTTGTAAAAACTAAAAATAAATCTGATTTCATCATATCATTTGAAAAACAGAGTCATTGCAGCCTTCTTGAGGTCCCTTCTTCATTTTCAATAAGTTGTCCTATTTGTTTTTCCTGTTTTTTCCTGAAACATGGGTCTTGGGACAGAGTCTATATCTCCTACTCCATGATGTATTTTTAGAAATGGAAGGAGGTTTTTGTATTTAATGACGTCTTTAATAACAAACTCTCTTTTTTTTTTGAAAAAAATCTCCTGCTATCCAGAAACTTCCTTTGACAAAAATGTGTAAAATAGGAAAACTATCTTTCTGAAAATAGGGCTTCAAAGAAAGCCTTGTTCTCCCAACTGGTAAGACATATGAGAAAAGTGAGAGAGGTTATTGTATCTGGGGCTATGATGAAGAAAAAAGTCTTTCATTCTTTCAAAATAATTTTTAATTTGGCCATAAAATGAACTTTAATTTGACTGCTAAACAGTCATGTACAAGACATTTTGTAACATAAGTTTCGTAGCGCATTGTAATTTATCAATTTCCCCCACCTCCTAACACATTTGAGGAAAATGAGAGAGGATATTTTATTTGTGTCTGTTAGGAAGAAAAACCTCTTTTAGTGTTCCTAAATTCGTTTTGAGCTGCTCAGAAACCTCCTTGGAAGTTGACTACTCAAAACTAGAAAACATAGTTTTTGCTTCCTATTGCGCTATGAAAGGCGAGAGCGTTTTCGTAGCGCATTTCCTCTTTTTTGAACTAGCGGCACTAAAAAATGGTGGATTACTAGGTAATTGCATAAATTTAGCCCAAAAATTAATTGAATGAACCTTAAATGAAAAATATGAATCTTTGATCATGGAATGGACCTAGAAGGACTTTAATTCAACTTAAATGATGACCTTTAAACTTATAAAAACTATGACCTACCCTTAACCAAACTAAAAATGAATTTCAAACCCTATTTTGACCCATGATCAAAATTTTTTTTGACACAATGATGTTTTGAAAATTTTTGGGTGATAACACCCCCTCCTTCCTGAGTTGAAATAAGCAAACAATTTTGCTATCTAGGCTATTATAGTTCTTTATTCAATGCTTCTTTTCTAATGTTCGAGTGATCCCATCCATTCAAAAATATACAAATTCTAAGAAATTAAAGAAGTCTTCCAGTATATCAATCATTCACGTCCACCTTGTTTCAATTGTGGAAGCACCTTTCCAATACTTGAAGCTTTCTAGACGCTCCAACTAGCATCTCACACATCTTTCTTACATAATCACTCGTTCTGGGAAATGATATCATGATTTACAACCTGGAAGGAGGAGAATTTTTGGAATGACATATTCAAGTATTGGTTGTGACAGGATCTAGTAGGACTAATTAATCAGGGTTTGTTGAACAATTGTCTCTTGAAAAAAAATTCTAGCACCTTGTCAAATAGCTACATGAAGCCGTCCATATAATGCTCAAATAACATAAGAAAGTGATTATTTTACTTGACATGAAATTCATAGAGGAAGAGAATAAAGGGAAAAAAAATAATTTTTTGATTATGTTCCTCCCATTTTCAAGCATATATGAGAGTTTTGCAATTGCTACAATAGATGTGAGGCAACGTAGAACTGATTTCTAGAGGTGCACGAGGCCTACATTTTTTTTTGTTTTTATTTTTTTTCCTTTCTGCACCAAAAACCATCTTGATTTTTAAGCTTGGTAACATTTGAAGTATCAATAAAAGCGGATTTTCACTTCCATAGTCTCCCAATCCTTACCAGCCTCTAGTCAAATCCCTATAACATCCATGCAATTCATTGTCTTCTCAGCAAAGTCTTGAATACAGACAAACGAGCCCACAAAAATATGCAAGCTTGAGGAAACTTGTCATGTTCCCTTGTTGGCCCCTTCTTCATCCAATTTTCTTGACATTGAAATTCTTGTTTTCAAACTAGTAACCCAACTTTTGGCCTCTGTTAGGCAGGCCTATTTCCAAGGACATGTCTTTTTTTTTTCTCCACTGATTTTCTATAACCAGACAATATAGAAAAAATTGAGCTAATTTTGAAATTTACGAAAACTCCTCAATGAAGTCCCAAACTTGGACGAGGACTTGCCTAATTGATTCAATTTTTACAACATAAGGCTTCAACCAAGACTTGTCCAATGATTGGAGCTTGTCATGATTATCTATTTCCAATGACCTTGAGGTTTGTTGAGGAAGGATGCATGGTTGTAACTCCTCCATGTCTCTCCTTTCCATGGTTTTTTAGAGGAAAAATTCAAATGAAGAGAGTGTATTATCATTGAAACTCAAGAATATTGTCGAATATTTTTCATGATATATTTCAAAACATCCTAAGTTAGCAGCAGTTGGAACTATCTGTGAAAATGAGATGTTGGTTCCTTTTTTTAAATTCCCTTATATGACATTAGCTTTATCACGTTGACTACGTCATCCCATGGAAGTAAAATAGATTTTCAACAACATCACATATGCTCGAGTCAAGTGTCTCGAGTGGTTGAGGAGGTAAACCATGCATGCATAATGCTCCATTGTAGGCTTCATGCAAAAAATTCTACTAATTCAATCAAAATGATGCTAGCCTTCATCTACTGTAGTCCTGCATGGCTGTCGGAAGATAAAATAGAAATGAATATGATATGGCCTACCTTAATGCCTGCTTCTTGCATTTCATAAAAGAGTGTCAGGGAATCATGCCCATGCATTTGATACCCATGCTGCAGTGGCACTAAGTCACCACATGAATGAAAATAATTGTTATGGTAACAGAGTTAGGCTTCACCTTTGCAACTTGCATTCAACTGAAGAGTTTCAAGGATTAAACACTATTACCAAATTGAGTATATCTCACAATGAGCGCACTCCATGTAATTACATCTAGGTTCATTCCTATCATTCGAAGTTGATAAAAGATTCCTAGCACCTCATCACAATATCCATCCAATGCATAACAAAAAATTATTAGATTTCATGAGATCATATCCCTCTTTGGCATATTGACAAACACTTCATATGCATCATCCATTTTTTTATTGCATCGTTGATAATTCTGCACAAGAAGTGAAAGAACTAGAAATAGTGACTAAATTGGCTTTCACTCCATCCAACTGCATTTTAGAAAAGATATCACTGCACCATTTATGTGATCATTCTACTCATACTTGGATATCATCATGCATTACATAGGGTTTCGACCTTCCCATTTGCATTTCATCAAGTGTATTTCATGCCTCTTACACCATTTATAATTTCAAAATATCCTATAGTCATGGTGTTCCATGTAACTTTGGATTTCCTTGCCCTACACCAAGGCTTCAATCTCAGTGCATGCCTTGAGGACAATGGGAAAGGTGTGTCTCCACTTAGTCCTCCCTATTGCATTTGGTAATACAACTTGAGGGCTTCCATGCAGTTTCCATCCTTGACACAACCTTTGATAATAACATTACATGCAGACACATTTTGCTTTGGAATTTTCTGAAACACCTGGTGTGTACCCTTCATACTTCAACAATAAGCATACATGTAAAAGGTGTAGCAGGATCGCTGAAAAAGAGGAAAATTAGTGATAGGAAAATTTCAATCTGCATGAGAATTTGTATCGATCTCATATTCAAGCCAGTACACCTTTATCTCCAACTTAAGCCATTTGGGCTTAAACAACTCTATCAACCAGCACCCTTTGGGTGAGATACACCCATGAAAAAGAAGCTACCAATGTTAGGTCCCTATATTACTAGTATAGTCCCTTATTGTTGTTAGTGTAACCCCCTTATTGTTATTATTGTACCCCTTTAACCCCCATATTTTTATTATTGTGCCCTTAAATTATTATTTTTAGGTGGGCTAGGTTTACATTGTGGCCCCACTAGGATTACATTTTAGCCACATGGACTCCTATATATAGAAAGGAGGTTTTTTAATTTTTATCATCCAAGAATTGTTCATTCATGTAATGTATTAGAGGTTTCCCCCTCGAAGTGGCTTATTTCTAAGGCATTGATATATTTTTTTCTTCTATTTTTGGAGCTGGTTTCACAACATTTGGTATCAGAGCTTTATATTCTAGGGTTTCACTACTCCAAAAAGGTAATCGTGTAATTTTCACTATAATTTTTTTTCTACGAAGTTTTAGAAGCTGAAATTATTAGGGTACGAAGCCGAAACCCTGAGGAACATCTTCGCAAAATTTCAGAGCTTGGTTCGCAATATTTTCAGATATATGATCTGTGTAAGTTAGGTCTTTTTGCAAGCTCCTCAATTTAATCTAAACAGGTCATCATGGCATTTGTGCTATAACATTGTTTCTACGAAGGTTCAGAATCTAAAATTTTAGGGTGCGAAGTTGAAATCCTAAGGAAACTTGTCGCAACATTTCAGAGCTTGGTTCACAATATTTTCGGAGATATGATCTGTGGAAGGTAGTGCTTTTTCAGGCTCCTAAATTTCATCTCAAAGAGGTGATCATGGGAAAATTTTCATAACTCTCTCTATGCGCATCAGATTGGAGTGCCGTAAAAAGTGGCCGCAAGTACACAAAATGTAGTTTCTTTGCTATCAATTTCGAGGCTAAAAGATAAAACAGGGACACATGGTAAGTCGTACAAGTTCGATCTACTAAAATAGTCCATAATTAGGTCATTGTGAGAGATTGGAAATAACTTTATCTTGAAGAATCCAAATCAGCTCAGACCTATGGCATTCAAAAGAGGATTCAAAAGGCTACCTTAGTGCCAAATTTCAGATATTTAAGAGCTTTAACCATAGAGATAATCCAATTTAAATATCGAGCTCTTAAAAAGCAAGAAAAAGGTGTGTAATTTTTTCCGAACTGCGTAAGTCTTGTTTGAAGAATCAATTTGAAATGATTCCAAGGGCATATTGTAGAATAGATATCAGTATTGGGTTCTAAAAAATGCCCCGTAAAAATAATTCAACACCCATTAATCCCTTAGAAGGCTTTACTATGACTCATGAAGATGAAGAATTGCAACATGATCTATCAAAATTACAAGAGAAAGTGCACCAAATTTCGCTCTCGCAAAGAGCATCAAAAAATGAAATAGAAGTGTTGAAGAAAGGTGTGGAAGAGAAGATGGATGGTTTGAAGAAAGGCATGGAAGTGAAGATGGATGCCGTGGAATCTAAGATGGATGGCGTGGAAGATAAGATGGATGACATGGAAGAAAAAATGAAGGACAACATGGAAAACATGAAGAATGATCTAAAATAAATGTTTCCTAATGGTGAAAAGATAGTAGAGGAAACTCATGATGAGAACAAAATAAATGTTAAGCGTGACTTCATAAACTCTAATGTTGGCGGGAAGAACCACCATATTCCAAAAATGGATATGAGGAAGTTTGATGGAATGGATCTTGTAACATGGATACTACAGATGAAGCAATATTTTGATCTCCATAATGTGCGAAACACACAAAAGGTATGCATTGCAACTTTAAATTTAGAACAAAATACATTTGTA
The DNA here is from genome assembly GCA_034641835.2 of Pinus albicaulis. Taxonomy (NCBI): domain Eukaryota; kingdom Viridiplantae; phylum Streptophyta; class Pinopsida; order Pinales; family Pinaceae; genus Pinus; species Pinus albicaulis. The sequence continues at coordinate 457,445,228 of CM076582.1, read as the reverse complement.
TGGTATCGATGGCTTTGCTCGTGTAAAAATATTGTCACTTGGTCAATTTTTACGGAGTAAATGATAACACATTATGAGGATAAAAATACCAACACCTTCTTTAGCCAATTGATAAATCTCAAACAAAAGGGTTTATTGGGGCAGCACATTGAGGACTTCCAAAAATTGAATATAAGGGTAACTAATATTCCAGAGGAACACAAGATTGATCTCTTCATAGGTACTTTAAAGGATAACATCCAACATGAAGTTCGCATTTTGGAACCTGATTCATTGGAGAAGGCATTCAGGTTGGCAAGAAAAATTGAATGTAAAATTATGGCGACAAGGAAGCCTACTACTCACTTCTATAAAGAGGGAAGTGTTGCTACTCCTAGATTTCCACAACCTACAAGGTTGACACCACAACAATTGGAAGAAAAAAGAGCAAAAGGGCTTTGCTACGGTTGTGATAGAAAATACACTAAAGGTCATAAGTGTGCTGAGAAGAAATTATTTTACATAGATTGTGAAGAGGAAGAAGAAAATGAACAAGAAGAGGATATACACCAGGAACAAGCCCTAGAAGAGGAAGAAATGAGTCCGACCATATTGTGTAATGCATTGGCAGGAATTACCACTCCTCAAACTCTCAAGATAGAAGGACAAATCAAGAAGAAAAAGGTAATAGTGTTGATTGATTCAGGTAGCACCCATAATTTTATTCATTGTAAGGTAGCCAAGGAATTAAATTGTTTCCTATACCCAGCACCAGAATGTCAAGTGATGGTTGCAAATGGAGAAACTATAAATTGCTCTGGAAAATGCCATAATATCAAGCTAACCATGGGGGAATATGTATTGACTAGTCCAATGCTTTCCATTCCTATGGGAGGTGTTGATGTTGTAATAGGAGTACAATGGTTACAATCTTTGGGGACGGTAGCTTTTAATTTTCAAGAACTTTTCTTGAAATTTTTTTCAGAAGGAAAGGAAGTCGAATTACGGGGTATTTTAGGGAAGCCGGGAAGGATAATAAGCTATAATGTCATGACAAAGCTTCTAAAGAAAGAACAACGAGGCGTAATTGCACAATTATGCTCACTAGAAGTTCCGACATCAAAATCATCTATTTCTGCAGATCTCCAACAAGTCTTGGACAATCATTCCAAAGTGTTTGAAACTCCCAAAGGACTCCCACCTATTCGTGATCATGATCATGCTATTCATTTGATTCCAGGAAGTGTTCCTCCAAACATCATGCCTTATAGATATCCTTACTTCCAAAAGAGCGAAATTGAACATATGATTGCAGAAATGTTAGAGGCGGGTATAATTCAACCTAGTCAAAGTTCTTTCTCTGCTCCTGTAGTATTGGTACGCAAGAAGGATGGATCATGGTGAATGTGTCCAGATTATAGGGAGCTCAATAAGCTCACCATTAAAGATAAATTTCCCATTCCTGTGATTGATGAATTATTGGATGAATTACATGGAACAATTTATTTTACCAAGTTGGATCTTCGTTCAGGATATCATCAAATTAGAATGAAGAGTGAAGATATTCCAAAAACAACATTTCGAACTCATGAGGGTCATTATGAATTTTTGGTCATGCCTTTTGGCCTTACCAATGCACCTTCTACATTTCAAGGGTTGATGAATTCCATTTCCAAACCCTTCCTTAGAAAATTTGTGCTAGTATTTTTTGATGATATACTAATCTACAGCAGGTCTTGGAAGGATCATGTTGAACATGTTGACAGGGTGCTCAAACTATTGCGGGAGAAACAATTATATGCAAAAAAATCCAAATGTTTCTTTGGAGTACAAGAGGTGGAATATCTGGGTCATATTGTATCTCACGAGGGTGTTAAAGTAGACCCTAACAAAATTAAAGCCATTAAGGAATGGAAAGTCCCCACAACCATAAAGCAGTTGTGAGTATTTCTCGGGTTAACAGGGTATTATCGCAAGTTTGTTAAGAATTATGGGAGAATAGCAGCACCTCTAACAACATTATTGAAGAAAGATGCATTTTCATGGACTCCTGAAGCAACTAAGGCCTTTGAACATCTTAAAGAGGCTATGTGCCTAGCACCGGTCTTAGCTACGCCAGACTTCACAAAAACCTTTATTGTGGAATGTGATGCCTCAGGAAATGGAATTGGTGCAGTTTTAATGCGGGAAGGAAGACCCATTGCTTTTGAAAGTCGTCCAATCAAAGGAAAGTATTTACAGAAACCTATTTATGAGAAGGAAATGTTAGCAATATTGCATGCACTAAAGAAATGGAGAACTTACCTAATGGGAAGACACTTCAAGGTAAAAAATAATCATGATAGTCTTAAACACTTTTTGGAACAAAGACTATCTTCAGAAGAGCAGCAAAAATGGGTCACAAAGATGTTGGGTTATGACTTTGAAATAATCTACAAAAAAGGAAAGCTTAATGTTGTTGCGGATGCACTCTCAAGAAAGAATGAAGAGGTGGAAGCATTTCTTTGTGCCATTTCTATTATCCAACCAGATTGGATAACCGAAGCAAGAGATGAATGGAAGAAGGACAAATAAGTATGGACACTCATTCAAAAGTTGCAGCAAGATCCTAGTACATCTGATACATTTAGTTGGAAAAATGATTCCTTATGGTACAAAGATCGCTTATATCTTTGTAAGAATTCCCAACTAAAACAAAAGATTCTTCTGGAATTGCACACTTCTCCTTTAGGAGGACACACAGGATTTTTAAAAACTTACCACAGGGTGAAGAAAGAATTTTTTTGGGATGGCCTTAAATCTGATATTCAAAAGTTTGTGGCGGAATGTTTGGTTTCCCAGCAGAATAAAGTGGAGACAATTAAGACCCCGGGACTTCTACAACCTTTATCCATTCCAAGTCAGCGTTGGGAGGAGATTTCAATGGATTTTATCACAGGTTTACCTAAGTCTGAAGGAAAGAATGTCATCATGGTGGTAGTTGATAGACTTACCAAGTATGCACACTTTTGTGCATTATCTCATCCATTTAAAGCAGGTACAGTTGCTACTACATTTATGGACATAATTCAAAAGCTACATGGAAGCCCAAGGGTTATTGTGAGCGACAGAGATCCCATTTTTACTGGAAATTTTTGGACGGAGTTAATTTCTTGTTTGGGTACTCAATTAGCTCATAGCTCATCTTATCATCCTCAATCTGATGGTCAAACTGAGATCGTAAATAAATGTTTGGAAGGATATCTTCGTTGTTTTGTATCTGATAAACAAACACAATGGGTCAAGTGGTTACCTCTTGCTGAATGGTGGAATAACACTTCCTTCCATACTGCAGCAAAAATGACCCCATTTATGGCACTTTATGGATATCATCCACCATCCATCACATCATCTTTAAGGGAAAATTCGAAGGTTCAAGCAGTGGAAGATCACATCGAGCATCAGCAAGAAGTTCTCCAACTCTTAAAGGATAACCTGAATTTGGCACAAAATCGAATGAAATAACAGGCAGATCAACATCGTAGCGAGAGAAGTTTTGATGTAGGATATTGGGTATTTTTACGGCTACAACCATGCAAACAAATGTCCCTCAAGCAAGCAAAGAAGGATAATAAATTATCACCAAAGTACTATGGTCCTTACAAGGTGTTGCAAAAGATTGGTACTATGGCATACAAATTGGAGCTTCCTGCTTCTTCACGAGTGCATCCAGTTTTCCATGTTTCATGCTTAAAGAAGGTTATAGGTGAAAATATTCCAATTCAAACAATATTTCCAGAACTTGATGAGGAAGGAAAAATCATATTGGAACCTGAAGTGGTCATGGAAACAAGAACTCGACAGCTACGGAATCGATCAATTTCAGAGTATCTCATCAAGTGGAAGAACTTACCCACCGAAGATTCTACATGGGAGGATGAGAATTTTATACAGAAGCACCCAGAGCTACTCGAGCGTTGAGGACAACACTTTTTTGAAGGAGAGGGGCATGTTAGGTCCCTATATTACTAGTATAGTCCCTTATTGTTGTTAGTGTAACCCCCTTATTGTTATTATTGTACCCTTGTAACCCCCATTTTGTTATTATTGTGCCCTTAAATTATTATTTTTAAGTCAACTAGGATTACATTGTGGCCCTCTAGGATTACATTATGGCCCCATGGACTCCTATATATAGAAAGGAGGTTTTGTAAATTGTATCATCCAAGAATTGTTCATTTATGTAATGTATTGGAGGTTGCCCCCTCGAAGTGACTTATTTCTAAGGCGTTGATATCTTTTTCTTCTATTTTTGGAGCTGGTTACACAACATTTGGTATCAGAGCTTGGGATTCTAGGGTTTCGCTGCTCCAAACAGGTCATCGTGGAATTTTCGCTATAACTTTTTTTCTACGAAGTTTCAGAAGCTGAAATTTTTAGGGTGCGAAGCCAAAATCCTGAGGAAGCTTGTCTAAAAATTTCAGACCTTGGTTCGCAATATTTGCGGAGATATGATGCATGTAAGTTAGGTCTTTTTACGGGCTCCTCAATTTAATCTAAACGGGTCATCATGGAATTTTCGCTATAACAATATTTTCTGAGAGTTGAGAATATGAAATTTTTAGGGTGTGGCCTAAAATACGAGGAAACTTCGCAAAATTTTGGAAGCTTGGTTCATAATATTTTTAAGATATGATGTTTGTGGAAGGTAGTGCTTTTCGGGCTCCAGAATTTCGTCTCAAAGAGGTGATCGTGGCAACGGTTTCACTCTCTCTGAGCATCGGATTGGAGTGCCGTAAAATTTTTCCACAAGTAAACGGATTTTAGTTTCTTTGGTATCAATTTTAGAGCTAAAAGACGAAACAATGACATGTGGCAAGTCATACAAGTTTGATCTATTGAAACAATCCATAATTGGGTCATTGTGGGAGATTGGACATAAATTTACCTTGAAGAATCCAAATCAGCTCAAACCTATGGCATTCAAAAAAGGATTCAGAAGGCTACCTCAGTGCCAAATTTTAGATATTGAAGAGCTCTAACCACAGAGATAATCCAATTTAAATATCGAGCTCTTCAAAAGCAAGAAAAAGGTGTGTAATTTTTTCCGAATTGCATAAGTCTTGTTTGAAGAATCAATTTGAATTGATTCCAAGGGCATATTGTAGAATAGTTATCAGTATTGGGTTCTAAAAAATTCCCCATAAAAATAATTCCTTTAATAAACATGAAGGCTCTCTTTCTTTTTGACTAATGAAGACAGATATTTTTTATAATCTATAAAATTACAAAACAATGCAAAGGAAATTTATTTCTATAAAAAGGAAATAATAAAAAAATAAAATAAATGTTGAAAACATAGATAAAAGATGAATGGATAGAAAAGTAGGTAAAAATAGATGCATAAACTAAAATGGATAACATGAAGAAAAAATGAAAGACAACATGGAAAACATGAAGAACGATCTAAAAGCAGACATGGAAGGTTTGACAAAGTTGATACAAGAAATGTTTCATAATGGTGAAAAGATAGTAGAAGAAACTCATGATGAGAACAAAATAAATGTTAATCGTGATTTCATAAACTCTAATGTTAGCGGGAAGAACCACCATATTCCAAAAATGGATATGAGGAAGTTTGATGGAAAGGATCCTGTAACATGGATACTACAGATGGAGCAATATTTTGATCTCCATAATGTGCAAAACACACAAAAGGTACGCATTGCAACTTTACATTTAGAACAAAATACATTTGTATGGTATCGATGGCTTTACTCCCATAAAAAAATTGTCACTTGGTCAATTTTTACGGAGGAAATGATAGCACATTATGAGGATACAAAGAGAAACACCTTCTTTAGCCAATTGATAAATCTCAAACAAAAGGGTTTAATGGGGGAGCACATTGAGGACTTCCAAAAATTGAATATAAGGGTAATTGATATTCTAGAGGAACACAGGATTGATCTCTTCATAGGTACTTTAAAGGATAACATCCAACATGAAGTTCTCATTTTGGAACCTGATTCATTGGAGAAGGCATTCAAGTTGGCAAGAAAAATTGAATGTAAAATTATGGCGACAAGGAAGCCTGCCACTCACTTCTATAAAGAGGGAAGTGTTGCTACTCCTAGATTTCCACAACCTACAAGGTTGACACCACAACAATTGGAAGAAAAAAGAGCAAAAGGGCTTTGCTACAGTTGTGATAGAAAATACACTAAAGGTCATAAGTGTGCTGAGAATAAATTATTTTACATAGATTGTGAAGAGGAAGAAGAAAATGAATAAGAAGAGGATATACACCAGGAACCAGCCCTAGAAGAGGAAGAAATGAATCCGACCATATCGTGTAATGCACTGGCAGGAATTACCACTCCTCAAACTCTCAAGATAGAAGGAGATATCAAGAAGAAAAAGGTAATAGTGTTGATTGATTCAGGTAGCACCCATAATTTTATTCATTGTAAGGTAGCCAAGGAATTAAATTGTTTCCTATACCCAGCACCAGAATGTCAAGTGATGTTGGCAAATGGAGAAACTATAAATTGCTCTGGAAAATGCCATAATATCAAGCTAACCATGGGGGAATATGTATTGACTAGTCCAATGCTTTCCATTCCTATGGGAGGTGCTGATGTTGTACTAGGAGTACAATGGTTATAATCTTTGGGGACGGTAGCTTTTAATTTTCAAGAACTTTTCTTGAAATTTTTTTCAGAAGGAAAGGAAGTCGAATTACGGGGTATTGCAGGGAAGCCGGGAAAGATAATAAGATCTAATGTCATGACAAAGCTTCTAAAGAAAGAACAACGAGGCATAATTGCACAATTATGCTCACTAGAAGTTCCAACATCAAAATCATCTATTTCTGCAGATCTCTAACAAGTCTTGGACAATCATTCCAAGGTGTTTGAAACTCCCAAAGGACTCCCACCTATTCATGATCACGATCATGCTATTCATTTGATTCCAGGAAGTGTTCCTCCAAACATCAGGCCTTATAGATATCCTTATGTCCAAAAGAGCGAAATTGAATGTATGATTGCAGAAATGTTAGAGGCGGGTATAATTCAACCTAGTCAAAGTTCTTTCTCTGCTCCTGTAGTATTGGTACACAAGAAGGATGGATCATGGCACATGTGTACGGATTATAGGGAGCTCAATAAGCTCACCATTAAAGATAAATTTCCCATTCCTGTGATTGATGAATTATTGGATGAATTACATGGAGCAATTTATTTTACCAAGTTGGATCTTCGTTCAGGATATCATCAAATTAGAATGAAGACTGAAGATATTCCAAAAAAAACATTTCGAACTCATGAGGGTCATTTTGAATTTTTGGTCATGCCTTTTGGCCTTACCAATGCACCTTCTACATTTCAAGGGTTGATGAATTCCATTTTCAAACCCTTCCTTAGAAAATTTGTGCTAGTATTTTTTGATGATATACTAATCTACGGTAGGTCTTGGAAGGATCATGTTGAACATGTTGACAGGGTGCTCAAACTATTGCAGGAGAAACAATTATATGCAAAAACATCCAAATGTTTCTTTGGAGTACAAGAGGTGGAATATCTGGGTCATATTGTATCTCACGAAGGTGTTAAAGTAGACCCTAACAAAATTAAAGCCATTAAGGAATGGAAAGTCCCCACAACCATAAAGCAGTTGCGAGGATTTCTCGGGTTAACAGGGTATTATCGAAAGTTTGTTAAGAATTATAGGAGAATAGCAGCACCTCTAACAACATTATTGAAGAAAGATGCATTTTCATGGACTCCTGAAGCAACTAAGGCCTTTGAACGTCTTAAGGAGGCAATGTGCCATGCACCGGTCTTAGCTACGCCAGACTTCACAAAACCTTTATTGTGGAATGTGATGCCTCAGGAAATGGAATTGGTGCAGTTTTAATGCAGGAAGGAAGACCCATTGCTTTTGAAAGTCGTCCAATCAAAGGAAAGTATTTACAGAAACCTATTTATGAGAAGGAAATGTTAGCAATACTGCATGCACTAAAGAAATGGCGAACTTACCTAATGCGAAGACACTTCAAGGTAAAAACTGATCATGATAGTCTTAAACACTTTTTGGAACAAAGACTATCTTCAGAAGAGCAGCAAAAATGGGTCACAAAGATGTTGGGTTATGACTTTGAAATAATCTACAAAAAAGGAAAGCTTAATGTTGTTGCAGATGCACTCTCAAGAAAGAATGAAGAGGTGGAAGCGTTGCTTTGTGCCATTTCTATTATCCAACCAGATTGGATAACCGAAGCAAGAGATGAATGGAAGAAGGAAAAAGATGTATGGACACTCATTCAAAAGTTGCAACAAGATCCTAGTACATATGATACATTTAGTTGGAAAAATGATTCCTTATGGTACAAAGATCGCTTATATCTTTGTAAGAATTCCCAACTAAAACAAAAGATTCTTTTGGAATTGCACACTTCTCCTTTAGGAGGACACTCAGGATTTTTAAAAACTTACCACAGGGTGAAGAGAGAATTTTTTTGGGATGGCCTTAAATCTGATATTCAAAAGTTTGTGGCGGAATGTTTGGTTTGCCAGCAGAATAAAGTGGAAACAATTAAGACCCCGGGACTTCTACATCCTTTATCCATTCCAAGTCAACGTTGGGAGGATATTTCAATGGATTTTATCACAGGTTTACCTAAGTCCGAAGGAAAGAGTGTCATCATGGTGGTAGTTGATAGACTTACCAAGTATGCACACTTTTGTGCATTATCTCATCCATTTAAAGAAATTACATTTGCTACTACATTTATGGACAAAATTCGAAAGCTACATGGAAGCCCAAGGGTTATTGTGAGCGACATAGATCCCATTTTTACAAGAAATTTTTGGACAGAGTTATTTTCTTGTTTGGGTACTCAATTAGCTCATAGCTCATCTTATCATCCTCAATCTGATGGTCAAACTAAGATAGTAAATAAATGTTTGGAAGGATATCTTCGTTGTTTTGTATCTGATAAACAAACACAATGGGTCAAGTGGTTACCTCTCGCTGAATGGTGGTATAACACTTCCTTCCATACTGCAGCAAAAATGACCCCATTTATGGCACTTTATGGATATCATCCACCATCAATCACATCATCTTTAAGAGAAAATTTGAAGGTTCAAGCAGTGGAAGATCACATCGAGCATCAATAAGAAGTTCTCCAACTCTTAAAGGATAACCTAAATTTGGCACAAAATCGAATGAAACAACAGGAAAATCAACATCGCAGTGAGAGAAGTTTTGATGTAGGAGACTGGGTATTGTTACGGCTACAACCATGAAAACAAATGTCCCTCAAGCAATATAAGAAGAATAAAATTACTATAGTCCTTACAAGGTGTTGCAAAATATTGGTACTATGGCATAAAAATTGGAGCTTCCTGCTTCTTCACGAGTGCATCCAGTTTTCCATGTTTCATGCTTAAAGAAGGTTATAGGTGAAAATATTACAATTCTAACAATATTCCCAGAACTTGACAAGGAAGGAAAAATCATATTGGAACCTGAAGCAGTCACGAAAACAGGAACTCAACAACTACAGAATTGATCAATTTCAGAGTATCTCATCAAGTGGAAGAACTTACCCACTGAAGATTCTACATGGGAGGATGAGAATTTTATACAGAAGCACCCAAAGCTACTCAAGCATTTAGGACAACAATTTTTTGAAGGAGAGGGGCATGTTAGGTCCCTATATTACTAGTATATTCCTTTATTGTTGTTAGTGTAACCCCCTTATTTTTATTATTATACCCCTGTAACCCACATATTGTTATTATTGTGCCCTTAAATTATTATTGTTAGGTCGGCTAGGATTACATTGTGGCCTCACTAGGATTACATTGTAGCCACATTGACTCCTATATAAAGAAAGGAGGTTTTGTAATTTGAATCATCCAAGATTTTTTCATTCATGTAATGTATTGGAGGTTGCCCTCTCGAAGTGGCTTATTTCTAAGGTGTTGATATATTTTTTTCTTCTAGTTTTGGAGCTGGTTTCACAACAACCAATACCTACGTAAACTATATATATTTTTATCTATTGTTTGAGTTCAAGTCTATTTAATCCCACCATACCTCAGGTTCCTTTCTCTAAAAAGAGTCTGTTGCTGCTGATAATTTCCAAATGAATATTTTTCCCATTTCTTATCAATGGACCTTCCAAAACTGCTACATGTTTTTATACCAATATTTCTTCTTTACCCTCTGCTTTAGAAGTCTTTGGGCCAAAATTCATATCCAAGTTTTTCTTGGACCAGGTTCTATCATTTTCGGGAGTTGGATTTTTTGTCAATCCCATTAAGTAAGGATGTTGGATATGGGGCGGAATAATTGCACCAAGGGTCATAATCTGAGAAGCACCTGGAGTGAATGGGTGAGAACCTAAGAATTCCAAGAAAGATATAGATACAGTAGGAAATGTGGCAGAGATGAATCCAAATGGGTACCCAGTGGATGGAAAACTGGGTGACTGGATTATATATGAAAATGCTACGACTATAGATAATGAGAACCCAACAAGTGGCCTATATATATCTACATGGAATGAAGGAATAAATTTCTCTTTTATTGCACTGAAGAATTTTTGGGGAAGAACCATAGAAAATGGAGATTCTAGCCTCACAGGTTCATATGCTAGTATTGAAACTACAGGAATTGGTCCTCTAGTGTGAGACCAAGGAGTTAGATTTATTATTTCACCAGCAATTTTAAGGCCCTCAAGGGAGGAATCTTGATTTCCCACAACTTGTGAACTTCCCTGAGAAGCAATAGAATCATCTGTAGCTATTGTGTCATCCATACAGAGAACATCATTCAAGTAAAAATCATGCTTAATGCATTTTTCTCCACCAGAAGAACCATTTTTTATGTTAGATATGTCCACTACTTTAGTCTTCCCGTGATCTGAAATTAAGCCTGGTCCATTTTATTTTCTCTCATCTGCACTATTCAGATCCAAATCAAGTTTCACTTGAGTTTATATTTCTTGGGGTGGCTGGAAATGAATTATGTGCAAGAAAATCAAAAGGAGGTTGAGATTATATTTTTCCCTGAGCCAATGGTATATCTATTTTAGTTTCAGCTTGGCACCTGTCTGAAGTTCTTCTAGTTGATTTGCAGCTTGGAACCTATCTAGATTCCTATCTGTTATTTTTCCATCTAATTTAGTTGCATTTTAATGCTTATCTGGATTCCTATCGGTAATTCTTCGAGGTTCAACAGGATTAAAATCAATTGTTTCTATAAGTATACATGTTCCTTTTGTAGAAGCTACAACTACAATTGGAACACTTAACCTCGAAGAATAAACTGCAAAATGAGAAAAAACTAAGAAGCTTGGAATAGAATAAACAAAATAAGAAATTGTAGCTGGATCTTGTGGGCCTTCATCTAACATGATTCCTTCATTAAAATCAAAGTCATGCTTTTCTGGTGCTTCAATATTAGTAGATTATGCAACCTCCATTGTCTGGTCTAGAGTTGTCCTACTCCCGAAACTATTTGGAACTGCCAAAACTTCAGGCAAAAGATTGCATAATGTGCTTTGAAATGTCTTGGATGAAAATGGGATTCCATTTTGGGCCTCATCAACAACATTTTTGAGCTTATTTCTCTTGTGTGGCCAACCATCAAAAGATTCAGAGCTGCAAGTTTAATTTTCTATTTCTTTGCAAGGAGGACACATTATGAGTTTCTCTACCACTTTGTAATCACACTTTTCAGTGTTCCCTTCTCCAATCCTACAAGTTATTGCACTCATTGTGCTCAAGTTCCCATCAAGCTAGTTATGCATATCCACATCAGACTCGTGAGCATCCTTCAAGAAATCTACGAGCTTCTGTTTGCTTTCCTTAACAACTTGAGACTCTGAATTATCTTTTGATATGATCATGCTTTGATGGCTTATCTATTTCCAAAATCTGTTTTTCTTCCATTTCTTGCTTCACTTCCTTCGCTACTTTCATTTCCACATCCTCTGCATCTTCACCCTAAAATCTAAATGTAGGCTCGATGGCAGTTTTGGTTCTAACATCCTTCACATACCTACCATTATCCTCCTCTCCTGAATAACCATACCTTCCACTTCTAGAGTTAGTAAATGAAGTTTCCACTATATTTCTCTTTGGATGGTGTAAGAATTGTTTCTTGTCCAAATCATATTTACTTGTCATATCAAGTTGAGAACCATAATATCTATATAGGTCTAGTTCAACCCCCCTTTCTTTTGGCTTGTGCTCTCCATAAGCATACATGCCAACAAGCTTAGTTACTAGGAAAATTCTTTGGGTTAATACTCCCATGAAAAACATCTGGGAATGGAATTTATGGCCTTTTGACAGGGTTTTTTGGGTTAATACTCCCATGACAAGCATATGAGCATGGAATTTATGGCCTTTTTATGGGAGTTTCTTCTTAACACATTCCTGCAACAAGAAGTAATAGATGTTTGAGTCAATGGTATATGTTTCATTGACACCTTGAAATTATGCCTTTATATTAGAAGAAGCTATCCTCATAATAATGGCTATATTCATCATTGTATTTGTTTTTGTAGTGAATGTTTTTATTGTTTGGTGTCTAAATCCAATCAACAAACATATACAATGCAGAGTGAGACCACCATAAATACCTCTAAATAGAAGCATCCAAGGTGTCATTCATTTTGTAAAAGAATTATGTCAAGAAATAGGTATGAAAGCTCTAAGTTCTGGGACCTTCCATACAAAAGCATCCTTAACATAACTTTTCAAAGAGAACCCTCTTCTGTGTTGGTGTTTATTACCCTTATATAATCTAGCTTTGGTAATTTGTCAAATGGATTGCAACTATGCTCGGTAATTTTTATTGTGTCATAAGTTTTCATCCCATGTAGGCCTAATATTGTACCTGGGTGCATTGATACCATTATAACATCCCTGTCCACCTCTGGGCAATGCCACTCACAAAACCCTCAAAATTTCTCCAAAATTTACCAAAAGTAGAAGCATAATTTAACCACATTATATAATTCCAACACACCGACAAACCCTAATGCATAAAATACATATACATTTCAAAAATAACCAAGAATACATATACATACATAGAATTAACTATAACAATAGTTCGATGCACAGGTAGACCATAAATACACAACCCTAGGAAAAATTAAACCATCAATATATATTTATGTGAATTTACCAGATTCATTTAATCGATTCTATTCTTCCCAAGTATAACAATAAATATATGCTCAACTTAACCATAATATAGATATTGATCATAGTCAACCACAATATTACAAAACCATAGTCACTGCTATACTCCATTTACTAATTTCGTCAAACAGTTTGCAAACATTATAATAATTTGTCTTTGTTGTTTATATTCAACTCATGCATGTCTGATGTTCCGTATTGCTGAGAATAATTGTAGGTCCACTAGCAATCACCACCACATTTAACACCATCAATTTTGTAAGATTATGTAACTTTCTAGGAAATACCCCACTCAATCCCTACTGATCCTCTAGAGCCTTATCCAACCTAAATATGTGGGGTGAATGAAATCAAGGAATTAAGAAGCTTCACAAGGAATCATCTAGGTGACATCAGCAATCGATGAATGTGAAGGAATCGATATTTGACACAGATAAGCCAATATACATGCTTGAAAAACTTCAGATGCACCTTTGAACTGATTGGTAGTCCCAAAAAGTGTGAACTAAGAAAATCCATTTCCTTTCTATCTATGACCATATCATGTGTATGTATACATGCATACTAATTCAAAATAGCCTCACAACCTGCTACTAATAAGAGTATGTGGTTCTATGTTGGCTTACAACACAATTGCGACTATTGAAATTTCTCAATTACTTTAATTTTATCCTCTTCAACCTCAATCAATCACTCTCTGAAAAAAAGATAAATTTGTAAGAAATCCAATTAGTGTCATCATAATATTTTAGAAAATAATAAACATTGGGAATATGATGAGCATATTCATAAAATTATCTCTATATCTCTCTCTCCCCAATGTTTATTTTATGTCATTTCTCCACTTCATGAGAAAAACCTATTTCTAAGTTCACATCTTATTCTTCATGGCATTGTTCCATAGGTTTGGGCCAAGAAGTTAATGACTTTTTCTTCATGGTTTATGAGAAAATGATCAAGATATTGTGTTCTCTAGTTCTAATAACACCCCTCATCTAAGGGAAACAAAACAAGGAAAAATAGAACACTCCATTCTGGCACCAATGGTGGAAAAGATTCCCCATAAAAAAACCTTAGCATGCCACATATCTCACTATGAATTCAATTTGGGACCACTCTTTAAAAGGCTGCTCAATTGTGATGCGAAATTTGTCAGAGCCATTTTTCATTTGTAAATATGTTAGAAAAGGGGGGTGTGACATTTTTAATATTTTATTAATTAATTTGTTATTTTTAATAAAATAGGAGATAATTATGAAAAGTGAGGATTATGTAAATATTCTTTTATTAAATAAAAGGATATGGGAGAAATAGTTTAGGAGAAAAATTAGAGATTAGGAATTCTATGTATGGGACTTTGTTGAGTCCACACCTAAAATATAGATTAGTTGAGGATTAGGTGGAGAGATATTTTGAGTGAATTAAATGCATTATCTATGTATAAATATGAGTGGTTTTTTAGAGGAAAATACACTTTTGAAGAGTGGAAGAGAGAGTGAGGGTGTGAGTAGGAAGTATGTTTCTACTTGCAAGCCTTCGGGAAGTTTGTAAAGGGCCATCGATCTTGAATATCTGGCCAAAACAAGAGTTGTAAGTAATTTTGTTTTCTTTCAGATTGTATATGTTTTGGTTGATTGGGAAATTTCTTGTTAGATTTGTAATTAAGAGTTGAATCATGCGCCTTAGCTGAGTCTTTATGAATGATTGAAATCCATAATAAAGAAGTGAAATGATGAATCTGTGGTAAGAAACTTGCTGGCATCGATTTGTGGAAATCGATAACTATTCGTGTTGAAACCCAAAGTGGAAATTTAATGATGTTGGGTGGAATTGAATATAAATAGTGTCAAATCTCTGCGTAAATGGTGGCTGTAGTTTTGTGTTGAACCAGCTCTATAATCGATTGCCATAATCACTATTTGTTAGTGCCTAAAGCCACAAGATATAATCTTATGCATAACTGAATTCAATTTGTGTGAATATGTTTGGGTTTAAATAATCCTTGTGAGGTTGCTCTGCACACAAATTTATAGAATCGATATTATCAGTATTTATAATGGAGGATTTGGATGCGTTGTTCTGTGTCAATTAGTGGATCGATATTATAATTGTTAATTGCAGAAATCGATTAAGTGTGTTGGGTAAATCGATGGGGTTTATATCGATCTGCAGTTTGTTGGAAGTGTTGAATAAGGCACAGGTTTGATTTCAATTCAGTGGCAACGTGTGCAGCGGAAACAAAATCCGGTTTGAATTCATTTACTCTGTAGAATTTTTATGTTCATCTGAATAGTTTTATGTTGAATCGATGGTGCAGAAAGGCGTGGAGTGAAAACACTGATAATGATAGTGTTTATTTTAAAACAAATTTGATTATTAAATCGAATGCATTATACAGCTAAAGGAAAAAGGCGCTACTGTGTGATATACCCCAGTGAATATGCTGAGAAGTATTAACCACAGATTCAGAACGTGTCCATGGATGGTGGTTGTGAATTTAACTTATGCAGTGTTCAAGTTAAGACGTGAATGTGTCCAGGAAAGCCGATTTGCATGGGCAAGTCATGAGTGGTAAGTTTAATATGTGAGCAATTGTTGTTATCGATTAAAAACCTGAATGTGTATACAAATTGCCATTACAAACAAGCATGCAAGAGGCGTTAACCCGCTTGGTAAGTTGAATGAGAAAGAGCGCATTTATATACATGATTGATATTGGTTCCACTAAAATGAAAGGGTCGAAAATACATAGTCTTGTGCAGGTCTAATATTATTGAATTGGTGATATTTGCATGTCAGGTTGGGTGGATTAAAATAATGGCAGATTGAATTTTAAACCATGGGCGCATGTGTTTCATTGACTTTTAAAATCCGATCATGGAAGCCATATATGAATGTTGATATTAAAATGGAAAGGATGAATAATGTTTATGTAAGCATTCGAATGTTTGAGTTATTGGGGTTTGATTGAAGGTTTCAAAAGATATGAAATTGCCATGAATGAGGAAAATTCCCTATAGAGTGGTTGATTTTTATTGAGTTTTCATGAACCATTGAAATTTGTGAACAAGATATTTGATAAGCTTCCGCATTAAAAATTGGGGAATTGCCGGGCTGACAGTCAAAGTTTGGGTGTAAATGTTGAGATGCATTCTTATATGCACAGTTGTTGAAGATTCTGGGTAACGCAAGGTTGGCTGCCTACATCATTTTTGGTATCAGGCACGTTTATATGCATGGAAGTAAAGATTCTGGGTATGGCAGGGTTGGCCCTGCATCATTTTTGGTATCAGAGCTTGGCTCTGTTGAAATAGAAGATATTTGTTTTTTTGAATGAGGACAGAAAGTTCTGTTGAGAACTGAAGTGTGTTTTATTTGAATGTGTTTTAATCTGATATGCAAGCTACACATTTGCAGTGAAGGGGATTGCAAAAATAAATAGAGGGCAATATCATGCAGGATCTTAAAGGTGAGACAGTTTTCTGATTTGAAATTTATGATTGAAGTTTATGGTTGCAGACAAGATGATGGCAGTGAACCTGACATTCAACTAAAGGCTGGATAGGGAGGGCAATTGCAGTGTCCTGAAGAAGAAGGTGATTTGAAGAGATAGCCTAGAGAGAGAGCAGAGGAGAATGCTCAAGAGGTTCTAGAGGCAGTGAACCAGTACTTACCAAAAGACTGAGTGAGGAGAGCTTGGTGAGGTAAGTGGCAGTAGAAGAGATTGTTGTCGTAGAGGCTAGTGCAACTCATGGTGAGTGAGAAACTCATGGAGAAGATGATCATGGAGGATCAGATAAGAGGTTCAGAGGAATGCCACAGAGGTGAGATGACTTATGAGGTCAGAGAAAGAGAGATTGCAGTAATGAAGGTACAATTGCAGGTACTAAAAGAATGGCTGCAAGAGCAGGAAAACCAGAATAGAGGATGGATCTTTCCACTGAAGGGAAAGAGAGTGATTTGGCAACCATTGCAGATGAAGTTGAGGCAAAGTGTGATTGCCTTATTGAAGAAGGAGCTTAGAGTCCTTGAGCCAAAGATGGAATTTGAAGATTCCACACGCAGATATGTTCAAAGGGAAGTGCTTGAGAAAGCAGTCAAGACTGAAAAGTCTTGTGATTTTAAAACTAATGAGTTGTGTATGTTTGCAGGTACAGTACAGGGAGATGAGCAAGCTTTAGAGTTTGTTCAGGAGAGAGAATTGAATCTGAAGTCTATTCAAATCGATGCTGAGATAGCAAGATCTCAGGAGGAAATGAAGACGAAGGAGTCTAATCAGAATGTTGGTGCAGAGAGAGAAGGACCAGTTGACGATTGGTCAAGAGCTGGTGAAGGTATGGAAAATTGTGTCAAGTTTCCGAGTTCTACTCCTAATGAAATTGTTGAATTGTATAGGAAACTAGATCTTCAGAGAAGAGAATTGGAGAGGCAGAGGACTTATGTACAGATTAATTTGCTGAAGAAGCAAGGTAAGGAAGTTTCCATGAATTACAGTCGTGAAGCAAGGAATGGAAAGAAGGAGAGGCTAGCTGACAGTCTCATGGTGAATGCAAATCAGCATACTGATGTGCTGACAGAGGAGTTGGAAAGGAACTCAAAGCAGCATACTGAAGTGTTGCCAGAGGAAGCTGAAGAGAAAGCCAGTGAAGATTTTCTGAGTCCTGATGAAGACTTGGAACTACAGAGAGAAAACTTGGTGACTGAATCAACAAGTAAGACCATTGGGTCTTGTGATTTTGAAGCTGACAATTTGATTGTGTTTACAGGTGATGCAGAAGATAGTCCATCATTTGGAAATGTCTTGGAAGAAGAAGAACTCTTGCAGGTAGAAGATGAGACAATCATGTCTCATAAGTAGAAGTTTGTTACCATGGGTGACAAGAAAGAGTTGGCTTGTCTGTATAGCCAAGAGAAGACTGGTGGACAAAATTTTGGAACTGCTACAGTGATAGAGGATGAGGTTACAGTGTTTGAAGAACTTGATTTGATTGCCAGAATCAATCAAGATGAGGATGGACAATTATTGAAGATTGTCGAAGGGAAAGATGAAGATTATGATGAAACAAATTTGCAGCGTGTTGATGAAATGCTGAAATGTTTGCTGGAGACATTTGAACCAGAGAAAGAAGTTGTATATCAAATTGCAGGTGATGAGCAAAGGAATGTTGCAGAGGGACATGAAGTTTGGAAGGCAGCAACATGTGGGGTAGCATCTGCGGGAGTAAAGCCAATGTTAGCAACATTTATGGTGACAGCAACAACATCTATGGGGGCACTGAAGCCTTATGTTTTTTATTCTAACAATTGTTTTGTGAGTACAGGTTTTATTGCAGACGCTAGAGAAAATATATTAGACAGAGAAATTGAACTGATGAGGCAGATGATGATGAAAGTATTCCGGAAGAGGCCAGCAGCAGTAAAACAAAGAGGAAGCAGCAAAAGAAAGACATCAGAAGATTGCAAGAGCACAACCAGTGGGGCAATGCAACATAAAGTGTGGAGACCTGGAGAAAAACATCAGAAAGAAGCAGCGGCAAGTGGAAATTTACAGCACAAGATATGGGATCCAGGCATACACAAATCCGAACACATGATCAGGCGATCATGATTAATTTTAACGTTGGGAGTCTGATGCAGGAGCATCAAGGCCATTTTTCATTTGTAAACATGTGATAAAAGGGGGGTGTGGCATTTTTATTATTTTATTAATTAATTTGTTATTTTTAAATAAAATAGGAGATAATTTGGAGAAGTGAGGATTTTGTAAATATTCTTTTATTAATTAAAAGGATATGAGAGAAATAGATTAGGAGCAAAATTTGGGATTAGGATTTCTATGTATGGGACTTTGTTGAGTCCACACCTAAAATATAGATTAGTTGAGGATTAGGTGGAGAGATATTTTGAGTGAATTAAATGCATTATCTATGTATAAATATGAGTGGTTTTTTAGAGGAAAATACACTTTTGAAGAGTGGAAGAGAGAGTGAGGGTGTGAGCAGGAAGCAGGTTTCTACTTGCAGGCCTTCGAGCAGTTTGTAAAGGACCATCGATCTTGAATATCTGGCCAAAACAAGAGTTGTAAGTAATTTTGTTTTGTCTCAGATTATATATGTTTTGGTTGATTGGGAAATTTCTTATTAGATTTGTAATTGAGAGTTGATTCATGCGCTTTAGCTGAGTCTTTATGAATGATTGAGATCCATAATAAAGAAGTGAAATGATGAATCTGTGGTAAGAGACTTGTTGGCATCTATTTGTGATAACTATTCGTGTTGAAACCCAATTTGTGGAAATTTAATGATGTTGGGTGGAATTGAATATAAATAGTGTCAAATCTCTGCGTAAATGGTGGCTGTAGTTTTTGTGTTGAACCAGCTCTATAATCGATTGCCGTAATCACTATCTGTTAGCGCCAAAGCCATAAGATATAATCCTGTGCATAGCTGAATTCAATTTGTGTGAATATGTTTGGGTTTAAATAATCCTTGTGAGATTGCTCTGCACACAAATTAGAGAATCGATATTATCAATGGAGAATTTGGATGCGTTGTTCTGTGTGGATCGATATTATAATTGTTAATTGCAGAAATCGATTAATTGTGTTGGGTAAATCGATGGGGTTTATATCGGTTTACACCTTGTTGGAAGTGTTGAACAAGGCGCAAGTTCAATGGCAACGTGTGCAGTGGAAACAAAAATCCGGTTTGTATTATTTACTCTATAGAAGTTTTATGGTGATTTGAATAGTTTTATGTTGAATCGATGGTGCAGAAAGGCGTGGAGTGAAAACGCTGATAATGACAGCGTTTATTTTAAAACAAATTTGATTATTAAATCAAATGCATTATACGACTAAAGGAAAAAAGCGCTGCGTAGTATGCCCGTTGAATACCTTTGAGAAGTATTATACACGAGAGGCGAACGTGTCCATGGATGGTGATTGTGAATTTAACTTATCCAGTGTTCAATTCAAGACGTGAAGGTATCCAGGAAAGTCGATTTTCATGGCAAGTCATGTGTAGTAAGTGAGCAATTGTTGTTATTGACCTGAATGTGTATACAAACTGTCATTACAAACAAGCATGCAGGAGGCGTTAACCCGCTTGGTAAGTTGAATGAGAAAGAGCGCATTTATATACATAATTGATATTGGTTCAACTAAAATGAAAGGGTCGAAAATACATAGTCTTGTGCAGGTCGAATATTATGGAAATAGTGATATTGCCGTGCCAGGTTGGGTGGATTAATATAATGTCAAATGGAATATTAAAACATGGGCGCATTGTTTCATTGGGTTTAAGTCATATATGAATGAGAGTTATTGGGATTGTTTAAGGGAGCATCCAAATGTTTGGTTATGGATGAGGGGTTTTACATCCTATGTTTGATAAGTTTCTGGATGAGTTTTAATTTGAAATGTGAAGAACCTTGTGTGATGAGAATATGGTTTTCATAAACCATAAAGAGATGAACCAAAGGTTATTAGCTTCAATTTGTAAGAGTGGTTGTGTGATCTTACAATCATAATGAAATGATTGTTAAGATGAAGCTTTTAGAAAAGAGTATGAAATTGCCTAATGAATGGAATGATTTGAAACTGATTTGGAATTACATTTTGTATATATCATCAGATGTGAAACTACAAGCTTCCGCAAGATTTTCAGGCGAAATTTTCCGGGCATTAAGTTTTTTGATTTGGGCAAACGGTGAGATGGATGTTTATATGCATGTGAATAAAGATTTTATGTATGGCGGGGTTATTGCATAATTGTTGTAAAATCTATGTCCAATCCTATTTAAGATGTACATTTTCATATCGGACCAAAATGTGGAGAGTGATATTCAATTAGGGTAACCTATGAATTGGAAGACACAAATTTCCTATTTATATTAGTGTACAAGTTTTTGATTCAAAGGGATGAGTATTCAAAATTTTATATCCCGGTGGAGAGCACAATTAGAAGACATGGACCCAAGAAACATTGGGCAAAGTATAAAAAGAAGACTGATTTGGATTTATCCAATAGAAAATTGACATAAAACTCCACAATTAAAATAAATTCAAAAATAGTGGCTTTCCTAGTTGGTAAAATTAAGGTGCTGAAATTTCCCATATCAGTGTTCAAGCCGCTTTGATGAAAAAATTGTGTTTGTGCTTACGGATGCAACAACACCAAAAACAATAAATGTTCCTCACTTGTAATCTCCTAGTGGATACTATTGGTTCCAATTTGCCTCACTTATCTAGCCACATTGTGGTAAGAGGAGGCTAGTTCATATTCTCTCTTAGAGACATATAGAAAGGGAAAAAATTTCAAAATATGTTAGAGTAGTCATCTCTATTAAATTTACTTTTCAAAATATTGGGCCAAGCTTGTTGAATGGCTTAGGAAAACATAATTAAGTTCATTGCATCTTGGGTAAGCTTGACATGATTTTACTAGGTTTGGCCCAAACTCAAACAAATTAAACATTTAGGAAAAAAATTGGGAACTCTTATTTTGATGTTGGAGAGTAAGAATAGAGTGTAGCACAAAACCCCAATTCCATACATATACGATTTATTCTAAAGGACAATATATCTTCCTTTTTACTAAAGAAGTAAATAGCATTTTATCAAGTGCATAATCAATCATGTTGGGTTCTTTTGTTTCCTCTAATATTTGAGTAGCTTTGGAAACATGTTCAAATTAATAGATTTCATTCTTGTTATTTTTATTTATATCATCTTTATTTTTCCCAATGTAATCCTACTCTCTATGGATATTTTTGTTATTCCCATAGATCTATACTTTAAGGGTGGAGGGGGGATGAAGTGTATTTTTGTATTGTGTAGTTATTTTTGCTTTTAGGTTCTTGTCTTCACCCGTTTGTTAGTTGAAGTACTTGTGGGAGGACATAGTTATCACTGAGAGGTAGAGAGTGCTTTCCTTCTATCCATGCAATTGCATCTTTGGATACTCGTACATGAAGTGGATTTGGAAATGTTTGAATTCCCCTTGGATATTTTGTTGGTGCAACGGATATAAGCCAAACTTTGTGCTTGCAATTTTAACATCTACTCTTTAGCGGTTACATTTCAGGATCATTTTTATTGATCATTGTCTGTTGACATCTTGAATTAATTAATAATGAGAAGCACTCTCAATTAGTTTTCTAGACCCCATAGCTAATATGTTTCAAGCATGTAGCTCATTATTCATAATTGCATCATATATATTCATTTTTTTTTTACTTTTTGGATTGGAAATCAGTGTTTTAGATGTAGAAATTATACACAATATGCATGTATATATACAGACTCTTCTAATCTCACAATATTTATCTTCTTGCAAAATACAGAACCCTTCCACTATAATTCTTGTGGAAATTTAATCAACAATTTCAAAACACATGAAGCAGTAAAAAAACACATAACACAGTTGTTTAACGGGAAATCCTAGAGCTGAAAACCCCAACTATCATATTATGTATCATGGATATCATGTAAAAATATCATACAAATCTTAGTACATCAAGCTCTCAGTACAATACAATCGTCACACACTAATCAAAATAAATCTGCAAATCCATGCACTGATTTTTTGCCACCTGATAGCTTGCCCCACTGTGCAATCCAAGTTGATTACAAAGACCAATTTGATGCAATCCCACTCTCCTTTAATTCTTTATTATCATTGGCAACTCCAATGTATATATAGATGAAATTCATGCATCACTAGTAGTCACAACAGATAGTCCATCTTGCCCTTTCACCTATCTCTCCACTGGGTCTCCACTGGAACTGCCATGCACTATATTTAACTATTGTATTGTTCAGTTGATTAATGAGTTATTATTTGTGAATTAATTAACTAATTAATTCACTCCACTCTCACTAGTGTATCTTTCAGTTAGAATAGATACAACTAGCTCAACTGAGTCTAACTGAGTTAAACTAAATACAACTCCATGAACTACTCTTCCAACTCTGTCATAACTTTTCCACTTCAGTTCTAACTGAGTCCTCCATGCATGAACTCTAGTAAACCCTTAGGAATTGCATAATTCTTTCAGCCCACTGATTTGACAAATCTGTTCACTGAAATAAAGTGCTCCAAGAGAATAAGTTGTTGTTTATTGTCAGATTATTATTAAGAGCTAATAATAACTGACGTGCATCTATTTTTAGATCAACGATCTATAAATAGACTTCACCCAATATTCTAAAAATAGAATCTCATATATTTTTCGCATTTGACCAACCATCTACAAATAGCCTCCTGCTACATATAGAATATGCTCACCATGTCTAAAAATAGACATACACCTAAAAATATCCTGTGTGGGCCCCACCTAGTTTAGGTGATTATTTTCCAACTAGGATCAAGGATGATGTTTCAGGATGCCTCCTTCACTATTTATTGTTGCCAAATTCAACATTAGAGGTATATTTTTATGTTGTCACAACATATTTACATGATTCAACAGGTGAGAAATCAATCTTTGGTGTAATTGGGAATTTTAGGTTTGATAATTTCTGGTATAGAATTTGGAAGTCGGAGGATAATCTGATAAAAGTAACTAGAACCTGCCCATGGGATATCCTGCTAGGGTGATTAAGAATATATATTAAAAAAAAAATTCCCAAGACTTGCACCTGCCCAATTAAGAAGGCCCACTAGGTACAAACCTACTAAGGTAATTGAGAATATCTATTTAGAAAAAATTGTCCAAGACTTGCAAATACCCAGGTGAAATAGCTCACTCGAGACAAACATGTTTAAGGGAATTTGAACCTTGGTTGGACAATAACAACTCCCTTGTTCTACCAACCAAGCAAAACATTTTCAACCATTTTCTCTCTTTCTGCTTCTTGTGTGTTCTCTGGGAAAGTTGACACAAGCTCAAACCTAGTGGAACCATCCATGAAAATGTTGTAAAATCCCCATAGACAAGAACAAATTGTTCTAGAGTTAGAGAACTAGGAAATATATCTTCTCCATATCTATCTTTTACCTGCACATATGGTCATCGATTCAATTTTTTGTTGGTTATCGAATTCACTACTACAATATAAAGTCAAATGTTAAAAGAGTCTGGCTATGGAAACTAGATCATTTATCACCTAAGCAACTCAAATTATTGTTGGTTTTTTGTTTCCTAGACTATTTGCAGTGCCTACAAGGATCAAGACAACAATGAGTGGTATCGTTGCATTTCAAGGCTATACAAAACCCCCTAAAGATTGGGATTGAGTATGGGAATAAAATAGTTAATCACCTAGACAACTTAATTCACTAAGATGCTAAGCTTTTTTAATATCCTACAAAATGCATGATGGTTTTTTGCATTAGGGAAATAGTATGCTATCATTATTTTGTTTTAAATCACCATGACAGTGGTCATTAAATTTATGAAAGGGTTCAAATTTGTGCCACTTTGTAATACCAGTTTTCTAAATGCAAACCATATTCTTGTAGAATATGTTCCCAAATTTTTTTATAAACTACTAAAAAATAGAGGCAACATTATCAATGGGAAATAAATAATTATTTTACAAGCCCCTTAAAGCGTTTTTAAGGTCTACTGCAGTTTTCTCTCGCTAGTCATTGTTTTAGACAAGGCTACACATATTCACAAAATTATAAATTAGCTTAGGATAAATGGGTTCTTTTAGTGGTTAGCATAACTATAAAATGAAAATATATCACTCAAAATCTATACAGATGATACAGAATCTTCTCTACCTGTGGAAGAGAAGCTCTGCATTAAATAGGGAAGTATTCTTCCATTACTATAATATGCTATAGCTTTAAAGATAGTAATATTTTTACATGGGGGACATTCAAATATAGGTAGTGTAGAAATTGTGCCCCAAAAGTCATAGAAATAACTTCCTCTTGTTGATTTTGTCTTTGACATGTACATTACTTTGCAGTTGGCTAACACTTCCTATTCCATACTGGTGCAGGATACAAATTCATAGTAGAAATATACATTTAGCAGTCTGGATTTATTCATTGGATCATATGCATATTTTACACAAAATAGCTAACTTAGTTCATATAGATTACAATCTCAAACTTGTTCTAAGAATTCTTATAGAATGAAATAAATGTATTCTACTTGTATGTTTTGTATTTCCAAACACTTCATTTACACCTCCGCCCTATTTTCATAACTTCCATAACCATTAGGTATGCACTTGAAACTTCGATGTGATTTTGATTGTCTAGTAAAATATTTGCCAAGACTTTACAAAATTTTATAATTTCTCAAAAGTTTTATAATTTAGAATTTATAAAGTTTCAAGTTTAAATTTTTTAAATTCTAGTTCTTTAAAGGGTGCTAGCTCAATGGAAGAGCGCCTGCTTTACAAGAAGGAGGTTGGTGGTTTGATTTCATGATGCCCTGATATTCATATGGAATGGTAACGAAGGCTTTTTGACCATCACCAATGAGCTTATGGTGACATTTTTTGACCCTCACCAGATATGAAATGGTGAGGGTCAACAACCATTGCCATATATATGTGCATCAATAGTGATGGACATGAAAGGTAAATCACAAAAAAATGTTGTTGTTCATATGAAATAGTGACAGTCACTATCCTTCATTATAACAAATATTCGTGATGGACCTTGAATGTCACCACAACACATACTTTCGGTGACATTAAGTTTTATGGTGAAAAAGGCTATTGTTTGTCACCATTGCTCATATAAAATGGTGACGGTCACCATTCGTCATTATAAATCATTATTGGTGATGGACCTTGAATGTCACCACAACACCTATACTTTCAGCGATGCCACCTTTGGTGATGTTCAGTTTTTGCTTACAAAGGCTCTTTTTACCATCACCAATGAGCTTATGGTGAAATTTTCTGTCCCTAACCACTGTCAATTTTTCTTGTAGTGTCAATTATTGGTAAAAAAACTTGTTATGAAACATTTTGAATGTGCAACAAATAAGGATATTCGTTAACACTAATTTCATACATAATCTTTTGTCTTCTCAATAAAGGAGATTAAATTAATAAATTACCTTGGGTAAAAGAAGAAAGTAGCTGATTGGTAAATAATTCTAAGAACCAGGGCAAAGAGGAGGGAGACATTTCTGACATTTACCTTCCAAAAAGGAATTAGAGGAAAATCCTAAGGTGGAAGGGGGTTCTGTGTAGAAGGGAATTGGGAAGTATAAGCAACAAAAGTTTGCTACGAGTTGTCCAAAGCTGGGAGGAAAAAAAGTGGAGCTCAAGGATTCCAAAATGAATTAGAGACTGGATTTTTATCCTGAGGCCTCACTTCCTGTCTCAGAAAAACTCCTAGTCCTGGTGTGGAGCCAGGGGGGAGCGAAGGACGTAATTTCCTCGCTCAAGGTTGGGAGGATACGAGTTACTGAAAAAGAATCTTTTGTAAATAGGTATTAATAAATGTTGGGTCTTTTGGACTTAACCAGATTTCCTTACTATATTATAATTATGTTAACTATTATTGGTAGGATATCTTCAAGGTTAAAACACCTACATATTACTCTGTGCTAGAACGTATTGAGAAGGATACTGTAGACCCAGTTATGGAAATTAAATTCCGTGGTTAAATATATTACATTAATCTATATGATATAAGCTATGTGGTGCAGTTTATTTTTAAAATCTGGATACGGAAAAACAAATATAAAGATTCAAAGCCGAAAGAACGCAAGAGAAAATACATTAATAGATTTTACAACAGATGATTATACGATTTACAGAATTAATAATTATTGACTATAAGAAAAATATGGATTTACCTTACTGGGAGAACAGTAGAGTCATATACCCTAGATTAAGAAAATAACACTAAGAAAATAAATTTAAAGACATCTATATTGGAACCATGTAGGTTTTGGCCTACGGGTTTAAAACTCGAACCCCCAGAAACTAGGATTCAGGCTCATTTCCCTTGAGCCAGCGCTTGAAGGGCCAAATGGAATAACGTGAAGCTATAGAACATAGACATTTTAATAAAGTTACAATCACGTAATAAAAAAAAAAGAACGATACAGAGTCAATATTTGTTTCATGCGGGACAGAAAGAGCCATTGTAAACATAAACCTAGTTAATCATGTAAACCTTCTCATACCTAAATATTCATTGGAAAACAATCTTGATACACCATACGAATTGTGTAATTAGTAGAGGACATGAAAGAAAAACTCTGAAGAGTTTCACAGAGAATTCCTAGGAGGAAAAACTTTAAATAAGTTCAAACTAAATTCATAAATCTGAGGAAATTCGTCGACAATCAAAATTAATACATTTCCATCATTGAATATAAATTATGCCCACCTCTTCCTAACATTCAAAATATCTACACAAAGCTAACGGATAGAGCGTCGCACCTTGAAATAATAAATTGCTTCAGCCTTAGCAGAAAGGTGCTCTTGATATAACACAACCGAGGATGTAATGTCGTCCTACCATTAAAACCCCTTGTCCCTGCAGGCGACAGAAGGGTGGCGATGGCTATCATTCAACTGAAACTAACAAATAAACCTTACAAGACCAGCGACGTCAACAATGATAGACTTATCAGTATCGAACTGAAGGGTCGTCGGCATTTAGGTTTCTATTGAGCAAGCAAATAACCAGCTCCACAACTCTAATGAACCTCGAGCAAAAAACCAAAGGAGGGTTAAACTTCTATATCCCATAAGGGAAAAGAAAGCAACTGAGGAAAAAAAACATGATAAATAACAACAAGAAAGAACCTAACCTGTGTTGTAGATCGGAAGGTTCGAATCCCCTTCGCGGCCAAACATTCTTGTTAAACATAACATCACCAATGCCTCTACGAGTT
Source organism: Pinus albicaulis (assembly GCA_034641835.2). Lineage (NCBI taxonomy): Eukaryota > Viridiplantae > Streptophyta > Pinopsida > Pinales > Pinaceae > Pinus > Pinus albicaulis. The sequence continues at coordinate 457,417,209 of CM076582.1, read as the reverse complement.
CAAGGGGACCAAGTCAATCAATTAAATATCAAAATAATTTGAAAAAATAGTTTCATAAACAGTTGAGTGCAAGCAAGTTTATTACTGAGTAAATTGGGAAAAGATTGTTCCGGATGGAGGAAAAGCTGATCTCAAGCAGAAACTGAAGCAAGGTGTCGAAAAGAACACCAGAGGAACCTAAAACAAAGAAGAATCACACAGATGCAGATCTGAGATGTGGAGCAATGAAGACAGAGCAAATGAGACTCCTACATGAGGATAGGGAGGGTTTTTACCCTAACGACCCTTCCCAATGCCTACACCATTGATCTTAGTCGGAGGAGCATCAAAAATCAGGATTACACCACAGACATTCGAGAAGGATGGTTCACAGCTGTGAAGGAGGACATGTGGAAGGTCTCGTAGCAAGGTTGGCAGGTAAAGTATTAATGTAATCACCAAATTCGTAATAAAAATAAGGCAAGTCAAAAGAGTGAACTAATAGTCATGTATAGAGAAATTATGAAGTACTATGATAACATTATGAATTATTATATGATTGTGTTATTTCTAATATGGATAATCCCATCGGAATTGATCTAGACATTAATGCAGATATATCCGAACAAAAATACCTACATGAACCTTAGAAGCATATCTAATTGATTTCATATTCTATTGCGGGGTTAAATAGACCCTCAGAATCCATCTATTGTTTATTTAATAGTGTAGAAATAAAGGTAGTATAGAAAGTTAAATCTTATGTGCTACTTGCAAAAAATCTCAAATATATATGACAGCAAGCATGCTTAATAATTTTCTTATGATATGGGAAGAAAAGAGGTAAGATAATGTGTAATTCATAGATAAAGGATTAATGTCTAAAGTAAAAAGTTATTTTTTTTTATAGTAGGTTGTATGGTTTTTACAATCTCTCTCTCTCTCTCTCTCATTTATCTCCAACCTTGTAACTATCTCCCTCCCTCTCTCCTCCTCTCTCTCCCTCTCACTCCCCTGTCCATCTTTGCGTCCTCCTCTCTCTCTCTCTCTTACCCTTCTCTCCCTCTTACTCCTCTCTTTCTCTCTCTTCATTCCTTCTCTCCACTCTTCTTCATTTTAACACAGTCTCTCCTTGTCACTCCCTCCATCTCTCCACTTTTATCACTCCATGTCTTTGTTCTTCCCTCTATATATATCTAGAGTTAATGTATATCATGGTATATATATATATATATATATATATATATATAGTTGAATATTATATTAAATTTAATAATAATAATATTAAATTTATTATTATTATTTATATTTATATTTTAATACCAATATTAGTTTTAATGATATTTTTTCATGGCATGATACCAAAGTTTATAATAAAACTACATCAAATTAATATTTTCAAATATTACAATTTTGAGGTGGAAGTATTTATGTCTTTAAAGATTTTAATATATACATAGAATATGGTTTTTGTTTTTAAAGATTCATTTTACAAATATTTAATTAAAATAAATATTAAAACTGATTTTTTTGTGTTGATTAAAATTTTCCCTTTTATTTAAAAATTGGTATTGGGAGTAGTCAATTGTAAAGATGTTTAAATTTTTACCTAATTTGGAAATTAAATGTGGTACGTTTTTTTTCTTAAAGGTAAATTTATGATCCATTCAAATTCACCTATATGGTAAAGAAACTATTAAACAAATAAGATAACTTACTATCTATTCAAATTACATAAATAAAATATAGTTATATTTTAATAATTAATCTTAGTCCATTGATAAAAGTAAAAAGTTGGATATAATGTAAATACTCAAGTTATATATAATTTAAGATTCAAACTAATGTTTTGGCAGACATTAGTTAAAATTATTTTTATTATTTTATAGCACGTGACATATTTACACATCCCGATAATATTGGATTGTAGAAAAAATCGAGATAATTCTTATTCCATTAAAGACTCCTTTCTAATCCAATGATCATGATCAAATATCTTTTCATTTTAAATAGATCTATATGTAAATATATTTCAGCACTCAATTATATAATTAATTATTCTTTATATTAAATAGGTGGGTTTGTCACATATGGTGACGGCCTTTAAAAAACCGTCACTGTAAGTGTATATAGTGATGGTCCTTTATGGTCCGTCACCAAAGGCATTTTCAATGACACTTTTGGTGAGGGTTGTTAAAGGCCCGTCACTAATTCTCTCTTTGGTGACACTTCTAGTGACGAACTTTTAATGACCCTCACCAATGCTCTTTTTGTTACTTTTAGTGACGGTCAAAAAATGTCTTTCATCATTGATCATTAAAAAACCGTCAGTGTAAGTGTATATAGTGATGGTCCTTTATGGTCTGTCACCAAAGACATTTTGAATGACACTTTTGGTGAGGGTCGTTAAAGGCCCATCACTAATTCTCTCTTTGGTGACACTTCTAGTGACGAAGTTTTAATGACCCTCACCAATGCTCGTTTTGTTACTTTTGGTGACGGTCAAAAAATGGTCGTCATCATTGATCATTCGAATGAGTTTTTGATGATGCTATGTGCCTGTTAATATATTTTTTTGTCAAAAGTTAACAATTTAATACCATTATTGTGGAGTATTTTTTATAATATGTCCAAAGCCATAGTGGTTAGGGTCAGTGAATTTTTTAGAAGTAATTAGTGTGTATCATTTCCCTCAAGTAATAACTAGTCGAATAGAGATTTTCTATGAGTCAACAAATGATTCATATATATTAATTTTATTATCTAGAAAATTCCCTTTAGATAAAGTTCCACTATTGTGTGTAGGAAATATATTATTTAATACATAATCAAGCTTTGACAATTCTATTAATGAGAAAGACCTAACGATCCTCACCAATCTGGGCATGCCTTAAATTAATGTTTTGGCACACACTAACATTTCTTAGCACCCCACATGTATTGGAACATCTTTGTACCTAGAACATCTTGTGATGACACTTACGCCCAAGCACATGGTGACATGCGCTAGCACAACATCGAACTCTGCTAACATGTGTTGGCATGCTGCATATAGTCCCTAGCATGCCCTGGAACACCTTGGTTGAATGCATTGACATACATTAGCACTTGGCACACAATGCCACTGGGCATGTATTGGGACCTATTATTAGTGTGTCTAGCATGCCCCTTTTCAAAAAGATAAAGTCCTGAATTATTAACCCTCTTATTGGTTCTTCCTTTTGTTGCCTTGACACATATTGACATACCCTGGTCCCCTGCACCACATCCTTAGCACCCAGCATGTATTGGAATATCTTGGCACTATTAATTGGCACATGATATAATTAGCACACCCTGGAACTCCCAAGCACACTTTGGTAATTACTGACATGCCTTGATATTCCCTAGCATGCCTTACCAATGCTTAGCATACCTTGTCAGTCCCTCCTTGGCATGACAACTAACACTCATTAACACTAGTCTCTGGTGCACGTTCCTCATATTCATTAACTTTCATGAATTTTTACTTAGTGCTCCCTTAATGTTTTTTCCTAGTAATCCTTAACACTCATGAACATGCATTATCACTCTCTAGCACACTTTAGCACTCTTCAACATTCCCTTCCACTTCATAATATGCATAACACTAGTCCCTGACACATATTGGCGCTTGGCACGTGTTGGTGCTTGGAAAGTCTTAGCATGTGTGGAATACGTTGAGATGCCCTGGTATGATTTGGCATGGTTTAATATTAAATTTATTTGTGATTATCAGTTGTTGGAAAGTAGATGAGAAGCAACAAAGGAATACTTGGCACTTATAATACACTAATACTTTGCACTTGGCACCTATTGTTGCCTAGTGTTGGTGTGCCTAGCATGCCCCTCTTGGAAAAGGTAAATTGATGACTTATTAACCCTATTATGTGTTCATTTCCTTGTAGTTTAACTTTTTTCTCCCTTTTGTTGTCTTAACATTCCCTGACATGCATTGACACACCCTTGCACATCTTGGCATGCCTTATCACTTAGCACATATTAGCATGTTTGACATGTATTCCCACTATCTGGCACATCAAGGGGGTGAAGAGAGATGTATTCCTAAAGTAGGTCGAGTACGAGGGTGAGTAAGGGTTGCTAAAGGGAGGTCATGATCATCCTCCAAGAGCAAGATCATCATGTGAGTGTTCAAAAGAATGTTACATACCTTAAGGGTCGGTTTGCGCTAGGAAGTAGGATGGCATATTGTTGGTTCTCTTCTGGCAGATCGAGCTTAAGAGAGGTTTCTCATGAGAATTTGGGCATGTGATTTCAATGGTGTCTTTGTGTGAAGGTCGCATCAAATTCTGAAATGTTGAAATTTGCAACAAGAAACAGTGAGATTGGAAACCAGAAAGGACAAAAAAAAATGCACCCACACTGGTGAGGAATTTTGATGCACCACGAGTGAGGAATGTGGGGCGTTTAATTTATTTTTCCCTTAAATAAATTGGATAATAAATTGTAATTTCATCTCATAACAACTTTTTTTAGTTAATTAAGTCATGATGACCGAGTTAGCTCAAGAAATTCAAGTACTTGAGGGTCTAAGATGAGGCATCTAGAGGGATTCTAACATTTTTTGGGTCCAGTTGAAATTGATGCATTAGTGGGGTGCAAGTGTAATTAACTCAATTAAATGCGTTAAAATCAGTTTAACTGGTTCTAACTAAGTTATGAGCTAGCGAGAGGTCCAATGAATTAAATTAGATTGAATTCACAATGAGTGATCAATCATATAACTGATAATTCGCTATTAATAGTTGTATGCATGTCAGTTTCGAGGAATACCCAGTTGAGACAGAGGTTAAAGGGAACATAACTATCAGTTGTATTCAGAGAAAAATTCCCATGTGAAATTATAGAGTCATTGGGATTCCATAATGGATTGTGCAATCAAGGAAGATTGATTTTCCTAATTAATAAGCAGTTAATTCCCTAGCTAGGATTGTATGAGCAAGGCAGGCTGAAGTAAGGATCAGAATTGGCTAAGTACTAGACCGAGTTTTCCTAGATCAATGGGAGACAATTGACAGAGTGCTGGAGAATCTCATGAGAGATTAAGCATTAATGTATTGTTTCATGATTCCTTGACTTAATACACAATAGAGATAGAGGGCCTTTGAGCAGTTTCTTTCCCCAAATACATCATGTTGTTGTGCGATTGATAATTTATTTCTCTTACTTATATGTGATCGTGCGATCGTGTTTTGTTTCCGCAAATTGTAGGAAGGATTCAATATATTGTTTTAGTAGATTACAAGATTAGATTGAATCTCGTTGGTTAGATTTTCTACATGGTATTAGAGAAGAATTTTTTGGGCGGCGAGTTTGCATAGAATATTTTTATATTTTGGTGTAAAATTTTCAAAAACAAATAGGCTCTTTGGATTCCTTGCGAAAATCTACTGAAATAGAAAAAAAAAATTCGGTCGAATCGGAGCTCGGATGAGGGAGATATCATCGATTTAAAATCAAATATTTTTTAGAAACATTTTGTAACGTTGGGACAATTACACTATGCGTGAGTCAAGAATCTATATGTAATTGAGGTACCAGATGCATGCAAAGCTTTGAGGAGAAAGGCAGAAGTTAGAGACTTGGTGGTTTAAAGGGAGCATAAATACCTCTTAACATGAATCTTCATGAGAAGTGGTCTCAGAAGGTTGTGGAGTAGTTGCCACAATTGGAGAAGCAGAGAGGAGACTGAGTGGAAGCATCCACTCAAGCAGAGACCTCCATGAGGGGGAAATTTCGAGCCAGATGGGAAGAGGGAGCAGCCATACCTGGAGGTGTAAGATGGTGGGGTGATATGTAGACATAATCCCAAGATAAGAAATTTGGGCAAGGTCCATTGAGATGGCGTGTGATCTCATGGATCGAACCTGGCTACGAGGAGCCACAGTACAATAGTAGTAGGAAGGATCAGTTAAATTGATGTAGTCAGATGTCAGCAAGACAGAAATCAGAGTTAGATGTCAAATAATGGATCACAAATTAGAGTTAGCAATAGTTCAAAGGGCACGGATCCAGATGTCAGCAGCAGCGCAGAGAATCCAGTACTAGATAGATGCAGTAGCTAGCAGCAGTCAGAAGATTCTGATGACAGATGCATTATACTGAGTAAGTTTTTCGGAGGCTATTCAGTTTTAGGACTTGCAGGTGCAAACAACACTAGAGAAGTGTAGCATGCAGAACATTCCAAAAGTACCGAATGGAGATAGATTGAATTCCTTTCTTGTTGAGAGGGAGTATTGAAATTTGCAACAAGAAATAGTGAAATTGGAAACTAGAAAGGACAAAAAAAAATGCACCCACACTAGTGAGGAATTTTGGTGTACCAGGAGTGAGGAATGTGAGGCGTCTAATTTATTTTTCCCTTAAATAAATTGGACAATAAATTGTAATTTCGTCTCATAACAACTTGTGTCAGTTAACTAAGTCATGATGATTGAGTTAGCTCAAGAAATTCGATTTAAGGTGATCGAGGTGGATATTGGTAGCCACCCGCCTATTTCACTTGGGCCCTCGCCATTGTCTCTTTCAAATTTTCAGTTTCCTTAATTATAGCACAGTTTACTTTTTTTGTCAGTTTTTCAGGTCCTGAATTTCCGGAGCCATTTTGAGGCCCCAAACGACGTTTTTTGGGCAAGAAAGGTTTAGCAATTTCATAGAAATCGCATTAGCAGTTGTAGTCCTCGAAGAGATCTTTCTAACAAGGTATCATGTGCGTCAAACGAAGATCATATGACCAAGTTACGACCCCGAAAAGTTGGCTGCCCAACTAACCCCAACGGGGCCCATAAAATCTTGGTGTTACATCTCCTCAAGTTAGGGTTTTGATTGTTTAGGATTTTATCTTATTTTTAAATAATAAAAAAGACCCTTCATCCTTATTGTAACACAGTTCAGAGGAACATAACTATCAGTTGTATTTATAGAAAATTTCCCATGTGCAATTATAAAGTCATTGGTATGCCATGATGGATTGTGCAATCAAGGAAGGTTGATTTTCCTAATTAATATGGAGATAATTCCATAGGAATTGCGTGAGCAAGGCAGGCTGAGAATTGGCTAAGTATTAGACCGATTTTTCCTAGATCAGTAGGAGACAATTGGCAGAGTGTTTGAGAATCTCAAGAGAGATTAAGCATTGTATTGCTTCATGATTCCTTGACTTAATACAAAATAGAGATAGAGGGTTTTGAGCAGTTGCTTCCCCAGATACATCTTGTGTTGTGCGATTGATAACTTGTTTCTCTTACTTATCTGTGATTGTGCGATCGTGTGTTGTTTCCACAAATTGTAGGAAGGATTCAATATCTTGTTTTAGTACATTACAAGATTAGATTGAATCCCATTGGTTAGATTTTCTACATGAAATAGAAGAGAGGGTTGATACCATCTTTCCTTGTGGTGGTTAGTAGGCCGCAAGGTCTATGATAAAGACCAACATAAATGGAGGAGGGCTTGCACTGTAATTTAGAGCCATAACAGAAGTCGACACATGTGTAATATTGACTGATTTAACCCTAGTTTGAGGGTCGACATTGAGATCTGAAGTTCATGTCAAGATTCAGTCAAAGAAATGCTCAGAATCTATGGATCCATATGATCTAGGTCGAGTCTCTTATGGAGGCAAGAGTCGTGTTTTTTCTATGTGTGGATAGGTTTTGTTCTACAACAATTAGAAGTACATAAGTAGAATGCCCTGGTTAGGACAGTTTCCTAGCATGTTTAGTTCATAAGGTATGACCTTAAGACTGTGACAAATTTGCATAGAAGAAGATGGGTTGTGACCCTTAGAGCGAGGTTTATTTATGAAATAAAGACCATAGATCTGGAAGATGGTTTGCAGATTCAATATCTGTGGAGACAACAGATCCAAAGGAGGGTGGAACCTGAGCAGAAGATTGAGCATGCAGAAGAAATGTGCCATATGAAGAATGGATTGACATGCAAAGGAGTTTATTTTGGTGGACTTTCCATAGATTTTTAGACAAAGATCTGAAGAAACCTATAAAAAATTAGTAAATGGACTGTTAGTGGCTGATTTGTGACCCTAGTTCAGTCATCTACAAATTGTTAGAAGTATGATAAGAGGAGTAGTTCATATTTGTTCATAGATTGGACAACAAAGATAAAATTGTCGATACACAAGAACAATGATCTTGAGAGGACTCAAACCATTGTTAGGTGGCAGATTTGAAGAGCCCTAGATGAAGACAATATTGTGGGCCCTAGATCAGTAAAAGGAATTGACTGTGGTTGGGCAGATTGATGGTAGGCCAAGTATAGTTGGAGGGTTGTTAGGTTACTATCAAAGAAGAGCCCCGACTCTTGTTCTGGTGAAGGACAAAAAAATTGGTAGAAGGGCAGGTGTATAGGGCCTAAGGATTTGCAGACTTTGAAGGACTAAAGTAACAGTCAAGTGGGCCAACCAACTAGCCCTAGTTCACTATATTGTAGAGGATTGATTCAGTGAGAAGAAGGGAAACCTCCATAGCCCTGGACATCTCATCTTGGAGCTGTAGTATGGCAAAAGTGGGCATACCAAAGAGTTGTTCACAAATGGAATTGTGAACAACATGTTACCACTCAAAATAGTAGTGGATCTAAAAGGGGTTCCTAAGAGGGCAACTACTAGGATAAGGGAAACGATGGAGGCTTAGCCCATTGTCACCATAGCTAAGGCTCCTTGCTCTTCACAGACTTTCACCAATGGGTGGAGTCCCAATAGTTTAGGAAGTCACTTGTAGACTATAGGTCAATGAATAGGTGGGAAGTGACCCTCGAAACCCTTTCCCTAAGATAAAATAAAGAGTGGGACGTGCTTTCCTTTTAAGCAAGGGAATTATCTTCTAGGGAGAGAGGAGGGGGATTGAAGGGTTGAGGGAGAAGAATAAGACTTATGAAGGAGGTTGGGATCCCTCATATGGTGGAAGGGAGGTCTTATCCTTTGGGAGGTTGCTCAAATGTACGAAATAAGAAGCCAAAGGAAGATTTTCGACGTTATTCAGTCGAACAACCCATGCTAACTACGCTCACGAAGTGGTTGGAAATGGAAACTTTGCTTCTATTTTATAAAAAAATAAAAAAACAGCTCAGTGCAGGCAGTCCATTGGGACAAAGCGCCAATGGGCGCGAGGCCGAGTGTTAATTTATCTATGGGCACGAGGCCATAACTACCTGCTAGCGCCAACCCAAAATCATATGTTTTTTAGAGCCTGTTCCAGGAATAGTCAAAAGAGGAAATGTTCTTCTCATGGCAAGGGATGTAATGACACTTTTTGCAAGGCATGACACTACATAGAAGTCATAGAAATGGCCCTCCAATGTTCAGGATGGAGATTGCAGGGACGGTGACAAAATGTTGTTTAACACTTAGTTTTAAGTTTGATTGGGTGGGTATATTACTCTTATGTGATAATAGTTTCAGTTGGTAGTAATATTTATAATGATATCAAATGTTTGGCATTTTATAGTAGCACCAAGCCAAAGAATGTTGGTTTGTTATTCCATCATACATAAACACAATAATATTCTCATCTTTTAGTCTAAATATTTTAATGATTTAATATGCATGCCAAACACCAACCTATAAATGAGTAGTATGCCTCCACAGAGAGGACGGGTCTACAGGGGGGTGCTGGGCCACACATGGATGTACACCAGCAACATGGGGAGCCTAGCTCGGACTCTGAGTCGATTGAGAGTCGCCACTCCGCTACAGATATGACCCTGTCTCCAGCCCGCTCATTGAGCCACGTACAAGTCTGGTCACCTTGGAGTCCATCGCGACCCAGCTGGATCGCATACATCTCAACATTGATACGCTGAGGGAACAGAGGTACGAGGACATGAACGAATTGGTTTCCTATATCAACGACCTCGAGCATGTGCATAATGAGACCTTTGACTCTGTGGAAGGACTCTGGTGCCAACAACAACGCACAAATGACCATATTCGCACCTTGGAGAGTTGAGTGGAACACATTGATTACCATATGCATGAACGTGATGCTCTCTTTGCTGCACTTCGAGCGTTTCCTCCCAATCTCCATCCTTAATGTGTAATTATGAGATTTGTAATTTTTCTATTTTTGTGTCGACAATAACCAAAAACACCGACTGTCTTGGCTCCTCTTCAGGCTTCTTACTTTTCAAAGCAAGACTTGTGCCAGCTCTTAAACCAATCTATATTACTATATTTGGTTGGTGGTAATGTATTTTGTTGACACTTATGCTATGATAATATAATTACGCCGGAGGCATTTTTTTTGTTGGCTTGGGGTGAGCAAATAATGTTCACCCCAGCCAATGAGAAGCCTTTCTCATCGCCCTTCCAGCCAATAAATTTAGACATGTGGCACCTCCTCCAACCAATGAAAATCTTCCATTTGGCCCTGTTAGTTTGAAAAATAAGTTTCAAGATCTTAAATGTTTGAAAATAGGGACATGAGAGACACCGAGAGGGTATGGAGACAAGGGTTTGCAGGTATATGTTGAGGGATTCGAACAGGGCAACAGTGGAGGCGGCGGTGGAGGCCGAGGCTCCGGTAGTCAAGTTCAAAACCCACATCTGCGAAGTCTACGGTGACAAGTTCAAAATCCACATCAAATTCCAAAATCACTGTGGTGAAAAGTTCAAAACCCACATCAAATTCCAGAAACACTTCAGGGAGAGAGAGAAGCTCAAGCTATTGAGGTGTCTTGATTCCTTGAAAGGGAAGAAGAAGAATGCTTTTAGGGCTAAAATAGTACCCAAATAGGAGAAATATAGGGAAGCAGCTAGACAGGTTTTGGTGCCCAAGGTGGGCTATGGGCTTGCAGGAGAGATTAAGAGAGCAGGGTTTTGGGTCATCACAATGTCCGATAAACCTTTATTTTTGTCCCCCAAGGGTTCGAATAGAGAGGTTATCAGATAGATCAACTTGTATAAGACTATTTCCGTTCATTGCAAGTTGTTTAGGTACAGGGCCTTCAAACATATTACTAGTAAGGTAGAGGTATGCCAAACTCTGTAGCCTACATAAACTTGCTGGCAGTTTTCCATGCAGTTGATAATTGTGATGGAGATACAGATTTGAGAGGTGACGACAATTAGTTATGGAAGCGGGTATTTCCTGTGATAATTTATTTTCTGCTAACCATAAGCTAGAGAGCACAATGAGATTTCCAACATTTGATGGAATTTCTCCAGTGAAGATGTTTTGGTTCAAGTAAATTTCTTCTAACAGAGGAAGCCAAAAAATGGAGGGAGGAATGGTTCAATGGTTCCGGTGAGAAATTTGGAATAGAGGGACAAGTATGAGAGCTTTGTGAGTCGACCCACTTAACACTGCTGAGATGATAGAGAACAGAATAGCTCGCGCGACATTGTTTTAAGGGAAAACCCCGGAGCAACTTTGACAGTTTGCCCTTCCTATGAAGGTCTTCCTTTTCCCATCGTTTCTTATTCTTGAATATTTCTTTGTTATCTCAGGAAAAGTTTCAGAGAGTGGAATTGATTCAGGGTTTCCCAGTGTTGCCAAGCGAACTACCGTCGGGGGTTTGACTTCAGGTATGTCAACGCTACCAGTATTAAGGTATTTCTCTTTTGTTTTTTAGGAAGTATCAGAATTTCTATATACCCAGGCTCACAGTTGGATAGATGTAGAGACTCTTTTAATAGAATAAGAGGACGATCTAACGAGTACCCAAAGTCTCTCGGACCCCTAAGAAAAACCATAATAGACCATAAAATAAAAACTGAAAGGAGCACAACCATGAGAAAAATAGTCTTGATTTTTTTTTGTTTGGTTGGTTTCTTTCTGAAACCACCCGGTATGAAGTGAGTCTGGATATTTTTTAGGCTTAAATACTTTATGGTATTTCTAATTTTGCTATAAAATCTTTCAAAGTGTGGGTTTTCATTGCTTATGGTTGGGTGATTTTCTTACCAGGTTTCTCCACCTTGTCCCGAGGATGAATCACATTAGCTGGTTTGCAACGTCAACCAAATCATAATGATGTGATTAAACCAAAAGACATTTTATCTAAGATAAACAATGTTGGCCCAAAACAAAAAATGAAAATAACCATATAGACAAAACTACAATACAATTCAACACAAAGAATTGAAAATCATGTTCGAAAATCTTTTAATATTTCTTTTAATTAAATAGTTGTAAAATGAATCTTTAAAAGGAAAAATACATCCTATGAATATATTAATATCTTCAAAGACAAAGTGATAATATTTGAAAATATTATTTTGATGTAGTTTTATTATAAATTTTGTTATCATGTCATGTAAAATACATCATTAAATCTATTATTAATATTAAAAGATTAAGATTAATATTAATATTAATATTAATATATTACAATATAAATATTATTATATTTAATAATTTGAGGAAAAGTTTGATCTCTCAACAAATGATAGATCGAGAGTTAGATGAATCCAAGGTGATATAAATAAAAATAAAATCCAACAAAACTTTAAAACCTTTTATATTTTTGAAAGCTTACAAATTAATTACAACCACTAAATTCAAGATAATAATTATTGTTATTATTAATATTTTTTATTTTTATTTTTTATTCGATCATCATTACCACATAGAACATCCAAAAACAACACAAACTCCTCATTTTCTTTTTGAAGTATGTATTTTTTTGTAAGTTAGGCTAAATTATATTAGATCAAAAGAACACTTTACATAGGTGTCGAGCTGAGATGGTAAGCAATGATTAACCAATCCCAGCCTTAGAGGCTATCAAAATAGCGCAGGTTTGGGGCTGCCTCCTAGGAGGAAACCAACACCTTAAAAGCATCAAATAGTCAATATTTACAAAGTGTGTCGTGACACATATAAAACAAAAGATCTATAGTATATGTTGAAATAACATAAAACAAAAAAGAGTCGAGCAACTACGCATTCATGGTGTTTCTTCATCATCCTCTGTAGAAGGGTCCTCCTCCTTGATGCGGCATCCATATTCCTGTGCAATAGCCTCCTCCTCAACGGAAGGCACACGCAGGGGCTTTGTTGTGGGTGTGCAAAATATGGGAGCGATTGGGTACTCAGCGTTAGGAACTCGCGTCCAAACTTTGTCCAAGTCCATGATCCACACATCTGTGTCCTCCCCCGAGGCCTCTTGAACTGGGAGAGGCTTGAATTTTCGAGGAGTGGGCTGCTTAGAGTGTGAAATGGTGGACTTCCTGGGGCCCCAGATTCTTTTTCCCCTCTGATTCTCCTGAGCTAAGGCAATCTCCTCCTGGGTGCGCTTAGACCGTGATGGTGCTTCCCTGTCATGGTTGCTAGAAGAGGAGCCTTCAATGGATTCCAAACGGTGGTCCAGGCTGCGTTGATGGCGACCCGAGAACGCACCTCTTTGGCTACCCCTAATGGTCTTTTGGCGCAGACTCAGAGCCATGGGGGGGCTAACAGACAAAGAGGGAGAGGCCGAGCTAAAAGTGGTGATGTGCTCAATAGGGGAGTGCGCAACAGAGAAGCACATCAGGGGGTGCACAACAAAGAGTTATGCAGTAGGGGGCGCGCAACGAGGGAGCCTGCATCAGAAAGCGCGCAGTGGGATGAATTCGAAGAAGTGGGGAACTCCGGAGGGAGGCGCGCAACCAGGGGGACACCGTAGGGAGCGCGCAGCCTGAAGGGAAACAATGGGAGAGGCTCCTGGCATGCTAGCTCCAGTAGGGTGGTGCATAAGAGGGAGAGCGCGCAACTCATGGTCACGCGGGGAAACTGAGGCAACAAAAAAATGGCAAGGGAGGGGACGAAGAAGGCTTTGGAGGCCAACTGGAGCAGCATGGGGATGACAGAATGAGGAGAGACCGTGCCTTTTGAAGACCTGTGGCACAAGCGCAGATGCAGTGTGATTTTGTGGCACGCTCGCATATGCGAGTTGGGCATAGTTCACTTGGGGTTGCATGTGATTCAATGTATGGTAGAAGATCAGGTGCATCAGAGTGCTCATGTGAATGATTGCTAAGAGGAGGTTCCGCATCATGTTAAAGCTGGGGGTGCCGGACTTTATCAACCTGTGCATGGGATGAACTGGCTCTGCACGTTCACGTCATGTCACCCGCATCCAAAGAGCTTTTTGAAGTATGTTAATAAATTTAAAATCACATTTTAATGAAGATAAATAAATATATGGTTGTTTTAAAAATAATTTTAAAACACTACAAAATAAGATGTATCTCATTATTATTTCATATACACAAAATCACAAAATTCAAAATATATTTTATAGTAAAGGATAATATCAAGCAAAGAAGCAACATATTTATTTTGGGAATTTTTATTTTTATTTTTTTATTTTTAAAATTTAATGAATAAAATTATTGTTTGTTTGTTTGTTAATTTATGTGAGTTTTGGCATGTTTAATCTGTGGTTTGAGTCTCCATGATCTAAGGGTATTTAAGTTATCAAAATCAGGTAAGGATTGCATCCAGTGTGGGCCACACTAGCCTTTAGTATGGTTGGATTTTTGCCCACAGAGTTTTGAACCAATGATACAAGTGACCTTTACACCACAGAGTGCGTTAACAAAACACTCTATCACCATTTGCTAGGCTCAATAAAATTAATTATAAATATATTAAAAAATAAAATTAGAAAATGTCATATAACCTAAATTGAATTGAGGCTTCGGTGATCCATAGGAATTTTCAGAAAATTTTTGGTTAAAATCACATGAGAATGAACTTTGTTGACGCTTTTCGAACTACCAAGTGTGGTTCATCTCTAGGACGAGATCAAGATGAGCCACACTTGCTGGTTCGAAACGCCTCGACAAAGTTCATTCTCATGTGATTTTAACTGAAAGTTTTTTGAAAAAATCATATAACCTACTAATTTTGGTGAAGAGGAACTATATTAGCTGGTTCAAAACTCATTAAGAATCTATAAGATTTATGTGATGGATTCAAAAGACAAATCTCTACATAATTCTACTCACATAAGCCTCCATTTAAATATCATATAACCCATTAAACTATTTGTATAGTGATTTTAAAATTGGATATCATCCTTTCTTATTCAAAGAAATTTATTATAAATATTACTTAAAGAACAAAATTAAAACCCCTGATGGGGGTGATCATTTAAGGGGCCAGTTGGCAGTGCATTGGATTGTGGAGCCGAAGGGGCCTCCCTAAACCACACAAATGCAATGGCCTCCATGCCGAAGGGGCCTCCATGCCGAAGGGGCCAGAGCCAGAATGGTATTCAGAATGGATGGTAGAACAGTGTTGGGTTTGGCCGCTTTTTTGTGCATATTATTAATGGTATCAGATTGTATTAATGCTAATTTAGTCACACCAGACGAACCCATTTCAGAGATGCTGGCCAAATACGGACTACCGATAGGGCTGATGCCTGACTCAATCAAGAGCTATTCTCTTGCAGATGAAGGGAGATTCAAGGTTGAGCTTGCTAAGCCCTGTTATGTCCAGTTCGATGACCTCGTTTACTATGACAAAACTATCACAGGAAAGGTGAGTTATGGGAAGATCACTGATTTGTCTGGTATTCAGGCCAAACAGTTCTTCATATGGGTTGATGTTACCGGCATGAAAGTGGATCTCCTTGCCTCAGACTACATATACTTTAAGGTTGGCATAATTTCGAAGAAGATTGAAATTTCCTGGTTTGAAACTGTTCCAACCTGCAAGGATAAACTTGGGAAGGAACCCTGTAACGAGGCCAAGTCTGAAGTCAGTCTGGTACTTCTCTCACCCTCTAAGGTCTCTGTTTGTTTGTTTGCATCATTTGGGTCTTTTATAATCCATTAATTATAGACAGAAATTTATAGTTGACCATTAGCTCTTTACGATTATCCCCACATCTGTTTGTATTTGGTTCATGATCATGGAAAACCCTCATGTTTTTCACATGGATTATGTTTCTTGGGAATTCCCAAAAAAAATTTGGATTCATGATTCAGGGAATAACCTCCTGTTGTTATAGGATTTTGTTTCTTGGGACTTTCACAAAATTATTTGGAGTTTCGCTGAGACATTTGAGATTTCAATACTTGAACATTGGGACAAATAACATGGTCATATCAGGGTGTTGGAATTATCAAGCCGCTGGTGCGAATCTTCTCATGCCACGATGAGAACGCGGGTACATAAGTTACATTTGAGTCCCATGCTTCGCCAACTCAAAAATGCTACCCTGTTCCTCAAAATTCAAGACTGGTGCACCAAATGATATTGTGAATTTATTTGATTTTCTATGCACAGAGATAGATTAGAGTTAGATTATGCACCAAGTAGAAAAATTAAAAAGGAAACAGTATCTTAATGGAGCTTGTGGGTCAATCCTATTTGAGATTGGTCAGATTATGGGTGTCATCATGAGATGGCAATTAACTTTTAAAGCAAGATTATTGAATTGATGGCTGGTTAAATTGCACTGGTTACCAGTGCAGAAAAGGGAAAGCAAAGTGTGAAATTGCCACTCGATTTTATAAGTGACTTTAGAACACGGGAATTTTAAAACGTCTGAATGGGAATTTCAAGGGATCTGAGCCTTCTGAGTAGACTTTGACAAATGCTTTAAAGCTGCTTCTTGTCAATGTTTTCTATGTAATCGTTTTTACATGTATGTCATGGACTGAAGCAACACAACATCTACTTAGACATTTGCGACATATAAATTAGTCTTTGGGTGCACATTGTAGCTACATCAATTGTATTGATTTGGAAATAATAAGTATTTACTAGTTAGTAACCATTAAGAGAGGAAATGGTTTAGGGATTGTGTTTTTTATCAACTAGGAGCTACATATGCAACCGGTAGGCAGCCCAAATCAACATTAACCAAAACCTGCAATTGTGGAGGTGCCTGTCCTAAGTGAACACTTAATGGATGTCTTTTCTGAAATCAAAGGCAATAGACTCTGCAATCGAAAAACATATTCATTGAGCTCCAGGGCTGAAAGGATTTCTAATATTTCATTAATAGGCTACGCGAAAGAATGTGAACGTTGGTAAAAAATGTAAGTCCATCCTATAGTCTATTACTCAATTAGAGAAAAGCCTGAATTAAAAAAAAAGAAATTTTTGTACAAGTAAGCGATTTTTTACTTTTGTAGTTTTCTTTTAAGCAGTCCTTTTTTCCCTCTAATAATTATGTTATCTCTCAGAATTGTCCTTTGCGGAATTAAATGGTTCTGAATGGTCAGCTTAGGGAAGGCACACCTATCTTTGGCACAATTCACTTCACTTCTGGATTAGTGCTTGGTAATCCAAAGGGGGTGTCTCAAAGTTGGCCCTGCTGAATTGAGTATTGGAATCTGCAGATCAGGGCTTCAAATCATAGAGAATAACATGCGGATCTGCAATTGAATTGCAGATTCTTCAAGTTTGTAAACTAATCTTCGAAATCAGGGATTGAAACCCGTGAAAGATTTGATTGTGTAGCATAAGTGAGCAGTGCCAGTTATTTGGGTTTTATCTTGGATGGTTGAGAGGATGAATGCTATCCACTACACCTGGGTTCAAATCCCACCCGTGATGTGTTTGCTCTTTGTTAGCCGGTTGTTGATTGAGTCTTTGTGAGCCTGTTGTTGGTGGGGCAGGAAAGATACAAGCAATTTCATTCTTGCTTATGGGCTTGAGGGTGGGATGAATTGTATTCCATGAAAAAAAGGTGAGCAGTGCCAAGTCCAAGTGGGTGATGGAAAAGATGGTATAGAAGAAATCAAGCAACATAATTTAAAATTGAATCTCGCTGATTAAAAGATACTAAAACTGGATTGTTAAAGCTAGGAGAGAAATCAAAGCATGAAGTGAATTGTCAACAAAGAATCTTCATATAAACCAGACAAGTAGACTCTGAATAATCAGAGATGTCAAGAGCACATAATTCTCATAAATTTCAGGACCTGTTGTCACTACTGCAGATCTTGTTGACCTATAAAGATGCTTAACAGCAGCCTTTTGACTCAGATGAGTTCAACAACATGTCTCTCATATATTTATACTTGAAGCTGGGATCCCAATCTCAAATCTTGTGCCAAGTTGAGCATGTTTTTTCATCCCACAAGATTTTAGCAACATGACTAGATTAGATCCAGATGAGATCCGCCAGGCCTCCATGATGAGCTACCTCTTCTAGACTGCAGTGTAGTGGGTGATCTAGGCATCCCACTAGTTCTTCCTCTAGACACTGTACTAGACTGAGCTTCCTTCATTTAGTGTTGGATGTTAGGAGAGATGGGTTTATTCCATGATAAACCTACCTTGTTACCTTGGTTCTTGTTCTTGGGTCTTCTCCTTTTATACATCTCCACCCCGAAGTGGGTTTCTAGGCTTGGGGCTTGTTACCCACCCCACCAAAAGTGGCTAATCCATGGGATAATTTTTTCTCCTCATCAGCTAGCCAACAACCCTATGATGGTCTTCAGGTAGCATTATGCCAGAGTTGTCCACCTATTGCTCCAGTCAATGCTCTCTCCCATCTAGCAGTCTTCTTGATGGAAGGTGGGTCATCTATCAGTAGGCATTATAACCTTTTAGCAATAATGTGCTTTAATTTAATGTGATGGGCATATTAATATAAATCATGGGGAAAATTGGATGATTGACTACTCTTGATTGTATCCTTCTTCCCACACTTCAAATGGGAGGTTAGATTTTGACTCTAGTCTAGTGAGACTCATCTCAAGCCTTATGGTTTAGCAAGGGCCCTACTGGAGAGGCGCTGATTGATATAGCATGTCTAGGGTAATTCATACTTATCACTTTCCATCTTTCCTGATTATTCATCTCCATTCTTTGGGTTGATTGTCATTGGTCATTGGGATTGGCACCATATATCCACATCCTTGAGTCCAGGTCCAGAAACTTGCCCTGGAAGGTTGATGCAGTTGAAAGAACGATAAAAGCATATAAAGCCACTGTAGAAAGAAAATGTAAAATTCAAAAGATGGCTGACTTATTTAGCACGTGAGAAAAAACCTAGCATGAGCTCTACTGCCCTCATTAGCCTTCACCCATTTCCTCAAGAATTTAATGCTTCATCTAAAATAAAGGAACTCATGCAAACTTATTGGAAGATTGGGGATATTGCATCTATCTTCTGTGAGGTTTTATTTATGCAATCCTTTTACATTTTTATTTTGTTGGAAACCCTTGTAATTAGTCATGAAGGGCTTGTAATGGTCTATTTATCATTTGGATAATGTAATGTGAGAATTTCATTGCACTTATATTCGTTGTTTTTATATTAAGCTTGCATCTAACAAACTAGATTGTTGCATGAATTAATACAACATCACCTTCATGGCTTTATTTTATAGTAGCATTCCTAGCTCTCCAAGGATAATTTTCAGCATCCATTTTTCAGTGAGCTAAGGCTAATTTGTGGCATGCATATTTGCCTTACAGATTCAGGCATTAGCCCTTTTAGATCCATACCCCTTTTTGACTGCATTTCCCCAGTATTTGGTAGGCACTAGTCTTGGGGTATTCCATCATGTTTTGTTCTCACATCACTCAATAATCCATTTTACTACTACCATACATTTTGTTAAGGCTTACTCTTCAAAATAATTTTGTTAAGGCTTGCTCTTATCTTTACGGTAGCCCCTATTGAATTGGAGAAGAGCTAACTAGAAGTGCGAGGAAGAGTTACTGTGATGACAGTGGGTAGACTTCCTAAGTGCACAATACTAGCCCCTTGATGCTTGAGATTTTACATCAAACAGGGGTTCTAGATTTTGTTGTAACACATGGTATTATAGGGAAGACGACATATCGACTTCAATAGGTATGCTCTTTATTTTATTTTTTTCAAGGAAAACCTCATAGGGAAACCCTCTAGCACTGCCCCACATTTTGCAGATGGTACCCAGTGTGCTCTTTCTTTCATCTATTGCTAATTTGAAATTTAACTAGGTTTTTGTTGGTGCTGTGGGCAACCACTTTTAGGATATTTGTGCCCTTGGGATACAGGGTAGTTCCCACGTCACTGATACCTCTCCTACAAAGTTATACAAATATTGGGCGTGGGTCAGAATTGACAGAAGATTTTACTAATGAAATTAGGAATCTTGGAATTGATGCCCTACGGCCTATACCTTCTTTCTTTGTTAATTAAATAAATATAATTTAAGTTTTATATCGAAGAAAAAAGAGAAGAAAGCTTTGGAAAAAACATAAAAGTTGGAGATTTCACTGTTTCAGACTGACTTCGTACAGTGATGCTTCACTGTTCAACTTCATATGTTTTACAACATTCATAATGATCTTCCCGATCTTTGTCACATACTTTCATAGGGGAGAATTAATAGAATATTTCTTTTGTTATTCTTCTTCACAATCACCATTTCTTCTCCCACCACAATTTCCACAGCCCTCTTGGGATGAACGGTGAGGCCATTGGAAAATTCAAAAACTTGTTGTATTGCTGCTAGTTCTGCTATAACAGAGACTCTTGATTCTAGTGTATTACTGCAAATGCTGAATGCTGGTGTAACAGTGTTTGTAAACTGTGGTGTACTGTTGACAATTGCAGTATCTGATCTCTATTCTTTGCTGGTGTATATAAGTGACAAACTGTTGGTTAGTAAATAAATTACAAAACAAAGTTTGAAAGCAGTGCTACTGCTCATTACTCAGTGATATTAATATATTTCTTATTGTTCATGGCCTTTAGGCCACATAAAACAAAGATTGCCCACGTGTCCTAGTCCCATTTGGACTCATTGTAGTGAAGAAAAATATTTATTTTATCAAGGAAAAGTCATGGATAAGCACAAGACCAAGTTGGCCCAAGAGCAAGATCAAGTTGGCCTAGCTGAGAGGATGAAGAAGAAGAGCAGAAGTTGAAATTTTTGTCAAGGAAGCTTTTCTCTTGTCTCGCTAGGGTTTGTGAAGCTGGCAGTTGCAGGAGGATGAAATCGACTACTCTGTGGCCTGGAAAAATCAAGCCTGGGCTTTGGATGAATTCCGTTTCTCGAATGGGGGCTCTCTATACTTTGATTGTAAGGGAGGAGAAACTGTTCCAGAGGGAAGAAGGGAAAAGAAAGAATGGAGAACAGCAGATTAAGAAGAGGGGTTTTGAAGAAATAGAGCTTGTGATCCCCCCTGTGTTTGATCACTGTAGGGATGTTCTGAATCCATCAGATCAGGTGACTGCCAGAGATTACTCACTTAAATTTTTGTTTTAGATTGATTTATTTTAAGATTTAGATAAATCGATCTTAATTTATAAATATAAAAGATTAATTAATTTTTGTTTACCATTCCAATAAATTGATAGATAAATTTAAAATTAAAATAAATTTATTTTAATTGAATATGTAGAATGCATGCCCATAATATTTCAAGGCTTTCTGGCTAGAGGTTTACACATTCAAGTAGAACTTCAAATTGATTGTGATCGGTCACTATTGGTTGATATACTATTTTGTTGATCATGTTGATTTTTACATTGTAATACATGGCTTCTTGTTGCTTGGTATTTGATCTTTCAGGGCTCATTTACTAAACCTGGACCATCATTCATTTTGATTTGCCTTGATTTCATGTTTTCAACTCCTATGGACTTATTTACTTGATTAACTTTTCATCCTTGATGTCATTTTAGAGCCTCCATTTCTTGGAATCAACTTGGCGTTGTTCATGCTTGATGGTATTTTAGAGCCTCCATTTCTTGGAATCGTCTCATAACATAAGAATTCTTTACTTTTGGATAGCTTTACGTGCTTTAATTGACCTTCAAAGTGGAGAATGGTCAACCACTTTTGGGTTATCTACAACTTGTTCATCCCATAGTGTTATTGTTATTGTCTCCGAGCGCTTTAAGCCACATTTAGTAGACTTGAATTTTCATTTCATGTGTCTCATGTCTTCCAACTTCCATTGACTCATTTACCTGTCAAAGTGACATCCCCATTGACAATCAATTCAAGTTTGATCTGCTTATAAGGCATTATTTCCATTCAAATTCTAAGTTGTAAGTTTGTAACCAATCATGATACGTTTGACAACTTTGTCATCAAGTGTGTGCCTCATTTACTGGTATATAGCCACATCTATGCGAACATTTGAAGATCCTCAAGAGATCATTTATTGCCATTCCATACGATGTCTTCAACTTCCATTGATTTATTCACCTGTGAATATCCATCGAAAGTCACACCCCCCTTGACAATCAATTCAAGTTTGATCTGATTTTTGATCTGATTATAAGATATTATATCCCTTCAAATTCTAAGTTGTAACCAGTCATGATACGTTGGACAACTTTGTCATCAAGTGCATGCCCTCTTTTACTGGTATGTAGCCACACCTGTGTGAACATTCTAAGATGCTTAAGAGATCATTTGTTGTCATTCCATACTAAATGTAGTGTCTTTTGATGTAGGGAATTGGTGGGCAATCTAGTTTTTTCATTCCATACTTAACTGACTACTTATGATTCCTATTGTTACTCAAGATAAAAACTCTTTGGAACTTTGGTGAATGAAATGAATTGCTTTGTTCATAGGGATGTTTGTTAAGTAGCAGCCCTGGAGCCTAGGAACCTCTAGAAGAATCTGAAATAGTGGAAACAAATGAAATTGCCAGATTTTCTTTATCCTCTTTTTCAACTGAAATCCTTTTCCAATGTTCCTGTGGTGGTGCCCTTGCTTTCTACATTAAATGCATCTATACCTTGTTATTTTAGCAACAAAAAGTCTAATTGCAAGTGAATCTCATTTTTGTATCAGATCAGCAAACTTTTTCTTGAACTTTTTGTTCCCACCTACTGAAAGAAAACTCTGTTTTTTTGTTATCAACTTTGAATATTTCTTTCATGTCTTCTCTTGCAGTAGTATGGAGATTATGCAAGGTCAATCTGGGCCCTTTGTCAAGTGAAGTGACCAGACCGTCATAAGATTAGACTAGTAAAGCAATCAAGGTGATGACTGCATTTACATTGGTGCCTCATTGATCACATCTTATGTTGTCATCTTTATTGGGGAAAATTTTCTCAGATATATCTTAGGATGGCAGCTAGATATTCATCAATGTTAAATATCTTGAATTCCAAGTGATTATTGTGCTTGTTACATATTAGGAACCTCCTCTTTATTTGGTGAAATTCTCTGAGACAAATCTCACAGTTACAGCTTTATTTTCACACACATGTGCCCCATTCTTCTGTTGGTGTTTTGGCACTGCTGGTGTGAGTCGTTTGATCATTAATGCTCAAAATGCTACAAGTAAGATCCCTGTGATTATTAGTTTCCCATTTGTTGATTCTTGCAGTTCCTATGGTATGTTTGACTTCATCTTCTTGCAGAATGTTAAATGATCTTGTTCAATAACGAAATTCCCATTTGCAGCTTCTAGATGAAAACCCATGCTGTGAAAATTTTCAACCAGATCCATTTTAGACAAAGAAGAAAGTCACACTAGCTACAGCCATGGCTCTGGTGTACTTGGAGCCTTCTAATTTGCATGGGTGTTTGTTGTGTATTCCTTTGTCTTTTCCAATTAGGTAACCAACTTGCAAATTAAAATAATATTGGAAAAAATTTCAGTGCTCTAAGAGAGATATTGAGCTTGTGTTTGCAGCACTAGAGTTCTCAGCAATTGGAATCAGATTTATAGATTAAGGCATGAATGTACCGCAAATAAAAGACATACCATCCACTAAAATATTTTAATTTTAGCAGAAAGAATGATGTATTCACAACGGGCAAATATTGGCGAGTAAAATATATGATAGAGAATTGCAGTGCTTTGGAAATAAAATGCACGAGTCAACCTTACATAATCTGGAATTACCCAACACTTCCGGACCGTGACTACAATTTACCTATGCAAGTTTCCTGATTATCATGCTGTCTTCTCTGTTGCATTTTACTCTGTCTGTCTTTTTGTGACAATTTTTGTTGTCTCATTATATATTTTTTTATTATTTAATAAAATGTATTAAAGACTTCTCTATAGATAAAGGCTAAAGGGTTATTCATAAAGCAAAGGTCAGTTAACCTTCCTAAAGTAATATTACATAGACAGTAAGACAACCTTGCTTTCTAGGAGATGCAGGTCTACAGGATATGTGAAGATTAACAAAAAATCTAACAGTCAGTATATTTACCTTGCATGTTTTAGTTGATGTATTTCTTATGTTTGCCTCTTGTTAGAAAGGGGTAATTTGGGGATAATTGCTGCACAAGGCCTTAGGATAACTTGGAATGTGTGTTACTTGTTTGTGAGCAAAATTTTGAAGTTTTTCAATTTAAAATTTTGCTGTTGTCTTGTCAACTCAATGTAACTTAGTGTTACTGCTACCTGATTCAAGAAAAAAACGAAGTTGGATAAATAAGCTTATAGTGCATTGTATGAAGCTTTAAGACCCAAAGTATTTGTTGAAGCCTGAATTTTATATTACCATGTTTGATTGAAAATCTAGAAATATATGGTAGCATTTTTTTCCTTGAGCTTTACCGTGTTATAAAAAGCCTTTTGATGATTTCTATTTTGAATCATTATGTTTCTGCAGTACAAGAAATGCTATAAAAGCACCTGATTGACATGATAGCATGGTTGAAATTGGAAAATGGTCCTGTTGAACCTCATTCAGAGATTATGTTTACATGGAATTTACTGGTCCAGTTTAAGTAGCTTCTCTTGATTCAGAGCTATGGTAACCGTTTTTTGAATAGTTACGTTGGTGCAGTATAGCTAAATAAGAAAATGCTATAAAATCACCTGATTGGCATGATAGTATTGTTGAAATTTGAAAATGGTCTTGTTAAACCTCCATCATAGGTTATATGGTTATATGAGTTTACTGGTCAGTTCAAGTTAGATTCACTTGACCCACACCTATGATAACCATCGCAAATAGTCAGTGCACAAATTCTGGAAGAAAATCAATTATTTACGCACAGCAGAAATTTAAATAACACAAAAGCCATAATGCCACTACACAATATAAGCTTTATTTTCATTCATCTACAATCTTTGAAATTCAATCTCCATGCACAGACTTGAGGGCCAAGAGCCAGTAAGACATGTTTCCTTTCAAATTTATGCCCAACTATACTTTTGGAACTATTGAAACTGTAGAAAACTTTGGAACGTTAAGAAGGCATTAAACAATTAAATAAGCCACCTTTGATACTATACATGAGCTACCAGTTTTAGTTTTGGTTGGCAGTTTGACTTCTATATAATCCTAGACAAAACAACTTTGAGGCTATTTAGGAGCTTCCATTTTTGGTTGGAAGTTTGACTTCCATATTTTCCTTCTCCAACAAATGTGAATCAGTGTTTCAGATCTTGACTCCATGTTGACCTATTTCAGTTCCCAAATAAAAATGTATTACATATCCTGGCAGCCCAAATTAACTTTGGCATTGGTTATGAAGGCACCCTGCAGTGATTGTGAATCCAACTTCCACTTCAATGACTTATCAGGAATACTAAGTGTTGGAGTTGATATTCCTTTGAGAGGTCCCAACATGAATCCTGGATTGTTTATCTCTCTCTAAAGTAATGGTTATCAGAGTCTAGTAACTATTAGTCATACAAAGTGTTGGAGTTGATATTCCCTTGAGAGGTCCCAACATGAATCCTGGACCATTTATCTTCCTCCAAGGTAATGGTTATCAGAGTCAATCTTTCCTCTGCAAGTGCCACACACTACCTCCCAACTATGAGGACACATGTGGATCTTCAACCCAACAGGAAAGGTTACAAATCACAATCGTTGAAAGAATGTAACCCATTCAAAATGTGATGCAACCACTGGTAGTGTTGAAAAAAACCAGAATTCTATACAGCATATGATCTCTATAACTAAATCCTGATCACAATGTAAAAATTCTGAGCTCAGTTAATATCATTGGAGAATCTATCAAAATTTGTTTTTGGCCGTGAGGATTATCCATGAACCAGTGAGGCTCCTGTAACGTTTTGGATACTATGACAACCCTATTTACATTGATTCTTCAGTCAGAGGGCAACACCTCATGCGTGACAGATCATGACAGATCATTCTCAAGACGCATACTGATACTATAGCTAGCAGAAATGGTTGGTCCTCGAAGGCATGGAGTGCAGTGGATAATCTCTGTATAGTATATATGATTAGCTTTTTGTTCTGGCACTAATTACTGCTGCAGACCTGGAATGCCACCCTTCGGATTGGTGGAAAAATCTTGTTGTATGATTTAGGTTCTAGGGATTCTGGAATTTTCAAGGCTTATGTTTGTTTAACTTAAATGTTCATCATCTCTGTTAAATATATGTTGTATTTTATTTTAAACAATGTTTGGTCATAATGGTGTTTTAAGTTTGGTGGACTGTCAGTTCTGGTGCTAATATTTAAAGTGATTAGTAGCTATGGAAGTAATTTCTGTATTGAATGGTTAGTGCACATGGTCCCCAATCTTATCTGTCAATATGTTTAATCTCCTAATTGACAGGAATTACCTTCAGGTATGTTTTATTGAAAGATTTTGTGAGTCAGCAAATGGTACTCCAAAACCTACCTCTTCTGGAATAGGAGAAGAAAAAATATCAGAAGAAGAAAAGAGGAAAGCAAGGGCTGAGAGGTTTGTTCTTCCAAAATTCAGGAATTTATTTTCTGTCTTTAGATTCCTGAGATTATGATGATGCTATTTTCCTTATCTTGTGTGTCTAATTTACCGTCAGCTTAATTTGCTTAATATTTTTTTCCAAAATTATGATATGCATTTGTTTTACTCCAGAATAATTGGAATCTGATAATGCCCAAATTATTAAACAAGAGTAAAGATAGTTATTTACTCCAAAGAAATATACTTTATACTAATATTGAGCTTTTCAACTAGAACTCGGGTTACAAAATTGAAAAAATGGTTCCTTTTATTCATGTTTCTAGAACAGAGAACATACCTAGCTGGTGGATTTGGGCATATTGGTGCTCACTGATGTCCTATGGCCAAAACACCGGAGTGGTGAATGGATTTCTAGCTCCTAGATGGGAGAAAGTATGTGTTATCATGTACTGATAGAGTGTCCTATAATCATAATCCCAGGAAAGAAATATTGAATATTTCCTTTCCTCTAAATATTTCATCTTTGTGCATCCTGTCAGTAACAACTCCATTGAAACACTTGGACATGCTATCCTAGAATCTCATGGATTATTTGTTGAAGTTAAATTTTATTGCACTGGAATTGGAGCATTGATTGGGTTCTGTGCACTTTTCAACATTCTGTACACTGTTGCTTTAGCATGCCTCAACCATAAGTATGACATTCCACTATAAGGTTTGGTTTCCGCTACTATTTCTCTCACCTAAAATTATCTTAAGAGTGAGATATAATAAATTTTCCTCCAATTACACCTTTAGTGAAATCATAGGCTGTTATATCTGAAGAGGTTATTGGAGAGAAGCAAGCAAACGGAGCTGGAGAAAGAAACCAATAAAAAAAACATCGTTCTGTTCAACTGACATCACAATGAAGGTCTAGTGGTAAGTCGAGCTCTCCAGAAATACTTTAGTAGTTCCCAATATTCAATCTACTACTCACAGATTAAAGTACAATGTAAATGGATATGGTGCTAATTGTAACTGATTAAAATATTTGATAGAGAATTAAATGAGAATATCTATTGCCCCAGCCATCCCCTCATGCCCCCTCCCATCCCCTCACGCCCCCTTGACGTCCCCTCCCGTCCCCTCATGCCCCCTTGACCCCTCCGGATGGGGAAACGTCCCCCTTGACGTCCCCTCCAAATTTTCGAAAATTGGGAGCGTCAGGAAACGTCCCCTAGAAGTCCCCAAGACCCCGAATCGCGGGGGGGCGAGGATTCTAGACCCCTAGGGGGGGGGGGGACGAGTCCCCGTGTAACACTGATTTTTAGTCTCTGAGTTTTTCACTGCATCACATTCACTCAAATTAGCAATGATAGATTACGAAACTAAAGACATTGTAGAGCTAAAATTCATGTTCTACTATGCTTGGGTGTTAGATATTTAGTGATCAAATAATTAAGACTTGTAATAGCTCACCTTGTGGAAAGGTAAAGGTTCTATTGAAGTAGAAACTTTTTTAGTCTCTGATTTTTTCAGTGCATCACTTTCACTCAAATTAGCAATGACAGATTTGTCAAACTTCTTAGAATT
Organism: Pinus albicaulis; assembly: GCA_034641835.2. Taxonomy (NCBI): domain Eukaryota; kingdom Viridiplantae; phylum Streptophyta; class Pinopsida; order Pinales; family Pinaceae; genus Pinus; species Pinus albicaulis. The sequence continues at coordinate 457,389,068 of CM076582.1, read as the reverse complement.
TGTCAATAATGAAACATTCAGATCCTGGACATTTTCAAGAGTAAAAATATCAGTGCCAAGTGATTTCCTAATTTGTGATCCACTATTATGATAGTGAGTGGCTTGTTCACATGCCTTTTCAACTTGTAAGTTGGCAAGAATAAAAACATGCAGTGTCTGTGTTGCCACTTCCTCATAACCTGGGTAATTAGAAGTACATGTTATTACACAGAATGCACTTCCAACAGAAAAATGTTTTTCAAGTGATGTTTTTCATTTGTGTGGAGAAGAATGGCCACCTTCTTTTAATTCACGTGCTTGTATTGCAGATAACGCCTTTTTTGGTGCACAATTAGCTTTACTTGGCTCAGTAATGTCTTTATTGTATAATATAGTACTCACTGAAGTTGTCTTGAGGGAAACAATGTAGCCTTGAAATATCCTCTGGTTCTTGAACTTCAGAGGCCATAAATCGAGTTGTTACACTGCTCATGTAAATTATCTCAGCTTTCTCCATATAAGAAGCTAGTTTATGGTTACATGTATGTGCCATATTTTCACTAGTCCATGGTAACATAGAAGACTCCTCTTCTCTCTGACTCAAGGTTGTTGATGACAACTTTGTAGCACTTACCTGGGCATACTTAGGAGTTTTTTTTTCCAAACACACTCATTATCATTCACCATTTCCACATCTCTGACTGCAGACTCCTCTTCCATGACATTTTTATAAACAGATCCTGAATCTTTCAACAACTAATTATTTTCATTGTGCCTGTTAACTAGAATTTTGGTCAGATATTTTCATTTGTTAAGCACATGAGTAGTTTAAATTGAGAGTTTAGAAGAATTTTCACAGATTCTCGAGTTGTTTCTTCTGACCATACATTTAAAAGTCTCAAATTGCTTGATTTATATGTATTTGCACCCATTTAAAGGTCTAAAATTACTTGATTTAAAGGTATCCTCTTCATATGATGTACTATTTTGAATATTCTATTATTTGCATATCAAACATTATAAAGCCTCTTGCACACTTTTCTCATCTATTTTATTTGAACATAATTCCGATAATCATTGCATTCATGAAGAAAGGATATATTCATGTGAAACCCTGTCTAGCTGCTTCCCTTGGCGAATTTCATCACCTACATCCCATAGAGAATCCTACAATTGAATGTCGACTTGACCAAAGGAATTTCTTACTTCCTGCTGAGATTTAACAAGAGAATCAGAATCTCTCCTTCCACGGGTCATTACTCTGTACTTTGAACTTCAAGTTTGCCTCTTTTCCCTTCTCTTCTATCCCGAGACTCCAAAAACTTGCTACAGCCCATCCTTTCTGTCTCCTCTGCCCAATGAAATTTCAAAAGTACTTCCTCCTCACCCTTATATGCTCCTTCAATTTGAAATCCAAAATCATCATTTCCACTATTCTTGTTTTCTATATTTACTTCTATTGAATCTATATTTTGTGCTAGGTTATGAGTATATTTCTTTAAATTATTCACTTTAGAACAGAGACCAATTATAAGAATATTTTTATTTTTTGCAGGCCTACAATCCATGACTGAGGAGGAATTTACAACAAACAATAAACCACATTGCTCAGAGGCATTCAAAAAATTTGGCAGATCTTTGGGGTTTTTTCTAAATTCACCCTTGACTGTTCAGATGCTGGTTGATTCTTCTTACCTATATTTTCAAACCCATCTCCCAAAATATATAGCCATCCAGAAGGTAATGACTCTTTGAGCCCTTTGAAAATACACCACATAATAATCTCTACCCAATTGTTTGAGCTACTTATCAACTCACCAATGTCTGGTCCAAACAAGTTTCCTTCAAGGATCAAATTAATTTCCTCTTTTCAAATAGATTTTAGAAGCATTTGCACAGATTATGGAGTTGTTGCTTCTGACCATACATTTAAAGGTCTCAAATTTCTTGATTTAAAGGTCTCCTCCTCATATGATGTGTACTATTTTGAATATTCTATTCTTTGCATATCAAACATTATAAAGCCTCTTGCACATTGTTCTCATCTCTTTTATTTGAACATAATTCCGATAATCATTGCATTCATGAAGAAATGATATATTCATGTGAAACCCTGTCCAGCTGCTTCTCTTGGCTAATGCCATCACCTACATCCCATAGAGAATCCGACAATTGAATGTCGACTTGACCAAAGGCATTGCTTACTTCCTGTTGAGATTGAACAAGAGAATCAAAATCTCTCCTTCCAGGGGTCATTAATCTGTGCTTTGAACTTGAAGTTTTCCTCTTTTCCCTTCTCTTCTATCCCAAGACTCCAAAAAATTACTGCATCCCATCCTTTCTGTCTCCTTTGTCCACTGAAATTTCAAAAGCACTTCATCCTCGCCCTTATATGCTCCTTCAGTTTGAAACCCAAAATCATCATTTCCACTATTCTTGTTTTCCGTATTTACTTCTGTTGAATCTGTATTTTGTGCTAGGTTATGAGTATATTGTTTTAAATTATTCACTTCAGAACATACACCAATCATAAGAATATTCTTATTTTGTGCAGGCCTGCAATCCATGACTGAGGAGGAATTGACAACAAACAATAAACCACATTGCTCAGAGGCATTCAACAAAATTGGCAGATCTTTGGTGTTTTTTCTCAAATTCACCCGACTGTTCAGACGTTGGCTGATTCTTCTTACCTGTATTTTCAAACCCATCTCCCAAAATATATAGCCATTTAGAAGGTAATGACTTTTTGAGCCCTTTGAAAATACACCACATAATAATCTCTGCCCAATTGTTTGAGCTGCTTATCAACTCACCAATGTCTGGTCCAAACAAGTTTCCTTCAAGGATCAAACTAATTTCCTCTTTTCAAATAGAGTTTAGAAGAATTTTCACAGATTCTGGAGTTGTTGCTTCTGACCATACATTTAAAGGTCTCAAATTGCTTGATTTATATGTATTTTCACCCATTTGAACTGAAAGCTATATTGTGCAAAGTTGTTTCAAGCTCAAAAGTATTATCTTGCCTATAGAAGCCTGAACCCCAATAATCCTTGCAGTGGCCACTTTCACCAAGTAGAATATGTGCTTCATAAACATCATCAAACCTCAAACCTCAATTTCCCTTCCAAGTTTTTCTCTATAACAATTTTTGTGAGTCCTGCTTGCCGGACACCAGATACAAACTTTATTTCACTTGAAAATTCACAACAATTGAATTTAAATTAGCCTCACATGGGTTGTATTTCATTTTTAGTATATTTCGCTTGATTATTTCTTTATACAATCTCCCCACTTCTCTTATCCATGTTCCGGCGTTCCTTTGCACCTCTTGGTGCAATTTCTAGTTATAAGAATATTTAAGATTCTAGATCTATCGATTTGAGATGGATATTGCAATATAAATCTGAAGGATTCATGAGATTACTTCATGTTTGATCAGATTTTTTTAATGATAAATGTTATCTTGCAAGAAAATTTCAAAATTTGAAGTCATATTAATTCAGTACATTGATGCAAAGTCATACGCTGATGCGATGTATATGATGGAAATTTCATTTTTTTACAGTTACTTTTAGTTTAATTATATCATTTAGCTCGATGCTTTCCATATATTCAACTAAACCTTTGTTGCTTAACAAGACTTTGTCATTTCAATGTTTTAGTGAAATTGTTTATGGTTTGATACTTTCATACAACCTCTATCAAGTTACATGCACCCTCATTAGAAAAAACAAGAGAATTTTGCTTGCCATGACTATGTTTCTTTGTCATTGTTGACTTAAGAAAGTTTTTTAGCTAAGAAACTAGTTTCAAGGTTATGGCATAACTTGTCATATAAATTGAATAGAATTTATATCCAAAATGTTAACTTGTAAACTACTTAGCTGGTTTTAGGATTTCCATTTAAAATCTACTTCAGTTTGAACTTTGAACGAGTTGTTCCATAGACTTGAATATTAAGATATTTTGGTGTAAGGATTAAAAATTAGCCCGTAAGGCCTCTCAGTTATTCATTTATTTTATCTAATATAACATTTACTATTAAATTAGAACCACTCGGCACAAATATGTCATAGATCAAGATCATACTTTGTAGAGTGTCATAGAATAAAAATAGGAGCAAGGACACTGAGTTCTTTCAGTTTTCCTGGTTCTTATTCCTTTGGTGTATCTTTGCACCTTTAGGGGCAATTTCTAGTTTAAAGTCTAATTTTTTAAAGGGTGCTAGCTCAATGGAAGAGCACCTGCTTTACAAGCAGGAGGTTGGTGGTTCGATTCCATCGTGCCCTGATATTCATATATAGGGAATGACGAAGATCATTTTTTGGTGACGGATGCTCTTTTGACCATCACCAATGAGCTTATGGTGACATTTTTCGACCCTCACCAAAATATGAAATGGTGACGGTCAACGAACGCCACCATATATACGCATCAATAGTGACGACCATTAAAGGTCTGTCACCATAAATCGTTGTTGTTTATCTGAAATGGTGAGGGTCACTGTTTGTCATTATAGTCATTATTCGTGACGGACCTTGATGTCACCAATGCGTTTATGGTGACGGTCAATGAATGTCGCTATATATATGCACCAATAGTGACGGCCATGAAAGGTCCATCACAAAAAATCATTGTTGTTCATATGAAATGGTGACGGTCACTATCCGTCATTATAAATTATTCGTGACTCGACCTTGACCGTCACTACAAAACATACTTTTGGCGACGCCACCTTGGTGACGTTCGTTTTTTGGTGATTTTAGGGCGGGTTGTCCGTCACTACCGCTCATATGAAATGGTGACGGTCAATATCCGTCACTATAAATCATTGGCTGGTGACGAACCTGGAATGTCACCACAACACCTATACTTTGGTGACGCCCACTTTTGGTGACGTTCAATTTTTTGGTGACAGAGGTTATCATTCACAACACCATTGCTCATATGCAATGGTGATTTGGCCACACACATCCACAATTATAAATCATTATTGGTGACGAACTTTGAATGTCACCACAACACCTATGGCTTCGGCGACGCGACCTTGGTGACGTTCAGTTTTTGGTGACGAAGGCTTCTTTGACCCTCACCAATGAGCTTATGGTGACCATTTTCGCCCCTCACCAATGTCCTTTTTTCTTCAAGTGAAACATGGGATAGAGATGACTTATTGATCCTTCATTTGACACATGAATCCCGAGAAAAGTCTTCTGCCTCAATTCCTTGTCCAGTTTTGCCACGAAAAATTTCTCCAAAGCTCTTTATTCCAAAATATTCAATGTTACATCAGAGTATAAGAATCCACCCTCAATACTCCAATTGAGGGAGTATTTATACAAATTCTAAACTAAAATATCTTGAAAAAAATATCAAGATTGGTTCACAAATCTCTCCAACTATTTTACATAAATAGAACTTAAGTAAAGGAAACTCAAACTAATGCATCTATTTGGCACTATTTCTTATGGATAGGTGATGACAAAGAGGAGAATTCGAATTTGATCCAACTCTTAGTTGATGATGAGGCATCCAAGTCACTAACTGCTTCCTTTCTTTGTGCATTCTGCTCCAACAATTCTGCAAACTTGGGGTCCAATGATATCTTTGTATTTCTCAATCCAAAATAGATATGTAAAAAATGAAAGAGGTTATTGTGGATTAATATGTTGGTGAGATAAAATTCTTTCAGTTTCCTAAAATTCCTCTCCATCTGTGCACAATAGGCTCTGTAAAAATATGTGTAAAACAGAGTTTTACAGAGTCTGAAAAATAGCCTGTAAAGATGTGCATGTATCTCTCATTCTAAAATCATTGTGCAAAAAGTGAGATATTTTTTTGTAGATGGGTCTCTTAGAAACAAAAACCTCCTTCAGTTTTGTATGATGTATTTTGGATTTACCACAATATTCTCTGCAAAATGATGACTTAACTGGTATTTTCTGCAAAAAGTGCTCTCCAACATTGTTTAATATTTCCAAAACCATAATAGATGTTAGAAAAGTGAGAGAGGTTGTTGTAGATTGTCCTCTTAAGAACATAAACCTCCATTTTTGCAAAATTCATCTTGGATTGATCACAATAGTTTCTGCAAAATAATGACTAAAGCATGAAATTTCTGCAAAAATGTTCCTTCTTGTTGTGTTTTTCAACTTTTCACTTTTTTGTTCTTTTGACTGTTTCACTTTCACTTTAGACAAAATTAAATGTTGGTGAAAGTATTTTCATTTCTTTTTACCATTTTACTGCCTCTGTAACTTCATTTTTACTGTTTACCTTTTACTTTTTACCGCTCTATTTTTTATCTGTCTTCACTTTGTCATGAACTTGTATGTTCTGTTTTGTAACTGTCTTCCCTGCTGTTTATCTTCATGCTAGCTGATTTACTTGACTTGGTCTTCAATCTGATACTCTTTAATCCTGATACTCTTTAACTGTTCTTTACTGTGTCCTTTTACCTTCAATGTGTAGTTTAGGTTTTTACTGTCTGTTTCAACAGTAAATCGTTTAATATCCTGTTTCATTTGCTTGTCTTTCAACTGTATGTTTTATCTTCCATCTCTGTTTGAATAGATTTGATAACACTCTTGGAGTAAACAAGTCTTATGACTAGTATTAAGACTGTTTATCTAAGGATGTGGTCTTCTGATCACCTGTAAAACAAAACAAATTGTTAAGAAAGCATTGGTTTGCAGGGGAGGTCGAAAAGGTTTCATTTGATTTTGAGAGGTCTGTGGAGTGAATCTAGAATGATTTTTGGGAGGTAAACCATGCTTGAATTGGTTAACAGAGGCTTCAGGTGGCACAGCTGGGTTACAAAGAGTTTTACTGCATAATCAAGTGAAAATGAGCAACACTAGGGTGTTTGTGTTTAAACGAGTAAACGGTTGATATTGGCGGGTAAGCTTTGAATGAACAATGGTTTGAAAAGGTACTGGTTATGGCGGAAGAACCTTGGAATACTCGACTGCAATTCTCTTCAGCAAGGTAATGGTTGACAGATTTCAACAGTTAATTTTTTGAATTTGTTGCATGGGAGACTGGTTAGTGCACGAGAAAATGAAAACGACGCAGGCATATTTGTTTTATTCAGAAAGTCAAAAGGTTGGCGGGTTTTTAATTATGACATCAGCAAGTACGATGGACGCGTCACAGAGGGCAGGCGGTAAGTGGTTTCCTTCGCACCGCTTTTGAGGGAGGGCGGTATTGAGCGGATGGGCAGCAATTCCATAGAGTGAATGACGCGTGGCAATGACACTGTTTGAAAACCACCGGATTTTCGCGCATTATTGTTTGGATCAGGATGGCCAGCACAATTATCAATAACCATTGATCTTGGAGCGGCTGATCGAACGGTGTTTCGGGACATGAAGTTGACGGGGAGTTAATAGGAGGGCCCGATGCAATTTATTATTAATTAATCGTATCAGGAGCATTTTGATTGGCGGGTTAGGTTCTTAATTAATCGTGGGGATTAATTAATTCCTGAAGGGGAGTCGGGGAAGGAAATATGTATTATTTTTTGTTTCAAACATATATAAAATATGTTTAAATCATTTTTTGAATATTTTATTATATAGTAATTAAATCAACATGATTTATTTACCATAGTGGGGGGGAATAATATACAATGATATATTTTAACCAAAGGGGTATAAAGTGGGTTTTTTATTTGAACGAGGGGGGATTAAATACTTTGGTTAAAACTATAATATATGGGTTTTTTGGGATATTATATAAAAAGGAGTTATATATAATAGGAGAAGGTCATTTCTATAAGGATTTAATACAAAAAATGAAAGAAGTGCTAAGTGTAAACATTAGGTTAATGTTTTTAACTTATGCTTTTATGAGGAGGGTTTTTATGTGAAATATTACATGATATTTCCTAAGTAAAATGGTATTTTACTTAGGAAAATATTTTTTAGAGGTGAATGAACGTTATGATAAATGATTTTAAGTACTTAGGCTTTTCCAATTATTGGGCCGAGGGTCCGGTCCCTCCAAAAGTCAAGGAAATGCGTTGAACCCCTCTAATCTTTAAATGCCTAGTACTTAGGGGAAATTAGTGAAATTTTTAGGGAAAAGGTGAGAAGGGAAGTTAATAATCTGACTTTGCATTTCTTGAAATTATTCAATGTCTTGTCTGCCTATGCACTTGTGATGAAAATAAAAGATTTACCACATCTAAATCCATCATTCATCACATGTAATTCTGCAACATCATCTACCTACCCTATCTACTTTAACCTACCATTTTTCTTCTTTATTAGGGTGCACTTAGACTGGCAAACCCTTATCACACTTTTTTTCTTTTACATATGAAAATCTATCTAATTCTAACCTTATTACATCCAAGGGCTTAGATTAAATTGTTGAGCTCCTTTTATTCACTCTACCTATCTACTTATCTGCCAAGATTAAACAATTTGGTCAGATTTTATTCTCTATCTCTAAAACATGAAACTGAAATATGAACTAGCCAAGCTTAAACTATTTGACTGTTCATAAATTGTGGCATAGAATACAAGTTGCACACAATTTGTTTATTACATCAGAGAAAAAAGTAGTGGCATTTAGACCTGCACACTTTCTCGGTCTATTTTATTTAAAGTTCTTATTTCTCACTGTTTTGTATTTATTCTTTTTACCCTTTGATTTTCTTTTAGGGTGTACCCTCTTTACATTTTTTTTTTTTTTAATTTTTTGATATTTTGATTTTTCAAGAATATGGAACACCTTTGCACAAGAAAAAAAGATTGAACATATTACATAGTTTAATAAGTCAATCATGAAAAATGACACCTATTGGTATAGGAGTCTAACAGAGGTATCGAACAATAGACTTGATTGAATCTGGAAGAAAATTGTTGTACTGTCTCCCCTAGCTATCTTCTTAGCTAGTCATACTTTTCTAGAATCAGGAAAGGTTTTTCTTTGACCACCCACTTGTCGAGGAAAACTTTGATGAACTGCGGGAAATTTGAGATGCTCGCAATAGGCAGGTTTTTGAACGAACTCTTGAATTTAACTTGCAAAGAAAGGGAAAACATCCTAATACTAACATCCTCTTCATCAACTTCAAAAAGGTCGAGGAAAGTCTCAAAATTCTGCATATGTCTCTCAGTAGTGATGTTGTCACATTCACCATCAAACCTTGGCAGATATAGGTAATGAATTTCAAGGAAAGCATGGAGTATAGGAGGTAATATAAGTGGTTTGTATCTATCTATAATTTTACAAGGTGTAAGATTATGTACAGAAGTTGTAGGATCAGTCTTGATCTCTTGAGGTTCATCAATTTGAAGATGGTCATCATATGATTCAGAAAAAGGGTCTAGACCAATATCAAAGGCGTATGGGGAGTTTTTATTTACAACCTTCAAAGGAAAGGAATCCAATGGAGTTTCGTGATATTTTCTCAAACATAATATACTTTAGAAAACTTTCTGGACATTTTGAGGAAAAGAGAAGAAATATTTCATGATAAAGAGCATGATGTCTTGAATAAAAGTCCAAGTTGAATAACTGATCTTCCCATGTTCTTCTTTCATATTTATTGGCAAGGTTCATCCTCTAGTGGAGTCTTTGCATTTGATTTCAAAACTGATTTGGAGTCGCCAGTTGAATGATGCACAACCTTCTTGTGCCTGATCATTTTTCACCATAAACAATAAGATCTGATCTTTTTCATTCTTTTCCAGGGAATATTTGTCTTTTCGCCTCCCCGAAAACGACGCCAATATGTTATCACTCTACCGGATCTCTAAGGATGAGAAAGAGTCCAAACAGAGGTAATCATAGATTAATATTTTGGCTTGGTAGCTAGCCCTACCAAACCAGAGAGGGCTCTCTCCACAAAGTCACAGCCAAGAGGGCTGGATGAATTAGGGTTAGAGGCTAGGTATGAGTACAAGGGTTTTGTTTGTTTGAATTGGTTTGTCATATGGGTGAATTAGGTCAAAGAGTCTAGGTTAGGGAAAATACGATTAGGATTACAGTCCATTCAATGGGAATAAGTTAGGTAGGAAGTCTAACACTTTAGGGTTTCAGTGTGAGATGGATCAGACTGATAAGGAGCTATAAAGAGCAAGGCAAAGCATGTATTATTTATAAACTTAAGAAAATGAACAAATTATGAAGATTTTCCCAAAACAGAGCATGAGAGATGTATTCTGCTTATCAACTTGAAAACTAACATATAATAGAGATGAAATAGATCATGGAAAAAAAAACATTCATACATAATGAGACATAAGAAGAACAATGCTAAATTTTCATACCACATGTATCCCAAAGAAATAGTTGTAACCTTTTCATTAATTTCTTGCCAGATACTAATTACACTAGAGTCTCTTATCAATGCAACAACATCCAACCTTATCTAATGAGTCAAGAGGTGAAAGATATAGGCAAGAAACAACCTCTCCCAACCTCAGGGGTCGAGTCCATGAGTGGAGGAGCAGTTCCACAAAAAATTGAACAGAAACCTAGAGTGTTGGGAGGTCAAATTGACTCATCCCTCACTTTTTGGAAACTGATTCATTACATCTCATCGTGCAATGCCAAGGTCAAAAGCGTAGTGAAAACTTCAGCTCCATTTTTTAAGGGATTTCGGGTGTTTAAATTGAGCTCGAGATATCTCATTGGAAATCCTCACCTATCTAATTTCCAGATCTATGCTTATTTTTCAAAATTGTGGTGATTTAACCCTCCAAAAGTTGATTCTCCCAAGACTAGTCAAAAGCACAGTGCCAACCTCCAAAACAGGGCAGAAAGGTCATTTTTTCCAGTGTTTTTTGACCTTTTGACTGCCTCTTTGACCCCAAAAAACTTAGAAAAGTTGTGTTCCTGACTGTAAATTTCCTTATGAATCCAATGGTACCTTCAGTTTTCCATTGGAGGTCTCTAGGAAAAGCGCATCGCCACCCTCCATAAATGTAACTCCAACTTCAAGGCCACTTTTGGAGGCCTTCCCGAACTCCAAATTGAGCTCAAGATATCTCGTTGGAAATATATCTCTCTTGGATACATAATGGAACTATCAAGCACTAAAAATGGTCAAGTATAGACCGTAAAAAATTAATTCTCCCAAGACTGATCAAAAAGTGTAGAATGGGGGTGCAAAAATTGAGTGCGCTTTTTCAAGCAACTCTTGGAGGCCTTACTCAACTCCAAATTGAGCTCATGATAGCTCATTGAAAATATATCTCTGTCTAGGTATCATTTTACATATCAAGCAAGTCATTTGAACACTCCATGAGGGAGAAAAAATTATTTTCCCAAATTTACTCTAGAAGTGCAACAACTCTCTTATAACAACTATATTTTTAGAATTCCTCCCAAAACCATAACACCTGTTTAAAAACAGAAGGAGGTTTATGTTCCATGGCCTATGATGGACAAAAACCTCTCTCACTTTTGTAAAATTCATCTTTGTTTGGTCAGAAACATAATTTTAAGAAAAACTAGCCCTATGTGTGGCAAATGATTTGTCCCTTGGAATGATTTCTTGAAAAATGATGGAGACATGATGTTTATGAGTTGGAATGGCCTCATACTTGCTGATGTGACCTCCCTTATGCCTCCTCTGTGCATATGTCTTTGATTCCATAGCAAACCCTAGCTCGATGGGAGAGGAAATTAGGGTTTAGTGCTTGCGGAATGATGATTTTAAGGGATAGGAGTGATGGGAAGTGTTTAGGAACATTGATACCTTTTTTAAATTTGACTAATTTTGCTGATGGAACCTTGAGTATGCATATACTTTGGAACCATGAGAACTTATTACATATTGAAAAACATAAAATTACATATTTGAATTGTAATTATATTTACAAATCAGCATTACATAGTAAAATGTATTTATTGTCACTCTCTTACTTGTTGGTCTTTTATGCATGCAAATGGTAGTTTGATGGACCTTGAAAATCCTAAAACCTAATGGAAACCCTAACTGAATGAACTTCATGGTGACATGACTAAATAGGTGATAAAAACTAATGAATGATATACACTCAACAAAGTGATGAAATGAGCCAGCAAGTAATGAAATTTTTGAATAGAGTGAGGTTTTGAACTAGAGCTACCTCCAGTGACCAAATTTTTTCATGATGACCTAATGGAATGACAAAAATTTCAAAATGGGACCCTAATATGAAATTAAAAGAGATAATTTGACCACTGGGGGCAGGATGCAAAAACTGACACTAACATTGGCTCCAGTTGGGGATGGTAGCTCCTTGGAGGTGTCAAGAACACTGTAGACCAAGTGCCTATCCATTGGGCATGGAGTCAAAAGCTAAAAAAAAAATTTATTACTGAAAATTTGACTCAATAAACTGACTCAAGACTGATTCAAAATTGACTCAAAACTAACTGAAAACTAACTGAAAAAAAAATATGCTTAGAATTGAGTTTAATCAACAAAGCCTACTCTAACTGATCCATTCATCACCTGATCAAGTGAAATGGAACATCCAATGCAACCATGTAACTATTCTGGCCACTAGTTTAATTCTCTACAAGTGCTTGCTTATGAGCAAGAAGAGAGAACTATTGAAAGGAAACTCCCGTGAAAACTTGTCAACGGATTGAATCTTAGTGAAATTGCAAAGAATGACACCACCAGCTAACCACAAGAATGCTGTAAAAGGATCTTCATAGGAATACATATTGATTTCTAGCCCATATAATACATTACTTCTATATTCTAGGCAGTCTTCATGACATGAATATGAACTTTCATATTTACGCTTACTTTCTTGATATGGTTGCAAATGTTCGGATGAGATTTGTAATGAGACTCCTGTTGAAAATGACAAAGAAATCAGTTGTCGGATCAAGTTTATATCAACACTCTCTTCAAGCTCACAATTAGCTAATGGAGGAGGACCTTTACTGCAGATATCATCCAACACATTAGCTATAGGGTCATGAAAAACTTGAAAATACTGTTGCAACCTATTTTCCATTGGTTCTAATGAGACTGTATGACTCTCTACAGGCTACTCATCCTTTGTTTTAGATACATTATGAAAATTTTCCTTTAAAAAATGAAATGCTTCAAAACATAATGGTACAAAATCATATTGCATCATTTGATCATATGTCTCAACTTCCAAGCCTTCATCTGCTATTTGAAATTCAATGGAATTTGGTGGCTGCAAATCTAGAGCCGAGGAGTCTTGATCAAGGATTTCATTTCCCTCTTGATTGTTAAGATCAAAACTTAATGAATGTTGATTTATGATTGCATGAAAATTGTCTCTGATGAACTGAAACAAACTAAAACAAAGAGGCAAAGATCATTCAATTACTGTTGTCAATATGTTTCTTGTGTTTTATAATATTAAATTGATTGTCCTTGATGGCAACTCTCTGGCAAAGGACAAAAAAACTATCTGTATGAAGAATCTCAGCAAGCTCTCAGAAGTTTTGTGCAGCAGATTGGTTATTTTTAATATGTCACAATGTATACGCGGGTTTGTAAAGGCCAAGTCGGGTATTCATGCGGAGAAGTACATCCCAAGTCGCGTATGCATGTGTGTGCTCCAAAATTATAATACTAGGGGGCTTTACCATGGTATTATCCCATAGTATTGAGCGATGTATTATCTATTTGATTCCGTCTAGGATTACCATCAGCAGTTGAGTGGTTTTGACTCATGGTATTGGTAAAAGCTAAATCTATATAAGGAGAAGAAGATCATAGTGCAAAGTGTGCATGAGGAAGGGTTGTTAATAAATAAATTTCTCTAAGGAATATATGCATGGATGAACTCTGTTTTTAATTGATAGATCTGAATCTATGATGCATCCATGGATATAATGATGGTTCAAGATCTCTAGTTCTGAAGATGATGAAGCTCTAGTATGATCTACTGAAGAAATGATGAAGAACTGGCGCAAGTCTGCTGAAGAAAATAAAGAAATCTGGGTTATTTTTATAGATCTGGTCTGTTATGCAAAATTTACTTTTACAGATCTATACGCTAGTTGGTCTCAGTAAAAGCGCGTATATACACGGGTTCACTTCATGAAAAGCGTGTATGGAAGTTAGGGTTTTCTGAAGCTTATTGCAGATGTTACTACTATGATTCCTGCTTTTTGTTTGCTATCTGTCAATGAAGTCTTCTTTAAGTTCTGGGTTGTTTGAATACTGAGTATGTTGCTAAGTTGATCATGAACAAATCTAATCAATGATTGAGAAAACATGATTAAGGTTGACTGACTGTCTAAAGATTATGCACTGCTGAGAAAATTTCTGACTGAAAGCCTCAGATATAAATCTAAGTCTGATCACATTCTAAAGAACAGTATACACAGAAGTATATGCCGGTTGGTATAAAGAAAAGTGCGTATACATGTAGCTTTAACAAAGCGAAGTAGCGTATTCAATCTAGGTTATGAAAATAGTATGCACTGAGGCATACGCAGGTTGGTGTGCAGGAAAGCACGTATGTACGTGGATTCAGTGAAGCAAAGTAGCATATGCTATTTGAATTAATGACTGTTCAAGGTTGAGTTTGTATCTACATATCTATTTTGAAGTCTGGGTTATTTCTGAAGTTCTGGTTATAATTTTTTCACTGTTCTAATTGAAGTATTGGGCAAAGTTTATGATTGTTGATAAAGGGTTGTGTTGACACTGTTTGATCCAGTATGAAAATTGAGGAAATGTGATCTGCAGTGGGTTTGAGGGTTGAAGCCTTCAGTATGGAAGTAGAAGCTTCCTACCTGTAGAAGCTGGTGTTATGTTCAGGGGGTTGAAGCTCCCTTCTAGGAGTGGCTGGTAAACAAGAAGAAAAGGGGTTGGAGCTCCCTTCCAGTAGCAACTGGAAAACGAGTGAAGGTTGAAGCCTTCTGCAGGTAGAAGCCTGCGTACTGATATGAGTCTGCATCAGTACTATGTTGTAAACAGTTTTCCATATAATAAATATTGAAGACAGAGACGACAGCATCGGTGGTTTTCTCTCGAATTGGGTTTCCACCTTAAATATTGGTGTTCATGTGTGTTCCAATTATGTGATGTTTTATACTACTATTACTGAACATATTTATTGGTTATCTAACCTGATGCATAACTAGTAAATCTGATTTAAAGATTGTTTCTGAGAATTTTTCTAAACTAGAAATTTATATCAGTATACACTAGTTTCTTTCAGCATATCTGCGTGTATACGCGAGTTAGGTTCATAAAAGCCGCGTATGGAATTCTGCAAAAGAAAAAGTTAAATTATAGATATGAGCTCTAAATACTGATTCACCCCCCCTCTCAGTATTTTTCCCAACAATTGGTATCAGAGCAGGTCCTTCTAAAGAATCTTAGCCGCTATAAGGAAGATCAACCAAGATGAGCAATCAAGATGGGACAGCATCTATCAGGCCTCCACTATTCAACGGAAACAATTTAATCTTCTGGAAAGCACGGATAAGATCCTATCTTCAATATCTTGGAGCAGATGTATGGGATATTGTTGAAGGAGGTTATCAATATCCAACCTCAGTTCCAACAAATGCAATGACAAGAAAGAACTATGAAACAAATTCAAAGGCGGTCAATGCACTATTGGGGAGTCTGACTAAATCAGAATTTGTCAAGGTCATGCAGTTGAATACATCAAAGGAAATATGGGACAAAATCATTCTAATCTATGAAGGTGATACAAAGGTAAAAAGTGCTAAAATCCAAACTCTCGGAATTCAATATGAAAATCTAAGGATGCATAATGAGGAGAGCATTGCCAGTTTCTTTTTATGTCTAGATGGTATTGTAAATCGTATGAGAAATTTGGGTGAAACCATAACTAACACTACTCTGGTTGAAAAAGTTTTAAGATCTCTAACTTCAAAATTTGAGTCAAAAGTGTCTGCTATTGAAGAGAAGCAAGATCTTCAAAATCTTACTATTGTTCAACTTCATGGCATTCTAACTGCATGTGAAATGAGGAAAGGAGGATCATCTGAAGTCAAAGAAGTCGTCTTTAGAGCTTCTACAAAAGGAAAAGAAGTACAAGAAATAGAAGGATCAGGGTATGTTTCAGAAGAAGATGAGGTAAATTTTGTAAAGAAGCTCCAACTTGGCACTGGAAGGTTCAGAGGTAAGCTTCCTTTCAAATTTTTTGCTTGTGGAAGAGTTGGTCATTATGCTGCTAAGTGTCCTCATAAAGAAACACATGAAAAAGGAAAGGAAGTAGCAAGAAGAAATAAGAATCGGTTTAGCACTAGAAAAATTTATTATTCATGAAAATATTGATGGGTTATGAGACAGTGAGGAAGAATTTGATCAAGATCTTAGACTTCTCAAGGCATTTGAAAAAGAGTCTAGAGAAGAAAAGGATACATTTATGGATGCTCTAGAAGACAATGATTTTCTTGAAGAAATCAATCAGCTCAAAATATTTTTGGAAGAAAAAAAAAATCCATAGAAACTCTAAAAAATCAGCTTGAAGAAAAGGAGAAACACAATGGGAAATTAGAATGTGAAATAGTGAGTCTAAGAAAAGAAATTGAGAAAGTAAAGACTTTGAATCTTGGATTTTCTAAAGGATATGAAACCTTAGATGAAATTATCAAGGTACAACATTCTCCTCTTATAAAGACATGTCTTGGATATATTGGAGAATCTTCTCAATCTTTAGCACCAAACTATCTAAAAGCAGCTACATCCAGCCTACAACATTCTGCCACTCAACAAGGAAACAAAGAAACTTTACAGGTAAAGCATGACAACCTCAATACTAAGAACACAAACAAGAATACCTTTCAGAGAAATACCAACCAACATGTAAACACAAATAGAAGGTTCCATGATCGCAGAAATTTCTTCTTAATGGACAATGTTTCTCATGTCATAATTTTGGTCATAAAGCTGTTCAATGTGTTGCATACAAAACCATCATGACTAGAGAAGCAAGAAAGAAAAGAATTGGTACTAGAATAAAGAATAATACATATAACAACTTTTCTCCTCTTCAAAATGAAATTGAATGTGCTTATTGCAATAACTTTGGTCATGAAGAATCTGAATGCAGGAGCAAACTTCAGCCAAAAGAACATATACCTTCAACTTCCAAAGTATGGAGAAAGAAGGAATTACAGGTTGAGAACTGTGGCATAGCTTTATTTGCAGAAGGAGAAGAAAATCAATGTACATTGATAGTGGATGCTCAAAACACATGACAGGTGACAAAAATAAACTTCTTGCATACAATGCTCTAGAAAGAGAAAAGAATGTTACTTTTGGAAATGATACTCCTGCTGCCATTAAAGGAAAAGGTTCTGTTTTTCTAAAGGAAAAGGTGAAAGCTAACAATGTTATGTATGTGGATGGATTAAATCATAACCTGTTAAGTGTAAGTCAAATGTGTGATCAAGGAACTGAGGTTGTCTTTAGCTCAAAAGAATGTGTGGTACGTGATCTTGATACAAGAAAAACAATTATAAAAGGAAATAGAACACCAAGCAATTTGTATGTATTGAAAAGCTGTAAAGAACAATGTTACTTGGGTAAATCTTCAGAAAATTGGCTATGGCATAGAATATTGGGGCATTTGAGCTTCTCTCAAATCAACAAATCTAGAAAACTCAAAGTTGTTCGTGATCTTCCCAATATTACTCTGCCTGATAATACCATATGCAAATCTTGCCAATTCGGTAAGCAAACCAAAGTGCAATTTAATGCCAAAGAAGGATCAGCAATTAAGCCTCTTGAACTCATTGATACCGATTTATGTGGACCTATGAGAAAAAGGTCACCCCATGGAGAACAATACTATATTCTGTTTATTGATGATTTCTCTAGAATGTGTTGGATTGGGTTGCTAAAACACAAAGATGAAGAATTCGAAAAATTTCAGATCTTCAAAGCACTAGTTGAAAATGAATTAGATCTAAAAATCAAGTGTCTTCGATCTGATCGAGGAGGTGAATATATATCACATGAATTATTTGATTTTTGTGAACAACATGGCATAAAAAGACAGTTTTCTATAGCTGGTACCCCACAACAAAATGGCGTAGCAGAAAGAATGAATAGAACAGTTCAACAGATGGCTTAGGCTATGCTTGATGATTCAGGAACACCTGACACATTTTGGGGAGAAGAAGCACATACTGTGGTAAATATTCTTAACAAAGCACATGTTCGTGTAAATAGTGATAAAACCCCATCTGAACTCTGGTATGGTAATCTTCCCACTGTAAAGCATTTTAAAGTTTTTGGAAGCAAATGTTTTATCAAGAACAATGATGAAAAACTTAGCAAGTTTGAACCTAGAGCAGATGAAGGAATATTTCTTGGTTACTCTTCTAATATTTCTTGGTTACTCTTCTAGAAGTAAAGCATATAAATGCTACAATAAAATAATTTGGAAGATTGTTGAATGCATTGAAGTTGTAATTGATGAATCTCTCTCAGCTCCAAAAGGGGAAATACAAACAACAAATGAAGATGATGATGATGTATATCTTCCTGCATCTAATAGAGATAATATAGAAGGTGAACCCAATGAAGCAGCAGAAGAAGATCTATCTGAAAAGGCTCCATCCAGGTATGTTCAAAAGAATCATCCAGAATCTCAAATTTTGGGAGAAAAGGGATCAGGTGTCCAAACAAGAAGAACTCTTGTAGGGTCTACTAGCTATCTAACATTTTTATCCACCATTAAACCACAAAATGTCAATCAAGCTAGCAAAGATGAATGTTGGATTCAAGCCATGAATGGAGAACTTGATCAAATTGAGAAGAATAATACTTGGGAACTAGTTCCAAGACCTCATGATAAAAATGTTATTGGAACAAAATGGATATTCAAAAACAAGTTAAATGAAAATGGAGATGCTATTAGAAACAAGGCTAGACTTGTTTGTAAAGGGTATGCTCAACAAAAAGGTATAGACTTTGAAGAAACATTTTCTTCTGTAGCTAGACTTGAAGCCATCAGAATGTTTCTTGCTTTTTCAAGCTTTCAACAAATCAAAGTTTATCAAATGGATGTTAAATATGCATTCCTCAATGGTGATCTAGAAGAAGAAGTTTATATAGAACAACCAGAAGGATTCATTTTGGGAAATGATGAAAAACTTGTTTGTAAACTTAAAAAGGCTTTATATTGACTCAAACAAGCTCCAAGGGCATGGTTTTATCATCTTGACAAATATATTCATCAACAAGGATTTTCAAAGGGATCTGTTGATAGCAACTTATACACCAAAAATGAAAATGGTAAACTATTGATTGTGGTTGTATATGTTGATGGCATCATTTTTGGAAGTAATGAAGAGTCCATGAGTCAGAAATTTGCTTCTATTATGTAGCAAGAATTTGAAATGTCTTTACTTGGGGAACTAACATTCTTTCTTGGCTTACAAGTGCAACAAGCAACAGATGGCATATTCTTATCACAAGCAAAATATCTTAAGCAAATTCTGAAGAAGTATGGGATGGAAGATTGCAAACCTGTAAGTACACCAATGATAACCGGGTGTAATCTCATTTCTCATGATGATTCTTCCATGGTGAATCAACCAAAATACAGATCCGTGATTGGAAGTCTACTTGAACTCACCGGGACAAGACCAGACATTATGCATGCAGTTGGGATTGTTGGACGATTCCAAGCTAATCCAAAAGAGTCTCACCTTCAGGCTATAAAAATAATATTCAAATATCTACAAGGAACTCAAGACTTTGGACTATGGTATCCAAAGAATGTTGATCTCACTCTTCATGCTTACACAGATGCAAATTGGGCTGGAAATGTTGATGATCGGAAGAGCACTAGTGGTGGTGCATTCTATATGGGGCCCCGATTAGTATCTTGGTTCAACAAGAAGCAAAGCTTTATTGCCTTATCTACAACAGAAGTAGAATATGTGGCTTCTTCATCATGTTGCACACAACTTCTTTGGATGATGCAGACTTTAAAAGACATTTAAATCAAATTTTCACCTCCCATATCCATTATGTATGATAGTACAAGTGCCATCAATATCTCAGAGAATCCTATTATGCATTCCAAGACCAAGCACATTCCTATCAAGTATCACTTCTTACGTGAACAAATACTTGAGCAAAAGGTGAAATTGGAGTATGTTCCCTCCAAAGAAAAAGTTGCTTATATATTACTAAACCTCTTCCCAGGGAAGCATTCGAATATCTCAGACAAAAGCTAGGAGTTGTCTCTGCTGCTCAGAAGATTAGATCTGCTTAAATTCAGAAGATTAAATTGGATACGCGGATTTCATAAAGGACAGTCACGTATATACGTGAGTTTATATACTTAAAACCGTGTATGGGTTTTTGCTGGCACAATTTTATGGGTCAGCATTTTCAGAATAGTTGCAGTGTTGTTGGGTATCTTTGGTGATGTTCCAGTTCCCACATTTCTGTTTCATTCTCTAATTTTTTTGATGAAGATGCCTTGATGATTGTTAGAAAATTATATATTACAGAGCAATGCAACACATAAAATATGCGAAAAATACAAGCACACAAAACACATAAAACCAGAGAGACACAAATATATGTGGTTCACCCAGTTTGGGCTACGTCCACCCCGAACAACTAGTCCTTCCTTTTTATTATCCAACAAAATGAAGAAACAAAACCTACAGCAGATATGTTGTAATTTCCTCTTTTCTCTTTCACAGTCTCCCTATCTATTTCCCACTCATAGAATACACATACACAACCGTAATACAATACCCTCATACAAAGAGAGGGGTTGCCTTCTAGGGAAAAAAACCCTAAAATAAACATAACTTCCACCGTCAGATCATCTGCCTAATGAATGGCCCAGATTGAATAGAAATTACTATACTTTTACAAGGCAATTTTACATCTTTTTTTAGCTTCGGGGGCGCTGCCCCCGAAACCCCTCTCCAGGGGGAGGCTCCATAAAGTCGCTGTCGCCCCCCCTGGACCCCCCATGGCAGCGATTAATTACAGGCAGCATTGATGCCCCATTTAAGATACAGGGGTCCAATGCTGTGATACAAAGTAAACAAGATAATGAGGCTCCACACCCAACAATCTCCCACTTGGAGACTAATTGTAGCAACTCCGCCGCTACTTCATTTGCTGGACAATGAATCCTCTTTGGACTTGGTTGTTTCTCATCTTCATCATCATCCTTGAAAACCAATTGAAACTGAGCACATTCTCAGTTTCTCCCTGGTTACAACTTTTGTTAGCATATCTACAGGATTCTGGCTAGTGTGTATCTTTTCTAGCTTCAACTCTCTCCATCTTCCAATGCGGCAAGTATGAAATGGTACTTGAGATGTATGTGTTTAGTCACGGAATGATATTGAGTTCTTTGCAAGATGAATAGCTTTTTAGCTATCAACATATAGTACATATCATACTTCTTCCAAATTCATCCATAAACAGCACATGCTTAAATACGATATGTTACTAGCCTGCTAGCGACAACATACTTTTCCTCTATACATTGTTGATGCAACAACACTTTGGATTTTGAAGCAATAAACAATTGTTCCACCTATAATAAACATATATATCTTTCTTAATTATCCTCCATTATCTCATCTTTCGCCATGCTCTGTATCGACATATCCTGGCAAACGATGTTTTGAACCACCAAAACATAATGCTTGATGTGTGGTACCTCTCAAATATCCGAGAATCCATTTTACTGCCATCCAATGTTCTTTTCCTGGATTATTCATGTACCTGCTTACAACTCCCACTGCATGTGCAATATTAGGCCTTGTGCAGACCATTGCATACATTAAGCTTCCAACTGCTGATGCATATGGAACTTTAGACATATCATCCATGTCTTCTTGGGTCTTTGGGCACATCTCCTTACTAAGTTTGAAATGGCTAGCAAAAGGTGTACTAATTGGTTTTGCATTGTGCATATTAAATATTTTCAACACCTTTTCTATGTACTCATTCTGAGACAGTGTTAATTTGCAATTTTTCCTGTCTCTAGTTATCCTCATACCAAGGATTTGTTTTGCAGCTCCCAAATCCTTCATTGCAAATGAATTTGCCAATTTTCTTTTGAGCACATTTATTTCCTGCATGTTAGATCCTGTAACAAGCATGTCATCTACATACAATAACAATATAATATAGCTGCCATCATTTTTCCTTTTTAGATAAACACAATGATCAGAGTGACATCTAGTATAACCTTGTTCAGACATAAACTTGTCAAATTTTAGATACCACTGCCTTGGAGCCTGTTTTAACCCATACAAGCTCTTCTTTAACCTGCACACCAAATTTTCTTTCCCTTTGACCTCATATCCTTCTGGTTGCTGCATGTATATCTCTTCCTCCAAATCTCCATGGAGAAATGTTGTATTTACATCTAACTGTTCAAGATGTAAATCTTCCGCTGCTACAAGACTTAAAATAGTTCTGATTGAAGTCATCTTAATAACAGGAGAAAATATTTCATCAAAATCAATACCTTTCTTCTGTGCAAACCCCTTCACTACAAGTCTATCTTTGTACCTTTGTTTTCCTCCATCTTCTTCCCTCAGCCTGTAAACCCATTTATTCTGCAATGTATTTTTACCTGCAGGCAACCTGACTAAGTCCCAAGTCTGGTTATGCATTAAGGAGTCCATCTCTTCATCCATGGCTAGCTCCCACTTCTTCCTGCTTTCAACCTGCATTGCTTCTTCATAACATTCGAGTTCACCAGAATCAGTCAACAATAAATAATATAATGAAGGAGAGTATCGTTCAGGGGGTCTACTTATCCTGGTAGATCTTCTAACACCACTTTCAGGTGTTTGAGGTGCCTGTTGCTGTTGTGGTGGTTGCTGCGGCTGTGGTTGTTGATTATTATTATTTTCAGGCACCTTTACTTTTTCAGTTATCTCATCAAGAACCGTGTATTCTTTGCTTTCTTTTTCCTGTTTCTTTTCCTGCAACTGATTCTTATACAAGACCTTTTCATTGAATATTACATCTCTGCTCCTAATGATTTTGTGATTTTCATAATCATATAAGCGATAACAAAAATCATTAACACCATATCCAATAAAGGTACATTTCTTTGATTTTGCCTCAAGCTTTGTTCTATTTTTTTTATTAATATGGACAAAGGCCTCACAACCAAAAGGCTTTAAAAAAGAGTAGTTTACCTTTTTACCTGTCCATGCTTCCTCTGGAATACCACCATCCAAGGAACTTGAAGGTCCTCTGTTTATTAGATAAACAACAGTATCTACAACATCTACCCAAAATTGTAAAGGCAATCCTGCATGCAATCTCATGCACCTTGCACGCTCCATGATTATTCTGTTCATCCTTTCTGACACACCATTTTCTTGTGGTGTTCTTGGAACTATCTTCTCTCTACGAATTCCATGCTCTGAACAGTACCTATCAAACTCTTTGCTGAAATATTCACCTCCATTGTCTGATCTGAGACACTTCAACTTCTTTCCTGTCTCAATCTCAACCAAAGCTTTCCATTTCTTGAAAGTATCAAATACATCAGATTTATTTTGAATACAATAGATCCAATTTTTTCTAGTTGCATCATCAATAAACGTAACATAATAGTGAGAGCCACCGAGAAATGATACCTAAGCAGGTCACCATACATCTGTATGCACAAACTCCAATTTTTCGCTCTTCTTTTCTTTCCCAACTCTGAGAAATCTGACTCTCTTTTGTTTTCCATAAATGCAATTTTCACATAAATCCAAATCAACATTCTTCAAACCTGGCAACAAATTTCTTGAGTGAAGAATCTTCATCCCCTTCTCACTCATGTGTTTGAGCCTATGATGCCATAATGCTACATCTGCTCCTTTGGAAGTTAAATCATTAACAGAGTTAGAAATACCATTACATAAATACAATGTACCAACCTTTTCGCCTTTTTCTATTACCAGGGCTCCTTTGGTGACCTTCCAAGCTTTATTTGTGAAAGTTGTCACACAACCTTCACCGCTAACTGCCCTGTTGAAATCAGTTTTTTCTTTAGATCTGGAACATGCCTTACCTCCTTTAATAGCCATTGGTTTCCATTCTATTGTTTTAAAAGAACCTTACCCATTCCAACAATTTTACAGGGTTTATCATCACCCAAACAGACTTGTCCAAAATCTCCTTGAACATTGTCATGAAAATATTTCTTATCAGGTGTGGCATGGAATGAAGCCCTTGAATCTACAACCCAAGAATCAGTAACATTTTCGAAAGAAAGAATCAAAGCATCTTGTAACACATCACCTGTCACATTTGCTTTATGATTGTTTTCTTGCTATGCGTCTCCTTCTTTTCCCTTCCGAGATCTATAGTCTTTCTTTAGGTGTCCTTTCTTTCCGCATTTCCAGCACACTATCCCCGATCTGGACTTGGATCTGCCTTTTCTTGATTTAATGCGATATCCTGAGCTCTTTCCTCTTTCCATTCTCCTTCCCCTAGACTCTGCACTCAAAGCATTACCCGATGTCTCACCAGAGCTTTTCCGTTGTATTTTGTCACTAAGGATAACACCGACAACATCATCAAACTTTAAAGTACTAGATCCAGAGACAGAGTTACTAATGGCCATTACTAAACCATTCCAACTCTCTGGCAATGAGCACAAGAATAACATATCTCTAACTTCATCATCAAAGTTTACCCCTACAGAACTTAATTGACTGGTAACTATATTAAAATCATTTAAATGGTCTGCAACAGATCCACCTTCCGACATCTTCATATTAAATATTCGTTTCAAAAGAAATACCTTGTTTGAGGACGAGGGTTTTTCATATAGTTTCGCTAACGTCTGCATCAAACCCTCTGTTTTTGTTTCATTCGAAATATTGAAGGCGACTGACGCCGCAAGGCACAACCGTACTGTTCTGAGTGCCTTTCTATCGAGAATGTTTCATTCCGCGTCTATCATGGCCGCCGACTTCTTTGTTTTTCTGCTCAATGGTAGGTACAAATCTTTCTTATACAGATAATATTCCATCTGCATCTTCCACAGCGGGAAGTTTTGGCCATTAAATTTCTCGACCCTAAACTTACCATCTTCCGCCATTGCTCCCACTCAAACTAGGAACCCTTATTTCCTGCGAGTTTATCAGCCAAATATACCTTCGGCTTTGATACCATTTGTTAGAAAATTATATATTACAGAGCAATGAGACACATAAAATATGCGGAAAATACAATCACACAAAACACATAAAACCAGAGAGACACAGATATATGTGGTTCACCCAGTTTGGGCTACGTCCACCCCGAACAACCAGCCCTTCCTTTCTATTATCCAGCAAAATGAAGAGACAAAACCTACAACAGATCCATTGTAATATCCTCTGTTCTCTCTCACAGTCTCCCTATTTATTTCCCGCTCATAGAATACACATGTAATACACAACCACAATACAATACCCTCATACAAAGAGAGGGGTTGCCTTCTAGGGAAAAAAACCCTAAACTAAAAATAACTTCTACCATCAGATCATCTGCCTAATGAATGGCCCAAATTGACTAGAAATTACTATACTTTTACAAGGAAAGTTTACATCTTTTTTTAGCTTCGGGGGCGCTGCCCCCGAAACCCCCCGCCAGGGGGGGGCTCCATAAAGTCGCTGCTGCCCCCCCTGGATCCCCCATGACAGCGATTAATTATGGGCGGCGTTGCCGCCTCACTTAAGGTACAGGGGTCCAATGCTGTGATACAAAGTAAACAAGATAATCAGGCTCCACACCCAACAATGATTTGTTGTTGAAAGTATTCAAGGTGCACAAGCTAAGGGGGAGCACTTGTCCTGTGGGAAAGGATGCATAAGTGTTTGCTGTGGTCTGATCTCATGATTGAGATTCATTGGTATTGTTTATAAAAAGTCATTTTATGAAAAGGTCATGTTGAGATCTATGATATAAATTGTTATATTCAGTCATGTAAGGACTTGTTCCAATTTGTAAACCCACTTGGTTGGGTAGTTCAGTCAAAATTTGTACACCCACTTGGTTGGGTAGTTCAGTCAAATATGTAGATCCGCTTAGTTGGATCATTGATGCAAGTATGAGTAATTGATGATAGGAAAGGTCATACTCGGTTGAAAAGTCATGTACTTCATTGAAAAATATGTCTGAATATTCAAGCATGAACTCAGGGGGAGCATGGTAATTTCTGTAAAAGGGATGTTGATCTGCCCTTTGCCCTTGATGTCAAAGGGGGAGAATTCTGAGGATGGTTGAATACAGATGCCTCATGTATGCCTCATGTTTTAATGATTATGGTTGCCATCAAGTCCAAAGAGGGAGATTGTTGGCAATATGTTTCTTATGTTCTATAATATTAAATTGATTGTCCTTGATGGCAACTCTCTAGCAAAGGACGAGAAAACTATATGTAGCAGGCTCTCAGAATTTTTGTGCAACAGATTGGTTATTTTTAATATGTCACAATGTATATGTGGGTTTGTAAAGGCCAAGTCGCATATACACACGGAGAAGTACGTCGCAAGTTACGTATGCCTGTGTGTGCTCCAAAATTATAATACCAGGGGGCTTTACCATGGTATTAGCCCACAGTATTGAGCACTGTATTTTATATTTGATTTCGTCCAGGATTACCATCAACAGTTGAGTGGTTTTGACTCATGGTATTGGTAAAAGCTAAATCTATATAAGGAGAAGAAGATCATAGTGTAAAGTGTGCATGAGGAAGGGTTGTTAATAAATAAATTTCTCTAAGGAATATCTGCATGGATGAACTCTGTTTTTAATTGATAGATCTGAATCTATGATGCATCCATGGATATAATGATGGTTCAAGATCTCTAGATCTGAAGATGATGAAGCTCTAGTATGATCCACTGAAGAAATGATGAAGAACGGGCGTAAGTCTGCGGAAGAAAATGAATAAATCTGGGTAAGTTTTATAGATCTGGTCTGTTCTGCAAAATTTACTTTTACAGATCTATATGCTAGTTGGTCTCAGTAAAAGCGTGTATATACGCGGGTTCACTTCATGAAAAGTGCATATGGAAGTTAGGATTTTCTGAAGCTTATTGCAGATGTTACTACTGTCATTAGGGGAATTTTGAGGTCTAAAATGGGCCTCCTAAGAAAAATGTACAACAAAAATAAACTTTATAACAACCAATAGGATTCAAGATGATGATGTCAACCATGAGGGATGATTCACCATTTTTTAAATAAAAGGGTAAAAATATTAAAAAATAATAAAATAATAAAACTACTTTTTCAACTCGTATTTTCAACTTATCTCCCAAAATTTTTACTCAAATTTCGAGTGGCAGTACTCGTTGGATGCAAAATTTAATTCCTCATCCAAAGAGTACCCATGTTGCATACTTTCGATGAACTCTACTACACGAAAAATGAGAAATACATAAAAAACGTGATTGTAATCACGTTTTTTTTATGTATTTCTCATTTTTCGTGTAGTAGGACCCATCGAAAGTATGCAACATGGGTACTCCTTGGATGGGGAATTAAATTTCGCATCCAACGAGTACTCCCGCTCGAAATTTGAGTAAAAAATTTGGGAGATAAGTTGAAAATATGAGTTGAAAAAGTACTTTTTCCATTTTTCCCTCTAAAATTTGTGATGTCATCAAATCTTATTTGATTTTTTCCACTATTATTTTATAATTTCCTTAGGAGGCCCATTTTAGACCTCAAAATTCCCCTAATGGATTCCTGCTTTTTGTCTGCTATCTGTCAATGAAGTCTTCTTGAAGTTCTGGGTTGTTTGAATACTGAGTATGCTGCTAAGTTGATCATGAACAAATCTAATCAATGATTGAGAAAACATGATTAAGGTTGACTGACTGTCTAAAGATGCTGCACTACTGAGAAAATTTCTGACTGAAAGCCTTAGATCTGAATCTGAGTCTGATCACATTCTGAAGAATAGTATACACAGAAGTATACGTGGGTTGGTATAAAGAAAAGCGCGTATACACGTAGCTTTAACAAAACGAAGTAGCGTATTCAATCCAGGTTATGAAAATAGTATGCACTGAGGCATACACAAGTTGGTGTGTAGGAAAGCGCGTATGTATGCGGCTTTACTAAAGCAAATTAGCGTATGCTATTTGAATTAATGACTATTCAGGGTTGAGTTTGTATCTGCATATCTATTCTAAAGTCTGGGTTATTTCTAAAGTTCTGGTTACAATGTTTTCACTATTCTAATTGAAGTATTTGGAAAAGTTTATGATTGTTGATAAATGGTTGTGTTGATGATGTTTGATCCAGTATGAAAATTGATGAAACATGATTTGCAGTGAGTATGAGGGTTGAAGCCTTCAGTATGGAAGTAGAAGCTTCATGCCAGTAGAAGCTGGTGTTATGTTCAAGGGGTTGAAGCTCCCTTCCAGGAGTGGCTGGTAAACGAGAGGAAAGGGGGTTGGAGCTCCCTTCCAGTAGCAACTGGAAAACGAGTGAAGGTTTCAGCCTTCTGCAGGTAGAAGCCTGCGTACTGATATGAGTCTGCATCAATACTATGTTGTAAACAATTTTCCATATAATAAATATTGAAGACAGAGACGACAGTAGTGATGGTTTTCTCCTGAATTGGGTTTCCACCTTAAATATTGGTGTTCATGTGTGTTCCACTTATGTGATGTTTTATACTGTTGTTACTGAACATATTTAATGGTTATCTAACCTGATGCATAACTGGTAAATCTGATTTAAAGATTGTTTCTGAGAAGTTTTCTAAACTAGAAATTTATATCAGTATACGCTAGTTTCTTTCAGCATATCCATGTGTATATGCGAGTTAGGTTCATAAAAGCTGCGTATGGAATTATGCAAAAGAAAAATTTAAATTCATAGATATGAGCTCTAAATACTGATTCACCCCCCCCCCCCTCAGTATTTTTCCCAACAATTGGTATCAGAGCAGGTCCTTCTAAAGAAGCTTAGCCGCTAGAAGGAAGATCAGCCAAGATGAGCAATCAAGATGGGACAACATCTATCAGGCCTCCACTCTTCAACGGAAACAATATTATCTTCTGGAAAACACGGACAAGATCCTATCTTCAATCTCTTGGAGCAGATGTATGGGCTATTGTTGAAGGAGGTTATCAATATCCAGCCTCAGTTCCAACAGATGCAACGGCAAGAAAGAACTACGAAACAAATGCAAAGGCGGTCAATGCACTATTGAGGAGTCTGACTGAATCAAAAATTTTCAAGGTCATGCAGTTGAATACAACAAAGGAAATATGGGACAAAATAATTCTAAGCTATGAAGGTGATACAAAGGTAAAAAGTGCTAAACTCCAAACTCTCAGAATTCAATATGAAAATCTAAGGATGCATAATGAGGAGAGCATTGCTAGTTTCTTTTTACGTCTAGATGATATTGTAAATCGTATGAGAAATTTGGGTGAAACCATAATTGACACTACTCTGGTTGAAAAAGTTTTAAGATCTCTAACTTCAAAATTTGAGTCAAAAGTGTCTACTATTGAAGAGAAGCAGGATCTTCAAAATCTTACTATTGTTCAACTTCATGGCATTCTAACTGCATGTGAAATGAGAAAAGGAGGATCATCTAAAGTCAAATAAGCCATCTTTAGAGCTTCTACAAAAGGAAAATAAGTACAAGAAACAGAAGGATCAGGGTATGTTTCAGAAGAAGATGAGGTAAATTTTGTAAAGACCTTGAAAATTGTAAAACCTAATGGAAACCCTGACTGAATGAAATTCATGGTGATATGACTAAATATGTGATAAAAACTCATGAATGATGTACACTGAACAAAGTGATGAAATGAGCCAGCAAGTAACAAAATTTTTGAATAGAGTGAGGTTTTGAATTAGTGCAACCTCCAATGACCAAATGTTTGCATGATGACCTAATGGAATGACAAAAATTTCATAAGTGGACCCTAATATAATATGAAAAGAGATATTTTTATCACTGGTGGCAAGATGCAAAAAATGACACTAACAACTTGCATGTCAAGCATAGTAAGAGGGAGTGAATGGTACCTAGACCCTGGTGCTTCATTTCATATGACGAGAAATAAGGAGTTCTTAAACAACTCAGAGGAGAACGATGTAAAATTACACTTAGAGCTTGGAATTTGTTATCACACCACCAGATCTCTGAGGTTGAGAAGATACCAACAAAGGTAACCACAGACCAATATTTTTCCAAGTAACTAGACCTACTAGGCAAGAGATGGATCTCTCCAAGGGATCACAACGAATATGACTCGATCAATGAGATTTTAGGCTAGGTATAGTAGCACTAGGGTTTGGTTGATTTAATTTGAGGTGTTGGATGGTGAATAGGTCAGAGAAGAAACTAGGTCAGGGTAAACAAGGATCAGAATTGCAGGGATCTAATGGAGCAAGCTAGGTAAGCTCTTCAACACAAAAGGATATCTTGATGGACTGGTTTAGACTACTAGGGTTTGAAAAAAGAGCATAAGAGATATGAATTATTTTCTATAAGAATTACATCCAAATATGGCATGAATATGAAATCACAATACATTCACACATTTGGAAAACATAAGAAGAAACAATGTAAAATCACATTACCACAGGAATTCCATCAAAATAGTTGAAACTCAATTTGTTATTTGTTGCCAAAAGTCTGATTACAAAAAGTGTTCAGTGATCAATCGAACAACATCCAACCATTTCCATAAGAAAAGAAGTGAATCATATAGACCAAAAATGATTCTCCCCAGCTCAGGGGTCGAATCCCTAACTTGTGGAGCTGATCCGCAAAGTGCTCAATTGTAATCCTAGTGATTAGGGAGGTTTTCCAACTCATCCCTATCATTCATGAAACTGATTCACTTTGACCAAAATTACCTATTTACATCATGCATCTACCCCTAGTAACTATTTTTGACATAACTACATTTAAATTTCATCATTACATCAGTAAAAATTCACTGAATTCATCCATCAATTTATCAAATTGGATTTTTTTTGAAGAAAACAGGAAACTGCAAAAAGCGCAGCGTGTTTGGAAAAAGCACAACTTGGTTGGGAAAAATCGCAACGTGAGCCTTGAAATGAAGTTTTGAATGACTTCCCAAGGTCAAAATTGAGCCCAAGATGGCTCATTGGAAAGCTATTATAGTATAGTTTTCAAAAATGTATTCAAGTGATTAAAATGGTTGATGGAAGCACCTCAAAAATGGAATCTCCCAAGACTGCTCCAAAAGTGCAGTCAAAAGCTATTCTATTATAGTTTTTTTGAATTTTCCACGAGTCAAAAGCTCCATTTTTTGAGTTCCAATAGTCAAAATTGCATGTAGACATCACTATGAATCCAAATATGCAACCCATTTATCATTTATAGGCCTCCAAAAAAATCGCAGCGTGGCCCACGCTATGCTTTTTGCAGGCTTACTGTGCAAAAAGTCCATCAAAATTATCAGAAATACCAAAAACTTGAAAACTTGCCCAAAATTCATCAAAATGGTTAGATGAAGTGTTGATGAGGTGTCTCAAGAAACCAAGGAGGCATCAACAAGAATCTCAAGTTTTTCCTCCTCCTTATGCTTGATTAGGGTTTTCTTGTGCTTTTCTTTCAACTGCTTGATTTTGATGTTGCAAATCTTGTTTCTAGTTATATATATGTTGGCCATGTGTCTGAGAATCTCATTGTCTTTGTTTTCCTTATGGAGGAGCTTCTCAAGGTGAATGTTAACTCTGTCAAGCCACACCTCTCTATCATCCTCAATTTTCTTTGCAATAATTTCCCCAAAACTGAGTTGTTCTACCTCATGTTTCTCCTGCTCTAAAGCTATCTTAAGACCTCTTGTTTTTGGTCTTGTATTAGTAGTTTGAGTCTTATCATGATCAGAGTCATAAAGTGTCATTACTGCTTTACCCTTGATGTCTTGTCTCTTTTCCTTTAGTAGCTATTACTCCATGAGTCCCTGCTTGTCTTTCAGCTTCTTGTTCTCTTGTTCAAGGAATGATATGACAATTTGGGCTCTTGCCATGTTGTCCTGCAGTTATTTAATTATGGTATCCTTCTCTTGATGATCAAATTTGAGGCCTCAAGATCATCTTGGACATCCAAGTCCATCAACTCAAAATCTCTTTCGTCCTCCTCATGGACAATTGTGTCTCCCTACTTTTGTTTTCGCTTCTTTGTTGATGAAGAAGTCAAGGTCCCTTCCATAATCTGTGGAGCAAACATTGCCTAGGTTCCCTCTAGTAGGTTTTGATCTTTTCGATTTCTTTGACCTCTTTGGCCTATTTGGCCTCTTTGATCTCTTTCACTATAGCCCTGCTAGTTTGCCTAGTCTTCCAGTGAGGAACTAAAAATGTGGGTGGAATAGGTCTAGCAGGTTGACTTGGAACTGTAGTGAAGACATCAACCTCTATGAAATTATCCCATGATATGTTCAGCTGATTAAGGTGGTGAAGGACAATGATTTTGATCAGAGAATGATGGAAGAAGTTGTTCATATGAAGCTCAAAATCTTTGTTTTGGACAATGTAGGCCATTTTATCAATTCTACTGTACAAGTAGTTGGGGAGGTTGAGAAATTTCACCCTAGTGAAATGCATGAGCAACCTGATGTTATAGATGTATAATCTAGAGAATTTTCCCTCACAAGTGAAGTATTTCATGATGATTTTTATCATGGGGGAAAATATGTTCAACAACTAGCCAAAAGGAAAAACCTTTTTGATGTTTTGTTTGTAAGGTGCCTTGAGATAAGGCTCATACTAATGGGCATCCAAATGCTTAGTCTTAAACCACTTTTCACCCACATTGGGTATCCCTATTGCTGCTGCTATGATATCAGTGGAGATAGTGAAGGTCACCCATGCTATAGTTACTTAGTTTTTTTGGAGGTTGCTGATGAAAACCCTAGTCAAAGTAGGGTGAATTTGAACTCTTTGTACCATCTCACATAATCAAATGCAACCCACATGCTGGAAAAATATGACAGCTAAGGGTGATGCCATGAGTTCTCTTGTGTCTATTGGCTCTAATCTCAAAATCCACCCTCCTTTTTTATATGTTTTCTTTTCTTCACCTGTGACATTTCTTTCCTCCTCCATTGTGTTTTTTTCTTCCTCCATTATGCTTAGTTTATGTTTGAAAACCCTAGGGAAGAAAGAAAAGGGAAAGGGAGTAGGATAGTGGGTTAGGGGATTGCGATGGGTAAGGGAAAATTTGAGGGAATATAGGAGGGGATTATTGAGCTTAGGGAAGTAATGGGAGGGTGAAATAGTTAAGGAGATAGGTTAGAAAATTGTATTACAGGGGGGTATCTAGCTGCCTAGGAAAGCATAGCTAGAGTGGTAGGGTTTAGGAAATACAGCTTTGGGAAGGGGAAATGAGCAAGTGTATGAGTAGTGGGGAGTAAGTTAGGGTGTATGGAAGGTGTATGGGTCCTTGGGAGAGTGATTTAATTTGTAAATTAGGAACTAGGGTTTAAATTTCTTACAACATAGCATAAAATGCAATGGAGGGTATACACCATGAAATTGACACTTCAATTTGAAATGAGGGTATATAGAGGTGCCACTTACTTGCCAACAACTGTAGAAACCCTGAATTGACGATGAAAACCTCTGCAATGAAGCTTAGGGACCGTGGCTCCCTTCTGCAAAAAGCGCAACGTGTAGAGAAAAAATACAGCGAAAATCTGGCAAAAGCGGAGCGCATGTGGAAAAAGTGTAGCGTGCAACTGGAAAAGCGCAACGCCTATGGAAAAATCACATCGAAATGGCCCAGAATTAAATTGTTTGAATGCAAACTCGGTTTTGTGCTTGAGATACTAAGAGGTCGATGCTTTGAAGATGAAAATGAATGTATTCTTGTTCTTTGGGAGCCTTTATACTTGGAGAAGTGTCATTAAACAACTTTGGGACCCATGTTTCCTTTCATAAAATTGACTTTACATTGATTTTTATCTTTAATTTCTGAATTAGATCATTGAACTTCATATTTTTATGACTTAGGAACACTGATTGAATTTTTGAAACTTTGGCTTATTTTTTGATGGAACTTTGAGTGCACAGCTACTTGGAACTTTGAGAATCTATTAAAAATTAGGAAAAGATAAAATTACATTTTGCTCTAAAATCAAATGTACAAATCAAACTTACTGATGAAAATATATTTATTGGAAATCCTTCATTTGTTGGGCTTTTACACAATGAAATGGTGATTTTATGACCTCGGAAGCCCTAAGACCTAATGAAGACTCTGTCTGAATGAAACCGTGATGAAAATGATTGAAATAATGATGAAAAGTCAAGACTGATGGTACACTCAACAAAGTGGTGAAATGAGCCAGCAAGTTATAAAATTTTGAAAGGAGTGATATTTGACCTAAATCTGTACTAAGTGACCAAATTTTTAAATGATGACCTAATGGAATGACAAAAATTTCATAATGGGAACCTTAACATGACATGAAAGAGTTTATTTGATCACTGATGGAAGGATGCAAATATTGACACTAACATAAATGATGGAAGATATAGTACCAAAGGGATTGAGACTATCACCTTTAAGTGGGAGTCATGCTCCCATATTCACCTAAAGTATGTAATGTTTGTGCCCAGTTTGAAGGAAAATATAGTTTTTGTAGCTGTATTTGAAGAGAAAGACTGTGATGTGGTGTTCAATAGAGGGAAGGAATATATGAATCATGATGTTACTAGACAAGTAAAACAAATTGGTGTTCTAGCTAAAAATATCTACAATCTAGAGGTAGATTTTGCCATGTATGCATCCTGCCTCCAGGAGTGAGTGGGGAAATGTAGAGCCTTAGTGCCAGAGTTTCAAAGATTTGGGAAGGGTCTATAGGAGAGCATAAAAAAATTTAGTATACTCTTCTCATGGATCATTACCCTTGCTATAGGGGTCCACATTATTCAGTAGCAGAAGGATCAATGGCAAGTGATGCAGTCCGACCTTGGGAGACAGTTGTAGCACAAAGACACAATTGATTCAGTATTTTGGATTCTTCTTAGTTGAAGTTGTTGTAGTAGAAACAACAACAATGGGAGGGAGTGTTAGTTGTGTTACAATACATTCCCACATAGAAGCAGGATTTGGGTTGTTCAAAACCCTTTTATTGCTAAGAGGAAGTGTTAAATTGTAGCAAGAAAAGACTTCATTTTACTTGTGCCCTGTCAAATTGAAAAATTCAAATTTCCCCATCAGTAGGATATCTTGAGTTTCATTTAGCAGGAGTGACATGACCAAATCACTTAGTTAAGTCAGTCAATTTTTGTTTGTGGGAAAGAAGTAGATTTGTGCATGAGTTGATTGCTAATATCTAGCAATCTCGTGGAGTTATAGTTAGTGAAACTCAATTATTTGAGCTCTAGTCATAAATAGAGTCAGTATGAGTTCAATTGGGTAGCTGTAACTACTGTTAACTCATTGATATCTCAGTTAACTATCCAATTTACTAAAAATAACCCCTAGTCATGCATGAAATTCGAATTTCCCAATTGAGTGGAGGGGAAAGGCATTATTGTATATTAGTGAGTGTATAAAGTTTTCATGTAGAAGGTGGGACAATTTCCTTAAGAATTGCGTAAGGAAATAGGAGCTTACTATTCTTTAGGAGTAGGAGTAGCGCAAGGAAATAGGAGGAAGAAGGAGGCCTATTTTGGTTAAGTATTGGCCATAGTAGACTGCGAAGGAGATTAATATTGCACTGCAGGTTGGGCTTCAAGGATTGAATATGTCATTGTAATATATCATTGTTCTCATTTAATGTAATACAAATAGAGGGTGGTTTTTTCCCAGTTGGGTTTGCCCGTAAATACTATGTTCATTGTGATTGAATGATTGCATGTGTTTCTATTGTATGTTTTCCCTTCTGCAAATTGAGTAGAATAAATTTGTCTCTATTGATTTCATTTTTATTTCATTAGTAGTTGCAAATTTCGAGTTATTTCTACACCATTAGTGTCATGAGTATGGGAATCTCTTCAGGGATGATCTGATTAGCAAGGCGTATCAACGAATTAAAACCCCACAAACAATCCTAGATGGATTTCAACCAATTACTTCTAAATAGAGGAACCAAAGAGGTTCACAAGCTCCCCTAAAGGTAAATCCACCACCATAAGTGAATAAATACATGATGTTGCAGAATATTTTTTATGAAATTATATTGTTGAAGCATATCATGGACATAAATCTGCAAGAAGGAGAGAATCAACTGAGGGTTTATACCAAGTGAAAAGTCAGTGAGGAACCGAAAGACAAATTGGTCATGCAATATAAACAAGAGCAAGAGCTAGTGGATATGGAAGCTTAATATGGTGTTGAATCTATCAACCACAAAGAGTAGGTGTTGGAAAGATTCCTACTTCATTAATTCCTTCAAACATATATTTCTTCATCAATTCCTTCAACTCCATTAATTCCTTCAACCCTATATTAGAATGAAGAACTAGAAAGAACTATTCAATGAAGAAGCCATATCATCAAATCAAGACTTAGGAGTGTAAACCCAAGGTAGACAAGACAAAGGGAAGACACCAAAGGAGAGTAAGAAAAAATGGAGGAGGACCACTCAAGAATTGATTTGAGCAATAGGCAAGCATATGGTGAATTCTGGGAAAGTCACAATGCTACCAGAGGTGTTTGCCTCCTTTAAGAATCTTATCCAATGAATATTTTGTTCTATAACATTGATGGCCTTAACAACTAAGGAAAACAATGATATCTTTGGGAGAGAATAACCAAGGAAAAAACCTCAATAGTACAATGGTTGTAGAACATTGCTGGAATGGGTACGAAGTCATGGAAGTGGATCCCAAAGGCAACACTATGGGTTTAATAGTCCTTAGGAACCCCAAAGAGGTGGCTTTCCATGATTGGCTAGCACTTTACCATATTCTCTCTTTTCGATTTCACTATTTAGGTTCAAAAGAGATTTGTTGTCTCTCAATAGTATATGGTCCACATATTCCCACATACAAGCCGTTTTTTTAATATTTTATTATTATCTCTGACATATATCAAGACATTCTTATCCATCCATCAGGATGAGATATGGATAATTAGAGGATAGTTTAATATGATTAAATCCCTCATGGAAAATAAGGGCGGGATAAGGAGGCTTGTGTCGAAGTCACACCAATTTATAGATCTGATGGATGATCTCCACATGGTGGATTCAACGGGAACAATGGGATATTTACTTGGAATAACAGGCATTGTGAAATAAATCAGGTAGCCAATTAGAAAGATTGATTCCTAGTGTCAAAATCCCTGATGGGTCATGATCTATTTGTGGAAGTTTTTATTTCGCTAACCATAGGATTTGACCATTGGTTTATCAAGTTGGAATTGGATTTGAAGGCAAGACCTCACAACTTCCATTTTAGATTCAAGAGTTTTTGGTTGTAGGGCCCGAAGTTTCTAGATAAAATGTGAGTATGGTGGGAATAAATTCAGAAGTGGGGGATCAACCTTATGCACACCTTCCAACTGAAGCTAAAATAACTCAATAAGAAAATCAAATATTGGTACTAGACCAACGAGCATATTTTAACTAAGAATCAGGCTTTGAAGAATATAAGCAACAAATCATGCTCAATGGGAAATATGAACACTTATGGAGATAAAATTCAAGGGTGGAGTGGTTGAGGGAGGGTGAACACAATGGTAAGTTCTTCGATAAAGAAATGATCAAACATTGGAAACATAACAAGAACTTCTTTCTCTCTTGTGGGGAGTGACCAACCCTAGTTCAACACCACGATATCAGATAGGATTTGGTTTTGTATTACCAAGGATGGGATAGTCTCTAACCATGAGATCATCCTTTCCCTTAAGAGATCCAACAAAGGTAGAATTTTGATCAAATTGTACATCTGTAAAGCCTATGATCAACTAAAATAACATTATCTTGTTGCCTCCCTGTTGGCCTTCAGTCTCCCCCCTCGTAAATAGATTGGATTTGATCTCTAATATCTTCCAATTTATATTCCATCCTGGTTAACGAAACTCCCTCTACTCCCTTCAATTGCTCTAGGGGTCTTATCTAAGGAGATCCCATTTCTCCCTTCCTATTCATTCTGGTTATTGAAGGCTTGACGAGGTATCTTAAAGATGCATGGTATCAACACACCATACATGGATTGAGGTTATATGGAAATGAATTACCCATTACTAACCAACAATTTGTGGATGATATTTTGTTATTTTCCTTGTCAATGGTGAGGGAATCCTATAACCTAAAGGGTAGTTTGTGTGCTTTTATGGAAGCTTCAGGGGCTATAATTAACAAAGATAAATTTAATATTTTTTTCTTTAATACAAGTGGAGAAATTCAACGTCATTTGGCTCACCTTCTAGAATTTAAAATTGGATCCCTCCCATATATCTACCTTGGCACACGCCTAGTGGTTAGTTCTCTAAGATCAATGTGTTGACAGAATATCCTACAAAGTATCTCATCCAAACTTGAAAACTAGGCGTTCCACTCCTTAAACCTAGCAATATGGTTTTTTTGGAACAAATATGTTCTCATGGCCCTGCCAGTGTACCAGTTGTTGGCGTTAGTTTTTTCAGAAAATATCCTTGTGTCTATATCCTCCCTCTTTAGAGAGGAGCAAGGAAGCAAAATAAGTGGTGTATGGTGGCTTGGGATAAGCTAGGTTTTCCCAAATTTGGAGGTGGTCTAGGTCTCAAAGAACTCAATATTATGAACTATGTTTTGGGATCCAAATTGTGGTGGATATGGCTTCAAGGGGCAGAGGGGTTGTGGAAACAAATTTGGGGCTGGAAGTATATGCATGCCTACTCCCAAGTCAAGAAAATATGCACACGGGATTTTCCTTTTGTCTCTTCTATCTGGAACCTAGCCTGGAGCAATCAGAACCTAATCCAATGTCACACTTTATAGGATATCCGGGATGGAAGAGTGGCACTCTTTTGGAATGACACATGCAAAAAACTACCACATTTGGGGGTCTGATTGAAATTTTGAGACCCAAGATCTTTTATTAATGGATAATAGGCCATCAATGTGGCACAATTTTGCAAGGTAAATCAACAATAAGGATTGTGGAGGATTTGGAAATCAATTATGGATTAGGCACTTCATCCATATCTATCATCATGGGCCCTGTTAGCCAAATAGCTTCAAGAACAAAAAATTCCCTTCTCTCTGGACAAGGATAAACTCAAGTATGGCTACAAACAATGAGGCATGTTCACCCTAAATGAAGTTGTATTTTTGCTACAAGTCACCAAGAATTACATGGGATCAGATAATAAAGAAAAGGCTTTTTGGGACCATCAATATGTTCATTTTGCTAGGGTTTCAAGGAATCAATGGAGCACATATTGAATTGTTGTCCATATGCGGATCATGTCTAGAGTAAATTACATGTCACTCTTGGTTATTTTGTTCGACATATAAAAAATGTTATGGATGTTTTGGAACAATGGAGGCCTAACTTGCTTACCAGTCTTGAGATTACTTTCTCATATGGGCCATCTGGAAAAAAAGAAATAGGAGAATCTTAAGCAAGAATTCATAGTTATAGAATCTATTTGGTTTTGTGTTCAACAAAACATAAGAGAAACTATTCTTAGTGAACCCTAGTCCCAAGATGACTAGAAGGTGTCTCCCCGAGAGGCCGAGATTATTTTGATTCTCTACCTCTCCCCCTTTATGATTTACTCCTGGAATCATAAGACCCCCCCTTGGGTGGTTCTTTCCCTTCAATTTACACTCGATCGACGAGTTTTTTTAAATTTATATTTGATGGTGTCTCAGAAGGAAATCTTAGCCCAATTGGTTATGGAGGCATTTTTCGTGACTACGAGGGTAGACCCTTGAGAGTTTACGATGCACACTATGTACGCACTAACAATAATATGGTGGAATTTCTTGGTCTTGAGAGAGGACTATTGGTGGTTGCTAAGATGGGGTTCATAATGATTCAGATATATGGATATTCTTGCGTGATGATTACCATAGTTAA
Organism: Pinus albicaulis; assembly: GCA_034641835.2. Classification (NCBI taxonomy): domain Eukaryota; kingdom Viridiplantae; phylum Streptophyta; class Pinopsida; order Pinales; family Pinaceae; genus Pinus; species Pinus albicaulis. The sequence goes on along the minus strand of CM076582.1, from coordinate 457,349,131 downwards.
GAAGCTTATAAATGGTACCTTGGTGGAGAAACTCTTTAAAATTTGGAGGCTAGAATTAGTTATTTTCTATATTCAAATGCTCCTCAACTCAATTTTTTCTATTATAACATCAAATTCCAGGAGATATGGAAATAAACTTGGTTGTCAAGATAACAATACAAATTTCAATCTATTTTGGACTGATGGAGTATTCCATAATTAGGTTGAGTCTTTAAAATCAATTGTGGATGCATAAAATAACCATTAATCATGGTGATTATCTGAAAATTAAAAAAAATTGGGAAGGGTGCCCATCACCTCACCACCCCCCAAGGTATTTAATTGAGGGGTGGTGTGGCATTCCCCTCCCATATAGATTGCATTCAACACTTAAGTTCACACAAGTCTCTAGCCTAGGTATTTAATGGGTTCTTGAGTGCTACGATGATTGGCCTGTATTTATATTTAAGTTGCAGGGATTTTTCCTCCCACCCATAGGTGGGAGTAAAATTTCCTTAGCATAGTTCGGTAACTCCAACAACCCGATGGAAGATGATAGATATATGAGAAGATGTTAGATTTTTTCTAGATGGAGCAATGTTATTCTGCAGAGAGTGCGAACATGAAATTTTAGTTGAACACGATTGTTATACACTACTGAAGGGGGTAGCTAAAGTGAAATGTTTGAGGTAAAATGTTGGTTGGATAATTTATAGTCAAGATATGTTGAAACTCTAGCCGAGGTGCCCTTGCAAGATTAGTTTTTGTTCAGGTAGGTTGGTGCAAAAAATTCCGTACAACTCTTAAGGTGTTGTATTAACTTATTTTCGAGCGGCAACACTTCACCGCTCTAGTCATGTTCTTTATTGTTATGTTGGGGTTTGATAAGGGGTGGTACTATGTAGTAAAACCTTGATTTGGATTCTTATCCTTATCGAGGTTTTGTTTTCATCTTGGTGAATTTAGCATGTATCGTACATGTAGTATTTTCCTCCAATGTCATTCTGGTTGGTGTATGCATCCCCCCTTTTGCCTTTATTTGGATTATCTTTGTCTCCGAGGGAAGGTCAATGGGTGTTTTAATACTAAACTAACCTTTCCTTTTGAGGTATTGGTTAGTATTTTCTTTCATGTGTTGTTGATAAGGTCTCATTGTTGGGTTGTGAAGTAGACCCCTTCTGGAAAAAGGGTTGGGGTCCTTTGATGTTGGCTAAACATTTATGGGACTAGATTTGGGGAAATACTTCCAATGATACCCATGACTAAACAACACATGAGATGTAGGTGAGGGCTTGCAGATCGAGGGGAATGTGGCCACCCTGAACGGTATCGAGCCCAATCTCAAGCTCAAGAAACTGCATCCCAATATCACTCTATAACCCCCACTTGCACCAGAGTAGAAATTCAACAGTGAGAGGAACAAATGGATAGAGAATGCTAGGTTTTTTTAGAAATAGAATTAACAGCAGAGGTCTCCACTAGTTTCCTAAACCTTGAAACACCAAGGGATGAAGGAGCTAATACCTACACTCGGTCACTTTACACTGGCAACTAAATACCCTCCTTGGCAAGGCTATGAAGGAGAAAAACAAAGACAAGAATGACATCATATCATTATTGAATGCTATTCAGAGGATCCAATTCCACCAATGTTACTCCTTAGAACTTCTAGATGCTTTCATTTCCCATTTGGAGAGTCATCTCCATTGTGACGCTAAGCCACATAGGCCATCAGGCACCAGTTCTTAAGATCATGCGCCTGTGACATCATTTGATTCATAATCCTCTTTTGGTCTTTGTTCATTTCTACTTGATGTTTTGGAGAATATGTTTGTTATGTTTAGATTTAGTTCATGTTAATGTTTTTATGTTCTCATCGATATTGGAAAATTTGTGTTATGACTTGACGTTAGGTTTTCTGTTTTGTTGGATAATAGCCTTCAAAGGTATATCAGTGATGTACTCTGAAATTTTAATGTACTTTGACATTTCAAGGTAATACACTATCAACTTACAATAATAATAATAATAATAAAATATCTTAATTGGGATAATTCAATGAGTGCATCATAATATTGAGTTTTAAGATAAAAGTTATAAAAATTATATAAGATATTTAAAAATAAAATAAAATTGGTCACGTATAAATGTTATGATATGAATTATTGTTATATTAATATAATATACAAAATATATAATAAATTCAAAAATGATTCGGTGAAAAGGATTTCCTTAAATTGTTTAAAAAAAATTTGTGAAGTTGAAATTAACATTTGATGATTTTTTATTTATATAAATATAATATTGATAGGCAAAATGAAATATACAATGGTTATCATCTAGTAATTATATGTCATAATTATTTTTCAATTTATTTGTAAAATAGTATAGTTGGTCTCTTAGTGGAAGTTACTATTACACAAAAGTGTTTCATGGGGATATGCAGGGAAAATTTTAAGGATGAAACTTTATCTTAAATATTAGAAATCTTTGCGAATCTTACTAATCCATAATATGAAAACTATAAAATGCTTGGTGATATTTTAGTAAAAATATTCCAACTTCTAATGATTTTATATTGTCTCTATAAAATTTTGGCGATTTTTAAGGTAAAATAATTTTTTCTTATAAAATTTAGGCGAATCAATTTTAGGAAAATATGGGAATTGGCAAATATTTTTTTTTTTTTAAAGCATGGAAAATTAGCCCATATGCGAATATTAGCCCCTAAAATTTTCCATAGGGACATGTCCCCTAGGTTGAGGGGCGTGCCCCCCATGCTTCCCATAGTCTGGTGACGGGGGGCACCTAGGGAAACATTTCTTCATGCCACTTAAGGAACACATGGGGAAATGTTTACCGAGGATGGGGGACATGTTTACCTGGAAAAAGGGGGAATTTGAAGGGATATGTTTTGACACTCCCCCACAATTTTTTTTTCTAACAACCCATGAACATAGAAAAAATAAATAAATAGAGATTTAAGGAGTCCAAGACCTTGGTAATTAATGATAGTATTAAATTATCCTTTATTTTACCTTTTCAATCCTTTTACTTAATTTTTTTAACATTAACATTAGAGAGTGGTTTTAGGATGTTTGAGAGTGGTTTAAACCTCATAAAACCTCATGTAGAGAAAGTTGAATTTCATATCCCATTCATAATTTAGTAGACTTAGCAGTTTTGAAAATTTCAATATTTGCGGGATTATATAATTTCCACTAGATTACACAATGATGAATTTGCAAGGGATGAATTGTTATAGTTGGGATCTTATCATTATTATTTTTATATTTTATAATTTTAGAGATCAGACCCCTATGGTAGGACCCTGATATTCCCCCTGACTTTTCATAAAATTTGGGCATGCTCCCACACGTCCCCCTTGTGTATGTATGTGTTCCCGCACTCCCCCATCCTATAAATTTGGTGGAAAATGACACGAAAAAACCTCAAGGTGGATATGAGAAAGTTTTTACTACTTATGCCCAACAAACACAAACATTGCCCAATACATGTAATGCTTTACTAGCATTAAAAGATAGTTACTATCTTTAATATGATAGCACAACAAAATATTTTTAAACCCATAAATTTTTTTTTAGTGTAAATAGGAAATAGAAGCAAAACACAAATATCGTAGGAATAATTTCACCTAATACTCTTTCCCAACTATATATAAAGGCATTTGATTGTGAATTGAATTCATGATGACATTTATATAGACATCAATGACAAACCAACATCAATACTTGTGTGAAAAAGAACTAAAATTTAGTAAAATAATAAAACCACTTAAGTTAAATCAACAACCTTGAGCTCCAATTCATGTTCCAAAATTCAAAAAATAATCATTAAGGACATTGAGAAAGGTGAGAAAGAAGATTCCAACCATCACTTACCTGAAAGACTCCATTTCCTGAAGGCTGCAATAAGTTACTCAGAAAGGAGAAAACTATGCATTCAACTTTTCAAGAATTAGAAATTCTTTGTGGGAAGGGTCTCTTAGTCTAAGCACAATAGTCATTACAATTACGATGGAAAAATGCTCAATTTTTAGGGAAGAAAATAGGAATATGGTGTTATTTCCCAAGCTATAGATATAAATGCTCATTGACTTACATTTTCATTACCGAGATGTTAAAATGACAAATGTAATGAACATACTACCGTGTCATGAGAACCTTGCAACATGTCCTGCAAATCCATTTCATTCTTCTAATAATTGTTAAGGATTTTGGATGACCACCTTGTTATCTTCCTTGAATTGACTTGATTGGGAAAAATATTTTCAACAAAGTAATTAACCAAAGGTGGAATTCATTATTGGAAAGTGTGTTACTTTTATATATAATTTTCAGCCCATCTACTTTCATATGATCTTTTTAGTTTTTTTGGTTGGGATAATAAGATTTTTGCATTCATAATATATTTAAAATTTTTGGTAAGCTTTTCCAAAATAATAAAATAATATGTTTTTAAGGAAAAAAATTACATATTTTCTTTCTTAAAATCTATATTTTTTTGCAATAAATAACATGTTTATATCTAAGTTTCTGGGTAGCTCAAATGGCAACGATTATATAAATGGAGTATTATGTTCGAGGAGGTTTGGTGTTCAAATACCCCCGATTCACCTATGTGTGTAGAAGGGGAATGTGTATGCGCCTATGGTTTATAGTGGTAGTGGTCGGAATCAACCTCGTATCATGCAAGTACGACACTGACCTAGTTATTGATTCCTCCAGTAAAAAAAAAAACATGTTTATATCTAGAGAATATAATTGCAATCAAGGAACCTAACATACATGAGTAAACCTCATCCATATATTGCATGAATTGTATCGTAGTTAATGGTGTGAAATAGTTAAAATCATTATCAAAGTACAATTCCAAAACTCTTATCCTGTCATATTTAGAAGTGAAAATAGTTAAAATCATAATCATTCTGTCTAGGTTTTTATTTCTCTAAACCTTCCAGAACACAACATATAGTATGACATTTAATCCGTCTAGACCGCTTTTGTTGATATTCAATTTGCAATAATAAGCCAAAGTGCTAATGTAATGTTTATAAACACAAATAAACCTAAATAAAACAAAAGTGATGCCTAGTTAAATATGTCATCAGAAATTATGCTAAAAGCATGGAATTTCCACATGGAATTCACAAGTTAAGATCATTAAGTTACCTTAACCTTGATAGTTTTAATGATTTGCAATATTTACCATGTATTATTTCAATCCATGTATCTTTGTAGTGTTTGTACGTTAGGAATTGCAGTAGAATGATGTAGACAACATGTAAGAAGAAAGACCCAAAAAACAACTTTTATTAATACTTTCGACATTTTAATAGAACTTAAAATTTTACATTTAGAAAACTACAAAGGATCAATGAGTGAGGGAATGCAATGGCGTATGGTTGACATAAAGACATTTAAATTGACATTTTATACAAATAGTGAGTTTATCCCTTGCATATTTAACATTTCAAGGTTGAGAAGATCAAAGTTAGAATGTCATAATATACTTTGGTTGGAAAGTAAGTTTTATGAATTTCAAAATTCAACTTTTTTTCGATTATGGTAGTGTTTTATGTTAGAGGAGTTATCTAATTTACATAAGAGTAAGATTTTAAAAGAACTAGATATATGTGCTTGTATTGAGTTGGAGAAAGTTCCTCAAACAATTTGGTGAAATGAGAGTTGTTTTTTTTAACAAATTTAATAGTTCAACTAAATAAGTTAAAATAATTGTTTATAATGAAAAAATTACAATGTCTTTAATCAAAATAATCATATTATTTAAAATATTAAAAATAATATTTATTTGTTGTGAAGATTTTTCTCTTCATAAATATATATTTTCATAATTTTTAAATTAAATCTTCATATAAAATAATTCATTTTTACTTTTATAAATATATAATTATTTATTTCACTTGTCCAACTTTTTAACATATTTGTAAATGTTTTCTTGGTCATTTTCAAAACCATAAGAAATTCAATACACCTTAAAGTAAATACTTAAATCCTAACGAAAAATAATATGAAAATATATTGCATCGGGCAAAGAAGAATAGAAAGAATGAATGTGATATGTTAGTTATGAGATAGAAACGTCTCATCTAAACAAAACAAACAATGGAATGGTTGGAAAGTTAAAAATGGAAGAAGAGTAAATTTTTAATAACTTGTAAATATTATATTAGGTATGTAATGTTATACTATGTATTAAATTTAAAGTAATAAGAGTAATAATTGCAATGTAACATGGTTTTTATTTTTAATATTAATTAATTGATTAAAAGTTGTGTGGAGAAAACTTTGCACAATGAAAATTATGTGCATAATGAAATGTCTTCATACAATAAAAGCTCTTCGTATAAAATGTTTTGTATAGTGAAAAGTTTTGCAAATTGAAAGCTTTATGGACAACACATAAAGAGCCAAGGAAGCTAATTAATTGATTAAAGGTTGTGTGGAGTTCGAAGAAACCTTTACACAATGAAAACTCTTTGAACAATGAAATGTCTCTGCACAATAAAAGTTATCTGCACAGTGAAAGGTCTCTACACAATGAAACGTCTCTGCACAAAATGCTTTGCATGATGAAATCTCTCTGCACAAAACAAAATCAGCCAATAAAGCTAATTAATTGATTAGAGGTTGTACAGAGTGTGGAGAAAACTCTGCACAATGAAAAATCTCTGCACAATGAAATCTATCTGCACAAAACTCTCTGCACAATGAAATCTCTTTGCATAGTGAAATCTCTCCACAGAAAGCTAGCTACACAATCAATGCTCTTTGCACAAAACTATCTTCACAATGGAAAGCTCATATGTGTTACCAAATAAAATTGTGCGAAATGTCAAGATTCATATGAGGCAAATAATAATAAGCCCACAAAATTATAATTTTCCCTGTGTAGGTCGATACATTGTGCGGAGTGTCGAAATTCACAGGAAGAAAATATTGAGCAATATTACATATGAGTTCCACAATGAAGCTATTTCCGCATAATGAATGCTTGTCCACGTTGTACACAACGAATTTCCATTTATCCATTTATGCAAGTTTCAAATTCAACTGCGGGAGAAAGAGTGTGCAGAAAGTGTAGGAGAAAGGGTATTTTATAAGTGCGGGAGAAAGGATTATATAGAGCAAAGTTTTATTCCTTCAAATTCTGCAAAAAAGCGGGGGGGGGGGCTAACTGCCTAACTACTATTATTTTATTGTGCCTAGAAAGGGTATGTGGGATAAAGAGTGTACGTGAAGTGCGAGAGCACAGATCATATTGAATCAAGTTTTTTTTTCCTCCGCATTCTACATAAAGCTAATTTAACAATGTAATATAAGACCAAATTTCAACTCACTTATGTAAGGAGGGAGGGGGTGGAAGTGCGGGAATAGAGACTATATTGAGTGAAGCTTTCTTTCTCCACAATTCACATAAGGCTAATTTAACATTGTAAGATAAATTTATCTCACAAGAGAAAATGCTCAGAGAATATCACATTTTAATTTAGATCATATTATGACTTATATTAATGTTCTTATATTAAGGTGCGAAACAAGTAACATTGATACATTGTGCAGAGTGATTAAATATTATATGGATCTTTAGTACAATTGTCTGTTTCATTTGATATGTGTAAAGGAACTGAATATAGTAGATCTGAAGGAGGGGCATCATATTATTGACCTTTCTATTTCGCTTAACAAGCTGATTAAGAATTTTACACTCACTATAAATAAATGCGGTAGTAGTGTCAAGTGAATGATGTGTGGGCGAAAGGGTATATGCATAGATGAGGGAGTGCAGAGAAAGAGACGCAGATATAACACACCTTTGAAACAATTTTCATAAAGGCAGAGTACTAGATAACATTATTTCTATGAGTGAAAACATAGGGAATCGAAGAGATGATGCCTATGTCGCCAATGCACATATTTTAAAGGATTTGTTTTAGATTTTGAAGTGTCTTTTTTTGTGTTTCTTCTATACAATTTTACATATCAGAGAGTGCATAGAAAATATAACAAAAAAACACAGAGTTGTATAATGAAATAATAATAATAAAATGAAAATAAATAAACTCGCCTCTTAGCAAAGTTACATTGTTTATCATTGTATTAATTGAAACAATTGTAAACACTAAATACACTTAGACAATCAGGATTAGAAATATACTCAACAATAATGCTTGTGGCTATTGCTTTTCGTTAACTGGTTCAATACCACGTAAAATATTTTTCTCTTGCAATATTTTTTCTACATTTTCACTTGTTTACAATATTTCAAATTGGAATCATGTACATGGTAGTGAGCTTTGATTGTGAAAATTGCGAAAGCACGGATAAAACACAATGAAAGCTTTATTCACACTTATGTATTCCACAAAATGAGATTTATTGAATTCTAAAGACTTGTTGTTAGCATTGTATTCTTCAGAGATATATGCCTGAGATCCAAAATTATTGTGAAATGTTCATTTTCATTCTAATAAATACCACAAGAATAGATATAATACAAAGTCTCAAAGTATATGTTCGAAAACCTATAGAAGACATTATCATAAAATTGATATAGACTGAGATAGAGTAACGATAATTGTATCCAGATTCAAATGGATATCGCCATAGCTATAATTTATATATATACGAGATCGTATTCAAAACATATCCATAAAAAACAAAATTGTTGAATAGGGTCATAGCTATAATACCGATAATTATTTCGTTGTAAGCAAAAAGGGTGTGGAGGAAGTGCAGGAGTAGGGACTATATCGAATTTTCCTATTAGTACAATTATCTATTTTGTTTGATATATGAAAAGAAATTGGATATAGCAGATTCAAAGGAGGTGTGGCAAGTTCTGGAGTGGAAACATAATTAATTCATTAATATGCATATGCAAAATGAAACCGAGCTTTGATTGTGTGGAATGCAAGAGTGTGGAGGAACTACAATGAACACTTTTTTTGAACTTCCATATTCTGCACAATTAAATTTATCAAGTTGTAAAGACATGATGCTAGCATTGTATACTTCATACATGTATGCTTTAGATCCAAATTATTGTCAGATGTCCATTTTCACTTTAATCAACAACACAACATTAGATATACTACAAATGCTGAAAGCATATGTTCGAAAACTTATATAAAACATTATCATAAAATTGATACAGACTCAACTTTAGTAACAACAATTGCATCTAGATTCAAATGCCAATCACCATAGCCATAATTCATATATATACGAGATCATATTCAAAAAATAGTCACGAAAGAACAAAAATTTTGAACAGAGTCAAAACTGTAGCACCAAAAATTGAATATCTTGATACAAAATCATAAAAGTAAATGCTTTTGTTCCGATGGGAACTAGGATTGAGCTCTCCTGAACCATAATAAGAAAAATGAATATGCAACAAGAAACAAGAATTTGTATACAGTAATTAGCTAAGGTAATCATAAAATAAACAACAAAGTTGAATTATCTAATATTAGTAAACATAAAATCGAATGTTGAAGGATTTGAGAACACTTACAATATGTAAAACTGTGCATCGTGATTGTGTTTCTGTTAGATGTCTATTGTGTTCATGAATTCTTAAACAAATTTGTTCAGTGTAGTTTTAATGCAATATCTGTCAGGAGAAACTGTAATCTTCATTTTTAATTTTTACTCAATATATCCTTTCTAATTTTTTGTAACAACCCTAGTGAAAATTCCATGTAATAAAAGTTAATAAAGGAAAACTAATAACCAAAATTATGGGACACTTATTCCAAGTTGAATGTTGGGAAAAACATCCTAGTGTGGGTGTTCATTTGGTTTATTATGGCTAAAGAAATTGGAAAATGAAATGGAGAAGGAAAAATGATATTTATTTATGAAAATAATGGAAATTAGGAGAAAAGGAAGGTGAAAGGTCACATTTTGCATGTGAGGAGGAAAATGAAGAAAATAGAGGCCACATTAATAAAAAGTGTTTTCAAGATCAGTTGGTACCTTTGGTCAGTGTAACATTTTTTTATTTTTATTTTTATTTTTTTATTTTATTTATTTATTATTATTATTATTTTTTTTATTTTTTTTTAGAGCTCTCATTCTCTCTCTCATACTCTTGGAAACTTAGAGTTTTCTTGGAGAACTCTTGGAGGAGTGTGTCATACTTGGGATTTGGAGTAAGAAGGAAAAGAGGAAGCAAAGATCAAGAAAGGAAGAGCAGGATCAAGAAGCTACAATGGGTCTACTTGCAAGTATCAATTTGCATGTGTGATGTCCTTGTTATATTTGGCATGCATGGTTATGCATGTGTGTTATTAGTTCTCATGATATTATTGGCTTGGGTTTTTCCATGTGTGACAGTGTTCTTTAGCCTTGCCTTTCCATTTCTGGATAACCATGGTGTGATGGGATTCTCATGTTTTGGTTAAGATGGATTTTCAGATGGATTCGAAACTGAGTTTGGTGGATCTCTTAATGAAAGAACATATGGCTTAGTAACCCCTGAACCGAACTGTGTGTTACGATAAATCCCAGTATTGTGTGCCTCGGTGGGCCTAGGAATCCTAGACCAGTATGGTAAAGCCTAGAGGTGGGTGCACTTGATCATGACTAGGAATCCTTGGTCGATGAATGGCAGGATATATAGTAAATCCTGGAGGGTGATGTCTTGATTATGGCCTAATGATCCCTAGATCAGATTGTGGGTTGTGGCAAAGCCTAAAGATTAGGAGACATGAGAATTTCTCAATTTGTAGGTGGATAAATCCGATGGCATATATGCTTGTTTATGGCCTAGTGATCCGGTGAGGATTGCGGTAAAGAATGGCTTTATTGATGGTGATGAGGTGGTGTAGACTCTGTAAGCCCTAGTTGATTCTTGGTTTTGAGTCCCACCTTAATGTTTGGAGTATGGCACAGGCGTGAATGGCTGAAGTGAGATTTGGTTCAGCCAATCTATGGTCAGGTGGAACATGGAAGTCCCAAATATGGTTGGATTTCTCATTCATTAATAACAGTTCCCTTCCTTGGTATTTTATGGGAAAATTTAATAGTTCATATGTAGCATCTATGGATGTTGTATCCTTATTATTTATGTTGTTTATGAGTATGTTTTATGACAGTGATGATGTATTTCTCCCATCATGTTTTGATTTATAAATGAATGAATGATCAATATATGATATAATAGATGATATTGCAACTAATGTGGTAAGGAATCAATTCTTCTTAATGATTCTCAGATAAGTATGAGACCCCCATGCTTAGATTTATTATTATGACCTGTAGAATTCATATTTGTGACATGTTTGGCGAAATTCCTATCAAGGCTAGTAGGGGTATAGTCAAGTTCTTGTTCAAGTATTTGAATTTGTATCAATGTTTTGATGTTACTTTTGATTTCTGAAAGTTTCATGGAGTTCTGGGGAGACGTGGCCTGGGTCTTGGCCCTAAAAAAGTGGCATAGAATCCAGAGTTGCTGACACATAACTACTTGGAAAAAGTCCCCAGACGTAGGCATGCTCTTGATGTGGGAGTGATTGGAGGGTCCTAGTCAAATGCATGCCCATGTCATGGGAGTGACTGAGGCTTTAATGCGGTAAAATGTCAGGTTTTCTCATGGGTTGATCACCTGGAAGGGTTGGATGGCTCCTAAGAGTTCTGTAGCATGTGTATAAGGACATATTGGATGTGTTGTGTCAATTCCACTTCCTTAACTGTTTTGAAGAATGTAAGTAGGTTCAGTCTTCATATAATGTATTTGAGTCATTATGTAGTGTACTTATCAAAATAATAAAGAAAATAAATTTTATTATTGTAACAATGACTTATTAAACTTATGGGTTTCATGCTTGGGTCATTATGTTTTACATCAAAGTCCCCATTGAGGACTTCTATGATTTATTCTGAGTCTATAGAGTCATTGTACATTTAAAAATACCCTTCTTTGGATTTTGAATGATGTAAAAAGGTTTAATATTGAGTCAAAGATGATTTATGTCACATCCACACCAAGTCTGCTTCAAGATGATCAAGTCATGCTCAAGGAAGGCTATTCAACCTCACCTAAAAGCTATAAAAGAAGCAATTTGAATTCATTTGGTGGATAATATATCAAGAAAGTTTTAAATCTCTTTGGAAGCCAGAAAAAGTGCGAAGTGAAGGACTACGTCTAAAGAAGAGTGATTTTGGTCAAGCTGAAAGAGGAAAATAAAATCAAAATTTTGGTGTATCTCTCTCTCTCTCGTGCCCTAGTTTGGATGATCGAAGTTCTCCTTTTTATGTTGCTTCCAATTGCTTCTTGATGCCAGTGGCAAGACAAGGATAGGTCAAAGTTGTTATTGTTGGGTGCTTCTACCTCAAGAAGTTGTATTGGGTCAAAATCGAAGTTTTTATGTCAAGATCAAAGTCTCTCAACCAAAATCGAAGTCTATAAAGCAAGACTGAAGTTTTCGGGTCCAAGAAAGTGTTGCATAGTGATGTTGTTGCTACCAGGTTGAAAATAGGATCAAGAAGAAGGCTGACTTGGTGTAGAAGAAGCGTGAGTCAAGGTCTAGAGTCTTGGATTATCTCAGGAAAACTATTGAAAGTAGAATTATTGACTGGGTTTTCCCCTAGAGTGTGGTTTTTCCTTGTCTATCTACCCATATTTGGTGTCCTTGATCTATGTGCTATTTATTTGGTAATTACTTGATGAAATAAAATAAAATAAGATAATAAGAAAATAATAAGAATACAGGAACATCACAAGTAAATTATCAAGAACAAGAAAATCTTTCTGCCTTTTCTTATTTTCTAACATGGTATCACAACTTTGGTGAAGAAAGAAGAAAAAATAAATTTCAAGGAGTTGATCAAGGAATCATAAGAGGAAATTATTTAAGTAAATAATTTCACTATCTTCAAGGAAAATGTCTAACTCAATCAAGGGAGAGAACAAGCTTTAAGGAGCATCAAACTATAGGTCATGGAAGAAGACGATTGACCTCATTCTTGAAAAGAAAAAAGTATTAGATTTGGTTAGAGGAAAAATGAAGAAGCCTACAAAAGACTCCAACGATGCAGATAAGGTGAAATTTAGAGAATTAGAATTGGCGGCCTTGACTCTAATGGTAGAAGGCATAAAGGACATTCTTGTCCCATACATAGCTAACATTGACCATGATTAAGAAATGTACGAGGCCTTGTCAAAACTATTCACTATTAAGAACATTGGTCAAGTAGCAAGTTTGAAGAATGAAATTAGGACCACAAAGATGACTAAAGAAGATACCGTGGCTACCTTATTTTTGAGGATAACAAGAATAAGAGATTATCTTCTTGCCATTGATGAAATTGTGCCACACAAGGAACTTGTGATCACTGAATTATTAGGGTTTCCAACTTCTTGGAGTGCCTTTGCTTCATGACTCAACAACTTGAAGGAAACTCCCACTTTTGAAGAATTATGGATTTCCTGAAGCCAAGAGGAATTGAGAATATCATTAGTATCCAACAATTAATATGTTTCAAATGCCTATACCACTCAACACAAGAAAGGAAACTTCAAGAAGACAAAGGGACTGAGAAGGAAGGTAGACATGTCCAAGGTAGAATGTTATCAATGTAATAAAGTGGGTCACTATAAAAGTGACTATCCCAAAAATCTAATAAATAAGAAGAAGGAAAGAGATCAAGCAAATGTTGTTCAAGAAGGATCTCCTAAGAAAGTTAAACTCGAAGAATACAACTTAAGGGATTTATACTACTAAGTCATTTTCTCTTAGCCTTAGATATTTCATTTTCGTATTTTTTTATTTTTATTATTTGTAGGTTTAACATATTTTTGAAAAATACATTTTTGTGTTTTATAAGATTTTAGGTATCCCTCAAGCTTTGGAGGGAGCCCTCAACAACTCCAAAATATAAGTGTCTCACTTATTTTCAGTTTTTGGTTTCACGTACTTATTTAAGTTTTGTTTATATTAAATATTAATCACCTTTGTACCTCTATTTCCTTGTTTAGGAAATGGCTTGCTGAATGCTCAAGGATTATGAAAGAAGGCTTCACAAAACAGGCAATGGAATTACAAGGTTTGTTAATAAAAAAAGGAAGGTCTTAGATCATAAGATTTTTTCTCTTCATAATAATTCTTTTTGATTATCTATTCTACAGTAATAACATTGTTATGTCTAGCTCTATTGAATCATAAATATTCTTGTTTAGGGTGATTCATCATCTCATAAATCTACCCTCATTACATACTTGGTTGTTCTTATAGAACCCTAGATAGGTTGTCTGGAAAATCCTAACTTAAGGTTATGATAATGATAATATGTGAAACCCTAGCCTACTTAGGGTTATTGAGAAACTCTATTTGAATTTTTTGATGATGATGTTATGTTTGGGGTTTTCGTATGATCATGAAAACCCTAACTTTTTAGGGTTGGAAGATGTTGTCTAAGATCCCAAACCTTTAAATTTTTGGTATAGTAGGGTTTTCTCTGCTATGTTTTAAAACCCTAGATATTTAGGGTTTGGTTGGGTTTATAAGAAAAAACCTTGTTATTAAAGTCATATTAATGAAACCCTAGGTGTATATTTATATGTGTACACTTGGTCGAAAACCTAGCCCAGTCTAGGTCTGTATATGTCTAATATGTTTTAATATTGTCCAAAATATTATGTGCTTATGCATGATGCTGAATTCGTAGAGATGAGTGTTGACCTAATTATTAATGGTCAGGAGTCCTAGGGTTTGGAAACAAGCCCTAGCCAATATTTGATATTCTAGGATAATGTTGTTTGGGAAATCTAGGGTTTTGTAGCCAAACCCTAGTAGTAGTTAAATTCTCTAGTATGTATAACAATTTAGAATCTATTAATATATTTAGTGATTGTTGAGAATTTTTAGATGGAAAAATCTAGGTTTTACATCAAACTCTAGTAGACGTTATTTATTTTGTTGATAAGTTGTGACTTGTTTTGATTGTTGAAAAGCTCATATATGAAATCTAGGGTTTACATTAAAATCCCAGTAGGAATTTTGACATATGAATTTTGAAAATTGTTAGATGCATTAGTCTGGTTTGTTTATAGGGTTTTGTATTTGAAAGGACTTGTCATATCGTTGAAAGTAATGTTAAGGCTCTATATATAATGAGATTGATACCTTGATTGAGTTATTGATGAAATTTTGGGTTTTTAACAAAACTTGGGCAATAAGTTGAAGTATTGACGTATAGTCTCTTGCTGATTATGTTTGTAAAGTCTAATGCTTCCATTGTTATAAGATTTTTTATGGTTAACTTCATGCTTCTATTGATTTGGTTGTACTTTCTATCTAAGTCTTACAGGCACATCATCTTCAAGATGGTGAAGATGTTCATAAGAGAAGTTAATATGATAAGCATGATGAGAAGAATGGAAGCCATGGAAGATTCTCCATTTTCATAAGAAGAAGTCGATCTCCCTAAGTTAAGATGGAACTTGGATAGAAGAAATCTCCCTAGTTGAGAGGGAGGACATATCATAGTTTTGATGGAAACCTTGAAAGATAAAATTGGAGAGCACGTTTCAAAGGGATGATTGAAGAATATGTTGCTGCATGTGAAGTAGGAAACTGTATAAGGAATCTTCGGTCAAAGATTCAGTTGTTAGTCCTACTGAGAAAATTTGAGAAGTAACATCAAGTTTTTTGAAAAACCCTGAAGGTTTGTATTTGATTATGTACATTTGAAAATGTATTACTAATTGGGGTTCTGTTTGTAATGAAAAATATCTTGAATTTTTGATATCATGTTAGTTACCAATCATTTTGATTGGGAGAGATGTGTTGTTAAGTCTTTGTGAGTGGAGCATTGCCTGCGAGGAAATTTGGTTGGCACTCTGTGTTGATGTCTAGTTCCCTAAGTAGGAAAGGTGGCATTGGTCATTGATATCTGACAACACACATGGATCTCTAGGTTGATATTTAGTAAGTAAGATTGATGTTACCTAAAGAGATAGAAATATTTAGTCCATCTTAGTCCCACTCGGATAGATTTCCCTGGTCAGGAATTTAGGAGATGGAATTGCGGTGCCTAAATTTTTGAAAGACCTTGGATAGATTTCCCTGGTCATGAATGTATTCCCCTTTAGCTTCCTAAAAATTATTCATAGTTTGAGATCTTCCTTGTATTTGTATAATATGAATACCTCCCTAGTTAAGAGGGAGTGTTGAAGAATGTAACTACGTTCGATTGTAACAACCCTGGTAAAAATGCATGTAAAAAAATATAAGACCATGGTTGATAGGACATGTATTCCAAGCTGAATGGTTAGCAGAACATCCTAGTGGGTGTTTATTTTGGTTATTTTTTCTAAAGGAAATGACAAATTCTTTATAAAGGAAAAGTGGCATTTATTGGCATTTATTTATGAAAATAATGGAAATTAGGATAAAAAGGGAGGTGAAAGGTCACAATTTGCATGTGAGGAGGAAAATGAAGGAAAATAATGGAAAATGAATAAAATAGAAGCCTCATTAATACAAAGGCTTTTGAGGATTAGTTGGAAAGATTTTTCTAAGGTTTTTCTCACACTTATGGCTCTCATTCTATTCTCTCTCTCCCTCTCTCTCTCTCACACACACACACAAACTCTTGGACACTTAGAGTTTTTTTGGAACACTATGGTGTTGGACCAAGAAAGGCAAGAAAGCAAGAAGAAGGAGGAAGTAAGCAAGGAAGAGTAGGAATCAAACAACTACAAAAAGATTCTTGGCAAGTATCAAATTGCATGTGGTTCTTTTATGTCATGGCATGGGTTTTTCCAAGTGTGAAAGTGTTTTCAGCCTAGCCTTGCCATTTTCGGATAGCCTTGATGAGATGGGTTCTCATGTTTGGTTGATTTGGATTATCAGATGGATTCGAAGTTACATGAGGTGGATCTCCGAAATGACAAACACATGGCCAAGTGATCCATGCACCAAACTATGGACCACAGTAAGTCCACTGACCTAGTAAACCTTGAACCAGACTATGGGTTGCAGTAAATCTAGGATTGTGTGCCTCAATGGGCCTAGGAATCGTTGCCTGTGAATGATGGGATATACAGTAAATCCTAGAGGTGGTTTGCCTCGGTTTAGGGCCTAGTGATCCAAGATGGATGCGGTAAATCTTGAGAGGTGGGTGCTCTTTGTTTGGGCCTAGTAGTCTCAGGATGGGATGTACGATAAATCCTGGAGAGTATGCTTCGGTTTAGGGCATAGTGACCTTTGACTTAGCTGTGGGTTGCGGTAAAGCCTGAGAGACTAGTAGACAAGAAAATTCCTCATGGTGTAGGCGAAGAACCCCGGTAGAATTCATGCTTGTTTGGTTCTTTTTTGTTGGTTATGAGTCCCACATTCATGCTTGGAATATGGCACGGGGGTGATTGACTAAAGAGAGATTTGGGTTAGCCAATATATGGTCAGGTGGAATGTGGAAGTCCCATTTCCGGTTGGTTTTTACATTAAGTAATGAATATCACATTCCTTTGTTATTTGGTATGCAAATGTACTGATTATTATGTGGACTCTATTGTTGTTGTATACATGGTATTTCCATTGTTATTATGTTGGTTATAAGCATGTATTTTATTAGTGATGATGTATAGATATATCCATGTTTTTACTTGTAAATTAATGGAAAATGTATTTGTGTTAAAAAATAGATTGTATTGCAGCTAATGATGTAAGGGAGAAATGATTCTTAGTGATTCTCAGATATGTATGAGACCTCTGTGCTTGAATTTGTTTTTTACACCTGTAGATTCAATGTTTTTGACATGTTTGAAAAAATTTCTGTCATGGATAAGAGGTTTCCATATGAGTTCTTGTTGATGTGATTGCTTTTTTATCATTGATCTAATATTATTTGTCATCGCCTAAGCTTTCATGAAGTTCTGGGCAGTGACCAGGGCTCTGGTCCTAAAATGGTTGCTCAAATATCGAAGTTGCAGGCACAAAAATAGGCAATTGGGGCCCTAGCCGCAGGCATGCAGTGTTGTGCCTGGGGATATAGCCTCTTGGCTACAAGAATGTCGTATTATGCCTGCGTTTATGGCTCAAAAGGGTAAAATTGTCAATGTGACCAAGGGTTAAGAGGTCTGAAAGGTTGGGTTTCCCCCTAAGGGTGTTGTTGATGTTGTACAAGGTCTTTGTGATGTGTTTCTGTCAGTTACACTTCCTTAAGGTCACCTAGGAGGTTGAATCTCATTATAGTGGTATCTTGTCGCATGTTTACCCTAGTTGATTGGTTACTTGGGTAGACATTGGAGGAAGGTTTTGCGGAGTGGTATTAGAGCATGGTTCAACCCTTGAACTGGATGGAAAATGTGTTGATCATGCATTTATGTTGGTTGTATATGTGTTTAGTATGCTTGTGGTCTATATGTTCCCGTTGCATCCGTTTTTTGTTTTCCATGTTGGCGGTGGTGCCACCATATAAGTGTTGTTGTCAACATGTTGTCATGATCATATGATTGGTTATGTGTTGTTCTTGCTTATGTATTGTTCGTGCACGCTTGCTTACATGTTGCTACATGTTTTGTATGAATTGCTTGTTTATGATAGGTCACATATTGGTTATGATTGTGTATTGTCTATGTATTCTTTCTTATGTGATGCTATATGTGGGACATGCATTTTTCATAATTGGTTATACATGTCAAGTGGGTGCATATGGTCAAGTTTGCATTGTTTTGGTGAAGGTTGTTGTGCATAAGGTCATTGTATGCAATTGGGTCATCATGATGATATTGGTATGTTATGATGATAATGTGTTGGCTAAGATAGAACAAGAGATGGATACCATCAAAGTGAAGTTACAACATTTGACCATGAGGCAATATCATGTCATCATACAGGTTTGGATGTTGGGCATGTGGGTATGTAGGTTAAGGTTTGTTATATGAATTATGGTTATGAGGATTCATTTCATTCTATTGATGTTATGGTTACATACATTATAGATTCTAGTTGATTAGTGAGGTTATATGTACATGTTTCAGATAGTTACGAATGATAGTAACTTGTGGTGATATGCATTGCTGTTGTTGTTTTATTTAAGCTAATTAATATGTTGTTGATGAGCATGTTATGGGTTAACTTGTTGTTGTTGTATGATAGTTAGCTTGGTTATTAGGTTACATGTTGTTGATAAGCATGATATATAATTTGTTGTTTTTACATTCTAGTGACATGAAGGTTAGGGTTATGATATTCAAGCATGAGTCGACCTAATTATGATAATGTGTTGTATTATGTCTAGACTGACTATGCATGTGATTGTATGCATGAAAGGAAATTGTTTATGAGTTTAGGGTGTGAACATGTTAGCTAGATACTATTATGGCTATGATGACCTTATTTATGATTGATTTGATATGTTGTGAAGTTATGTCCTACTAATATAAAGTGATTATGCAGACAAGATAACCTCCCCTAAGATACATCAAGGTATGTGTTTGCTTATGTTATTTATTTGGTGTTTGAGTGTTTGGTGTCTATTATGTTGTCTATATTTTGTTGAATGTTTGATTAATCACATGATATGAGTATATGTCTATAAGATTGCATGAAGAAATGATATTGTTTTAAGACGGGTGTACTAACATATATGTGTTGAAATAGTTGATATGTACTTGAGTATAATAGGTGATAGTTGTAGCATTATGTATAATGAATACGAGTTGATTGATTGATTATGACATGGTGTTAGACTTGGTAAATGTATATTCCAAATTAATATATATGTTGTCTTGATATTTGGTACATAGGCTGACATGTGTGATTAGTTACAGGTCAGCGTGCTTGGCACAACAAGGTAAGATAATTGATAGGTTTTTATGTTTATTTATGCACTAATAGTTATGTTTTTATGGCAGTATGATGCAGGGGATTACATGGAAAGAGATTTCCATGAAATATTTAAGAAGGCTTGAGATGAGCTTTCCTTTAGAAGCATTAGGAACCCTTGGGGATTGAGTCACTATGTTTATCGCTATTCTTGTGATTTCGTTCTTTTTGATTTGTGGTCTTGATTGCGTCTAGTGAATGATCATGCCACTTTTTTCATTGTGTCGCATTGCTATGGGTTTTCATGGTTTTCTTCATTTTATTTCTTGTTTTTCCTTTTATGCTTTGAGTCTTGGGAATTGGTTGGGAAAGAGTAAAGTTAATGGGGCTTGTGGATAGCTTTGTGGTACCCAACAGGTAATGTAAGATTCGAATGTGCATGTATAAGGGGAAATAAAGGTAAGAATATGATAACCCATTGGATTGGTTGGGTCCATTGTGGTAAATGGACGATGACAAAACAATTGCGAGAAAGGTAACACAAAAGGTAAAGTGAATGGATTTGAGGTTTCAGATGCCTTGGCTATGTTGAGAACTGTTGTTCTCAATATTGTGCATGTTGTTCATGAATAAAGGAAGTTATCTTAACCTAGGCCTTATGATATCTAGAAATTTTGTTGTGATGATGATTATGTTGATGTTTATATATGTATACATGTATGTATGTCGTGTCTAACAGGGTCTTCATGGATCATAAATGTTTAATGATGATGTTTATATGTATATATGGTGTATGTATGTCGTTATCTGATAGGATCATGACTGTTTTATTCTAATGATTATATATATGTATGTATCTATGTATCAATGTCACCGTATGACAGGTTTTCCAAGGATCATTCTTGTGGAGGAATGATTGCTTATGCAGATGAATGGAATGAAGAGGTTCTTAGTATTATGAGTAATCGAGTGGGAAGAGTAACTCTGACAGATATATGAGGTCAATATCATGTGGACATGAATTGATATTATATCTTGTACTATGCCTATGTGTATATTATGGAAAGGTGATGTTGAGGGGTACATCAACAAAGTGAAGATAGTGTGATATGTGGTATGCTAGGATAGGCATACATAACAAAAAGAAACTAGAAGCAAGGCTGCTTGGGGGGTCAATGTGTGGTATATGGATGTGCAGTACTATTGTTGTGTATATGTTGTGCATGTTGTATATTCAGTGATTGTACCTATGGTGATGTGTAATGTTGCATATGTAGTATTGTGTACAGAAGATGTTATATACCTGTTGTATATATGGAATTGTGTGTATATTTCATATGAAGTGCTAGGTATAGATGGTGCTATGTACATGTTGGATATGCGGTGCTGTGTACATATGGTGTTGTGCGCATGTTGGATATGTGGTGTTGTGTACATATGGAGCTATGTACATGTTTCTGTATGTAGTGCTATGTACATATGGTGTTGTGTGCATTTTTTACATATGGTGATATGTACATATGGTGATATGTACATATGATGATATGTACATATGATGTCATGTGCATGATTGTACATGTGGCGTTGTGTGTAGGTGGTGATGTGCACATGTTGTGCATGTGGTATTGTGTACACATTTACATGTGGTGCAGTGTACATTTGGAGTTTTGTACACGTTGTGAAAGTGGTGGTGTGTACATGTGATGTTGTGCACATGTTGTGCAAGTAGTGTTGTGTACAGGTGGTACTGTGTAAATTTTGTGCATATGGTACTAGTATACACATGGTATCGTGTGCATGTCATATATGTCGTGTTGAGGGCATGCGATACTTTGTATGTGCATGGTGTAGTCGTGGTATCGTGACATCTTGATTTTTTGTGTGGTACTCTGTATATGTATTGTGTTTTGTTGTACACCAGATGTAGGTGTATCAGTTGTGTTGTATTGTATATTGGGTGTAGTTGTATGTGTAGTATGTTGGTGTGGGTGTATGTAAAGTGTGGTGTTGTATGCCTTCTGTGGATGTATGTGTTGTACACTATGTGTATGTGTTCGTATTTGAAGAGAAGCAAAGGAAATGGGAGCTTGTCGGGTGGCAACCAATCTGATATGTGTACAAAAGAACAAAGGTAGAAGTAAGGAACAATGAAGGATAAGTATCAATATTTTATTTTAGTTTATTTTGCATGTGATCTATGGCTCTGACTTATGATGGTTACATGTGATTTATGATTATGGTGATTGCATGTGATTCATGATTTTTGCCTATGATGGTTATATTTTGAGCTAACTAGATGTGATGTGTTTATACATGATGATTTGATCAAGTGACAGGAAGTAAACAGAAGTGAAAGCATACCTTATTGACGGGCTACCAATGAGGTATGATTTGAAGTTATTTCAATTTATTTTGAATCTAATGGAAATTATGTGCTTGGTACAAGAAAGCATGGAAATTCCTAGTTGGATGGTTGAAACCTACTGCAAGAACTAGCAGTCAGAAAAAGGAATTGGAACATGCAGTAGTATGTTGGTAAAGACTTGAGGAGCAGGGCCATTGTGGGACATTGGTACCCAATAGTTTCCATTGATTTCCATGAGCATGCTATGACCAGTATAATGGTTTTGATGCTGGGATATTCCTTGGTTTTTGTATCTTCCAATTTAAGAAAACCTTGACAAGGGATGGATTGCCTGGGATGGGGGTGCCAATGGAACATGGAAGGTGAGTGACCGCACGGAAGGGGGTGACCCGATTTCCCGAGGGACTGTGTAGCATAGAAGGGAAGGCCGAGGATGGAAATTTTTTTGTCGTTATCATTGCCAGATGGAATCATATGCACATTGGGAGACATGTGCCCTGAAACAATGAGCTGGTAACTGTTCACTAAGAGGAAAAATGGCACAGGATTGTAGCACTGAACATCTAATGCAAGCTTTGACTATGACAGAGGATTCTGGACTTCTTGGGAAGGAAGTGGATCCTAGTACTACTTTGAGGGTGGAGGAGTGAGCCTTCGGATTCCCTTGTTACTGATATGGACATCATATAATTTTATTTTTTGGTTGAGAAAATGTGTACATGTGTATACTATTGTAAATATTGTATCTAGATGGATTTATAAAGCTCCATAGACAGTATGATTATTTTTTGGTTGAAGAAAATGTGGTTGTTATTGTAAATACCATAATGAGCTATGTTATAAAGCTCTAGTACAAAGTATGTTTGTCATGTTTTAGCAGTGGTAATTGTAATTACTGCAACGAGCTTTGTTATACAGCTCCATAGGCAATATGTTTTGTTTTTAGTAGTTTTCTAGTTTGTAGGTGTCGTTGAACACTAAGGACGGTGTTCCCCCAAGGGGGAGGGTTCTGTAACAACCCTGGTAAAAATCCATGTAAAAAAATATAAGATTACCATTGATGGGACACGTATTCCAAGATGAATGGTGGGAAGAACATCCTAGTGGGTATTCATTTCGGTTATTATGGCTAAAGAAAATTGGAAAATGCAATGGCAAAGGCTTTAGAAAGGAAAAGTGGCATTTATTGGCATTTATGAAAATAATGGAAATTGGGAGAAAAAGGGAGGCGAAAGGTTATCGGCTGCATGTGATGAGGAAAATGAAGGAAAATGATGGAAAATGGAGAAAATAGAGGCCTCATTAATAAAAAGGCTTCTGAGGATCATTTGGAAAGCTTTTGCTCACACTTATGACTCTCGTTATATTCTCTCTCTCTCTCTCTCTCTCACACACACACACACACACACACACACACACACAGTCTTGGACACTTAGATTTTTGTTGAAGCACTTTTTTGTTGGAACAAGAAAGGAAAGAAAGCAAGAACAAGGAGGAAGCAAACAAGGAAGAACAAGAATCAGGTAGCTACAACAATATTATTGGAAGGTATCGATTTGCAAGTGTGTTTTCATTGCTATATTTGGCATGCATGGTATTGCATGTGGTTATTTTCTAACATGGCATGGGTTTTGCTAGGTGTGACAATTTTTTCAGCCTAGACTTTCCATTTCCAGATAGCCTTGATGAGATGGGTTCCCATGTTTGGTTGAGTTGGATTGCTGGATGGATTCAAAGTTGAGTGAGGTGGATCTCTGAAATGAAAAACACATGGCATAGTGGATCACAATAAATCCACTAGCCTAGTAATCCCTGAACATGACTATGGGTTGTGATAAAGCTAGGATTGTGTGCCTTGGTGGGACTAGGAATAATTGCCTATGAATGGAGAGATGTACGGTAAATCTTAGAGGTGGTTTGCCTCGTTTTAGGGCCTAGTGATCTGGGATGGATTGAGGTAAATTCTAAGTTGTGGGTGCTCTCCGTTTGGGTCTAATAGTCTTGGGATGGGATGTATGATAAATTATAGAGAGTATGTCTCGGTTTAGGGCCTAGTGACCCCTGACTCGAACTTTGGGTTCCGGTAAAGCCTGAGAGAATAGGAGACAGGAAAATTCCTCACGGTGTAAGTGGAGAACCCTGGTAGCATTCATGCTTGTTTGGCTCTTTTTGGTTGGTTATGAGTCCCACATTCATGCTTGGAATATGACACAAGGGTGATTGGCTAAAGAGAGATTTGGCTCAACCAATCTATGGTAATGTGGAACGTGGAAGTCCCATCTCCAGTTGGTTTTTACATTCAATAATGAATAGCTCATTCCTTTGGTATTTGGTATGAAATTTTACTAGTTAGTAAGTGGATTATATTGTTGTTGTATCCATGGTATTCTTATTGTTATTATGCTGGTTATAAGCATGTATTTTATTAGTGATGATGTATGAATCTATCCATGTTTTTACTTGTAAATGAATGCACAATGTATCTATGGTAAAATGGATTTTATTGCAGAGAATTATGTAAGGGAGCAATGCTTCTTAGCAATTCTCAGATAGGTATGAAACCCCTATGCTTAAATTTGTTTTTTACAGTTGTAGATTCAATGTTTGTCACATGTTTGAAAAAATTCCTGCCATGGCTAGGAGGGGTCTAGATGAGTTCTTATTGATGTGATTGATTTCGTATCATTTTTATAGTGTTATTTATCACCCCCTAAGTTTTCATAAAGTTTTGGGCAGTGACCGGGGCTCCGGTCCTAAAAAGGTGGCTCAAATCCCAAAGTTGCAAGAACAAACTGGGTAGTCGAGGCCCTGGCCGCAGGCATGCAGTGTTTTTCCTGGGGCTATAGAATCTTGGCCGCAAGAATGAAATATTATGCCTATGACTATGGATCAAAAGGGTCAAATTTTCAGTGTGACCCAAGGGTAAGAGGCCTGAAATCTTGGGTTGCCTCCTAGGGGTGTTGTTGATGTTGTACAAGGTCTTTGTGATATGCTTCTGTCGGTTCCACTTCTTTAAGGTCACCTAGGAGGTTGAATCTCATTATGGTGTCCTCTCGTCACATTTTTACCCCCATTGTCTGGTTACTTGGGTAGACGTTGGGGGAGGGTGTTACAAAGTGGTACCAGAGCATGGTTCAACCCTTGGACTGGATGGACAGTGTGTTGATCATGCACTTATGTTGGTTTCATATGTGTTTAGTATGCTTGTGGTATATATGTTCCTGTTGCATCCGTGTTGTGTTGACCATGGTGGTAGTGGTGTCACCATGGAAGTGTTGATGGTGCTGTTGTCAACATGTTGTCATGATAATATGACTGGTTATGTGTTGTTCTTTCTTATGTATTGTTCATGCACAATTGCTTACATGTTGCTACATGTTGTGTATGCATTTCTTGTTTATGCTAGGTCACATATTGGTAATTCTTGTGTATTTTCCGTGTATGATTTCTTATGTGAGGCTATATGTGGGACATGCAATGGTCGTTCATGATTGGTTATACATGTCAAGTAGGTGCATATGGTCAAG
Organism: Pinus albicaulis; assembly: GCA_034641835.2. Lineage (NCBI taxonomy): Eukaryota > Viridiplantae > Streptophyta > Pinopsida > Pinales > Pinaceae > Pinus > Pinus albicaulis. The sequence continues at coordinate 457,323,437 of CM076582.1, read as the reverse complement.
TTTGCATTGGTTTGGTGAAGGTTGTTGTGCATAAGGTCATTGTATGCAATTAGGTGATCATGATGACATTGGTATTTTACGATGCTAATGTATTGGCTAAGATAGACCATTAGATTCATACCATCAAAGTGAAGTTGCAACATTGAACCTAGAGGCAAGAGCATGTCGTCATACAGGTTTGGATGTTGGGCATGTAGGTATGTAGGTTAAGGATTGTTATATGCATTATGGTTATGCACATTCCTTTCATTATCGATGTTATGGTTAAATACATTACATATGCTAATTGATTAGTGCAATTATATGTACATGTGTCAGATAGTCATGAATGACAACACCCTGTGATGGTATGCTTTGATATTGTTGTTTTGTGTTAGCCAACTTATATGTTGTTGATGAGCATGTTATGGGTTACATTTTTGTTGTTGTATGATAGTTACCTTGATGATTAGGTTACATGTTGTTGATGAGAATGATATATAACATGTTTTTGTTACATGCTAGTGACTTGATGGTTAAGATTATGACATTAAAACATGCGTCGACCTAATTATGATAGTGTGTTGTGTTATATCTAGTTTGTCTGTGCATATGTGATTGTATGCATGAATGATAATTTTTTATGAGTTTATGGTGTAAACATGTTAGCTAGATACTGTTATGGATATCATGACCTTATTTATGATTGAGTTGATATGTTGTGAAGTTGTGTCGTGCTAATCTTGAGTGATTGTGGAGACAAGATAGCCTCCCCTAGGATACATCAAGGTATGAGTTTTCTTATGTCATTTATTTTGTGAGTCTTTGGTGTCTATTATGTCATCTATATATTGTTTAATGTCTGATTAATCACATGATATCAATATATTTTTTTAAGGTTTCATGAAGAAATGATATTGTTTTAAGATGCGTGTACTAACATATATGTGTTTAAATAACTGATATGCACTTGAGTATAATAGGTGACAGTTGTATCAATATGTCTAATGACTATGATTTGATTTATTGTTATGAAATGGTGTTATAATTGGTAAATGTTAATTCCAAATTAATATATATGTTGTCTTGATCTTTGGTACATAGTTTGACATGTGTGATTAGTTACAGGTCAGCGTGCTTGGCACAACAAGGTAATATAAGTTGCACGTTGTTATGTTTATTTATGCACTGACAATTATATGTTTATGGTAGTATGATGCAGGGTATTACATGGCAAGAGACCGCCATGAAATATTGAATAAGGATCAAGTTGAGCTTTCCTTTGGAAGCACTGGGAACCCATAGGGATTGAGTCATGGTTTTTGTAATTAGTATTGTGCTTGTTTGATTATTTTTGGTTGGTTATGAGTCCCACATTCATGCTTGGAATATGTCACAGGGGTGATTGGATAAAGAGATATTTGGCTCAGCCAATCTATGGTCAGGTGGCACGTGGAAGTCCCATCTCCAGTTGGTTTTTACATTTAGTAATGAAGAGCTCATTCCTTTGGTATTTGGTATGAAAATTTACTGGTTATTATGTGGATTATATTGTTATTTTATCCATGGTATTTATATTGTTATTATGTTGGTTATAAGCATGCATTTTATCAGTGATGATGTATGGCTATATCCATGTTTTTACTTGTAAATGACTGCACAATGTATATATGGTTAAATATATTGTATTGTAGATATTGATGTAAGGGATCAATTCTTCTTAATGATTCTTAGATAAGTATGATACCCCTATGCTTAAATATGTTGTTTACACCTATAGATTCAATGTTTGTGACATGTTTGACAAAATTCTTGTCATGGATAGGAGGGTCTAGATGAGTTCTTGTATATGTTATTGCTTTCATATCATTGTTATAATGTTATTTATCATCCCCTAAGTTTTCATGAAGTTATGGTCAGTGACCAAGGCTCCGGGCCTAAATAGGTGGCTCAAATCCTGGAGTTGCAGGCATAGAACAAGGCATTTAGGGCCCTAGTCGTAAGCATGCAGTGTTGTTCTGGGGATATAGCCTCCTAGCCATAGGCATACAGTATTATGCCTATGGATATGGCTCAAAAGGGTCAAATTGGTAGTGTGACCTAGGGGTAAGAGACCTGAAAGGTTGGGTTTCCTCCTGGGGGTGTTGTTGATGTTGTACAAGGTCTTTGTGATTTGTTTCTGCTGGTTCCACTTCCTTAAGGTCACCTAGGAGGTTGAATCTCATGATCTTGACCTCTCGTCGCATGTTTACCCTAGTTGGCCAGTTGCTTGGGTAGATGTGGGAGGAGGGTGTTACAATTTGCCACTAAGATAGATTTCTCTGTTCAGGAATCTAGGCCATGGAATTGTAGCGCCTAAATTGTTGAAATATATTGTATAGATTTACCTGGTCATGAATCTAGTCCATGGCATTGAGGTTCCTAAAAATTATTCATAGTTTGAGATCTTCCTTATACTTGTATGTTATGAATACCTCCCTAGTTAAGAGGGAGTGTTAAATAATGTAACTAAGTTTGATCTTCATATAATGTATTTGATTCATTATGTAATGTACTTTTCAAAAGAATAAATAAAATTATTATTATTATTATAACAATGACTTATTAAAGCATGGGTTGAATAATAATCCTGATGGTACTTAAAGATGCCGAAATATTTAGTCCATCATAGTCCCACTCGGATAGATTTCCCTAGTTAAGAATCTAGGCCATGGAATTGTAGTGCCTAAAATGTTGAAAAACCTTGGATAGACTTCCCTGGTCACGAATCTAGTCCATGGCATTGAGGTTCCTAAAAAATATTCATAGTTTGGGATCTTCCTTGTACTTGTATATTATGAGTACCTCCCTAGTTAAGAGGGAGTGTTGAAGAATGTAATTAAGTTCGATCTTCATATAATGTATTTGAGTCATTATGTAATGTAATTTTCAAAAGAATAAATAAAATTGTTTTTGTTATTGTAACAATGACTTATTAAAGCATGTGTTTCATGCTTGGGTCATTATGTTTTAGGTAAAAGTCCCCATTGAGGACTTCTAGGATTTATTCTAAGTCCATAGAGTCATTGTACATTTAAAAAGGGCCTTCTTAGGCTTTTCAATCATGTAAAAATGTTTAATATTGAGTCACATATGGTTTATGTCACCTCCACACCAAGTCGGCTTCAAGATGATCAAGTCAGCCTCAAGGAAGGCTATTCGACCTCACCTAAAGGCTATAAAAGAAGCAGTTCGAATTCATTTGGTGGAGAATATCTCAAGCAATTTCGATATCTCTTTAGAAGCCGGAAAAAGTGTGAAGTGAAGGAAAAGGGCTAAAAAAGTGCAAGTTTGGTCAAGGTGAAAGAGGAAAAGAAAATCGAAATTCTGGTCTCTCTCTCTCTCTCTCGTGCCCTAGTTTGGAAGATCAAATTTATCCATTTTTATGTCGTTGCTTGTTGCTACTTGATTTCACTGCCAAGACAAGTATAGGTCAAATTTTTTGTTGCTCAGTGCTGCTGCATCAAGAGTTATTGGGTCAAAATATAAGTTTCTAAGTCAAGATCGAAGTCTCTAAGCTAAGATTGAAGTCTCTAAAGCAAGATCAAAGTTTTTGGGTCAAAGAAAGTGTTGCATAGTGTTGTCGCTGTTGTTGCTACTGCCAGGTCGAAAATAAGATCAAGAAGAAGGTTGACTTGGTGTGGAGGAAGTGTGAATTAAGGTCTAGAGTTTTGGATTATCTCAGGAAAACTATTTAAGGAAGAATTACTAACTGGGTTTTCCCCTAGAGTGGGGTTTTTCCTTGGATTTCCGCCTATATCTGGGGTCCTTGATCTACGTGCTATTGATTTTGTAATTACTTGATGAACTAAAATAAAAGAATATAATAAGAAACTAATAATAAATCATTAACAAGTAAATGATCAAGAACAAGAAAATATTCCCGCCTCCTGATTTTCTAACAAATTGTACATGGGGAGTTGAATAAGATCATAGTGGCCTCTTGTCACATGTTTACCCAAGCAAATTGGTTAATTTGGTTAAATGTAGGAGGAGGGTGTTACAGAGTGGTATCAGAGCATGGTTCACCCCTTAGATTGGATGGGAGGTGTGTTGGTCATGCATTCTTGTCGGTTACATATGTGATCCTTATATTTTTGGTCTATGTGCTTGTTTCATATGCATGTTGTTGGTCAAAGTTGTAGTTGTGTCACCATGTGGAAGCTGATGGTATCATTGCTAAATGTATTTTTTGTGAATGTATGTCGGTTATGCATGTTAGTGTTTGTATGTATTGTTTATGCATGTGTCATACACATGTTGTTATGCATGCATTGTATCTAGTTCGTGTTATGGTTATGGCATCATGCATGGTTATTGGAAAATGGTTGAAATGACGATTATATGTTGATTTGATTATGTTTATATATGTGTGTGTGTGTGTGTGTGTGTGTATTGTGATAATATGGTTAGTCCTATAGATGAGATATCCTCCCGGAATTACACTGAGCTACGTTGGTTTGTTTATGATTTGGTTTAGCTGACATAATATGCCTTGTAGAAAGAGGTCAAGATGAATATCAATATTGTATACTACAATTCATGAGATTATCCTTATGGACCAGATGAGAAGCGTGGTGTTGGGCACTCTTTTGATTTGGCAGACATTGAGAATCTTGAAGGAAGAAAAAAGGAGTTGAAAAGCATACAATTACATAATCATGCAGGCATAGGAGAAATAAGCAGATGTAGTAACCCTTCAAATTTTTTCAGAATTGCAGAGACAAGGGCCACTTCGGATTCGCCATGGACATGCGGATAAAGCTAATGGGGCATATGGAAGTAGGAATTAGGGTGGTCATAGGTTAGATAGAGATTACACGATCAAAGATGGTATATTTTTGGATACTCCAGATAGGAGAGGTGATGGACACAGGTAGTATTCTAGTTTTGGTTTCGAAAACCACTATAATCATCACCATTATCACGCTTACAGGAGGATTGACAGGGGATATTTTCCGGATGAGTTTAAGAAAGCTAAGTGACCTACCTTTGATGGAGATTTGAAGAAGCCTGAGGACACAGATGATTGGTTAATTGGGATGAAGAAGTTCTTTGAATTGCATGAGTACACAAAGAATATGAAGGCCAAAATAACTATCTTCAAGCTCAAAGGGAAAGAGGATATATGGTGTGAAGATGTGAAGCGGGTTAGAGACATTAGGGCAAAGGATTTGAGTTGGCATGAATAAAAAAGACTCTTCAGAAAGAAGTAGTTGTCAGAAAGGTACTATAACAACAAAGCCAAAGAATTCTATGAGCCTAAAATGGGATCAATGATAGATGAGGAATATACGACCAAGTTCATGGAGTTATTGGAGTTTAAGGATGGAAGTTTATCTTAAAAATTGAGTCCCTAATATGCAAATTGTAAAATTTTTGGTGATATTTTTGTAAAAATATTTAGATTTCCAACGATTTTATATTAGTCGATATAATATTTTGGTGATTTTTAAGGTAAAATAATGGTTTGCTATAAAATTAAGACAAATAATTTTAGAAAAAATGCATATTAGCAATTTTTTTTTTTGGAAAAAGCACGAAAATTAGCCCAGCTACGAATATTAGCCCCTAAAAGTTTCCCTAGTATGTATTGTATCTTAAATATGAGAAACTTAAAGTTCAAATATTTGTTAGTGGATTTCCATTAGCATTTAGAGATCGGATTGAGTATGATGAGTCTCAGTCACTTGAGGAAGTTATTGGGAAATTGAAACACTGTTATGAGTAGTAAAAGCATAAGAATGAATCTCAACAAGGATTTAAAGGGAAAGATTAAGGTAAAGGTAAATGGTAGTAAAAGATAACAAGACCTCAGAATGCAGAAGAGAAAGATAATTTTGCACCACATAAGAAGTTAAATGTAGCTAGAGAGGGACATGGGTTACAAGATCATAATAGAGGTGATGGTACAAGACGGTTGGAGTGTTTGAAATGTGGTAAGGAGTAACTTATAATGGATTTTTTGTAGAATTGGGGGCGGGGGGGGGGAAGGCCTTAGATATATAGTGCACAAGAGGCACAAACTATTGGGGATGTTGTGCAGGGCATTCCTCGTATCTATGTAGTGCTAGATAATAGGCATTTCGATCATCATGCATTTATCATTGAGATGGATGATAAGATTTTTGATAAAGCTGTTTCTATTTTGATTGACCCTAGATCTAATTATAGTTATGTTAACCCTGGCTTGGTGGATAAGTGTGGTTTAAATAAATAAGTGCATGTAGAATCTCGCTTGGTACAATTGATTACATGTACAAAGAAGAAAATTCATCATTGAGTAAGATCTTGTGCATTTGAACTGAATGGTATGCCTACATCAACATGTTTGAATGTATTACCGTTGGGGTCATATAGTATGATTTTGGGTATGGATTGGTTATATCCTCATAGGACCAAAGTGGACTATTATGACAAGGCCATTGAGTTCTTGGATGACAATGGAGAAAAAAGAATCTTACAGGGTAAGAAGAAAGCAACATCAGTTAGAATGGTGACGACTATACAGGCAAAGTATAGTCACAGTAAAGGATGTGTGTTATTTTTAGTGCACATTTCTAGCAATAAAGGTAAGGAGGATGAGGATGCAAAGATATTGAGTAGGTACTTGATATTGCAGAATTTTCAGGATGTGTTTTCGACATATATTTTAGATTTTCCACATCACAAAGAATTTTATATTGAGTTGGTACCATGGGAAACACCAACGTCAAAGGCATTGTACATGATGAGCAGTCCAAAGTTAGTAGAGATAAATTTTCAGTTGAAGGAAATGCTTGAAAAGGGATACATTAGGACAAGTTTATCATCATGGGGTGCACCCACATTTTTTGTGAATAAGAAGGACGGTAATCTCAGGTTGTGCATTGATTACAAGCATTTGAACAAGGTTATAATCAAGAACAGGTATCCATTATGGAGGATTGATGACTTATTTGATCACTTGAAGGGAGATGCAGTGTTTTCAAATATTGATTTGAGATCTGGATAACATCGGGTACACATCAAGGAAGATGATATCTACAAGACAAATTTCTAGACTAGGCATGGGCATTATGAGTTTGTTGTAGTTCCATTTGGCTTGAATAATGCTCCAAATACCTTTATGTGCTTGACGAATAGTGTGTTGTGTCATTATCTAGAAAATTTTTCTATTTTATTTATTGATGACATCTTGATATATTCTAAGAATGAGGAAGAGCATGCTGAACATTTAGCAACAATGTTGAGATTGTTGAGAGGCCATAAGTTGTATGCTAAGCTTAGTAAATGCAGTTTATTTCATAAAAAGGTACATTACTTGGGGCATGTGGTCTCCAAGGAAGGTATAACATTGGATCCAGACAAGATAAGGGCTATCATGGAATGGGCAGCTCCTATAAACGTGGATGAGGTAAGATCATTTATGGGGCTAGTAGGCTATTATAGGAGGTTCATCAGGAACTTATCCCAGATTGCATATCCTATTACGTCGCTGCAGAGGAGGAAAGGTAAGAAATTTGAATAGACAGAGGAATGTGCAACAAGTTTTGAACAATTGGAGCAATTATTGAAAAATTCTCTAGTGCTAAAGATTTCAGATCTGGACAAAGAGTTTGTGGTATGCATAGATGCTTGCAAGAGAGGGCTTGGTGGAGTCCTTAAGCAGGAGGGGCATGTAGTATGCTATGAGTCATGAAAATTGAATGAGAATGAGCATAACTATATGACACATGATCTTGAGTTAGCAGGGATCATTCATGCATTGAAGATCTGGAGGCACTATCTTCTTGGAAAGAGGTTTGTATTAGTGAGTGATTAGAGTGGGTATACTTGTTTGACAAACAAAACTTGAATGATAGGAAAGCTATATGGTTGGCCACGATTAGTGATTTTGGACTCGAGATCAGGTATATCGACGGAAAAGAGAACAGGGTTGCAATAGCTCTTAGCAAGCGGGTACAAGTGAATCACATAGTAGCTATGAGCTCTTATGGGACATACTTACATGATCAGATATTATAGGGAGGAGAACAAGATGACAGGTACATGGAGCTTATGCATAGGTTCTAATAGAGTACAGGTACATGTATAGGTAGTGGTACATGTACACGTACAAGTATAAGTAGTGGTACAAGTACAAGTGTAGGTACAGGTGCAAAGGATGTGGGATATCGTCTCTTAGTAGATGGCTTGATCATATTTAGGGACAAGATATATGTTATAGGCTGTTATAGGCTGTAGATTACGGTCACCTAGGATACCAAAATACATTGACAACAGTAAAGAAGTTTTATTATTGGCTTGATTTGAAGAAGGATGCGGCAGCGTTTGTGGCTAGATGTTTAGTCTTTCAATAGGTAAAGGAAGAATGTAAGAATTCGGCTGGACTACTACAGCCGATTCCGATTCTAGAGTGGAAATGGGAGTTCATTTCCATGGATTTCATTACAGGTTTTCTGAGGACATCTAGACAACATGATTCCATCATGGTTGTGGTGGAAATGTTGGCGAAGTTAGCACTCTCATTCCAGTGAAGACTATGTATTCAAGTAGTGATATGGCACAGGTGCTCATCAAAGATGTGATTAGATTGCATGGTGTTATGAAGACGATTTTGTAAGACAGGGATGCAAAGTTCACTTCTAATTTTTGGAAGGGGTTGTTTGCAGGTTTAAGTACAGAGTTTGACTTTAGTACAAATTATCATCTGAAGATAGATGGACAGACAAAGAGGGCAAACAAGATTCTAGAGGACATGTTGAGGATGCATGTGATGCATCAACAGAGGAGATTGGAGGATTACCTTTCGTTGGTTGAGTTTTTCTACAACAATGCTTACCAATAATCACTAAGGATGATTCCATTTGAGGCATTGTATGGGCGGAGTTGTAATACTCCCATAAGTTGGAGTGATCTAGTCAATAGGGTATTGATTGGACTAGACATGTTAGCAAAAATGGAACAAGAAATGCAGGTAACAAAGACGAATCTAAAGGTAGCACATGATAGGAGAAAAAGTTATGAAAATCGGAATATGTTGTTTAAAGAGTTTTAGGTTGGGGAACAAGTGTACTTGTGCATCGGGCCAAATAAGAGCTCCTTGCATAGTGGATTGTATGCCAAGATAACACCTCGATTTTGTGGTCTTTTCTTGATTCTTGAAAGGATTGGACCGGTATCCTATCGACTTGCACTACCTCCAATAGTGAAATTATATGATGTTTTCCATGTATAATTAATTAAGAAATATGTTAAAGATGATGATCATGTGATTGATTGGTTTGTATTGCAAGTGGAGCCAAATGGAGAATTCCAACCATAACCTCAATGTGTATTGCAGAGAAAGGTGCTTATGCTCCATAACCAAGCAATCAAGTAGGTTAAAGTGCAATAGAAGCACTTTGGGCCTGATGAATCTACATGGGAGATGTCAGATCAAATGTGGGCTATGCATCCTTCTCTATTCGCTGGTTGAGTGAATGTCCTTTGATATATGTTTTGGTGTATACTTTGGTACGATGCTTTGGCTTATGAGGATCAGTTGGTACCTTTGGTAAGTGTAACCTTTTTTCGGTTCAATTTTAGAGCTCTCATTCTCTCTCTCTCATACTATTGGACACTCACAGTTTTCTTGGAGCACTCTTGGAGGAGTGTGGCATACTTGGGATTTGGAGCAAGAAGGAAACGAGGAAGAAAATATCAAGCAAGGAAGAGCAGGATCAAGTAGCTACAACAGGTCTACTTGCAGGAATCAATTTGCATGTTCGATTTCCTTGCTATATTTGGCATGCATGGTTATGCATGTGTGTTATTTTTTCTATCGTTGTCATTGGCATGGGTTTTTCTAGGTGTGACAATGTTCTTCAGCCTTGCCTTTCCATTTCCAAATATCCATGGTGTGATGGGGTTCTTAGGTTTTGGTTAATTTAGATTTCTAGATGGATTCAAAAATATGTGAGGTGGATCTCTGAATGAAAGAACACATGGCATAGTAATCCCTCAACCAGACTATGGATTGCGATAAATCCACTATCTTAGTAACCCCTAAATTGAACTGTGGGTTGCAGTAAAGCCATGTATTGTGTGCCTTGGTGGTCCTGGGAATCCTTGACCGATGAATGGTGGGATATACAATAAAACATAGAGGTGGGGCCCTTGATTAGGACTAGGAATCCTTGGATGGTGAATGGAGGGATATACGATAAACCCTGTAGGGTGATGTCTTGATTATGGCTTAGTGATCACTGGATCAGACTGTGGATTGCAGTAAAACCTATATACTAGGAGACAATAAAATTCCTCACGGTCTAGGTGGAGAAATCCAGTGGCATCCACGCTTATGTATGTTGTAGTGATCTGGTGAGAATTGCAGTAAAGCCTATTTTTATTGATGGGGATGAGGTGGTGTAGCCTTGGGAAGCCATGGTTGATTCTTATTTTTCAGTCCCACATTCATGCTTGGAATATGACATGGGGGTGATTGGCTGAAGAGAGATTTGTTTCAGCCAATCTATGATTGGGTGGAATGTGGATGTCCCAAACCTGGTTGGATTTTGCATTCACTAATAAGAGTTCCCTTCCTTGGTATTTTATGTGAAAATGTATTGGTTTATATGCAACATCTATGGATGTTGTATCTTTATTATTTTTGTTGTTTATACGTTGGTTATGAGTATGTTTTATGACAATGATGATGTATGGCTCTCATTATGTTTTTATTTATAAATGAATGAAAAATGAATATATGACCTAATATATGATAATTGAGCTAATGTGATAAGGCATCAATGCTTCTTGTTGGAAATATGATGCAATGTGTTGTCCTTGATGGCAACCTACTTGATGAAGTTGTCCTTGATGGAAACTGACTTGATGAGTTGTCTTTGGATAGCAACCTATGTGTTAAATATGTAAGAATGATGTCTCTACAGTGCAGTTCAGATGTGACAGAGAAAAAGAAGTCCAGTATGTGCCGGAGAAATGATAAATATAATATGTCACAATGTATACGCGCTTTTGTAAAGGCCAAGTCGCGTATACACGCGGATAAGTACGTCCCAAGTCGCGTATGCCCTTTTGCGCTCCAAAATTATAATACCAAGGGGCATTACCATGGTTTTGGCACACAGTATTGAGTGTTGTATGGTTTATTTGATTCCGTCCAAGAATACCATCGGAAGTTGTGTGGTTTTGACTCATGGTATTGGTAAAAACTAAATCTATTTAAGGAGAAGAATATCATAGTGCAAGGTGTGCATGTGTGAGGGTTGTTGATGAATAAATTTCTCTAAGGAATATTTGCATGGATGAACTCTGTTCTTAATTGATAGATCTGAATCTATGATGCACCCATGGACATAATGATGGTTCAAGATCTCTAGATCTGACGATGATGAATCTCTGGTTTGATCGACTAATGAAATCATGAAGAACTGGCGCAAGTCCGCTGAAGAAAATGAATAAATCTGGGTAAGTTTTATAGATCTGGTCTGTTCTACAAAATTTATTTTTATAGATCTATACGCTAGTTGGTTTCAGAAAAAGTGCGTATATACGCGGGGTCTCTTCATGAAAAGCGCGTATGGTAGTTAGGGTTTTTGAAGAATAAAATAGACAGAAGTATACACGGGTTGGTATGCAGGAAAGCGCGTATGTACACGGCTTCAGTGAAGAAAAGTAGCGTATGCTATTTGAATTAATGAATGTTCAGGGTTGAGTTTGTATCTTCATATCTATTCTGAAGTTTGGTTTATTTCTGACATTCTGGTTACAGTGGTCTCACTGTTCTGTTTGAAGTATTGGGCAAAGTATGTTTGTTGATGTTAAGTGAAGGGTTGTGTTGAAGCTGTTGGATCCAGTATGAAAATTGATGAAATGTGGTCAGCAGTAGATCTGGGGGTTGAAGCCTTCAGTATGAAAGAAGAAGCTTTCTGTCAGTAGATGTTGGTGATTGATTTCAGGGGGTCGAAGCTCCCTTCCAGGAGAGGCTGGTAAACGAGATCAGGGGGTTGGAGCTCCCTTCCAGTTGTAGCTGGAAAACGAGAGAAGGTTGCAGCCTTCTGCAGGTAGAAGCCTGCGTACTGGTATGAGTCTGCATCAGTACTATGTTGTAAAAGGTTTTCTATATAATAAAGATTGAAAACAGAGACGACAACAGCGGTGGTTTTCTCCCGAATTGGGTTTCCACCTTAAATATTGGTGTTCATGTGTGTGATGCTTTATTCTGTTGATTACTACTCATAACCTGATACATAACTGATAAATCTGTTTATAAGATTGCTTCTGTGAACTGTCTCTAATTCTGGAAAGTTAAATTAGTATACGCTAGTTTCCTTCTACATTTCTGCGTGCATACGCTAGTTCTGTTCATAAAAACTGCGTATGGAAATCTGCTCAAAGAAAAAGTTGAATTTATATTATAAGCTCTAAATACTGATTCACCCCCCCTCTCAGTATTTTTCCCAACAATTGGTATCAGAGCAGGTCCTTCTGAAAAATCTTAGCCGCTAGAAGGAAGATCAATCAAGATGAGCAATCAAGAAGGAACAACATCTATCAGGCCTTCGCTCTTCAACGGAAAAAATTTAATCTTCTGGAAAACAAGGATGAGATCCTATCTTCAGTCTCTGGGAGCAGATGTATGGGCTATTGTTGAAGGAGGATATCAATATCCAGCCGCTACACCAACAGATCCAACGGAAAGAAAGAATTATGAAACAAATGCAAAGGCGGTCAATGCTCTATTGGGAAGTCTAACTGAATCAGAATTTGTCAAAGTCATGCAGTTGGATACAGCAAAGGCAATATGGGACAAAATCATTGTAAGTTATGAAGTTGATGCAAAGGTAAAAAGTGCTAAACTCCAAACTCTTAGAATTCAATATGAGAATCTAAAAATGCATAATGAGGAGAGCATTGCAAATTTATTTTTACGTCTTGATGATATTGTAAATCGTATGAGAAATCTGGGAGAAACAATAACCGAATCTACTTTGGTTGAGAAAGTTTTAAGATCACTAACGACAAAATTTGAGTCAAAATTTTCTGCTCTTGAAGAAAAGAAGGATCTTCAAAATCTTACTGTGGTGCAACTTCATGGCATATTAACTACATGTGAAATGAGAAGAGGAGGACCATCTAAAGTCAAAGAAGCCGTATTTAGGGCTTCTAAAAAAGGGAAAGAAGTACAAGAGACAGAAGGATCAGGGTATATCTCAGAAGAAGATGAGGTAAATTTTGTAAAGAAACTCCAACTTGGCACAGGACGGTTCAGAGGTAAGCTTCCTTTCAAATGTTTTGCTTGTGGAAGATTTGGTCATTATGCTACTAAGTGTCCTTACAAAGAAACACATGGAAAAGGGAAGGAAGTAGCAAGAAGGAATAAGAATCGGTTTAGCACTAGAAAAAGTTACTATACTCATGAAGACAGTGATGGGTTATCTGACAGTGAGGAAGAATGTGAACAAGATCTTAGACTTCTCATGGCATTTGAAAAGGAATCTATAGAAGAAAAAGATACTTTTATGGATGCTTTAGAGGACAATGATTTTCTTGATGAATTCAATCAACTCAAAATATGCTTAGAAGAAAGTAAAATATGCTTAGAAGAAAGTAAAATATCCATAGAAACTCTGAAAAATCAGCTTGAAGAAAATAAGAAACACAATGAGAAATTAGAATGTGAAATAGTAAGTCTAAGAAAAGAAATTGAGAAAGTGAAGACTTTGAATCTTAGATTTGCTAAAGGATCTGAAACCTTAGATGAGATTATCAAGGTACAACGTTTTCCTTTTATAAAGAAAGGTCTTGGATATATCGGAGAATCTTCTCAGACTTCAGCACCAAATTATCTAAAAGCAGCTACAGCCAGTATCCAACATTCTGCCACTCAGCAAGGGAATAAAGAATCTTCACAGGTAAAGCATGACCAACTCAATTCAAAGAACACTAACACGAATACCTTCCAAAGAAACACCAACCAACAGGTAAATTCAAGTAGAAGATTTCATAATAGCAGAAATTTCTTCTTCAATGGACAATGTTTCTCATGTCACAATTTTGGTCATAAATTTGTTCAATGTGTTGCATATAAAACCATCATGACAAGAGAAGCAAGAAAGAAAATGATGGATTTTGGAACAAAGAAGAATACCTATAACAACTTTTCTCCTCTTCAAAATGAAGTTGAATGTGCTTATTGCAATAACTTTGGCCATAAAGAATCTGAATGCAGGAGCAAAGTCCAGCCAAAAGAGCATTTTCCTTCAAACACCAAAGTATGGAAAAAGAAGGAATTACAGGTTGAAAATTGTGGCATAGCTTTATTTACAGAAGGTGAAGAAAATCAATGGTATATTGATAGTGGATGCTCAAAACACATGACAGGTGACAAAAACAAACTTCTTGCATATAGTGCTCTAGAAAAAAAAAAGAATGTTACATTTGGAAATGATACTCCTGCTGTCATTAAGGGAAAAGGGTCTGTTTTTCTAAAAGAAAAGGTGAAAGCTAATAATGTCATGTATGCGGATGGATTAAAGCATAACCTGTTAAGTGTAAGTCAAAAGTGTGATCAAGGAACTGAAGTTGTCTTTAGTTCAAAAGAATGTGTGGTACGTGATCTTGAAACAGGTAAAACAATTATAAAAGGAAACAGAACTCCAAGCAACCTGTATGTATTGAAGAACTGCAAAGATCAATGTTACTTGAGTAAATCTTCAGAAAACTGGCTATGGCATAGAAGGTTGGGACATCTGAGCTTCTCTCAAATCAACAAATCAAGCAGACTTAAAGCTGTTCGTGATCTTCCCAATATTACTCTACCTAAAAGTATCATATGCAAATCTTGCCAATTCGGTAAGCAAACCAGAGTGCAATTTAATGCCAAGGAAGGATCATCAAGTAAGCCTCTTGAACTCATTCATACTGACATATGTGGACCTGTGAGGAAAAAGTCACCACGTGGTGAACAATACTATATTTTATTTATTGATGATTTCTCTAGAATGTGTTGGATTGGGTTGATTAAACACAAAGATGAAGCATTTGAGAAATTTCAGATCTTCAAAGCACTGGTTTAAAATGAATTATATCTGAAAATCAAGAGTCTTAGATCTGATCGAGGAGGAGAATATACATCAGATGAATTCCTTGAATTTTGTGAACAACATGGCATAAAAAGATAGTTTTCTGTAACTGACACTCCACAACAAAATGGCGTAGCAGAAAGAATGAATAGAACAGTTCAACAAATGGATAGAGCTATGCTTGATGATTCCGGAACACCTGACACATTCTGGGGAGAAGCAGCACATACAGCGGTAAATATTCTTAACAAGGCACATGTTCATGTAAATAGTGATAAAACTCCATATGAACTCTGGTATGGTAATCCTCCCACTATGAAGCATTTTAGAGTTTTTGGAAGCAAATGTTTTATCAAAAATAATGATGAAAAACTTGGCAAGTTTGAACCCAGAGCAGATGAAGGAATACTTCTTGGTTACTTCTCTAGGAGTAGAGCATATAAATGTTACAATAAAAGACTTCGGAAGATTGTTGAATGTATTGATGTTGTTATTGATGAGTCTCCTGCAGCTCCAAAAGAAGAAAAACAAACAACGGATGAAGACAATGATGACGTATTCATACCCATCAAATGGAAATGATATAGACAGTGGATCCAATGAAGAACCTGAAGATGATTTATCAGAAAAAGCTCCATCCAGATATGTTCAAAAGAATCATCCCGAATCTCAAATTTTGGGAAACAAGGAATCGGGTGTACAAACAAGGAGGACTCTTGTGGGATCTTCTAGCTATCTGGCATTCCTATATATCCACAATTGAACCCCAAAATGTCAATCAAGCTAGCAAAGATGAATGTTGGATTAAAGCCATGAATGAAGAGCTTGATCAAATTGAAAAGAATCACACTTGGGAATTGGTACCAAGGCCACATGATAAAAATGTCATTGGAACCAAATGGATATTCAAGAACAAGTTAAATGAAAATGGGGATGTTATAAGAAAAAAAGCTAGACTTGTTTGCAAGGGGTATGCTCAACAAGAAGGTATAGACTTTGAAGAAAATTTTGCTCCTGTAGCTATACTTGAAGCCATAAGAATGTTTCTTGCTTTTTCAAGCTTCCATCAAATCAAAGTTTATCAAATGGATGTTAAATCTGCTTTTCTCAATGGTGATCTAGAAGAAAAAGTTTATATAGAACAACCAGAAGGATTCATTTTGGGAAATGATGAAAAACTTGTTTGCAGACTTAAAAAGGCTCTATATGGTCTCAAACAAGCTCCAAGGGCATGGTATTATTGTCTTGACAAATATCTTCATCAACAAGGATTTTCAAAGGGGTCTGCTGATAGCAATTTATACACCAAAACTGAAAATGATAAACTATTGATTGTAGTTGTATATGTTGATGATATCATTTTTGGAAGTAATGAAGAATCTATGAGTCATAAATTTTCTTTTGATATGCAACAAGAATTTGAAATGTCTTTACTTGGGGAACTAACATTCTTTCTTGGCTTGCAAGTACAACAAACAATAGATGGCATATTCTTATCACAAGAAAAATATCTTAAGCAAATTCTGAAGAAGTATGACATGGAAGAATGCAAACCTGTAAGTACACCAATGATAACCGGATGTAATCTTAGTTCACATGATGATTCTCCCATGGCGAATCATCCAGAATATAGATCTATGATAGGAAGTCTACTTTATCTCATTGGGACTAGACCAGACATTATGCATGCAGTTGGAAATTTTGGACGATTCCAAGCTAATCCAAAAGAGTCTCACCTTCAGGATGTCAAAAGAATATTCAAATATCTACAAGGAACTCAAGATTTTGGACTATGGTATCCAAAGAATGATGATCTCACTCTTCATGCTTACACTGATGAAGATTGGGCTGGAAATGTTGATGATCGGAAAAGCACTAGTGATGGTGCATTCTATATGGGGCCCCGGTTAGTATCTTGGTTCAGCAAGAAGCAAAGCTCTATTGCCTTATCTACAGCAGAAGCAGAATATGTGGCTACTGCATCATGTTGCACTCAACTTCTTTGGATGATGCAAACCTTACAAGACATTCAAATCAAATGTTCACCTCCTATCTCCATTATGTGTGATAATACAAGTGCCATCAGTATCTCAAAGAATCCTGCTATGCATTCCAAGACCAAGCACATTCCCATCAAGTATCACTTCTTACGTGAACAAGTGCTTAAACAAAAGGTGAAGTTGGAGTATGTTCCCTCCAAAGAACAAGTTGTTGATATATTTACCAAACCTTTACACAGGGAAGCGTTCGAATATCTCAGATAGAAGTTGGGAGTAGTCTCTGACATGCAAAAGATCAGATCTACTTGAATTCAGAAGATTAAATTGGATACGCGGATTTCTTGAAGGACATTCACGTATATACACGAGTTTATACACAGAAAACCGCGTATGAGTGTTTGTTGACAATATTTTTTCTGGGTCAGCATTCTTCAGCACAGCTGCAGTGCTGTTGGGTCTCTCTGGTGATGTTCCAGCTCTCATATTTCTGTTTCATTCTTTAATACTTCTGATGAAGTTTCCTTGATGATTCGCTGTTGAAAGTGTTTAGGATGCACAGGCTAAGGGGGAGCACTGGTCATGTGGAAAGGATGCATTGTTGGCATTCTAATTATTTGTTGTAGCCTGATCTCATGCTTGAGAATCTTTGATCTTGATTGTATAAGTCATTTCTGTAATTTTATGAAAAAGGTCATGTTGAGACCCATGATGTAAAAATTGTAATATTCAGTCATGCAAAGACTTATTCCATTTTGTAAACCCACTTGGTTGGGTAATTGAGTCAAACTTGTAAATCCACTTGGTTGGATCATTGATGTAAGTATGAGTCCTTGGTGATAGGAAAGGTCAAACTAAGTTGAGTTATAGAGTCATGTAGTTCATTAAATATTATGTTTGAAGATGCAACATGATCTCAGGGGGATCATGGTATTGTCGGTACAAAGGATCTTGAACTACCCTTTTCCCTTGATGTCAAAGGGGGAGAATGTTGTTGCTGAATGTATTTCTGGTCATGGTTTCCATCAAGTCCAAAGGGGGAGATTGTTGGCAATATGATGCAATGTGTTGTCCTTGATGGCAACCTACTTGATGAATTTGTCCTTGATGGAAACTGACTTGATGAGTTGTCTTTGGATAGAAACCTATGTGTTAAAGATGTAAGAATGATGTATCTACAGTGTAGTTCAGATGTGACAAAGAAAAATAAGTCCAGTATGTTCCGGAGAAATGATAAATATAATATGTCACAATGTATACGTGCTTTTGTAAAGGCCAAGTCGCGTATACATGCAGATAAGTACGTCCCAAGTCGCATATGCCCTTTTGCGCTCCAAAATTATAATACCAAGGGGCATTACCATGGTTTTGGCACATAGTATTGAGTGTTTTATGGTTTATTTGATTCTTTCCAAGAATACCATCGGAAGTTGTGTGGTTTTGACTCATGGTATTGGTAAAAGCTAAATCTATTTAAGGAGAAGAAGATCATAGTGCCAGGTGTGCATGTGTAAGGGTTGTTGATGAATAAATTTCTCTAAGGAATATCTGCATGGATGAACTCTATTCTTAATTGATAGATATGAATATATGATGCACCCATGGATATAATGATGGTTCAAGATCTCTGGATCTGACGATGATGAATCTCTGGTTTGATCGACTGACGAAATCATGAAGAACTGGCGCAAGTCTGCTGAAGAAAATGAATAAATCTAGGTAAGTTTTATAGATCTGGTCTGTTCTACAAAAATTATTTTTACAGATCTATACGCTAGTTGGTTTCAGAAAAAGCGCATATATATGTGGTTTCTCTTCATGAAAAGCGCGTATGGCAGTTAGGGTTTATGAAGAATAAAATACACAGAAGTATACGTGGGTTGGTATGCAGGAAATCACGTATGTACGCGGCTTCAGTGAAAAAAATTAGCATATGCTATTTGAATTAATGAATGTTTAGGGTTGAGTTTGTATCTGCATATCTATTCTGAAGTCTGGTTTATCTCTGGCATTCTGGTTACAGTGGTCTCGCTGTTCTGTTTGAAGTATTGGGCAAAGTATATTTGTTGATGTTAAGTGAAGGGTTGTGTTGAAGCTGTTGGATCCAGTATGAAAATTGATGAAACGTGGTCAGAAGTAGATCTGGGGGTTGAAGCCTTCAGTATGAAAGAAGAAGCTTTCTGTCAATAGATGTTGGTGATCGATTTCAGGGGGTCAAAGCTCCCTTCCAGGAGAGGCTGGTAAACGAGATCAGGGGGTTGGAGCTCCCTTCCAGTTGTAGCTGGAAAACGAGAGAAGGTTGCAACCTTCTATAGGTAGAAGCCTGCGTACTGGTATGAGTCTGCATCAGTACTATGTTGTAAAAGGTTTTCTATATAATAAAGATTGAAAACATAGACGACAGCATTGGTGGTTTTCTCTCGAATTGGGTTTCCACCTTAAATACTGGTGTTCATGTGTGTGATGCTTTATTCTGTTGATTACTTCTCATAACCTGATACATAACTGATAAATCTATTTATAATATTTCTTCTGAGAATTTTCTCTAAATCTAGAAAGTTAAATCAGTATACGCTAGTTTCCTTCTGCATTTCCGCGTGCATTCGCTAGTTCCGTTCATAAAAACCGCGTATGGAAATCTGCTCAAAGAAAAATTTGAATTTATATTATAAGCTCTAAATATTGATTCACCCCCCCTCTCAGTATTTTTCCCAATAGATGAACTTAGTGGAAATAAGTCGCCTTCACTAAGTGGGCCCACAGGTTATTTTTGGCGCAAAGTCTATTTTTAGACTATGTCTATTTTTAGACATATGGATCATGTTCTATGAGTTGCAGGATGCTATTTGTGGATGGTTGGTCAAGTCGGAAAAAAATATATGGACTTCTATTTTTAGACATATTGGGCGGAATCTATTTTTAGATTTCCAGTCTAAAAATAGATATGTCGAATATTATTAGCTCTTAATAATATTTGGACTCTAAACATTATCTTATTCTCTTGGAGCACTTCAGTTAAGTGCACAGATGTGGCACATGCAGCTGATAGAAGGAATTATGCTATTCCTGAGGGTTATGTGGAGCTATTGCATGGATACTTCAGTTAGAACTCATGTGACAGAGTTTGGTGGAGTTGATTGAGGAAGTTAGTGGAGTTGTATTCAGTTTAACTAATCTAAACATAGTTGAGATATTTGTATCCAGTTTAACTAATTGATACAATTAGTGAGAGTGGTGTGAATTAATTATTAATTAATTCACTAATTATAAACTCATTAATCAACTAAAGAATGCATCAGTTAACTTCAGTGCATGGACATTTTCAGTGGAGACCAGTGTAGAAATAGGTGAAAAAGCAAGTTAACTATCAGTTGTGACTGTACAGTTGCTATTTGCAACACACAGTAATTGGATAAGCCCATGAGGATTGCGCAATACAAGCCAGGTGGTTTATGTTATTTAATGAGCCATCCCATAGCATTGATTACGCAATAGAGGCTGGCTATCAAGTGGCAAAAGATTGGAGCATGTGTTTTGCTAGATCTAGCTTGATAGTGTGTAGCAATTCGAGGTTGTGCTGAGAGCTTGTGAGGAGCTTTGTACAATGATTGTTACATGATCTCTATGACATATAATACACAGATAGTTGGGGTTTTCAGCTTTAAGCTTTCCCATTAAATACTGTGTTCATATGTGTGATTGTTTATGGTTTTAATGTGTGCATGCAATTGATTTTATTTCCGCATGTAATGATCAATGGTAAAAGAGATTTTGTATTGTGCATGAAGCTAAAATAGTGTGTGATCAGGAGAATCTTGGTGGATAACATATCAGTTATTCAAATTTTCTACATGGTATCAGAGCGATATTAATCATTGGAGCAATTGCAAAACATTGAAGCGGTTGAGTTTTATGTTGGTGGAATTCGAATTTGCAGTAGTGTTTTCTTGGTGTCGAAGTTGAGATGTCTTTCAATGGATTGCGATTGGAGTATGCCCTTGAGGGCAGCTCGAATTATATTGCATGGAAGGACAGGATGGAGGCAGTGCTGGATGACAATGGGTTGAAGGATTTCATAGATGCAGAAATTTCGAAACCTACTTCTAGTGATGCTGTCGTACTTGACGCATGGCAAAAGAAGACAGCAAAGTGTCGAAGGATTCTGTTGGAAGGTGTGAAGGATCACATAGTATCTAGCCTTCATGGTAAGGCTTCTCCATTCTTGATGTGGAAAGCTTTGACAGATTTATTCCAAAGCAAGAGCGATCAGAGGAAGTTTCCGCTCAAGGATAGACTCAGAAACAAAAAAATGGAGAAAGACGACAGTATGCCCAAGTACCTCACGAAGTTCATCCAATGCAGGGATGAGCTGGGAAGTGTGGGGGTGACTGTTGATGATGAGGACTTGGTGAGTTTGGCTCTCCTTGGGCTTCCGAAGAGTTGGCATTCCTATCAGGACTCTGTCAATGGTCGGGAGAAATTGCCAGGATGGGAGCGACTTTGGTCGGATCTTTTGCAAGAGGAGATAAGGCAAAGTACTAGGGACGGATCTTCATCAAAGAACTATGATGAAGAGAATTGCGCTTTGGTTGCCAAAGCAAAGAAGGGGAAGAGCAAGAAAGCTTCTCAATCCGGTGCGAAAGGCAAGAAGCAGGACATGTCCAAGGTGAAGTGCTTTCACTGTCACCAACACGGACATTACGCCGCTAGTTGTCCACAGAAGAAGAAAAATAAGCAGGTTGTTGGATCTGCAGCGGGAGAGGCCTTAGCCTCGCAGTTTGAGATGGATTTTTCGCTGATCGCATGATTGGTCTCAAGTGTGATGGGTTCAGTGTGGTTTCTTGACAGTGGTGCATCTTTTCACACGACAGGAGATCGATATTTGTTTACTGATCTGGATGAGAAAGATCTTGGAGTGCACATTGAGATGGGCGATGATGGTAGATACAGTGCGACCAGTATCGGTACCATTTCCTTTGAGAGGGAGTCTGGTAAACCCTTCGTATTGAAGGAAGTGATGCATGTTCCAGGATTGAAGAAGAATCTTATCTCTGTGGCGATGTTAAAAGACAAGGGATATGATGTTGTCTTTAGCGAGAGAAATGCTTTCCTGCGCAGTAAGGCAACTGGTGAGACCCAGAGGATAGGGGTTCGAGTTAAGAACCTTTATACATTGCAGGTAGATGGTTGTGCAGCAATGGTAGGCAAGGCAGAAGGAGTGGTGAGCTGGGATGATGGCGAGTTGTGGCACCGGAGATTGGGCCACCTTCACCATGGAGCTTTGAAGATACTGCAGCAGATTTCTACTAGGCTTCCTAAGGGCCTGCACGCCGATCGGATCGGTGCAAGAGACTCCATACCTTGGAAAGAGGTGGCAACCACCTTTCCGGGAAAGGATAATCGCGCCGTGGCAGTCCTTGAGAGAATTTACCGGACGTGTGGACCTTTTCTCAGCCGACGAGGAAAACGGGTATTACAACGATGTTGTTGAGTGATTTTCCTATTGAAGTGGATCTTGCTTCATTTCTTTCATGCGAGGAAAATTGAATATAAAAGGTCTGTGAGTTCAGAGCCTTTGGTGTGAAAGAATCGGGAAACGGGTAGAATGCTCTTGGGAAGCGATGTGTTTGGTGAATTCATCTCTGGAGAATTCAAGGACTTTTGCAGCGCAGAAGGAATTCGAAGAGAGCTCATAGCACCTCATAACCCACAGCAGAACGGGGTTGCTGAGCGGAAGAACAGAACGATCGTGGGTGCTGCACGGGCGATGTTGCATGATCGGGGCCTACCCATTCACTTGTGGGCGGAGGCATGCAATAATGCAGTATATGTGCAGAACCGTTGTCCTGACAAGATACTTGGCATGAGTACACCCGAGGAGGCGTTTTCTGGTAAGAGGCCTGATATTTCCCATTTGAGGATTTTTGGTTCACCTGTTTACATTCATGTGAAGAAGGATGCCAGGAAGAAGCTGGAGCCGACTGCAGAGGTTGGGATATTTGTGGGGTACACTGATACGCCCCTCAACTATCGTGTGTATTTTCCAGACAGTCGCAAGACTGTTGTGCGACGGGATATCAAATTTCATGAGGAGAAAGCCATGAAGTGTTCGCTTGAGAGGGAGCCACACTTGCATGCAGATGAGGAGCTATTAGTTCCTAAGGATGAGTCTCAGGATGTGGATCAGCCACAAGATGAGGTTCATGGAGTGGAAGAGACCACTCATGCAGCGCCAACCATCAAAGGGCAGAAGCGCACTACAGAAGCTGAGCGACTGGCTCAAGATGCAGAGAGGGTTGTAGGAGCAACCTACATCACATCGCAGAAAGAGATAGTCACCTGATCGATATACTAGATACATGGCTCTTATGAGCAAGTGTATCGTGACAGAGCCATCCTCTTTCGAGGAAGCTGTGGAGGATCCCGCATGGGTAGATGTCATGGTGGAAGAGTATGATTTGATTGTCAGAAACAGTGCATGGGAGATTGTCCCAAGAGGCGGAAGAGAAATGTAGTGGTGGGTTCGAGATGGATCTACAAAGTGAAGCAGGCAGCTGATGGGAGTGTGGAGAAGTACAAGGCAAGATTTGTTGCCTGAGGCTTTTCACAGATTGAGGGGATCGATTATGAGGAGACCTTTGCACCTGTCGCAAGGTATTCTTCGATACGGATGATTCTTGCTCTCTCAGCGCAGATGGGGTGGCACATTCATCAGATGGATGTGAAGACTGCGTTCCTAAACGGAGTCATTGAGGAGGAGGTGTACATAGAGTAGCCCGAAGGTTTCGATATCTTCATTAGCGAGTCACATGTATGCAGGCTCAAGAGAGTGTTGTATGGGTTGAAACAAGCACCTCATGCTTGGTACACACGGATAGATAGTTATTTCACCGGACTTGGATTCTCCAAGAGTGAGGCGGATTTTAACCTATACCAGATTGTGGTGGAGGGTAAGTTGCTGATCATTGTACTTTATGTAGATGATTTGATTTTGACAGGTGATGAACTATTGATACACTCATGCAAATATGATCTTGCAAAGGAGCTTGAGATGAAGGACTTGGGCCTCCTTCATTATTTCCTGGGATTGGAAATTCGGTAGCGCAGTGATGGACTGTTTGTTTCTCAAGGCAAGTATGCCCGGGAGATACTGGAGAAGTTCAACATGCATGGCTGCAAGCCTGTTGATACTGCTCTTCCTGGTGGATGGAGGAAGGAGGATGCTACTTCGACGGAGGTAGTGGATGCCACTGTTTATCAACAGTTGGTGGGGTCGCTTATGTATCTGGTCAATACATGACCCGACATATGCTATGCTGTGAACTAGCTTTCACAAGCTATGGTTAAGCCTACCAAGCTCTACTGGAAGGCAGACAAGCATGTATTGAGATATCTCAGAGGCACATCGGGATATGGATGATGGTACAGACAGTCGGATGAGGTGAGGCTATGTGGCTTCACAGATGCAGATTGGGCAGGGAGCCCAATGGACAGAAATAGCACATCTAGAGGGATTTTCAGTATCAGGTCGATAGTAGTTTTTTGGTACAGCAGGAAGCAGAGATCCATGGCACTCAGTTTAGCAGAGGCCGAGTATATGGCAACAAGTTTGGCTGCATGTGAGGCTATATGGATGAGGAAGATCCTGGTCGGGTTGTTCGATTCACACTTGGATCCTACTGTGATTTATTGTGATAATCAGAGTTGCATCAAACTCTCGGTTAATCCAATATTTCATGATAGATCTAAACACATTGACATCCGGTATCATCATATCAGAGATTGTGTGCAGCGGAAGATCATGTTACTTTCATACATTCCCACGGAGGATCGGGATGCTGATATCTTGACGAAGGCGCTCACCAGGAGAAAATTCGAATACCACAGAGGCAGGATTGGGGTGGCAGATAATCCCTATCTTATTAAGAGGGAGTTTTGAGATTGCAACAAGATGATGAACTTAGTGGAAAGAAGTCGCCTTCACTAAGTGGGCCCGCAGGCTATTTTTGGCGCAAAGTCTATTTTTAGACTATGTCTATTTTTAGACATGTCGATCATATTCTATGAGTTGCAGGATGCTATTTGTGGATGGTTGGTCAAGTTGGAAAAATATATGGACTTCTATTTTTAGACATATTGGGCGGAATCTATTTTTAGATTGCCGGTCTAAAAATAGATATGTCGAATATTATTAGCTCTTAATAATATTTAGACTCTAAACATTATCTTATTCTCTTGGAGCACTTCAGTTAAGTGCACGGATGTGGCACAGGAGCTGACAGAAGGAATTACGCTATTCCTGAGGGTTATGTGGAGCTATTGCATGGATACTTCAGTTAGAACTCATGTGACAGAGTTTGGTGGAGTTGATTGAGAAAGTTAGTGGAGTTGTATTCAGTTTAACTAATCTAAACATAGTTGAGCTATTTGTATTCAGTTTAACTAATTGATACAATTAGTGAGAGTGGCATGAATTAATTATTAATTAATTCACTAATTATAAAATCAACTAAAGAATGCATCAGTAACTTCAGTGCATGGACAATTTCAGTGGAGACCAGTGCAGAAATAGGTGAAAGAGCAGGTTAACTATCGGTTGTGACTATACAGTTGCTATTTGCAACACACAGATAGGTGGAGAAGCCCATGAGGATTGCGCAGTACAAGCCAGGTGGTTTATCTATTTAATGAAGCCATCCCATAGCATTGATTACGCAATAGAGGTTGGCTATCAAGTGGCAAAAGATTGGAGCATGTGTTTTGCTAGATCTAGCTTGATAGTGTGTAGCAATTTGAGGTTGTGCTGAGAGCTTGTGAGGAGCTTTGTACAATGATTGTTACATGATCTCTATGACATATAATATACAGATAGTTGGGGTTTTCAGCTTTAAGCTTTCCCATTAAATACTGTGTTCATATGTGATTGTTTATGGTTTTAATGTGTGCATGCAATTGATTTTATTTCCGCATATAATGATCAATGGTAGAAGAGATTATGTATTGTGCATGAAGCTAAAATAGTGTGTGATCAGGAGAATCTTGGTGGATAACATATCAGTTATTCAAATTTTCTACAAAATTTCCAATATGAGGCACTGGTAAACCCTAGTCCAATTTCCAACTAGTCATCATATAAAAAACACCTTCCCTTTAGTTCCTTGTCATCAATCAGCACAAGTCCCATGAACTTCTTATTACTTACAACATATTTCAATCCATTGAAATTGTATTTTATAGCCAAATTAATTACAATGTATAGGCTTTTCTTCTTGCCTTTTAGTTTTTTTTTTTAAATTATACTCTTGAGAGATGCTTTTTGCACTGCCCTTATTTGTATGTTGTATATTCCACTCCCATTGACCTAAACTTATTATCAAGGAAACTGATGTAATTTTGTGTTGTTAAAATTTGGGATACTTGTCCAAGGGAGTCGTCATGATAAGCCCAGGTCAGGTGCAACTTGCAATGGGAGTTCTTGATAAACCCAGGCCCAATTCTCAACTTCTAGCCATCATAGAAAAATAATCTCTCTTTATCTACTCATCATTCAACACAAATTCCATTCCTACAACACTTTTATGATCTTCAGCAAGGAGCACAAACCTTTCAACTTTGCACATGATTTCTGACTTTTTAACGTAATCAATTCCCTACAAAGAACCATTTCTATGTTCCTGGATAACTGGGATAATTGTCCCAAATAATGTATTGATAAACCTAAATGCAGCTGCTGACATCATATTGTAGTCACAAAGAATTTGTTCCTTTTTCCCCACAGAATATCATTCCACATTGATCTCATTGCCAGCACATACCCTGCCTTTGTATGACATAAGCTGTAAGTTTGTATCAAATTTGTGTGTTTGTAGATATGATCAATCACTTACCAGGAAACCATCCACCTGTATATTTACTTCAATCCAACTACATTCAAGCCTTTTTTTTACCCACCTGTCCTTCATAATTTTCTGGACTTTTTTGGTGTCATTCCACTTGCCAGCTGAAGCATAAATATTTGACAACAAGACATAAGTTGCATCATTTTCAGGGTCCAACTCAAAAAGGTGTTATGCCACTTGTTCTCCTAGCTCTATGTCAGTATGTATCCTAGAAGCACCAAGCAAGGATGCCCACATAGCAGGATCAGGTTTCATTGGCATTATGTTGATCAAGCGTTGTGCCTCATCCAAGCACACAACATGACCAAGGAGGTCAACCACGCAACCATAGCGCTCCATTGCCGGTTTGATGTGATAAGAATCACTCATGTCGTAGAAGTATTGCCAACCCTCATCTACTAGGCCTGCATGACAGCATGCAGACAACATGGTCTAGGTTCGCACCAGAGTCTTGCATTTGTTCAAAAAGTTGAAGGGCCTCTATGGCATAGCCGTGCATGGCATATATGATGATCATTATATTCCAAGAAACCAAATCTGGTTGAGGAATTTCGTTAAACACAGCGTGAGCATTCTCTATGCTCCCACATTTTGCATACATTTCCACAAGGGCACTACCCACAAAAGCATTGAACTGAAATCCGCTCCCAAGTATAACTTCATAGACCTCCTTGCCGTGTTCAAGAGCTGCCAAGCTAGCACATGTTGGGAGAAAAACTGTAAATGTCTCTCCATTTTACTTCACACCTGTCATTTGCATTTTTCTAAAAAGCTCACACGTTTCCTCACAATGCCCATCATGTGCATATCCATCAATTATCATATTCCATGAAATTACATCTCGTTCAGGCGTTTTCTGAAAACGTTTCAAGGCCTCTTCAATATGACAATTCTGAACAAATCCAGCAATCATTGCATTCCACAAAGTGACATCTCGATGAGGCATCTTGTCAAACACACCGTAGGCATTTTCTATCCTCCCACAGTTGGCATACATATCCACGAGAGCAGTTGCCACAAAGACATGAAACTGAAATCCATTTATGATTATGTCTTCATGAACTTCCATGCCATGCTCCAGAGTTGTCAAGTTGGTACATGCTACTGGCAATTGTGAACTGATTGGGTTGGACATCCATCCGTTTCATTCGATAAAACAGTTCCCAGGGTTTTTCGGTATATCCATCCTTGGCATAACCTGTAATCATCACAGTCCATTATGGCAGGCATATTTGGTTGAGGCTCTGTTTATCTTCTTGTGTGGGATGATATTTTACCGGCATAAACTACCCAATTGTAGTTCTCTCACTCGAATTATCCTTGTCTTTGTCGCAACATTTGACAAGTGGAATATTCTATTTCTCATCAAGAAAACAGGAAAGTAGCAGTCAATGCAGAAAGGGAAGTTTGGCAGTTTGGGTCAAGAAGACAGTATTCGCCTATTGATCATTGGTGACGGTTACTTTGAAAATTGAATTTATTGGAGTCACAGTTGCTTTTACATGTAGCATGGCAATTTCTAAAGCTCTTGATAGTTGAAATAATTATAGTGTGCTGACAATTTAGATTTTAGCGATATACCATAGAATATTTTTACATTCTGACCACAACTAAGGTGCAATGAGTCCCTAAGTCCTATGATCAATTTATGCATTGCATTCTGTAATCGTGTATTTCTATGTGGGTCTAGGATTCTCTACAAGTTGATTAATGTGTTTCTGTTATAATCTTGTATTTTGTTAGTTATTGTAGATTGCAGGATTTATGGTTGAAGAATTTTCTTCTGATCCATGTCTGCCTTTTTTACTGGGACAAGGAAATTAGTCAAAGTATTTAAACATTTGTCTTGTAGGTGATTATTTATCAGTTTCAAGTCCTTCAAAGGTTGGGACTTTTTTTTTCAACATTGCACAGAGTTTAAAAGTACATGCCCAAATTTCATACTTGCCATTCATCATTGTAGATATGCATTTTTAGACATCTAATGTGCTTTGTCAATTTAAATCTAAACATCTAGATATCACATATTGCAAAATTTCTGCTCTTTTCTTCTTCAATTTTTTTTGCATAAATTTCTCTTTCTTATCCTTTGTTCTTTTGTGCCCAGGGGTTATGTTTTTAACACTTTCAGCTACTTGGAGATTGCAAGGCGCATTTTAGTGTTTTTAGTTATTTTATACTTTTCTATGGTTAGTGTTCAAATTGTGAAATCTAACACTGTTGAGATTATAATTCCCCGTATACTACATTTGGAAACTCAAGACGAACATGTTATACAATCTAAAGGCCTATGCAAAATGTTGGCTGAAGCTACATCTTACCAAGGAAATTGAAAGACTTCCCTATATGAACAATTAGTAATCTGATGTTTCATATTGGTGAATGTAAAATGCCAAAATAGAATTAGAAAAAGTTGAATTTACTATTTGAAAACGAAATTGTCATCCCTTATACCTAATGAACCTTCTGCATGAATATTTTCTTAAATGAAATTTTGTTTACTAATTTTTATCATTCTTTTCTATTTTATGCCTTAAGACATTTCCTTCACAACATCTAATGCAATTGCTAATTGCTAATATAAACCACTTCCAATTTGTCACCATGCATCCCACTTCACTTTGATCTTATCACATAAAGCATTTCCAATTTCTCACCGTACATCCCACTTTGATCTTATCGTTGGTTTTCTCTGCAGCCATTGGTTCAGCATCGTTTCTCACCTTGGGCTTGCTATGAATGTAATAGCGGTGGCCCATACATCTGAACAGTTCCTTCAAGTAGGAAACTGAGGGATTCAATGGTTCTAAATGATACTTACGAAGACATACTATTCCTATATCTGACTGTTCGTTTTTTTACATATGCAAGTGTGTATAGCAGGAATGGTGCATCGGGAATTTATGGGCATCGCTTATAATCTATGGAGATTATGGCTTATGCACTATATATATAAATAAATGATCTATTTTAAAATAATAATACATCTCAACTATATCAATATAACACCATTTATAAAAAATAAAAATAAAAAATTGATATTATTCAACATAATTACAAAACTTAAACATCATACTCACCTAAAATTATTATAACTGTTTACATGCTTTTCAGCATACCATAGATAAACATAAAAGCCACCACATTAATCACATAACAGTATAACATAGTTCAGCATGCCTTCACAACAGTGGAGATATTCCAACTATGTTCATATTTGTCACTGATCCTAGACTTAAAGATTCAGATGACTCTAAACAGTTTAACTAATCACTTTAATTACAGTTCTCAGACCCTCTCCTTTAATCATGTGATCAAATGCCTTGTTGATATCAGCAAAAGAAACCTCGTCTGTAATAAATTTATCCAGTTCAAGCTCCTGCAAATTTAACAGTCAAGGAAAGAAAGATTAAAACCGTAATTATAACCCTAATTAGATATGACCAGCATAGATTGCTCCCGTTATGGGAGGTACAAATTAAAAGAAATAGTTAGGAAAGATGACCATACAGTATTATCTACAATTACGGTTTGAATAAGTTGTTACAACTATGTTATGAAGTCTTACCCCATTCAAATACATCTCTACAAGGCCTGGCAAATCAGTACGAGGCTTATAGCTTCCAAAGAAGGATCCTTTCAACGTTTTCTCGCTCAGAAAGTTTATAGGATTCGTTTTAAAGACTGCATCTGAATGAGGGACCCCTGTTAAAACGGAAACACCCCAACCCTGCAAAAACAGAACTCTGATATCAAACATATGCATTGCCTGCATTTACTTAAATCGAAGCAATCAGTTTAAAGCTACAGCTTAGAATTAAAATGGTTGTTGTATCTTAAACCAAAGGAAACCAAGAGCTAATACATCATGGCAGCATTCCAAAGCTTGAACCATGGCTTCAATACTCCCTGTGCATTCGATGCTGCAGTCCACCCCTCCATCAGTTTTTTCGGCAATGACCTGCAAACGTTTTTTTATTAGTATCCTGAAATTAAGAACCTACACGATTTTTGGATTGACAGTGAATGAGTGCACAGTTAAAACACTCTAGCAAAAATGTCAAATCTCCCCCACCCAAGTAGTAAATTACCACACTAGTCAAAAGCAACCAATACTCTGATCTGGGAGAGAATTTGATGATCATTCTGAGCAGCTCAGCGTACCTGTTGAATAGGTTTTTCGTAATCTTTAGGGTTTAGAAATTCCGTTACTCCAAATTGTTTTGCTGAGAAAGGAAAGATTACAAGAAAGAGTTAAAAAGGCGATTCTACAAGTCAACATATCAACATATGTACACAGATTCTCCAACAATGGAAGTGGGAAATATTCAACCTCGTTCATATCTCTCATTATTGAAATCGATTCCAATGATTCGAGCAGCTCCTGCAATTCTTGCACCTTCGCAAGCCTGCGTAGTTAAACTCGGATCAGAAGGCTAACATATAATTAAACTCTACCCTCATCACATTGGTCCCAATGAAAATGCAGGTAGGGGAAGTGAAAGGAATAGTTCCTAGAAAAGAGGTTTGAGGACTTCAAAACTGCAACATATACTAATATGTACAGTGGACCATAAAGAGAGCACTTGTTATTAGTACTTACAGCAAGCCCAACAGCCCCAAGGCCAAAGACTGCTACTATCGAGCCCTTCTTGGGTTTGCCTGCGTTCAAAGTGGCACCCATCCCTGATTCCACAACAGAGAATAATTTAAACAATAATTCCAGTCAAAGAAACCATTATGGATGATTTTATAATTAATAACAGTACAACCAACAAACGTCCTTGAAATTGACATACCACTTTGCAAAACATTATACAATGTCAACTAGGTCAATTATTTCATTTCTTCACTCAAAAATAATCTATTATCATCTCAAAATTACTTATAAAATCTGAAAATCTTCAACCATTCAGGAAAGTAGTTTTTGCATTATTGGCAGGCTGCATCCAGACTTGGAGTCCCTCTGCATTTAGTAAATTCTGTTTTGATAGGAGATCCAAGGGAAATATGGGCCTTGCAGGGAAGGGGATGTTTAAAGATGAACAGGGTAACATTCCAGGGATGGTAGACAAGTTTTGGAATAGAAAACCTAACAAGTAAGCAGAGATAGAACATATCCTAGAGCAAGATATGCCCTGCACAGTCTGGCAGAGGAGGAGACCGGGGGAAGGTGTTGAAAGATAACCATGGTCATAATATAGGAAATGTTAGTGAAATTTTTGGATATCTAAGTGAGGGCTTGGTATTTGGGTATAATATAGGAAAGAATAAGAAAAAGACAAACGCCATTTCCATTGAAAACCATATCAATGGAAAAATCTAAAAGTTTATATTAGGCCTTATCAAATGGGAAAATCTCCCAGATAAATGCAAAATAGTTAGCAAGGTGTTATGTATATCAGAAGCAAAGTAATTTTTTTGATATCCATGGATGGGAGTTCAAACATTTAAGAAGGTTCACAAACAAGATGGTGGATTAAGTTTATCTTATGTTAATTTTTATACTTTAAGTAAAGAGCTGAATTTAACTGGATTGTAGATTTCAAGAATATTTCTCAATTTCATGGAAGGTCAATTTTTCGACCTCAATCTTGTCCATCAAATTTCAAAATATTCCCCAAATCTACAATCAAAATAATAATAGCTAATATATAAAAAAAAAAATGTTATGTTATCCAACTTTCTAAGCCAAGGGTAACCCCAATAATAAAAGCTACCTGTTTAAAGTTAAAGAAGAAGAGGGACCCTAGAAGGTAACCTTTAAGCTCATATGGACAGAATCATAGGTAATGTCTTGGAGTCTCTTTTCACAAAAGAAGAGGTACGGTCATCTGCAAAGGCCAATCTGTTTGGGATTTTCTAGAAAACATATGTAACTGTCCATATTCACGTGAATATGGACAGTTATATAGTCCTTAATAGTTAATACTGCTGATGTTGGATATGTACATTGAAATAATTTTATTGGGATTTTCTAGAAAACATATGTAACTGCATAGTGAATATAGACAGTTATAGTCTTTAATACTGTTGATGTTGGACATGTACATACTGTTGATGTTGGACATGTACATAGAAATAATTTTTTTGGGATTTTCAAGAAAATATATGTAACTACATAGTGAATATGGACAGTCATTAATACTGCTGATGCGAGATATGTACATAGAATAATTTAAAATGGAAAGTAGATGATTAGAAAAAAATTCATAAGTAAATTACCTGTAGAGACACCACAACTTAAAACACAAACTTTGTCGAGAGGTGCCTTGGGATTAATTTTGGCAACACAGCCGGCATGTGCAACAGTGTATTCGCTGAAAGTGGACGTACCAAGGAAGTGGTAAATTGGCTTTCCATTGATAGAAAACCTTGAATTTCCATCACTTCTCATAACTCCTCTTTCAGTGTCAATTCTTAGCAGAGAACACATGTTGCTCTCTTCTGACTTGCAATGCTTGCATTCTTTACATTCACTTCTGACTTGCAATGCTTGCATTCTTTACATTCTCCAGTGAATACAGGAAGGACACTATCACCCACTTTGAGATCAGTTACCCCTTCTCCAACACTCTCAACAATTCTGTGTTCAGAAATGATCAACAATTAATCACAAGGAAAATTTTCCCATTTCTGCTTGAATAAATTATTTCAAAACATAATCGTGTGTTAAAACAGAGTGGATACCCAGCTGCTTCATGTCCAAAGATGCGAGGAAAGATAGGAGTGTGACCCTGCAACCAAGCAGTAGACATTTTATTACCAAGAAAATTGAATTGCACTTAAAAAACAAGCAAGCTAATGGATAGCCTAGATGGGGAAGATGTCTTAACCTCAAACCTACTAATCATTTAGAACGGTCAAAAAAACATGCAATGTGTAATCCTCTAATTATTTAAAAGATTTAGGGCTAAAAAATCTATGGTTAAGATGATCTAGATAATCATAAATCCATCCTATGTTCTTAGCTTTAAATAGAATATTTCCTTCTAGTTTCTTGATACATCTCCTAGTTAAATCAAAGTTAAGATGCTGCAATTCTTGTTTTTCATATTATTTATAATTTACCTCTGCTTGCCAGAAAACAAGATCTGTATGGCATAGGGCTGTATAATGCACTTTGATTCTGACTTCCATTGTTTGTGGAGGTGCCACTTGCACTTCTTCGATCTTCAGAGGCTGGCCTGGACCCCAAGCAACAGCAGCTATAACAGAAATCAAATTAAAAATATCAATTTAACATCGCAACAAAATTTTATCCGTAACTAATGGCAACAATATGAAGCATTACTTTATTGACAACAAAATTTTACCCTATAACCAATCGACATTGTGTTAGTTATTGGCAATACATTCTCTCTGCCTTATTGACAACAAAATTTTACCCTGTAACCAATCGACATTGTGTTAGTTATTGGCACTACATTCTCTATGCTTTATTGACAATAAAATTTTACCCTATAACCAATCGACACTGTGTTACTTATTGGCACTATATTCTCTTTGCTTATTGGCCAATCTAGATTCATCTTCTTAAACTTGGACAATATAGATTCATCTTCATAAACCTAACCTAAGTTAGTTTATTTTATTATTTATTTTTTATAACTTGAGTTAGTTTATTTTATTATTTATTTTTTATAAGAGCTAATATGAAAACATATTGTCACTCCACAACCAATCAGTAATTATGTTATGAAAATGTACTATTTTATTTTTACTTGGTCTAATAATTAGTCTAGATTTATTTTCACAAATATTTATTGGTTAATTCTACAACCACCATGTTAGTAAGAGACACTATTCCATTATGACAAACAACCAATCAACCATGATGTTAATAAGAAACACTATTCCATTTTAAGCAACCAACCATTATGTTAACAAAAAGCATTAATTCATTCTAGCTGATAACCAATCAAACATCATATTAATTAGATTAATTAGAGGTAATAATCCATTCTAGTTGGGTTCCCTTGTGGTCTAAGGACCATCCTAAATCCTAAATCTATCTTTACAAATTTAGGAGAAAACAATGACCATCCTAAATCTATCTTCACAAACTTAGGAGAAAACAATCAATGATTATGTTAGCGAGAGACACTACTACATTTTGAAGAATCTATAATTTTGTTTCCAAGAAGCACTACTCTATTTTGACTCACAACTAATAGGTAAAGGTAGGACTACCTCTAGAATTCTCGCTTGGCTAAGGGTCAGTTTAATGAGTCAAACCAACCAATTATACTACTTCATTGTCTTTAGAGGTGCTTTCTAGCTAGTATAGTAGAGATGTTGTAACATAATATCATGTCAACTTTTTTACTTGGTCAAAATAAAATAAAAATAAAAAAATGTAATGTCATGTAAACATTTTTACTTAGTCAAAATAAAATGAAAATAAAACTAACCCTAGGTTAAACACTCTTTTACATGGTAAAAATAAAATAAAATAAAATATACAAATAAAAATAACAGTATTTCAAAATAAAAATAAATTTAAACTCTAGGTTTTTGAGATCTAGGTTTATCAGAACCTATGGTACGGACCAAGGTTACTTGGAAGCGGGAGCGGGAGCGGGAGCGCGGAGCGGGAGCGAAGCGCGGAGCGCCATTTTTAAAAGTTTCCGAGTCCGGAGCGTTTTCGGGAGCGTTTATATATATATATATATATATATATATATTTTTATATTTTTATATTTTTTATATTTTGATGCATATATGTCAACAAAAACATGTAGAATGATGAATTAGACATAAAAAACATAAAAACATAGATTGAATCATATAACATCAATCATCTAGAAGTTATAATCTTGATCAACCACGCCCACGAGTTGGAAGCATACAACATATTGACTCTTGAGTCTCGCAAATCATCAATTTGAAGGTTTCAAGCTTTCAAAATTCAATATATAACATTTATCATCATTGATATATAACATTTATCATCATTGATTCATTGATTTCAAAATTCAATATACATTTATCATCATTGATATATAACATTTATCATCATTGATTCATCGATTTCAAAATTCAATATATAACATTTATCATCATTGATTCATTGATCACCATATAACTTTCATGAAGCATCATATTCATAATTCATAATGACTTGTAAACAGTGAACTTATAAATGCCAACTTCAAAGTTTCACCTTTCAAATTCAAACTTCAAACTTAAATTGTCATTAAATATATGAAAGAGTCAAGTTTCAACTGTTCAACTGTCAACAACAAATAGAAAAGACTTGTAAACAACAAATCTATTTTATCTACTGGCTGGCCCCTTGCACGCCCACGAGAAATGTCTAATTTGTGCGAGCCACGAGGAAATGGTGGTCTTCTA
Organism: Pinus albicaulis; assembly: GCA_034641835.2. Classification (NCBI taxonomy): domain Eukaryota; kingdom Viridiplantae; phylum Streptophyta; class Pinopsida; order Pinales; family Pinaceae; genus Pinus; species Pinus albicaulis. Next base: position 457,287,095 of record CM076582.1, on the reverse strand, counting down.
GTACTCTCAGGAGTACCACGACCATGACTAGAAGGTGGAGGCTGGATCTGCAAAGGAAAAATAATGTGATATCGAGAACTGGCACTGGCACCCGCACTGCTACCAGTAGATGGTGGGACTGGCCCTGTGTGTGGCGGTGTTGTCGATGCCAAGCTACAAGCTACAATGCTACAAGCTATGAGGCCATTGGCCTAATACAAGACTACATATTAGTGATCAACAACATGATCACTCCTCATCATGATCAAAATCATCACCACTACTAGACAAGGGATCATCAACATGAGCTAAATAAATAATATGGCTCAAAGTTTGAGGACTCCTAAAACTCCTCTACAACTTTAGTAGTAGTAGTAGTAGCAAAAATAGACATCAAAACTACAAATCACCGAGCAACATGGTCTCTCATGAAACTCATCATTGATTCATCGCTACTAGAAATGGGATCATCAACAAGAGATACATAAACATCATCTAGCTCAAAGTCTTCCGACTTGGATTGCTCAACCTTATAACATGATAGAAATTGAAAAAGTTTAACATGCCTAACCAATGATTTTGGTTTGAGTGAAGGGTTCATCTCCTCAACCTTAAAATGCGGTAGAAAAAGATTAGCATGCCTAACCAATTGTTTTCCTTTGATTGAAGGGTACATCAAGGTTCTTAAAGGACTTCATGCTCTTGATCAAATGCCAATATCATACCCTTACACATGATAGAATCAAATGGAAACATTGCAAATTCCAAAACCATGAAACCCTGAAAACCATTAAGTCTGCTGAATTTTGAGTGAAACCTAAAATTCTAGTTTCTCCATATGAAATCCAATGAGGTCGAAACCACTCTTAAACATCCCGAGTCATTTCATGGTAATGTTAAAAATTTAAGTAAAAGGATGAAAATGAAAAATAAAGGAAATGTCACTTTTACTTTAAGAATTTAACATTACCATGAAATGTCAATGCTTCCCTTACCTCCACATCAGCCCTAAAACCCATTTCTGGCCATGCGTGGGTCAGCGTAGGGAAAGAGTAGCTAAATGAACCCCTCCCCCCTTATAAACAATTCGTTTTTTCACTTAAAAAAATTTCCGCCTGGCAGGAAGCGTTTTTTTTTTCCAGGGAGCGTTCGGGAGCGAACGCTCCCTGAGCGCTTCCAGCGTTTAAAAAACGCTCCCGAAGCATTTTTTAAACGTCGGAAGTGCTCAGGGAGCATTCGCTTCCGAACGCTCCCTGAAACGCTCCCGAAAAAACAGGGAGCGTTTTTTCAGGTCGGAAACGCGCTCCCGAAAAACGCTCCCGCCAGGAAGCGTTTTCGGAAGCGCGTTTCCTAGCGTTTCCGAAACGCTCCCGCACGGAGCGAGTTTCCGGAGCAGGAGCGAAGGGGGTTTGAAGCTTCCCCGCAACCCTGGTACGGACTTATGATATTCATGTGAAATATAATTTATTTAAAAGAGGAAATTAAACCAGCCCTAATCCATTTTAACTCTAGATTTTCTAAAAAAAAATCAAATTTTTCTTTTGATGCAAATTTTTCATTGTAATCATTCAACCATTTTACTAACCAAAAATTACCTCATAGATGTATTAGTTGTGCTGAATACAGATTTTCATTACCTTATTAAATAAAATGTATGGAATGTTTGAGAGAGTTAATTAGTCAGAGTCCCTATTGTTAAAGTATTTTTACTCTTCCCTAAATCACATAGGAAAGAATATAAAACCTAGAGTCTTTGAGAGAGAAGTCTTATTACCTTTACATTACCTTATTGAATAAAATGTATAGAATGTTTGAGAGAGTTAATTAGTCAGAGTCCCTATTGTTAAAGTATTTTTACTCTTCCCTAAATCACATAGGAAAGAATATAAAACCTAGAGTCTTTGAGAGAGAAGTCTTATTACCTTTGCATGTAATGACTTTTCCTTCAGTAGAGCTTGGCACTTTACTTGAAGGATGGACTTGATCCTCTAGTGGTTTATTGTAAGCTTGAGCACTGAAAATAAATTGAGCACAGAAACTGGATTAAAATTCTGTATTTGAATAAATCATATCTAAAGTTTGAAGTTTAGAATATTTTAAGAAACTGCAATCCAGATAAAGATGACTTTGCCAATTACCTTTGCATTTGACAACTTCCTCTGCAGTAGAGCTTGGCATTTTCCTTGAAGGATCGATCAACCCAAATAGTCTAAAATAGATTGAACACAGAAAAATGGGTTATTATTGAACCCTTTACAAAGCAAAATGAATTTAGGAACTGAGCACTCATATTTACCCTTGCTTGCAAGAACTTGCCCTGCAGTAAAGATTGCTGATTTCCTTGAAGGGTCGATCTCCCCAAACGATCTCTTGTGCTGAACACTGAGAATGGATTGAATCACTGAAAGTGAGTTACCAATCTCTTGTTAAACAAATCTTATGAAGACTTTATAATATTGACCATACAATTTACCTTTGCATGAGATAACTTCGCCTGCAATAGAGCTTATCATTTTACCTCAACGATCAATCTCCCAAAATGGGCTTTTTTGCTATGGTGGTATTAATGTAATGAAACAGAGTTTGGTTTGCTTTGGAGGGCACACATCCTTACTTTATATAGGCTAATGGTGAAACACTTCACAACAAAAGCACACAACTTGAAGTCTTTCAGTCAGTGGATTCGGTATAAACCGCCATACTGAATAATGGGGATTGGACATCTTGGCTCCCTGGTTTTCTATAAAATATATGTGGAGTCTTTGTCTATGGGCCTTTGGTTCACAGTCAACCATTGTATGTTTATCTTTCCAATTTTGTTTCCAGTTTCTTATAGGTTAGTGCTGGCATCTGGTTTAATTGGAAATCCCAAAGTCACAATCCAGAAAATTGTCCCCACTCCATTAAAACAATTCCGAATGCTTCTGCCACTCTATTAAAAAACTTATTATACTTGACACTGGTAAAAATTCCAAATACTTCTGCCACTCTATTAAAAAATTTATTATACTCGACAATGGTTTTGGTTTTGAGATAAAGAGAACTCCATTAAAACGATTCCGAATGCTTCTGCCACTCCGTTAAAAAACTTATTATCTTTCCCAAATTGTGAAACATCCACAACATGATTCGAGGCAAGTTGAACTCATTATCAAAATTTGTGTATTTAAAAACATTAAAAATACGGAGAGACCACATGGAATAGCTGTATAGTATATATATTATATATAGATAAGTATATATAAATATAATATATATAAGTTTACATTGCCTCGAACTCATTATCAAAATTTGTGTATTTAAAAACATTAAAATACGGAGAGACCACATGGAATAGCTGTATATTATATATATTATATATAGACAAGTATATAGAAATATAATATATATAAGTTTATATATACAAATTTAATACCCAATTATATATGTCTATTTCGGAAAAGGATTTTAGAATTTTAATTTAATTATGAATAATTATTAGGAAAGTAATAGGATTTGGTCTTCATAGAATATTCTAGAATATACACATTAGTATACACAAATAAAAGACAAAGATACATTTTCAAAGTAGTTATGCATTTTTGTCTTTTAAATAAAATTATTAATTAAAAAAATATCATATAAACATATATAATATGAAATGAGTTTTAAAGTTTTTAAGGATGTAGTATTGATAATCCACGGTATTGTAACAAAGTCTATTTACAAGTTAATAATCTACATGATATAATTGGCTTGAATCTCCATAATGAAGAATCATATTACATATTTTTTTAAATGTATACATGTTCTATTTATATATTAATTTTTTATATTAATGATAATAATTTAAAATTAAGTTATAGTTTAGTTAATTCTTCTGATTTTTTTAATTCTAGCAACTTGATATGTATGATGAAGTAAATGTTTTAATTTTTATGAGTCCATGCCTAGGTGGGCTTCTAGCAATCCATTTGTCTGTTCACAACTATTAGTTTTGCATTGATTATGACAAGTTATAATGTTTAACTTATATATATATATATATATATATATATATATATATATATATATATATATATATATATATATATATATATATATATATAATTTGTTAGCATTTATTTGGCTAAAAATTTGCATGTCTTATTTTAGGGTTCCTGACATCTATCCCATGTTGCCAATATAATTCGCTCTCTCTGAGAACTTGCCATTTTTCATAGGGATCTTGTAACTTGGTTAAACTGATAGAAGTTAATACATGTATGAACTTATATTATTAACCTCATAGTTACAATCTTCTTCCCAATTTTTAAATCAAATCGTACCGAAGGTTGTTACTTCATTAATGTAACTGAAAGTCAATTTCTTTCATGTCAATCATGAGGCCAAGGACTTTAATCAACACTTTGAGGTATCAAATCATGTGGTAATGATAGAATTATTTCCATTAACCATTGGTTTCATTTCAAATACAAATTGTTGGGTAACTTAATTGTCGCTTAAATTACTTACATTAAATCATAAATCTAGGGTTCGTGAACTTGCGAAGTACACTTGCATTATATATGCTAGGCAACCGATTTTTAATTGAAATGAAACTATTCTAATTTCAAGATGAAACTTACCTATATGACAATATCTTAGTAAGGATACACACACGTTCTGTCTTAAAGGCTTATATCAAATTCAAGACTTGGAAATCAAATGAATTCAAAACAAACCCAAAACTATTCAATGAGAGAAGGAAATGAAAACTATTCTATTGAGCAAGAAATAAAGTCTATTTGATTAAACTTGAAAAGGGAATTATTCTATGAACTTTTGAAAGAAAATCTAAACCGTTGAACTTGGGAAGAAATTTATTCTATGGATATTCGAAACAATTCTATTTTAAAACTGTTTTATGAAACTTAAAAAAAAATTAATTTAAGGGACTAGAAAGGAAATCTAACTATCAAATTGAAAGCATAGCTATTGTACAAAAATTGAAATTGAAACTATTCTAAAAACTAGTGGTCGAAAAGAAATGAAGTACATGGAAAATTTTAGGGGCTAATATTCGTAGGTGGGCTAATTTTCCATGTTTTTTCCGAAAAAAAGATTCACCAATTTCTATTTTTTTCTAAAAGTGATTCACCCAAATTTTATAATATAAAATTATATTATCCTAAAAATCGCCAAAATTTTATAAAGACTATATAAATTCATTAGAAATTTGGATATCTTTAAAAAAATATCATCAAACTTTTTAGAATCTACATATTAGGGACTCATAAGATTCACCAAGGTTTCGTAAGATTCACCAAGGTTTCTAAACTTTAAGATAAATTTCTATCCTTAAAATTTTCCAGACGAACTATTGACAATATTTTAAGTGCAAAAGCCTTCAAAGTTTACTAATGTGCATATTCAGAACTATAACTAGTCTTGATCTACCAAGCATAAACCCAAGACTAATCAAAGAAAACAATTAAATATGAGACTAAGTAAAGAAGACAATTAAAGGAATTTTTCTTGGTTTTATTTATTTATTGTCAAGTGCTCGGCTAGGAAAGAACCAAAGGCAGATAAGTGAAACTATAATTTAAAAGATAGAGCACTAAAGCAAAACAAAGCATTTAATTGAACTAAATAATTGAAGGAAATGAATTATAATATAATTACAGAATGAAAGAAATAAAATCAAAACAACGAAAAATGACTATACTGTCTCTCACACATCCTCAGAGGGCCCTCCTAGTGAGTGCAAGATGTTTAAAAACTTGGATCGCAAGAATTTGAATTGCCAACACAATCACAAATTTTCCATGAACAAAAGTTTGTATTACTTGAAAATGCAAAAAAAGAGTCTACAACAGGAAAATGATAATAACCACATTGTTGAGCTTAATAATATGTCATTCAATTCCAAAATGAAGCATTTTTATAATGTCTTCAGGATTAACAACTTTAAGAAATTAATGTCAAGAAATGAGTACTAAGTTTGACATCTAAGTTTTTAATTCAAAATAGGAATTTCACTCTCATGATTCACTACTAAAAAAGGAGCGAATCATGTGAGAGCTCTTTATTGACACACCATTAACTGAAATCATAATATTCTAAATCTTGCTCTCCTAATATTTTCCATGCTTGATGGTAGAATTGGATCCTTGACACTCTGCACAAAACCAATATTCCATAGCCATGTTGATTTTAAGCTTGACCAATGACATTTGCTCATTCTCTAAGCTTCCAGTTGTGACCAACAGGTGGATATTCATGTAGGCGACATTTGGAAAATGTTCATGTGTCTTAGTTATCCTCTAACATGTGAAAACCTATAGAACTTAGGATTTGGTTGTGGAAATTCAAGTTAGCTACAAAAAGTGCATAACTCAGTAGTTATAAGATAGTTTAAACCAATTTCATAAAGAAAGCAAAAACTTTGAGCTATTGATGGATGATTACCTTTTTATTGACACGTTCATGACCTAGATGACCTTTAATTTGTAAACAAGATGGGATGAAGTGAAAATGGGTGACAAAATGGGTGAAAAAAAGAAATATGGATTGTCAAAAGAAGCATAATTCGAATGTTCAACATCACGCCACGTTGAAGGTGTTGTATGTCCTCATGCACACAATTTAAAATATATATATAAAGAAATAAAAATAATAAAAATAAAAAGTATAGTTATGAAAACAACATTGTTGGCATTCATATGCATAAATCTTAGTTGAAATCCAGGGGATCCTTGACAACTTAGATTTCCCCATTTTCCTTCTTTCTTCCCATTTTCTTTTATCCCTTTTTATTTGCAAAATAAAATTCTCAAGTTCAAATAAATTTCTTTGAAGAAATTGCTTCTCTTTTAAAGATTAAGGACAAGATTGCATAATTGTCAACATTTGGTAGTTGAATTCACATTTTGCAGCTAGTTTCCTCCAAGATACATCATGGACATGCAAGAGAAAAAAATGAAGATTCAAATTCATGGTATGCATTATGAGGTAACTATAGAAAAACTGAATCAATTTCACTAATGTAAATCAAGATTTTTTTCAGAGTCAATGGATTTATTAAGCACATTACTGATACTCGTTTTTTAATTAATGACCTACAATTATGACTATATCCATATCTTGTATCCCATATCCCATCACTCCATACTCCTATATGTCGCTCCATCATATCGAAACCCCCTTTCATCACATGTGATAACTCAAACCCCATAAATTATGACGATCCTAAAATATCGGATCTAAAAAAATCATGGGAGATCATGAATTCAAGAGGGAGAGTTTTATTTCAATATCATCGTTGCCATATCATTATAACCTTAACATTTCCGAATTTCACCCATTTTGTAGCTTAGTTCTCCACTGAAACCTCGTCGGAAGAGATAGTTTGAAGGTGAAACTTATTATCCACGACAATGGGAGTTCTTGTTCATTATGAACCAGATGAGGTTAATTTTATCAGTGCATATCCATAAGTGAGGGAACCACTGCCAAAATTAGAATGACTCAAGTTCTTTGAAAAATTTAATGGGTATGAAATTGAGGTCACCATAGCATTTGCCTAGGATTTTGATAGAGAGGAGGCTGAAATAGAAGATATAACATTGAAGATAACATCATCCTTCATTGTAGAGGCCACAAAACTTCCAAGAAGTAGTGAAAGTTGGTTTTAAAATTAGAGACTGAAGGATGAACAATGGAAATATTCTCTTCACAATCCAAGTATGGATTTTTCATCCTTCAACAAAGGAATCCATTTATTTGCAAATAAAATCTAAAATGCGAAATCTATTGTTAGTATTGCAAAAGTTTCTTACATGGAAAGGGAGATATGGGGTTTTGCTTTTATACCATGCTAGACTTGTAATACATTTCATTAAAGGAAAATAGTTCAATATTGCATACTATCTTCTGTGGAGTTTTTAAAAATTGGCTTTCAATATTCTAAGGGATTCCAAGAACATTGATCTAGCACTATATCATCATGGGTTAATAAAAATCCTTGTAGAAGCACAGTTAAGAACTAATGATGATAATTGGAAAAATTTTCTTGAGATAAATAATTTCATGGAGGTTGTAGAAGAAGAGGAGGTTAAGAAAACAAAAATAAGTCACAAGAGGGTTTCTATAAACCCTAACCCTAAGCTCGAAGCAAAAGGAAATGAAAATATGGCCAAATAAGTTACACTAGACGTAGAGGTTCCAAATGTCTATGATGTAGAGGATAATCTCCCACTCACTGATTTTATGAAGCACGCAAAGTATTCCAAATCCATATTATTTTTTTTACCGGTCAAAGTCTAGATTATATTATCATATCAAAATTTACAACAAAGAATAGCATACATGTGTTACATTTAGGCAACCCAGAAGGCAAGAAGTGCCTAGAAAGACTTTGGTGCTTGCCAAGGCATACAATGCTCTTGGTTATTATTCGCACAAAATTACAAAATAACCAAAACAAAATTATCATCATGGAGGAGGGTGTTGAGGACCTGCAATAGGAGCTGAGAAGATGCATCCTTGGTTGTGCATATGGTAGTCAATATGGTCCACTTGGGCCTCTAAATCTCGGAGGTAGTCATGAAAGCATCGTAGAAGATGACGCAGAATATCCAGGGCTTCAAGGGTCTCATTCTGTAGGTTTTGAATAGAATTAATGTAGGCCATGAGTTCCTTACGATATTCATACCTTTGTTGGCGCAAAGTGTCCATGTTGAGCTGGATATGATGGAGTTGGGAAGAAATTGATTCAAGGGTGGTCAGAGCCTCAACCGGTCCCGGTGACTTAGCCAGAGATACGGCCATGACCGCCACTGAATGTCGACTCTCGATGGATTCTAAGTGTGAACTTGAATCCCTGGATACCTGGTGATTTTCCATGTCGCGCCCAAGACCTTTGCGTCGAGCCCGACCTCTCTCTCTCAGCATGCACTCGTCTAACACCCTCCACCCTTTGCTGGGCTATAGCTCCAAGTCACCTCGAGCCCAACAGCCCCTAAAACCACCGCACCATCCACGCAACCTCGGCCAATTTTATCGCTGAACACATCCTGAGCGCCATGTAGGAGAGTAACTATACTACCACGAACCGCAACGTCCCCCTTGGATGAGGTGAAAATTCTCCACCTTACATAAATGCTAAATGCAAGAGATCCAAAGCGCTTAGTAAGCCCAAGGAAAAACCACCCTAGGGACTGGCCAGGGTAGGACCCTTCCTGCATAAGCCACTGGCTTGTTTCTGTTGCCTGGGCGGAGCACCAGAACCACCCGTCAACAAGCGCTCCCTCCATTGAGAAATCACCATCACCACCTTCACCCATCTCCTGGTGCAGCGTGCTCTTGTTGTTGCCAAGATTCCTCTCGACGTTCAAATGCTAGCCACAACTTCCCGACTGCACTTGCACCCACCTTGTCTCCTGTCGACAAAGCTCAAGCCAAGGCTTGAGAGCCAGCTTCTGCTCATCGAAAAAAACTGTGTCACCAACCTTCACCATCGCCCACAAATTTCGAATGAACTGCCTCTCATCCTCTGCACACTTATTAGCTACCTCTTCTGTCATGAGTTCTCCTACCTTGAGGATCATTACCTCTCGAGCGTGGGAGGTTAATGAGTTGGCAGGCGCGTTCCTGGGGGCTAGTGGCCATAACTGTTTATTTCCCACCTATCTCAATGATTGGACACCCCCAGCGTGGAATTCCAAATCCATATTAAAAAGGAAAATACAAAATAAAAATAACAAAACAAATAGGAATTTAACAAAATTTGAAGAAAGAAAGCTAGTGTTGCACTAAAAATTGTCACCTTGACATTCTACTGACTGTATGAGCTCATTGTCACTCATACTTACCTCCTTTACAAGTCTTACAACCTCTACTCCTCATGTCAAGCCCTAAAAACAGGAGAAAAACCCTAAAAAACTCCAAAACCCTGGGTATGCAGGTAATGTGAAGCTTACCTGCGTTCTTGGCTAGGGTACGCAAGTAATGTGAAGCTTACCTGCATTCGAAAACGTAGCTTCTCTGTCTAATACCTACGTACCCCTGTCAAAGTCAAAAGGGCGAGAAAGTAAAGGGAAAAAGTTGATTTTTGGTCAATTCTAGAAGCTTCTGGATGAGATTTTTTGGGGGTGAGTACACTCTTGTAAGGTTCATGCATCCCACACCTTAAGGAGCTAACCCCTTGATGTGAGGAGCCTATCCCTTTGAAGGAGGATTCTATCCCTTCATAGGTGGAACCCTAACCTCCTCATCTATACTATAAAAAGAGAAATTGGGTAGCCTCAAGGGGAGTTCAAGCTTTAGTGTGTGATTGAGGTGAAGTGCTGTTGAGATTTAGACTCCTTTCTGCTAAGCTTTTGTGAGGAAATATCACATACCTCTATGTGCTCCTGGAGGAACAGTGCAAGGCTTCTCAAAGTAGAGGAAACTCCTGCTTCGGACCCCAGGAAGGCTTGTTCAACATTAAGGCTAAGGTTGTAAGGTTCTTCTATTATTTCAAAGTTAATACAATCAAGTTTTTTTTTCTCAATAAATTGTTGTTCGATTGTTTATTTCAATAAGTTGTCGTTTGATTGTTTATTTCATAGATTCCTTGATCACTATGATAGGTATGCTTTATAATTATTTTTTATACAGGTGCTATTTAATATTTTCTTGTTTGTGATTGCAGGTCTTTAAAGACGACACTTTCAAGCGATGAAAGAACTATTGTTGTGACAGAAGAACTACTGATGCGACGGAAGAACTATGGTTGCAAATAAGCGTTTGGATCTAAGGTAGGATCGACACCTTTATAGCATTTACTTGTAAAACGAATATATTTAGAGAAAGATAAACTTAGTTGTTCGTTTGTTGCTAGATTGTCTTCTGACACTAGGGAGATCGATCTTGTCTGCAAGATCGATTTATCCAGCCAACAGCTAGAAAGAAAGAAGAACAAATAGAGAAACCAAAATAGAACAAAGAAGAGTAAAAAAAACAAATAAATGAAATGAAAGGTGTTCAAAGCATGATGGAACTAGGACAATAACCAAGAAGGAGTAAGAGAATCACCAGGAGCATGAGAAAGCATGCAAGTCAAGGGCCACTAGAGACTATAGACCTTGATGAAACCAACAGGGTAGAAACAAAATTAATGACAAAACCTTTAGATGATCAAAATCCTTCAAGAAAGACTCCATAAGTCGATTTCATCCAACAACATACATATAATTATTTTGAGAATGTTATGAAACCAATTCCAATAATAGAATAAAAGAGAGATCAACGCCTTAGAAATAAACCACTTCGAGGGGTCAACCTCCTTTACAATACATAAATGAACAATTCTTGGATGATACAAATGAAAAAACCTCTTTTCTATATATAGGAATCCATGGGGTCAAAATATAATCCTAGCTGACCTAACAATAATAATATAAGGAACAACAATAACAATAGTGGATTTTATGGGGCACAATAATAACAATATGGGGGCTATATGGGTACAACAACAATAATAAGCGGGGATACACTAACATTATAGGGACCTAACATGCCCCTCTCTTTAAAACAAGTGTTGCCCTCAATGCTTGATTATTTCTGGATGCTTCTGTTTAAAATTCTCATCCTCCCATGTGGAATATTCAACAGGTAAGTTCTTCCACTTGCTGAGATACTCTGAAATTGATCGATTTGGTAGTTTTGAGTTCTTATTTATGTGACTACTTTAGAACGTCTTTCGCTGCAATGTTGATCTTCCTGTTGTTTCATTTGATTCTGCACCAAAGTTAGGTTATCCTTTGAGAGTTGGAGAACTTGTTTTTGATGCTCGATGTGATCTTCCACTACTTTATCATCCATATTAAATTTCATTTGATCCTTCAAACCATCCAACTTAGCCTCCATTTTTTCTTTTAAACCATATATGTCATCTTTGATTGCTCTTTGTAATATCGAAATTTGTTTCACTTGGTACTGTAACTTTGATATCTCATACTGCAATTCTTCCTCTTCATGCGTCAAAGTAGAGATTTTTGAGTGTTTAATAAGTGTGGAATTATTTTTGAGAGGCATTATAGAACCCAATACTGATAAAAATTATTCAATCTGCCCTTGGAATCACTTCAAACTGCTTTTTCAAACAAATGTTATGCATTTTAAAAAACAAATACATGCCTTTTTTTTTTTTTAGGAGGTCAATATTGAAACTGAATTATTTCTGTGATTTCAGATCTTCAATATCTGAAATTAGGTCCTATAGTAGCCCCCTGAAACTTCTTTCGAATGCCACAAGTCTGACTTGATTTGGATTCTTCAAGAAAAAGTTATGCCCAATCTCCCACAATGACCTAAATGGATTTTTTCAGTAAAGCGGACTTGTACAACATGCCACGTGTCACTGTTTCCTACTTCGGCTTTGAAATTGATACACAGGAAACTAAATTATGTTTGATTTTGGCCACTTTTTACAGAATTCCAATCCGATTCTCAGAGAGAGAGTTATGAAGATTTTCCCAAGGTCATTGCTTTTAGATGAAATTTGGGAGCCTGCAAAAACCCTAACTTCCACAGATCCTATCTCCGAAAATGTTGTGAACCCAGATCTGAAATTTGTACACGAATTTCCTTAGGATTTTGGCTTCTCGTGGAAAAAATTTCAGCTTCTTAACCTTCATAGACAAAAATTTATAGTGACAATTCCATATTGACCTGTTGGGAGAAGCGAAACCCTAGAATCCAAAGCTCTGATACCAAATGTTATGAAACCAACTCCAATAATAGAAGAAAAGAGAGATCAATGCCTTAGAAATAAGCCACTTCGAGATGGAAACCTCCTTTACTTTACATAAATGAACAATTCTTGGATGATACAAATGACAAAACCTCCTTTCTATATATAAGAGTCCATGGGGCCATAATATAATCCTAGCCTACCTAACAATAATAATGTAAGGGAAAAAATATTACAATACTGGATTTTATGGGGCACAATAATAAAAATATGGGCACTACATGGGTACAAAGATAATAATAAGGGAGGATACACTAACAACAATAAGGGGATACACTAGTATTATAGGGACCAAACAAAGAATTTAGAGATAGAGGCCCAAAAAAAGGTAAATTCTCCCCTGGATCAAGAATTTCATGATGATGCTTTACATAATTATGCTCCTATGTTTAATCAAACTGAGCAAGAAATCCATACTCCTTCTCCTAGAGATAAAGAAATCATTAGAACTTTGAAGCAGGAGGTATGTGAATTAGAACTGTTGAATAAGCACATAAAGATGAAAATAAGGTAATAAAAGCTCAAAATGTTACTGATGAGCTCCATCATTAAACACATTTGGAGGCATTAATAGTCACCGTTTTTCCTTCTTAGATCTCTTTTTCTTGCATTTTTATTATTATTTGGTTTTATGATGCTAGTATAGGTGGTGATTAAGGCTAACATACTCCGAGTGCCTAATATGAGGTTGAGTGCAGAAAATCATGAATTATTAAGCACTTTCATAAGGATTTTATCATAAATACTTGGAGTTAAGTGGACTCAATCACCCCAAAGATTCTCTCCAACAATTCGAGTGTAGAGGCAACCAAGAAACTCCAAGAGGAGTGCACACAATCTTTGTTGACTTGGAGTTAAGTGGACTGAATCACCCCAAATATTCTCTCCAGCAATTCGAGTTATAGAGGCAGCCAAGCAACTCAAGGAGGAGAGCACTCAATCTATGTTTACTGGGAGTTAAGTAGACTCAATCACCATTTTCTAGGGAGTTTTTGGTAGCTACCCTATAGAATAAATAGAGCAGAGCTAGAGCTAGGAAGAGTTAGTCTATTCTAGTTTCCATTCCATTCAGAACTATTGTTGTGAGCTATTGAGCTTTTTGTTTTATTCAGTGATCAAACTCTCAGAGACATATGAAGTTATTCTTTTATGAAATGAGCAGACTGATTTCATTCGACTGATTTAAGTTTCATAGGGCTAGGCTCATGGGTTAGGACCCAATCCATGTGCCTCAGCTTTTCTTCTGTTAATTTCTTTTCCTTTCTTCCATTTAGCTAGTTTTTCTTCTGCCATTTAAGTTAGATCTGCTTCTGATAAGTTTCATTGTTGTTTAGTTTTTATGCTGTTGTAGTTTTTAATTGCTTATGTGTAGTAAAATAGAGGAAAAAGCCCAAAATTTGTGGTCAAGTCTCCCCCCTCTCATCTCTTTCAATAGAGTTCGAGTAGGGTAGACCTTCCCATGGGCCAAAATTGCTTTCTGTTTGAGTTTTGGGAAGAATTTGTATTACCGAGTCCAAGCCTTTCTTTCACTGTTTTATCACGCATTTCTGTCTGTTTTCCGTGCATGAATCTGCAGGTGTGTTTCACTTCTAGGCATTGCCCTTACACCTCCATTCCCCTCCTTTTCCACTCATTTTAACATTGTACTTACCTAACTCACTTAAACCCTTCAAGCCTTATTTCTTTGCTTTTCTCCATTCACGGTTGCCTTACCATTTTTATGCAAAACACGTGAAAAACCATTCAAAAACACTGAAAAGTCGACCTACGCCTTTGCTCCTCGAGTCTCTTGCCACCATACATATACCTTTAACACTTATCGCTCCTTCTCTCACAACATTTGGCTTTTACCTTTAACACTTATCACTCGTTCCTTGTGATTGCAATATTGTGAAATCGCAAATCGCACTTCGCACCACTCACCTTTTACCTTTAACTCTTATCGCTTGTTATTTCCTATTGCGATATTGCGATCGTGCTCTACCGTTGGTCCCACCTCCATGTTGCCATCACAAATTTTACTTCACATCCTTTAGCTTTTACCCTTAACATTTACCGCTTGTTCTTACGATTGCAATATTGCGAAATCGCAAATCGCAAATCACATATCTTAATTTTTTGCATAACGCTTATTGCTCATTCCACTGATGCGATAAATTCACCACGTCACTCGTTGCACTTTGCACAACGCAGAACTTACCACATCGCAGATCGCATCCCGCAACTTTTACCACATCGCGAATCACACTTCTCACATTTTAGTTCATTCTTGTTAATTCTTACCGCTATCCCTTTAAACTTGTGAAGTTGCGATTGCAACATTGCACATCGCAAATTTTGTCCTCCATCGCACTTTTCCATCGCATTTTTGAGTTCTTTCCACTCCAAAGTCATTTATCACGCTATCATAAAGTTTCATAAGGATTTAACCCCCTATTTCCACTTCCAAACCTCGTTTCATGTGTTAAACCCCCCATTAACCTCTTTTAGCCCTTTTCTTCCATCCAAGCTACAAATTAACTCTTTTTAATTAGAATTAAGTCATGGATAGTTTAGTTGCATGGATAGGAGCATGGTAGATAGATCATAGGATAAGCAGAGTGCATTAATCTGTTTGGCCAAGTTAAGTGTGGTTTAGGATTAGTTTCCTTTCTGCTATTTGTTTTATGCAAATTAAATTAGTTTCCTTATTTTAATTTCTTTTCAGAAATTTAATTTAGTTTCTTACAGTCATTTCCTTCTTGCACATTAAATTAGTTCCATTTATGTCATTTCATTTCTACAATTTAGTTTAGCTTCATTGAAGTGTGAAAGACTTAATTGAGAACCCATAGTAGTAGCACCCTTTCATAAAACAGAAGAGGATGACATGAACATAATGCATCTATTGTGTATATAGCATTGCCATCTCAAAGTTTGTACGAACCCGGGGTTGATAAAGTAAAGTAGGAAAATCCCTAGGAGTTGCAGCACTCTTGGTGCAATACCAGGGCTCACCACTTTTTGGCGCTGTTGCCGAGGAGATGTCTAGTAGATGTTTTTATTTTTTTTTAGCATTCCTTTATGCATTCCTTCACTAGAAAATTTGGCAGAAATTCCGACGGCCAATTCGTCGCTATTCCGACACATAGTCGTCACAAGAGCGACAATTTGAGGGCGAACAAAACGTGGTTTGTCATGCCGTCGCAGTTCCAACGCACCTAAAAAGTGTCGCACTATCGACACTTCTTCCGTCGCTTCTGAAAAAGCGTCACTCTTCCGACGTCTCACGAACTGTCGCGCTTCCGACGGTTGTAAACTGTCGCACTTCCGACGAAATGTGGTCCGACGTTTTGAACGTCGCTCTTCCGATGTTTGTAAACGGTCGCAATTCCGACGCAATGTGGTCCGACATTTTGGACGTCGCGCTTCTAATGTTTGTAAGATGTCGCAATTCTGACGAAATGTGGTCTGACGTTTTGAACGTCGCTCTTCCGACGTTTGTAAGCTGTCGCAATTCCGACGAAATGTGGTCCGACGTTTTGAACGTCGCTCGTCCGACGTTTTTATACTATCGCTCTTCCGAAGTTTCTGAGTTGTCACAATTCCGACGTCTACAAGGCGTCGGTATATCGACGGTGGGTTCAATTTTAAAAAAAAAATTGAAACTTTAAAAGATGAGAAACGCTGTTTTGAATATATTATATGAAGTAAAACAATCCATGAAGTCAGTACATTTTCACATCTGAAGATTGGAACCCAAATATCCATCCAGAAAAGTGGAAGTCCCACCCCAGAAAATGATAGAAAAATACCCCATGTCACATACATGGACTTGATATAAAACCCAGTAACGATCCCCATGGAGATTATCGACAAATCCTCGAGAAAGCATCCAAATATGCCCGAGGCATCTATAAGAAAGTGAAATAGCAAGATGTAGAATAGTAAAGCAAATGAGCAGAATACCCACGTCCATTGTTACAAATACAAATTAAAGTACCCAAAACCCCGCAACAAAGAAAAACGCTAATCATGTGAGGAGTGTGATATGTCCAAAATATAAAAATACCATCAGACCATATCAATAAACCAGCAACATAGACCAGCAACGCTAGTTTTGAAGGCAGAGTGATAAACATTAATAATTTTTTTTTTCACAAGAGAAAAAACGTTGTTTTGAATATATTATATGAAGTAAAACAGTCTATGAAGTCATTACATTTTCACATATGAAGATTGGAACCCAAATATCCATCAAGAAAAGTGGAAGTCCCACCCCAGACAATGATAGAAAAATACCCCATGTCACATACAGGGACATGATATAAAACCCAGTAACGGTCCACATGGAGATTATCGAAAAATCTAAGAAAGCATCCAAATATGCTCGAGGCATCTATAAGAAAGTGAAATAGCAGTATGTAGAATAGTAAAACAACATATAGAGTACCAACGTCCATTGTTCCAAATACAAATTAAAGTACCCAAAATCCTTGAACAGAGAAAAACGCTAATCATGTGAGGAGTGTGATATGTCCAAAATATAAAAAGACCATCAGACCATATCAATAAACCAGCAACATAGACCGACATCGCTAGTTTTGAAGGCAGAGTGATAAACATTAATCATTTTTTTTTTCACAAGAGAAAAAACGTTGTTTTGAATATATTATATGAAGTAAAACAATCCATGAAGTTATTACATTTTCACATCTGAAGATTGGAACCCAAATATCCATCCAGAAAAGTGGAAGTCCCACCCCAGACAGTGATAGAAAAATACCCCATGTCACATACAGGGATTTGATATAAAACCCAGTAACGGTCCACATGGAGATTATCGACAATCTGAGAAAGCATCCAAATATTCCCGAGGCATCTATAAGAAAGTGAAATAGCAGTATGTATAATAGTAAAGCAACAGATAGAGTACCGACGTCCATTGTTCCAAATACAAATTAAATTACCCAAAATCCTGCAACAGAGAAAAACGCTAATCATGTGAGGAGTGTGATATGTCCAAAATATAAAAAGACCATCAGACCATATCAATAAACCAGCAACATAGACCAGCATCGCTAGTTTTGAAGGCAGAGAGATAAACATTAATCATTTTTTTTTTCACAAGAGAAAAAACGTTGTTTTGAATATATTATATGAAGTAAAACAGTCCATGAAGTCATTACATTTTCACATCTGAAGATTGGAACCCAAATATCCATCCAGAAAAGTGGAAGTCCCACCCCAGACAGTGATAGAAAAATACCCCATGTCACATATAGGGACTTGATATAAAACCCGGTAACGGTCCACATGGAGATTATCGACAATCTGAGAAAGCATCCAAATATGCCCGAGGCATCTATAAGAAAGTGAAATAGCAGTATGTAGAATAGTAAAGCAACAGATAGAGTAGCGACGTCCATTGTTCCAAATACAAATTAAAGTACCCAAAATCCTGCAACAGAGAAAAACGCTAATCATGTGAGGAGTGTGATATGTCCAAAATATAAAAAGACCATCGGACCATATCAATAAACCAGCAACATAGACCAGCATCGCTAGTTTTGAAGGCAGAGTGATAAACATTAATCATTTTTTTTTTCACAAGAGAAAAAATGTTGTTTTGAATATATTATATGAAGTAAAGCAGTCCATGAAGTCATTACATTTTCACATCTGAAGATTGGAACCCAAATATCCATCCAGAAAAGTGGAAGTCCCACCCCAGACAATGATAGAAAAATACCCCATGTCACATATAGGGACATGATATAAAATCCAGTAACGGTCCACATGGAGATTATCGAAAATATGAGAAAGCATCCAAATATGCCCGAGGCATCTATAAGAAAGTGAAATAGCAATATGTAGAACAATAAAGCAATAGATAGAGTACTGACGTCCATTGTTCCAAATACAAATTAAAGTACCCAAAATCCTTGAATAGATAAAGAAAAATGCTAATCATGTGAGAATTCTAAGTAAAGTTAATCTATTAACATTGCAAATAAAATTACACCGAAGTCAAAAACATTGCCTGGCCAGACTCATGGCATATTTGTCATCAAAAAATCAAAAAATTAAGAAGACTGCCCTCATACGAGGAAACCAGTCTTGAACGTTTAATTTACAGAATTCAAAAATATTACAAAGGTCCAGCACAGTAAAATAATCTAAAAGCAACCCAATTAAGTGGGCCTGCTAAGCAAGAAAAACAAATTAACCAAACTACTCCTCCGGTGGTTCCTCCACGATTCGGCACCATCCTTCAGAAGGTCTAGGATCGCTAGGTGCTACCTCCACATGCATGCCACGGCTCCCCTCCTGAAGGCCCGAATGCTGGCCGGATTTTTCCGAGCTCAGACCCGCCGGACGGGTGCATTGTTCCTCCGTTTGGGCCTCCTCACAGAAGACCACAGTGACTAAAGCCGTGATTCGCGGGCGGTTGAGAGAGAAATTAAAGGAAAATTATGCAGTGCGCGTCGTGGGAGAAGGTGAACTAGCGGTGGGGAAGCGAGGAGCAGGGGAATCCATACGGTGGCCAGATCCTACAACCCGACCCCGCCCACTCCTATTATTTGGATATCGACCTGCATAATAATCACTGGACTGGCCGGAAGTCGACTCTGTTGAGGGGCTGGAGGGAGCGCGCAGGGGTTGACCTCTAGTGCTCCCCCTGCGGCAATGCATCCTATGATGCACGCGAGGCATGGGTGCAGTCTCAGGCGCAGTGGGCACAAGAGGAGACGGAGAAGAAGAATTCCAGTTAACAGAGGAAGACAGACAGAGACAGAACCGATAGAAATGCAGATATGCAGCAAGGTCTAGGCAGCAGTTCAGTTGGCCACTTCTCCTTATCATCACAGTTAGCAGGCAGTGTAATCCAGTAACCGGCTCGTCTGAAAAACCATAGCTAAATGCCATTTTGTCGACCCGACTGCAATGCAATAAAAGGATTCCCATCATAATTAATCTCTGATCATTAATAATGAGAGCCGAAGGCCGGATCATATTGGAGCGTGCGGAATCGCTAAGAGGAGTGGAGGTCTGATCTTGAACAGTGTTAAAAATTAATTAATGCGGATTTGATGTGAAAACTTAATTGAACAGCGTTAAATGTTAATGCAATTGATATGAAATCGCCATATCCATGTCCCATCGCCTTAAACGCCATCAAATGCACCTGCAGCCGGGAGCAGGGCAAGTTTTTATTGAGGACACGTGGCAGAAATTGATTGGAGCGGATCTTTGTTTGGGCTGCTTGCGTAGTGGAAATCTAGACCCGAAAAATATTAGGGCAAATTTGATAAGAAATTCGCGTCACAACTCTCCCTCCGTACGCCAGCCCAACTTCGGACCCGAAAAAGATTAGGGCAGAATTCATTTGGTTTTCGCGTCACAAAATTGGTCGACGTTAGCAGGCTATTTCGGAACGCAAATTTGGTTTGAATTATGGTTTATCGCCATTTGAAGTTCGGCGGGCTCGACTTAAGAACAATTTTGTTTGATCCCATATTATAAAATTTGTGTTGGTTTTCTTTAATAATACACATATTTATAATAAATCATGGGAATACCACACTAAACATGTGGAAAAGTTATATAAATAATTATTGAGAACAATCATTTTTATGTAAAAATATCCAAATGTGCTTTTGGGAAATAAGAATTCGAGTATTTGGTTCATATTGTTTTAAAGGAAGGAGTGAAGTTGGAGCCTCAAAAGATGCAAGCTATTACAAAATGACCTATCCCTAAGAAAATCAAGGTTCTTAGAATATTTTTTAGACTTACATGATATTATTGATCATTTGTTAAGAATTATGCATGCATTTGAAGTCCACTCACATATCTCTTGAAGAAAATATCATTTATATGGAATGATGAGGCTACTTTGGCATTCTCTCTTTCAATGGATGCCATGTCTTCTACACCAACATCGGTTGCACCTACTTTTGGTAAAGCATTCTTAGTAGAGTGTGAGCACTAGGACAAGGAATTTACGTAACATGAACACAATAAGGGATATCATTGGCTTTTAAAAGAAAGGAATTCAAATAAAATATTTGGTGAAATTCAAGGAATTCACTTTTGTTAATAGGTTTATGTCACACGATGATGCAGGGGCATTAGGCACTAGCCAGCAATGTAGGAGGTTTTGTCCACATGTTGTGGCTAGGAGGGTTCGAAAACATTTGAGTTGTAACAGCTAGGTGTCAATACCTCAGTTTGACTGTATTACTTAGACTAGTTAGAGTTGTAGGAGTCGAACAGTTTCAGTTAGTTGAATTATTATAACTAGACCTTTTGATTTCTAGAACGGTCCTCTCAGAGGAACCGAAGAGCCATATGTTATGTATATAAATTGTAATTCCTCGGATGAATAAAAGTAGAGAGGGAAGAGGAGAGTAGAGAGGGGATTTCTGCAATAAACCTCTGTGTGTGAACAACTGTTTCCAGTTAAATGATTTCCAAGCTTAGTTGCCACTGAATTATCTCGAACTGCTAATTGTGAAGAATTGTTTAACTATGAGGCGATTGGGTACTGATAATTCCATTCTTCTGTCTTTGAATTCCCGTAAATTTTTGGATAACCCTGTGAACTCACCCCACCCGAAGGCGAGGTCTGTGTAGAGAACCGGGGTCGTGAACACTGTTCAAATATAAAAATCCCGCTTAATAAAGAGACAATATTGTTGTGCTTTCGGAACCTGACCCGAGGATTGGACATGAGTTAACAAAAAAAGGATAGCGGAACCAGACTTGCACCCGTGGTCAAGCCCTGTACCAAAACCACGAGCGGAATCACAAAAGCGGGTTGCCCATATCGCACCGCTTTTGCGGAGTAGGCGGTATTTCCTATTCGCGATCGATTCCATAGGGAATGCGACACGTGGCGAAGTGACCCCCGGAAAACCACCGTTTAACCCGCGCCATCGCACGTTAAAGCCCGACGTTGGAAGCCGAGTGAAATTGCCAAGAGTCGTTGATTTGGAGAAGGGCCATCGGACGGTGGTCGCACGTTGAACTTTCCCGGAGGTTAACTAAGGTGTGCGGAGGATAGCCAGGTACGATACGAGTGTTTGACTGGTTATTGATATATATAGGTGGGGCCGGAGTATAATGAAATTGTTTAATTAAACGATTGGCGGATAATTAGCATAAGTCTGGAGCGTGATTGTTGTAAGGCTGGGTGGTGAAATATAGAGCCTAAAGTTCATTACAAGTTATTTATTTAAAAATAAACGTGGAGTATAAATACAAAGTGTTGAAAGTTAAACATTGGTTATAAGGCTTGGAGATAATATAAAGTCGGGAATATAAATTAAAGTCCAACCATTGTGGATAGTATTTATTTATCAAATTTTACGAATTTGATAAATAAACCCGAAGAAAGAAGAAGTCAATTAAGACTCAGGCTGGAGGAAAAGAACGGGGTAAACCAAGGGAAAATGCTGACAGAGCGATTGTAGACACACCAGCTCTCCTTAGGGGTCCAATTTCAGTTTTGTTGTGTCACACGATGATCTCTCTTCTCTGGCATTTACTTGTATTGAAGATCACTATTCTAGGAATAAGGAGTTATTTTCTCCAAAATAACCCTAGCCAAACATTGACAATGCATCAAGGATATCTTTCTATGCTTCATAAGTACATATGTTCTACTTCTAAATCATGTCTTGGAAGTGGTTGTTTTGCTGGAAATTATTCACCAGTTGGTTTCATACCAAAGTCTTTTCACATTTTCAGCATCCAATACATGAAAAAGATAATGGTTTAAAACAACATAAATATTTGAAATTTTGCAAGAATTGTCTGGCACACTTTGAATATGAATTTTGAAGTCAAGTGCATGATGCTGTATAGGATCAAGTGTCATTTGAATACCAAATGTTTCACAAGAAACTTCTCAACATGCTACCCTGCAGTAAGGATTAAATGACAATATTGCATCAACTATTTCCATAATAAAAGTGCACCTCGGCCATAAGACTAAACAACTACAAATGTTGTAGATCTAACAAGACCACACAATCAAATGTATTCCACAAGGCCAATACTGTATGAAAAATGAAAAGGAGTTTGCAACTAAAAATACCTTAGGCAACTAATTCAATTAGATACACCAAACCATCAGCAAAAAGGAAAACTAGCCTACTCAAAAGGCAAGCGTTTACCTCCTTTGACAAAATTTTGAGTTCCAAAACAAGGGCCTTTATTGTCTTGTCAATGCCCCTAGTAATTTGAATGGGGTTTGCACCGGAGGCAACAACCTAAACAAAAAGGTTTCATTTCAAATTATTTTCCACAAATTTAAGATACAACCATTGTCAGTTTTGTATTTCCTAACAAGCTCATAAATTTTGACAAAAGAACCAAAATTTTTTAATACCTGATAGCAATTTTTTCACTTAAAAAATATCTTAGACTCAATAAGCCCAACCCAAAACTAAAAAACCAAACACCATAAGACCCTACAAAAATGAATAGATGATCTTAATCCAGTACTATCAACAAAAATTTACCTTTACACCCTCACTTATTAAACCCTGTGCTGTTGAATTTTAACTTCAACTGCTGCAGCAGAAGGACGGATGCAACAACAACATTTTTTTTTGGAGGTTGCTTGCATGCCATCCAGAAATTTAATTCAGCATTTAAAATTCCTGCAAGTTTTTTTTGTAGACGGCCACAGCCATATTTCTGTACATGATTGTATTTAAACACAACAGCCAGCATTAACGCAATTCACCAACCAGAAATTAAACAAACAGAAATTTACCCGACAGTTTTGTAAATTCAAAAGGAGGACACGTGGAGCATTAATATTGGATCGCATGAAATTGAAGGGAATCTGAAAACCTGAAAACCGGACCCGAATTTTTTATAGGCACATTGGATTGAGAATTTGAGTTAAAATTAGGCAGACGTTAGCATCCCATTTTGGAACGCGAATTTGGTTTGAAATTCAATCTATTCAGACTTTTGAAGTCCGACGGAAAGGGTTCTTTAATGTTTTGATAGTTTAATATATACATATGTTTTAAACATATGTTATATATATATCATATGCGAAATGAAAGGTGGGCCATATAATTTAGTTTTAATTTTATTTTTTTTAAAAGAGGGTTTATTATAATATGTTTTATATGTTAGGCATATAAAAATAAAAAGGACGAAAAAGCTTGGTAGTTTTTTTTTATAGACAGTACGTAATTTTTTTATTACACAGCAGTGTGTAAAAAGTGAAAGACTGAGTGTAACTTTTTAAGTGTGTATGCACAACAGTGCGAAAGGGAAAAACAAAACAAAGTGTTTTAGAGACAGAGTATGTTTGTTTTGAACAGACAGTGAGTTGGTTTTATGCACTGCGTTTTGTAGCAGTCATAATTTTGTAATCCCTCTCAGTGAGGAAGAAGTGTAATAGTTTTTTTTTGAGTTATTGAAGGGAATAGAATTTTTTTTTCAAAGTATTGAAACTCTGTCTCCTGTCAAAGAAATTTTTATTTTCTCTGTGTTAGAGGAAGGGAGATTTATTCTCCATTCATTGTTCTCGAATTTTTCAATATTCCAACATGTGCAAGAACAACAGATGTTGTGGTTCCATCCCCAGCTAAATCATTTGTCTTTGCCGTAGCTTGCCTTACCAACTTGGCCCCAATATTTTCAACTGGGTCCTCTAATTCAACCAATAAAAAGGCCAAAACCATAGTATTGAGATACATTTCATTACACTGTCAATAACAATAAAATTTGACTCAGCCATAACCCTTTCCTTTTATTGTTGTGAAAAGCTTTATGCATTACTCTAATGTGGCTAGTCCATAGGTCAAGTAGACCACTGGGTAACAAATATGTTTCCTTTCACCTTTGAGTTTTCAAATTATGCCTACCAAATCTAAGACATTTAAGAGGGGGAACTAATACAACGTTAAAAAAAAAAACCAGAGCACACATCTACAAATTACCTCCTTAGCTACTGTCACACCATCATTAACTATTTTCGGAGAACCATGCTTGCTCTCCAAGACAACATTTTTCCCTTCGCCTCAAGGGTGACTCCAACAAGATCAGCAAGTTTGTTCACACCGCCTGCAAGACAAATTGACAATGCTTTCAGTAAGTGTGCAATTGAATGCCAGACCATATGCCAAAACAACCCTCCATGAAAAATTAAAATAACACATTAAAATCGAATATAAGTGGACAAGGAAAGATCCACCACAGTGAAGTTTCACGTGTAGGTGACCTTCCTTTAAACATAATTTTTTCTCTGACCTGCAATTTTTTTGTCACTGAGCCATCCTTGTTGAAGTACAACTCCTTTTCCATAGCTCTTGTATTAACTACCTTCTCTCTGTCGCGTAATCTCAGAGTCCCTCTTCTGCTTGAGCGATTAAAGGAATGGGTGAAAAAACTGAAAGAGAAGACAATTGTCTGCCATAATTATCAAACATTGCACCCAACTTCTTCCCCTTTCCATTGTTACCCAATGAGGTAGATGTGGCAATTGTTGTCATACTGCCCAAAGCAGAGGCCATATTCTCTTATGATGAATATAGAATTACAAGATCTTCATATTAGTATGAACCTTAAAAAACATGACTCCCATTGCTAAAAACCACTTTTAAGTTGTAACAGGGAAACTAAACAACTATCGCAACTTTTGGCAACTTCTGGAGCATTAAGAGAGAAACAACCAAAGAGAAATACAACCACAATCCTCATTTTAATGAGACCGGACTATATATTTGCATTAAGATAATATAAATAAATCACGACTATATTAAGGCCAGCACAAAACAATCTTTAACCAGTGTCTCTCGCGGCCTTCAGGTTGCCATGCTAGAGGTTGCATATTTTTAATTTAAATTTTTGACCTCTCGTGCCCATCTATGAATGCATCCAATGGGATATCTACATCAAATGCTCCTTTATATCCCCAAAAACAAATTCCCTACTACAAGAGCACCAGTATTGATGGATCACCTCACACCATCCCACCCACTAGAAACGGTGAAAAAGGAAACCCAAGAAAACTTCTGAAATATCTCAAGATGACTATATGGGTGGTTCTTATGAATCAACCAACCATTCAGAACATGTTCATCAATCCAAACCATGAGTATTATGTGACGATATTCAAGCAGGCACTGAATCGGATTTCTGAAGCTATGTTAGAGAAACCCTAAACTCTCACTGAAAATAGGTGAAATGTGGCACCACTCAGAGATTGAGATGTGCCAATTGGTACAAGTGGTAGAAAATTGGCATGCTCAAACAATGAGGTGATGCAGGAATGACATGAGGGAGAAAATATCAGAAAAGCCCCAAATCTGGAGAACTAAAGCTCATCACCAACCTGAGATTGACAACTTTACATGATGTAACCTATGAAATCGTAAATGGAGAAATCATAGTAACAATAAAGTAACCGATGTAACAATAAAGTCGGATTCATCCTGGGAGTGGTAATCGGAGAAATCATAGTGAACAACAGGAAACATGCAGAGTTGCTTACAATCAAATAGATGAAAAAACACATACAAAAAACCTAGATAATAATCATGAACAAGCTTAATATTGAATTATGAACCGTAAAGGAACTTACAAAATGTGACAT
This sequence comes from Pinus albicaulis, assembly GCA_034641835.2. Taxonomy (NCBI): domain Eukaryota; kingdom Viridiplantae; phylum Streptophyta; class Pinopsida; order Pinales; family Pinaceae; genus Pinus; species Pinus albicaulis. The sequence goes on along the minus strand of CM076582.1, from coordinate 457,260,747 downwards.
TACGAACCTGGTCAAGCGCACAAGCAAAAATATCCTAGACATGACCCTGGTTGACAAGTTGTATTTCTCATGATGCAAGAGGATTTGTACCTGCACTGCCAATTCAATCAAAATCCATCATTATCTATACAATAAATACAAGTAATTGATGTAGTATTTTTTACTCTAAGATGCATTCTTATGATAATGTTAGAACATATGTTGAAAATGTCAAAACATACCCGAATAAGCTCCTCTTCATTTCAAGAACAATTTATTGGAGTCGCATGAACTTGGAACAAGCCTCCCACGATCTGAAAGAGTAGCAACTAAGTCAATAGTGACTTTTTTGTTGCTACGCTGGATCAAGGGAGGTTTGCTCCAAGATTAAATCGCTCCAATAAATTATTCTCTACTAAACAGGGCCAACCACGTGAAGGTGGAAGCTCTTATGGCCCCTCCCCCCCCCTCACATCACTCTCAATTCCCCAATACCCAATCTATATTTCATTTTTTTACTTTCATGAGCATAAAAAAAAATATTCAATAACTAATAAAAAAACAATTCAACAAAAAGTACGCAAGGAAACATTGCAATTAATGCTTGACATAAAAATAGTATGATAAATGAGTTTTTTTATATAACGCAAAAAACGTTCCAAGTATGGTAACGTTTGTCTTATAATAATACAATATTTTACATTGTCAAATTTTCTTTTTTTTCTTCCTATTTTTAAAGCTCCTAATTACATCATCAATATCATCGTGCTCTGCTCCTGTTTCGTGCCTTTCAACCCGCACTGCTGACCTAGTTGCGTATTCACGATGTCTGGGCTCATCCAGTGACGGGGCATCGCCTACAAAAACAGATAATATTAAATTTTAATTGTCAGATTTTAAATATCATTGAACTAGTTCGGTAATATTAATAAAAAAAATTGCAATGAGATTATTTACCTGGTGCACCAGTTGTCGCCGCTGACCTAGTTGTGTTGTCACGATGTCTGGTCTCATCCAGTGACGGGGCATCGCCTACAAAAACAGATAATATTAAATTTTAATTGTTAGTTTTTAAATATCATTGAACTAGTTCGGTAATATTAATAAAAAAAATTGCAATGAGATTATTTACCGGGTGCACCAGTTGTCGCCGCTGACCTAGTTGCGTTGTCACGATGTCTGGTCTCATCCAGTGACGGGGCATCGCCTACAAAAACAGATAATATTAAATTTTAATTGTCAGTTTTTAAATATCATTGAACTAGTTCGGTAATATTAATAAAAAAAAATGCAATGAGATTATTTACCTGGTGCACCAGTTGTCGCCGCTGACCTAGTTGCGTTGTCACGATGTCTGGTCTCATCCAGTGACGGGGCATCGCCTACAAAAACAGATAATATTAAATTTTAATTATCAGTTTTTAAATATCATTGAACTAGTTCGGCAATATTAATAAAAAAAATTGCAATGAGATTATTTACCTGGTGCACCAGTTGTCGCCGTTGGGACTGTTGCCCTGTCTTCCTCTCTGGTGGTAAGATTCTCAAGGGAAACATTCTCTGTCATTTAAAAAAAAAACGTTATAAGGACAACCATCAAGGTATAATTAGAAAAAAATATAAGTGGAAATTAATTACCGTCACGGCCCTCACTGATAGCAGCATTGTCGGCCTGGTCCCCACTACAATGATCAAGTTGCACGAGAGGATCATCTACATCTGGCTCTAAAACTGGGTTATTTGCCTCGTCAGTAGTGCTGCTCCCCTGATTTAAACAAAGTTTTTAGACATTAAATTTATGGACGAAAACAAAAATATTGAAAGGTTAATGTTTTACCTTATCAGGCATTCTGGATCTTGGGACCTGCCCCAAGCTTCTGCGACGTTCAACTACAACTTGATAGCAGAAACAGAAAGCGATATTTTTATCTTCCTCTGTAGTTTCTATTCCGAAGTCATCACCCTAAATTACATATGATTGTGTATTTTTAATCATATTTGATAGGATTACAAAAACGTTGGAAGGCGATACAATTAATTATAAGATGTTTAGCTACTTAATTACAATTCTTGCAGCTAATTTCAAGTAGCCGCCCTGGCCTAGCTTGTGATGGCCCTTTTTCTCAATCCTAGCTTTGGTTGCCTTTGAGGTGTCAGGCAACCTAGCATCAAACGATTGAAGTCAGATATGACGTAGTACACTTTTATTTTATACATAAAGAAAATTAAAGCTATTGAATTGAAGTTGTAATTTACCTTGCGGGTCCAGTTGGCATTTTTCCTTCTTTCTTTGCCCTTTTCTCTTTTCCGTCATGGATGAGTGATCTCCACTCACTCTCTGGAACTGCGAGAGGATGCTTATATCTAGGGTTAAATTGAAATTGCGTCCTATAGGTGTCCCTGGTATATTTCAAATATTTGCCGGCTATCCGAGCCACCGCTGTTCTGTCAAATGTGTCAACCCCAAAAAGGGCTTCTAGATAATGTAGAAGTTCTTTTTTCAGGTTGGAATTCTAGGAATTCCACCCTGTGCGTATGGTTGGGCCAAAAATTACCAACGCATGGCTCTCCAGAATCCCGTAGAACTCATTGTTTCCTACACAGAATAAAACCAAAAAAAAGAAGAAGATATTATCATTAATTTAAAAATAAAAATCATGATAAATATGTTTTAGATAAAGTACATGAAATAGTTAAAATATTAAAATTTACTTGGGAGTTGTACATGCTTTATAGGGACACCTTCATTGTTCACCAACAACGTGCCATTAATGGTCCCTGTGGAGCTGACATGTGTAGCTCCAGGAAACGCAATAATGTAGTTGGCCATATCAGCCTCATCATTGCCAACACGTTCAGCGGTTGGCTGGGTGTCTGCTTGGGCAGGGTGTGTTTCTTGGCTGGCACCTAAAGGAGTAGAAGGTGTACGAGAGGGTTGCTGGGAAATATCTTGCCCTTGTGTCCCACTACCACCAACACCGGGTTCAACAAGTGTCAGAAAACGCTACATACAAAAGAACTTTTTGTTAGTTTAGTCAATGTAAAAATTAAAAATCAAACTATCACAATTCATCTCATGCAGAACAAAAAAAATATCCTTTTGACTTTTTATTATTACCTGATATATTTCTAGCTGCCTCATAAGATGTTGTATCCTCTCTTCTGTTTCAGGTGTTTGAGGCGCGTCTATCAAAGTATTAAATTCCGACCTTGCATCTCGTGCCTTTTTTTGCAACAAGAACACTTGAGATAGGGATGAAGAAAGCTCTTCCTCAAAGAGGGAATCATCAGGCGTACCATGGCTAGGTGTCTGCATATTTGAACAAAATTAATATTATTTCAATTATGTAAATAACTAAAATACCTGAAGATAGAGCAATGCTGGCACTTTACATGTTCTTCCGCTCGCCTCTTTCCGCGATCATCCCATCTCGGGGTTGTTCCTGCACTGCTCTGATCAGTCTGCCACATTGCAATAAAATTATAAATGTAAAAACTTGAAAACAATATCTAACTTGAAAACACAAAATGAAAAATGAAATAATTTCTAATAAGACACCGGAAGATAGAGTTAGAGTTTCAAATATGCCTTGCATTGAATTCAGTCCTGGAAACATGTCATTGCACATTAAGGCACCCAAACATTCACTCCACGAATGATATATTTAAGTAGGCTTCTCCTATTTTTGGAAAACACCATACCTATAATGCATTCACTTGCATGTATAAAGGGAAAGGAAAACATGTTTTCATACAACGGTGACAAAGGCATCTTGGGGAAAGGTATCTTCACTTTTATTTATGTTGTTCACCCACACCACTCTCGTGTTTTCACTAATCCTGTTTTGTCATTTTTGGATTCAAATTAAGTTAAGGCCTTAAGTATTTTTTGACCTTTCGGTGTAGTTTTTATAAGTGGTATGTATGGATTTTCCATTAATTCTGCACTTTTTCTCTTCATGCGCATGTTTCCCTGGAAATCAAATGCATGATTTAGTCCCATACATTTAACAAGTTGTTGGATCAACTCCATTGGCAATATCATGTTTCCTATTCAATCAAAATTTATCTCAGTTAGGGTAGGTAGGAAGGTTTTTCCTTTGTATTAATAGGGCACTTCTAGCTTGCATTTTTATTATATCTTTCAAATTTAGTGTCGTTTCAATTAGGGCATGAATTTTTGCAACTTTCAAGGTGAGAATGAATAAAGACAAATTTTTGTGATGGATGACTGTATATGACTCCATGGCTAGAGGAAAAGGCACTAATCTACTTCTTCAAATATCTATAGTTCTCATTCACCTCATACGGAGATGGTCCCTGATTTTGAGCCAAATGTTGCAGCAAAAAGTTCCCCCCCTCCATAATTTGATATTCAATGGAAATTTCTTAAATTGATGATGGGGCATGATAATGGAACATTGGCACATACATATGTAATGGAATTCCAAGATCATGATATATGTTTGCATATGTTTATGGAGGTGGTGGAGCAAAAAAGAGCTCAAATAGAGCTGAAATTTTTCACATAAAAAGGACTGTGGGCTTGACTAATGGTTCCATTTAAAAAATGATATCTAGACAGAGAATAAGTATAGCATGCAAACATGCATTGAAAATCCATCTGAGTTTGCATTGTATTACTTATGATGGATTCAAATTTGGGTTTCAAAATGCCAGGTTATGGCATGATTTTGTCGAGAAACCCTTAGCTGGATTCTCATGTTGGTTTAATTTATATTTTAAGTTTGTTTTGCAATCTTTGGGTGATAGTAACTCATGAACTAGGTTACCAATGTGTAACAATCATATTTCAAGAACAAAGTTGTGATTTTTTTATATTATTATTATTATCTATTAGCTACGAGTATTGACACCTAATGCCTGGAATTTTGACATCTTGATAGCATGGATAATTTCGAAAATGTTTCTAGTAATGTTAACATAATAACTATCATTACGTGTCTTCACTTTTTTCACCATAATAGACCTGTGATATGGAATCATCACACAACTTCATATGCTATGTCCCAACAAGTTCAAACTGCTTGAACCTACCTCATAGTGTGGTTATTAAGGACAAGTTGCTTGATATATAACTCGATAGCATAGACCACGTTGCAGTTCTAAAAAGAATCCTCAAGTGTCAAAAAACTTCACAATATGTTCTACTATAAAGCCTTTTGGGATACCTGAAATAATATATGTATCATTGATGACTTTTAAAGTATGACAAGATCCAGAGGGAAAGGAAATCAATGGAAGAGTGATCCACTAATGAGAACCTAGAATTTAGCATCAGATGAGTTAGAGTCTAGGAAATTGAAACCCTATAATTTTAATTAGTGATGAAGGACATCACATAGGTAATTATATTTTCATGTAGAATAATTTGTTAATTAAAATTTAAACTACATAATATGAAATGCATACCATAAATTTTTCCAAGTCCAAACAACCTATAAAAATGGAAAACCTTCTTTTTCCATGGGAAATAATTTACCTTTCCCTTTTCAAGATAATCTAAATCACAAAAAATATGAACTATACTACACACATTCTTGGATAATGTGAAAGTGGAAAAGGAATACCCTACACAAGTGATGCACACATGTACATTTGAACACTAATAGATTTTTGTAGTTGAAATGCAATGATTGTTTTCATTTAAATGTAGGATTTTTAAAGCAGGGAGAAATAATGGCTGCCAAATTAATAAGCGTTTCTTTGGGAAAAATTTAAATCTTGTATTGGGTGATGAAGATAATAGAGGGTATTGAATCTTGATTCTTGACATCTAGAGAGAACCATACAGCCTAACAAAATCCAATGGAATTGACCAAAAAAACCCAAATAGAGTCAACCCTACTATAGGAGGAAGGGCCTGCAGTAAGAACTTACCATTTTGCAAGAGCTGAGGGCGAATGTTGTTCTGCAAGAGCTGAGGGCGAACGCTAAGGGTGAATGCTGAGGGAAAATGTTGTTCTTCAAGTGCTGAGGGCGAATGCAGGGCGAATGCTGTTCTGCAAGAGCTGAGGGCGAATGCAGGGCAAATTCTGTTCTGCAAGAGCTCAGGGCGAATGCTGAGGGCGAATGCTGTTCTGCAAGAGCTGAGGGCGAATGCTATTCTGCAAGAGCGAAGGGCGAATGCGCGCGTGATATCAGACGTTAATGTAGCACACATGTACATTTGAACACTAATAGATTTTTGTAGTTGAAATTCAATGCTTGTTTTCATTTAAATGTAGGGTTTTTAAAGGAGGGAGAAATAATGGCTGCCAAATTAATAAGCGTTTCTTTGGGAAAAATTTAAATCTTGTATTGGGTGATGAAGATAATAGAGGGTTTTGAATCTTGATTCTTGACATCTAGAGAGAACCCTACAACCTAACACAATCCAATGGAATTGACCAAAAAAACCCAAATAGAGTCAACCCTACTATAGGAGGAAGGGCCTGCAGTAAGAACTTACCATTTTGCAAGAGATGAGGGCAAATGCTGTTCTGCAAGAGCTGAGGGTGAACGCTGAGGGAAAATGCTGAGGGAAAATGCTGTTATGCAAGAGCTGAGGGCGAACGCTATTCTGCATGAGCGGAGGGAGAATGTGTGCGCGATATCAGACGTTAATGTAGGTATTGCGACGGATACGAAACAATAAAATCATTTTTATGTAGCACGCATATAAGTTTCAAATTTTTATGTAGCGCACATATAAGTTTCGTATTTTTATGTAGCGCGCATATAAGTGTCGTTATACCGACGGCGGAAAAAGCGTCGCTATTGCGACGGGTGCCTCCAAACGTCGCAATGGCGACACCTAGACATTGTGTCGCACTTGCGACGTTTGGAGTCATCTCAATAGCGACGCTTTGGGCCATGGTGTCGCAATTGTGACGTCTTCCTCCAAACGTCGCAATTGCGACACTTTTCTAAGTGTCGGTATTGTGACACTTTTCTATAAACGTCGGTATAGCGACGGTTTAGGGCGGGATGGAAAAAAATTGGGGAAATTTCCGACATTTGGTCAAAAGCGTCGGAACCAAGTGTCGGAATTTCCGCCAAATGTAGTAGTGCTTTATTTTCATGCCATTTCATAAGTATTGAAAAAATACAAAAAGATCTTATTTTGATGCCTCGTAGGACTAGGAATACTCAAAGACAAATCTTATCTAGAACCCCCACATCACCTCCTAGCCACCCTTCACTCTTCTTCAGTGGCAAGGAGATTGAATACCCTATAGGAGAGCCTTTTGAATATTGTGAGGATCCTATTGGGGAAGAAGAAGAAGACATTTTTTCAAATGAGGGACCTACTTCACCTATATTAACCATGGCTGGGATCTAGAGAGCCTTTACCATAAGAGAGGCAGATGGGGAAACTAAGATGAAAAACATTAGCCCCTCAACTCTTCCACACTTCCATGGAATTACCTCTGAGGACCCTGACACATTCATGTTTGAATTTGCTGTTATTTGTAGGACTTATGACTACACCTTTGATGATCAGAAGTTGAAGCTATTCCCATCCACCCTTAAGGATGCAACCTTGCACTGGTTCATGGGTCTGCCTAGGGATAACATCACTACCAAGGCACAGATGGAAGAGACCTTCAATAACAAGTACAAATACTATTGTAGGTCCAAGGAAACTAAGGATGAGATATTTAGGATGAATCTAGGGCCTGATGAATCCCTAGAATATTATGAAGATAGGTTTCAATTGAACTGTAAGAGAGCCAACTGTACTCTTGATCCTAACTCACTTAAACTTGTACTTATTTGAGGGATTAGTGAAGAGATGATATAAACCTTGATTATGTTATCAGGAGGAGATATCTACCAACAACCCTATGAAACAACCAAAACTGTCTTCTGGAACCATTATAGGGCATTTAGGAAGAAGGGCAAAGCTAGCCAAAGTACATCCAATACCCCCTCCTCTTCCACCTTCATAAAACATGATAGAGGACTTCAAGAGTGACATGTTGCACACCTTTTATTTGCAAATGGACACAATGCAGGTCAAAAGGAAGAAAGAGGAATCAGAGAGAGCCTTATTCATATTTTGTCCTAGATTTACTAGGAAGCACCCAAGAAATGAATTTCCATTGAATGTCATAGAGGTTTTCTTAGTCTGTGAAGAGAATCATGCCACAGAAAAGTGTCCCTCCTTACCTGGACTTAAAGCTATATATTAAGGTGGGGAAACAATGCCATAGCAACTCTGTTTCATCAACCAGAGAAGGCCTCAAGGCCCTCATCCATATCAAAAAGGTATGCAAGGTGCACCTTACTCTTACCATTACAACAATTAGAGTGCACCCATGAAACCTTGGTACACCCCCACCCCTCCATCCTGGTCTACACCTCCTACTTCGACTTCCAACCCTTCATACCATCCTCGGCGAGGAAACCAACCATTTCAGCAGTATGTTACACAAAAACCTCAGTGGAATAATCCATCTCATGGGTGGAGGCCTCAACAAAATCAACTGCCTGCTCTAATGCCTCCACCCCAACCTCAACTTTAGCTTACTCATGATGCTCCACCTAGGCTACCTATACCTGCATAGCCTAATCCAAACCCAAACAACAAACATGCAAAACAGGCTCCCAGTGGAGAAATATCCCATCCAACGTATGCTGTGGAGATACAGGAGGTTAATCTCAGGTCGGGAAGATTACTCCCAAACAACCATCCCCCATCTCCACCTGTAGAGGTTGAGGAGGAAAATGAAGAAGATAACACTTAGATCTGAAAACCTCCTTTTCCCGAGCATTTGATCCACCCTAGTCAGCACACCCTAGAGGAGACTCAAATCCTGGGAGATTTGGAAAATTTGTGTGTAAAGATACCACTTCTCCAGGAAATTAAGGATGTCCCTATCTACAATAGGCTCATCAAAGAAAGTGCTTCAAGAAACCTGGGAGAAGGAAAAGAGATACCCCCACCATCAATGTGGTAGGACAACTATCTGACCTGATGCCGGGGAAGGTGATATTTCCAAAATACCTGGACCTTAGTAGTCCAGTTGTTGATTTGCATATAGATGGTATCATAGTCCCCAACACTCTGATCAATCTAGGGGCTGCCATCAGTATCATGACCAAGGAAACTATGCTGAAACTTAATCTCCAAGGGACTTTGAAGAAAACCACAATAGTTCTGCAACTTGCAGATCAATCCATAGTAACTCCGGAAGGAATTGTTGAGGATGTTATGGTCACCATTGACTCTTGGGAGTATCCTACAGATTTCTTGGTCCTACAACCAAAAATCAAGTTTAATGGTTATCCTCTCATCTTAGGGAGACCTTGGTTAGCCACTGCAAATGCTTATATTAGTTTTCGGCCAGAAACATAACTATAAAAAATGAGCCTTTATTTAAATAGATAGTGTTATATCCTCCAACCCAGTCTTCCATTGATCACGATCTCCCTATATGGTTGGAGGATGAAGAAGATGAGTTATATAACACTGCCCCTATGTGTACCATAGATTCTATTCTTAGAGGGGGGTAGCATTAGGGGAATTTTGAGGTCTAAAATGGGCCTCATAAGAAAAATGTACAACAAAAATAAACTTTATAACAACCAATAGGATTCAAGATGATGATGTCATCCATAATGGATGATTCACCATTTTTGGAGTAAAAAAGTAAAAATATTAAAAAATAATAAAATAATAAACCTACTTTTTCAACTCGTATTTTAAACTTATCTCCCAAAATTTTTACTCAAATTTCGAGCGGGAGTACTCGTTGGATGCGGAATTTAATTCCTCATCCAAGGAGTACCCATGTTGCATACTTTAGATGAACTCTTCTACAAGAAAAATGAGAAATACATAAAAAACGTGATTGTAATCACGTTGTTTTATGTATTTCTCATTTTTCGTGTAGTATGACCCATCGAAAGTATGAAACATGGGTACTCCTTGGATGGGGAATTAAATTCCGCATCCAACGAGTACTCCCGCTTGAAATTTGAGTAAAAACTTTGGGAGATAAGTTGAAAATATGAATTGAAAAAGTAGTTTTTTCATTTTTCCCTCTAAAATTTGATGATGTCATCAAATCTTATTAGATTTTTTCCACTATTATTTTATAATTTCCTTAGGAGGCCCATTTTAGACCTCAAAATTCCCCTAATGCTTGATGAAGATGAAGTCATCGACCATGCCATTCAAAACCGATCCTCCACTAACACTCCTATCGAAACCATAGTCAAAGAGTCTGAAAGCCAACCTTGGATGGAAGTGAAATCAGTTGAGACAACCTCTAAAACCACCAAGGCTATTGAGTTTGGCCCATCCAGATCTCTGAAAATCAACCCAAACCTCTCAAATGAAGAAGAGAAGCAACTATGCCAGCTTTTGAAAGAAAATCTTGAAGCATTTTCTTGGGATTACAAGGACATGAAAGGGCTGCATCCTTCAGTATGCAGACATCACATTTACATCAAAGAAGGATGCAAGCCTGTGAGACAACCCCAAAGAAGGATGAACCCGGCTCTGAAGGATATAGTCAAAGAATAGTTGCAGAAACTATTGGATGTAGGGTTCATATATCCTATATCCTACAGTAAGTGTGTTGACTATCAAGAACTTAACAAAGCCACCAAGAAATACCATTTCCCTTTGCCCTTTATATACCAAGTCCTAGATGGCCTTGTGGGGAAGAATTTCTTTTCCTTCTTAGATGGGTTCAGTGGATACAATCAAATTCAAATTAGACCTGAAGACCAAGATAAGACTACTTTCACCTGCCCTTGGGGTACCTTTGCTTATAGAGTCCTACCCTTTAGGTTGTACAATGCCCCAACTACCTTCCAAAGAGTTGTCCTGAGCATATTTTCTAAGTTAGTCCATGACTCTATCGAAATTTACATGGATGATTTCACACCATATGGGGATGACTTCCAGGAATATCTCTCCAATTTGGGTAAAGTAATAAGGAGGTGCATTGAGATGCATCTCTACTTGAGCCCAGAAAAGTTTGAATTCCTGAAGATAGCAGGGGTTGTATTAGAACACTCCATATCCCAAGCATGCATACAGGTAGAGCCGAACAATATCACTATCATCAAAAGGGTACCTGCTCCTCAAAAGAAGAAAGATGTTAGGAGTTTCTTAGGCTTAGCTGGTTACTATAGAAGGTTCATCAAAGATTTCAACAAGATGGCTTTGCCATTATTTGGTTTATTAGCTAAATATTCTGAGTTTATTTGGTCCAGTCCTTGTCAAGAGGCTTTTGAGCTCATTAAGGAACAATTGACTATTTCCCCCATCCTCCGAGGTCCAAATTGGACTCTCCCTTTCCACATCCACACTAATGCATCTGACAAAGCTGTAGGGGCAGCATTAGGACAATTAGAGGACAAAATCCCTTATGCCATTTATTTCATCAGCAAAAACTTGTCCAAGGCCGAGCTGAATTATACTATTATTAAGAAGGAGATGTTAGCCATTGTCCATGCTTTGAACAAATTCGGGCATTATGTAACTAGATATCAGACCTTTTTTCACACTGACCATGCAACCATCAAGTATTTAATGAACAAACTAGATGTTAATGCTATAATTTGACTATTGTTGATAAACCTAGAAAGGATAATGTTGTTGCAAATTTTTTGTCTAGGTTAGCTCTCGCTGCAGGTGAAGAAGGAATGGTGGATGACCAGCTGCCCGATGCGCATCTCTTTGCTATATCAACACTCTCACCATGGTTTTCTGATATAGCCAACTACTTGGTTTCTAGAAAACTCCCTCCTAATATTTCATTTAGGAGGAACATAATCATTAGAAAAAGCGCCCCTTTCACATGGATTGGGGGTATATTTTCAAGCTAGGCCCTGATAAAATCCTAAGGAGATGTGTGAGGGAGGAATAATTTTTTGATATCCTCTCTGAATGTCATGAAAGCCCGTGTGGAGGCCACTTTTCTGCAAAGAGAATTGGTTACAAAGTTTTGCAGGGAGGATGCTATTGGCCTACCCTTCAACAAGATTCCAGAAGATACACCAGCAGGTGTGATGAGTGCCAAAGGATGAGGAAACCAACACAAAGGGATGAAATGCCTTTACACCCTGTTGTAGCTGCTACAACAGCACCCAAAATTTTGGGGTATATTTAAAATTTCGGGTTCCCCCTCTACTCGCTTAGGCGTTAAAGTCTTTCACTCAACCTGCAGTCAATGACATCCCAGCGACCTATCCCCAACCCCTCATGAGTTGTCTCGCCATCATGATCCGATGTCGTTGTTGCAATCATGCCATATGTGGGAAGGATCATCTAGCGTACGCTCAAACATTCTTACCACAGTCGCACCATGTGTAATGAGATTGCCATGCATACGTTTGAATGGAAACCTTTTGTGTATTGATGATTAAAGGCCCTCCCACTGTAGGTCGTTAAGCATGCTGTTGAATACTTCTCGTAAGCTCGTAAGTATTATATGTTTATCTAGGGACATGATTCTCAAAACAAGTAACTGTGATGTGATAATGTTCCATACAGGTCGATCCCACGGATGATATACTCATGAATGTCATCACCACACTGATGAGAAGGATAAGAGTAGCACCAGTTGAAACATGAGAAGTGGAGGACATCTATCGCATGTACGCAAGAAATAAGACCGTGCCAGTCAAGGGAACTTGCAGTCACAATGGGACTTGGGAGCACATTGCAGGCTATAAGTTTATTAGCTTACTTAAAAGATCAACGGAAATGCCCGTGGCTCTTTTGGTGTTGTGTCCGTTAAATTTGCAACCTTGACTCAAGGTGACAATACCTCTGGATGTAGCAAACAGTTCGAGCTGCTAAGATATATTGTGCATGCATTCATGCTTCGGCATACAAAAGCTCTACTTATCAAGAATGGACTCTTTATATTGCCACCACTGGCTGAGGTTACAGTACTGGCTCCATTGGTCCCACTTCAGAAGGAAATGTATGTATCTATATTGCATCAAGAGTGGCCCAGCTTCAAACAAGTGGTTCAAGAACTCAGCATCAATCTTTACTAAATATTGTGGTACAACTGCGAAAGACATGTAGCCATTTTTATCTTTTCAATGGTGGACCCAGAGCCAATTGAAGAAGGTGAACAATTAGTTCAGGCGAATGGAAAGCTCATCATCTTGGACATTTTGCTTGAGAAGCTACACAGTCAAGGACATTGTGTCTTGATTTCTTCTCCAACGACGCAGACCATAGACATTCTTCAGGATTACTTAGGGTTGCGAAAGTATTCTTATGAGTGTCTTGATGGATCAGTAAGAGCAGAAGAGATTTTTGCAGTTGTGCAAAGCTTTGGTGGCAAAGCATCAACACTGCCATAGTCGAGTGACTTCAGTTAGGCCCATGAGGATACTTGTGAAGTATTTGTATTTTAATGTCTATTCGAACTAGTGGTGCTGGTTTGAATCTTGCAGGAGTTGATATTGTCATATTCTGTGAGCAGGGCTGAAATCTACAAATTGACAAGCAAACATTATGGTGTGCTCATCATGTTTTGGCAACAAGCATTAAACACAGTGAGGCGGTGATTATGCAAAGGGCCTGCGGAAATTTGCAGCTAAGTCATAATGTGGTTAGCCATGATGATGTCCATCCAAAAGCACATAGGTCAGACAGTATAGCAGGTGTTAATTTGAGGACCATAATAATGTATGGCTTGCACAGATTTGACCCATCATGGCAACATAGAAGGAAACTCTTGGTTGTACCAAAATCAAGTAATGGCGAAGCACATTTTGTTTTTGATTGTTCAAATTTTATAAAAAAGCCATTCTTCTGAACCAACAATCATTTTGAGTTGTGTTGACAACTCTGGAAAATTGGGGATAGGAAGCAAATCTTGGTTAAACCTAAGCTACATGGTGGGTGCAAACATGAGGACCAAGGTTGCGTTTTTAAGCATATTATAATCAAACCAAAGCGCGAGAGGATAAATACCATATGGTTTTAACACCATATGAGATGCTGGATCAGAATTATATGAAGAAACATTACAAATGAACTCAAATGTTTCTATGATGGATGTAGTGATCAAGACTTATGTTAAAACATGGGGTGGAGTTTATGACTATGGTGCATTACCAATAGGCGCACATTCGATGGACCAAAGTTACATTGCAAATTTAAACCAAGGCGCAAACTCATCTGGTTTCCAAACCATACTTTATGCTGAGGTTTTCAACGTTGGAATGAATATATGAGAGCGGAAACATTGCAACTAACACGGTAGTGTGAAATTCACGATCAAAAGAGGGCAAGGTTGGCGGTCCAATGACTTACGTTGAAACACACGGTTGCATGGAGCGGAACCACATAAAACGCTGCATGGGCACGTGACACGCAGCCAACATCGATGGCAGGTTCCGACTCACTGTAAACGTTGGAGCAATACATATACGTAGCGGTAAATTTTTCCACGTGGAGCAGACCTACCTCACCACATATGAATGGACACCAGCAGGTCGACGGTGGTATTTCAACTTACGGTAAAACATTGGAACAAATATATTATTTTCGGTCAAAACTTACGATTCAACTCATGGTCACGACAAACCTACACTGGCAGCCAGCACGGTATAATAACTCTGATGATATGCATGGTCCAGAACATGTGGATCCACAGCGATTTTGTGGCATGGGCCACTTAATTATGTGGCCATGAGATTATTGAAACACGAAATGGATCATTGTAACTATTATGCAGTGGAATGTATAACAGCTGTAGCACGTAACAGTCAAACGAAACGCAGAGCTTTAAAATCACACCATAGTAATCTTCCACGCGTCCACGGTGAACTTCACAAAACAGGTCCATATGCTTCATGCCGCGTTACATGGACGCAAGTTTCCCATGCGTGCTGCCATGCATAAACGTTAATTATGCTGCTACACTCAGAATGGAGGTTTCTGATCGAAAAGGGTGCTGACACACAACTTTTCAGGGATCGTTCACTCTGCATTAGCAATAAAGCCCGTCATGCAAGGATCTAACGCCTTTCTGAGCCGCTCAAGTCTGGTATGCAATAGTAACGTTCGTCATGGTCGATTTTCAGTGCAGGAAAGAGATCAAATCCCTTTGATGCTGGTTGTGTTAGCACAGCAAACAAAACCTCTGAGTTAATTTTCGCCCTCTGCAACACGTTGCGCTGAGCTCAATCTACATGCCTCCTCAATTCAAAATATTTCGACTAGAAATTCCGATGCCTCGATGAAGACGGTCACCTGCTGTAGGCCAGAGTCATTTGCAGTGGAATGTAATGAACATTCTGGCAGTCGATCATCCTAGGAGGTGAAAGAAGGTTTAGTACAGTGCATTGGCACAATGCCCTCTCCAACAGATCGCGCTCCTTACTGGCACCGAAGGATTGCATATCATGAGGCATGGGAACATAGCACATGGCAGAGATGTCTGCGTATAAAAGGTTATAATGCTTTGTTTCAGCACCTTCATCATAGGGTGTTTGGCAGCAAACCTAGCATCTCTACATATGAAGAACGATGCATCTT
Organism: Pinus albicaulis; assembly: GCA_034641835.2. Classification (NCBI taxonomy): domain Eukaryota; kingdom Viridiplantae; phylum Streptophyta; class Pinopsida; order Pinales; family Pinaceae; genus Pinus; species Pinus albicaulis. The sequence continues at coordinate 457,245,239 of CM076582.1, read as the reverse complement.
TAACACCTCATTATGAAAGAAATCAGTTAAACCGGTGAATTGATGCCCATCTAATTAAGGCAAGGGATGACAACAATTAGCTATGGCGAGGCCTGTCGCAGCCTCGAAAACACTTTGAGGGGGTCGTGCATCATAGCCTGTCTCAGCACATAGCAGTGCATGGGAGCTCCCCGGGCTTTGGTACTCTCCATTGAAAAATGTTAAAGACTAGCTATACGTGCCTTCAAGCATTCTTTTGCGACAGTGGAAGAATACATAGTAGATATGCACAATCGTTCATATATTTCCTTCAGAACAGGACCACACAGGGGTCTAAATTCATTGTTTTCTCTTTTGCAAATTAATTAAAATGCCCTTGGCATTATTATTATTCAATCTGTGACCTATGTTATTTTATTGCAGGAAGAACCTTTGGGTTTGCACAAAGAGCAAAGGTTTCCCCAGCAATCGGCGGGGCCTTTTCAAAACAAGTACATCCTCAGGAATCTCTAAAGAAAGCACTTTAAGTTCGAGAGCACCTGGCCACATCCACCGTAAGAAGGTTACAAGCCGCAGATCTACCAAGGTTGTAGGTCGCACATCTGCAGGTCGCAAGGTCGCATATCTTCGATTTTTCCGCCTTTTGCGACCCAGCGACCTAGTCGCAAGGTCGCAAGGTCGCATCTCTTCAGTTTTTCCGCCTTTTGCGACCCCGTGACCCAGCGACCTAGTCGCAAGGTCGCAAGGTCGCATCTCTTCGGTTTTTACGCCTTTTGCGACCTCGCGACCCAGCGACCTAGTCGCAAGGTCGCAAGGTCGCATCTCTTCGGTTTTATGCATTTTGCGACCCCGCGACCCAGCGACCTAGTCGCAAGGTCGCAAGGTTGCATCTTGTTGGTTTTATGCATTTTGCGACCCCGCGACCCCGTGACTCAGTCGCAAATTCGCAAGGTCGCAATCTCTCATTTTCTTACAACTTGCGACCCCGCGACCCAGTCAGGTCGCAGGTCGCAACAACAGCTCAGGTCGCAGGTCGCAGAAAAGACTGGGTCGCGAGGCAGCCCAACGGTCAAGAAGATGAAAATTCAAGGAAGCCCAAAGGGCAGGTTGTGTATTATAAATAATCCTTCAGGAGCTTGTAAAGTTGATCTTTGGTTTGGGACTCGAGCTGAGTATATTGTATTACCAGAGGATTATACACTTAAGCATTAATACAAGCATTTTGAAAAATCCCCTTGTGGATCTGGTGTTGTCTTATGTATCAGCACTGTCGAGTATTATATTTTCAGTTTCTGAACATCCTAAGATTAAGGGAACTGTATTTTCAATTCACATCACAGTTGCATAACAGTTTGCTGAGTATGTTAATGGTGGTTGAGTTTATTTCACTTTCTTAGCGAATGTTGATGACTATTTATCTGCGTTCATGTTATCATTTAAACTTTTAGGAAGTGAAGGGTGTTCTTGCCGTGAGGAACTGTTTCCTTTGAGGTCAGAACAGTTTGCAAGCATGACCCTAATGAAGTGTTGCTAATGACACTTCCTTCGGTCTTCATGCTTTCTTATTTCCTCTTGCTACTGATAGTGCTGCATGTACATTTAATGCATCAATCATATGTCTTGTATCAGTTGATTAGGTGTGTACCTACTGTTTTATAGAGTTTAAGTGAGACCCAAAGAAAAGGAGAAATCAGTGGTAGCCGGACCCACACCCCGGACGGGATCCCTATTCCAAACGGTTCAAGGTCTAATTGGGACCTTTTACCGGGGAGATCCCCTGCTGTTGGCCGGATAGATTTTCCCGTCAGCACACCCTTAGGTGGCTCTTGAGCCATTTGATAAGTGGGGCATGGACTTTGTTGGACCTATCGATCCACCATCCAGACAAAAGAAGTATATCATAGTCTGCACTGATTACCTGACAATGTGGGATGAAGCAAAAGTAGTGAAGGTAGCAACCGAGGAGAAAGCAATAGATTTTCTGAGGGAGAATCTGTTTTACAAATTTGGATACCCCAGATAAATATTCATTGATCAGGGAGCACAATTCACCTCTCACCTCATTGATAATATTTTGAGGAAGCACAAGATTAAGAATAGAACTTCTACTGCCTACCACCCTCAGGCGAATGGCCAAGTAGAAGTAACTAACAGAGATTTAGAGAGCACGCTCACCAAGGTTGTGAGCATCAGAAGAAAATATTAGGTAGACAGATTGGTAGAATCTACTTGGGCCTACAACACTACATGTAAGACAACAATAGGATTCACTCCTTATGAACTAGTCTATGGTAAGAAAGCTCTAGTTTCAGTTGAGTTTGAATTCAATACTTTAAGAATGGAAGCTGAATTAAATATAGATCTATCAAATGCCAAAAAAGAGAGGTTGCTGCAACTAAATGGATTGGATGAGTTCATAATGAAAGCATTTCTTCACACAGAGGTAGTTCAGCTGCAAAGGAAGGTATGGCATGACAAGAACATCAGAGAAAAGACCTTCCAAGAGGATATTGGGCATTTTTGTATGATTCGAGGCTTAAATATTTTAAAGGAAAGCTGTTGAAAATATGGTTAGGACCTTACACAGTGGAAAAATGTTTTGATAATGGTGTAGTTCAAATCAAAACCATAGATGAGGAAGGGATCCCCTTGCTTGTCAATAGTCACAGAATTACAATTTACAAGAAGCCTTTTTCAAAGGAAGATTTCATAAATTCGATAAGCAAAGAGGTGTATGTAATGGGAAACTCCATAGTTTCCCATACCTCCTGAAAAAAAAAGGAAAGAAGAAATAATAAGCTTGTGGGTTGAAAACCTCGATGGAGGCAGCTCACTTGCTCAAAAAAAAAGAAAAAGAAAAGAATAAATATCCATTGGTGAAAACCTCTCTGAGGCACCCAAGGAAATTCTATGAGTTGAAAACCTCCATGAAGGCAGCCCACTTTCTTTAAAAAAAGAAAAAAAAGAAAAAAAAAAGAAGCAAAATAATAATAATAATACATCTGAATTTTTGTGTTTTATGTGTTTGTTGTTTTGCAGGTTATTCTTGGTTTCTAGAAACACAGGAAGGCATTCATCTTCTTTTCCCTTCTTCTATTTTAACATCTATCCCATCATTCACTCCGTTCATCTTCATAACTTCCTCCATCACCTCCATACACCACATTCCTCCATTCCTGAGCACAATTTAGCAAGAGAAGCAACACATGGACTGCTACAAACATCAGGAATTTCATTCAAAAAAAAATTTGTTCATGGAATGCCAAGAAGAAAAACAAGGAAAGCTGCATAAAAGACTCCAAGAGAAAGATAATGCCACCCATGGCATCTCAAGCACCCCACATGACTTCCACAACAGAGAGAAACAACAAGAAAATATTAGCAGCTCACTCAGGAAGCTGCTCATTTAGAGTACATGAATATGGTGAAGAATGCAGCATCTAAAAGGCTTGTCTCCAACCTCCAGCTCCTGAAAATGCCTTGACCACAATAGTTAAACTCAAGTATAGCTTCTCACCCCTTGCTACACATCCATAACAGCTAGAAATAATTAATTTGCAGACTTATAGTTTAAGGGGCAGAAAGGTGGCCAGTTAACTCAGCCACCACCGTGAGGTATGAATGAAAAAAGCTATAAGTACACACCACCTATGCATGCAAAAGAAAAGATTTTAAATCAATGGAGTAGAGGAGAATGAGGGGAGGAAACATGCAGTCCATCATGAATTAACAAGAGAAGGAAAAAACTGTCTACAACAGAACTGGAGCCGAGCTGAGTTACATAAGCACTTCAAAATTAGCTGCGCTATCTAATAAAAGGAGATTTTGTCTCATCCAAACCAATAGATTGGAAAATTTTTAAAGGGAGAGAGACTGACGAAAGCACAAAGCGCTTAAAGAAGAAGAGGAAGAACAAAAAAAAACAAGAGGAACCAGAAGAGGAAGAGGAAGAACCAACAGAAACAAGAAGAACCAGAAAAAGAAGAGGAAGAGACAAAGGGCCAAAGAAAAATAAAAGAGATGGCCATAGAAGTCATAGAGATAGAAAAAAGTGGGTGAGAAACAGATTCACAACACAACACCACATCCCCTCAATACAAAAATATAGTTGCCACCATATCTCCTCTGAGCGCAAAGAGAAAAAGGTAGACCTCTAGGTATTCCAGAGCTGACAAGAATCAGAGAGAGCCAGAAACTTCTCCCACAAACCCGATTATCATTGAAGAATCACCAAGGGGGGAGGAAAGAATTGAAGAGATAATTCTGAAGGAGCAGATGCAGAAGACACAGGCAAAGAATGTAGCACTAAAGGAGAAATTATAGCAAAAAGAGGAGAAAGTAGCCACCATGGCAGACTTATGCAAATAATCCCTTCAGGACAGATTCCCCTCTAACTCATATGTTGTGTAACTCAAATAACAATGGATTCTATTTTAAATCGAAACTCTAGCCTCACATGGATCACTACCTTTCCAAGATTGTAGGCAATTCAAGAATTTCTACAAGCAAGCTAACATGGTTGATCAGGCAAAGATGGTAGAGTTTTATGTGCATAACTTTGTGTTGACAAATCTGGATATTTGGGACCCCAATCCTACAATGGGGGATATGTAGTTAATGGCTTTAGCATCTTGGATAGTGAATGAAGACACTAGAGAAAAAGAGATATGGAAAGTCATGGGAAGAAGAAATAGAGAACCCTTATATATTAGACCAGAATTGTTCAGCCCAAGAGGAGTCATCCTTAACCATCAAGAGATAGAAAGGGACCCTGCACTGGTTGAAAGCTACCTTCATAGACAAAAATAGGTGATAGGCCACTTTGATGATGTCTTTAGGCAGATAAAATATGAGTGCATTATGGCCAGCCAGAGGAGATGGAACAACCTCCTCACAGCCTCAAGAATAGGGAGTACCATACTCCATAAAGACTGAGGGGTGCATTGGAAAGGGCACCATTATACAAGAGGGCCATGCAGGCCAAAAAAATCCAATGGTTGGGACTAAAGCTCAACCCACCTTTGCTGTTGGGGCTGACTGATGAAGAGGACACTGATGCACAAGATAGAGAATGGGAGAATGCAGAAAAGAATAATGGTTTTTACCCCCTTGGGGAAACTCCCACACATCTGCCTCAGGAAATCAGGGGGGTTGTCCAAGCCTTAAAGGAAATGTAGGAGGAGGATTATCTACTCAGAGGATGAGCAACCATTCAGTAGGGGGGTGATGATGAGCTCCATCATTAGACATATTTGGAGGGGTTAATAGTCACCTTTTTGCCTTCTTAGATCTCTTTTTTTTGCATTTTTATTATTATTCTAGTATAAGTGGTGAATAAGGCTAACATAATTTGAGTGCCTAATATGAGGTTGAGTGCAGAAAAGCATGAATTATTAAGCATTTTCATAAGGATTTTATCATAAATACTTGGAGTTAAGTGGACTCAATCACCCCAAATATTCTCTCCAGCAATTCGAGTGCAGAGGCAGCCAAGCAACTCCATGAGGAGTGCACTCAATCTTTGTTGACTTTGAGTTAAGTGGACTGAATCACCTCAAAGATTCTCTCCAAAAATTTGAGTTCCAGAGGCAGCTAAGCAACTCAAAGAGGAGAGCACTCAATCTATGTTTACTGGGAGTCAAGTAGACTCAAACACCATTTTCTAGGAAGTTTTTGGTAGCTTCTTTGTAGAATAAATAGAGTAGAGCTAGAGCTAAGAAGAGTTAGTCTATTCTAGTCTTGATTCCATTCAGAACTATTGTTGTGAGCTATTGAGATTTTTGTTTTATTCAGTGATCAAACTCTTAGATATGTATGAAGTTATTATTTTATGAAATGTGTAGACTGATTTCATTTGAATGATTTAAGTTTCATAGGGCTAGGCTCGTGGGTTAGGGCCCAATCCAGGTGCCTCATCTTCTCTGTTGTTATTATATTTTCCTTTTTGTCATTTAGTTAGTTTTTCTTTTGCCATTTAAGTTAGATCTGCTTCTGATAAGTTTCATTGATGTTTAGTTTTTGTGCTACTGTAGTTTTTAATTTCTTATGCGTAGTAAAATAGAGGGAAAACCCTAAAAAATGTGGTCAAGTCTCCCCCCTCTCATCTCTGTCAATAGAGTTCGAGTAGGGTAGACCTTTCCATAGGAAAAAATTGCTTTCTTTTTGAGTTTTGGGAAGAATGTGTATTACCGAGTCCAAGCATTTCTTTCACTATTTTATCAAGCATTTCTGTTTGTTTTTCGTGCATGAATCCGCAGGTGTGTTTCAATTCTGTGCACTGCCTTTACGCCTCCATTCCCCTCCTTTTCCTCTCATTTTAACGTTGTACTTACCTAACGTAATTAAGCCCTTCAAGTCTTATTTCTTTGCTTTTCTCTGTTCATGGTTGCCTTACCCTTTTTATGCAAAACATGTGAAAAACCATTCAAAAAAACTAAAACCCCGACCTCCACCTTTTCTCCTCGAGTCTCCTGCCACTGTACACCGCACTTCGCAAATCGCAACATTTGGCTTTTATATTTAACACTTACCACTCGTTCCTTGTGATTACGATATTGTGAAATCGCAAATCGCACTTCGCACCACTCACCTTTTACCTTTAACTCATTAGGGGAATTTTGAGGTCTAAAATGGGCCTCCTAAGGAAATAATAAAATAATAGCTAAACCAATAAAATAATATTTATGAATTTTCAATTCACTTTTTGCACCACAATCCATGTAACCATAGTTAAATTCAATTCAAAAGTTGTACCAAAATGGAATTAATAAAAAAATTGTATTGATGTGACTATAAATAAGAATTAACTTTTCAAGAAAAAATCATTATCATTGAAAAAATAATGCATTTGTCCATTGTACTTAAATAACTTAAAATAAAATATAAATATAAATTTATAAATTCTTAATTATGTTATATGCTATTAATTAAAATTTATATTATTTAAATTGTATAATAACATCTAATTAATATACTATATAAAAATAATATAATATAATAAATGTATAGGGATATGCATTGTTTCTTTCAAGAAATATGATATGACAATAATATATTTTTATTCAAAAAGTGTGAAATGACATTTATTATGAGTACTTTACTTTGACCTTAAAAGTACTTAGAGCACTACCATGGTTAACCATGAGTTTTTATCCACCATTGAGAAGGTGACAAGTAAGTACTTTTAACTCAAGCAATGCCACCTCAACCATTTGGGATGATGTCATCTCCTAAAATGTGATTGGTTTTCATAAAGTGAATTTTGATTGTACATTTTCCTTAGGAGGCCCATTTTAGACCTCAAAATTCCCCTAATGCTTACTACTTGTTCTTGCTGATTGCGATATTGTGATCATGCTCTGCCGTCGGTCCCACTACCATGTCCCCATTGCAAATCTCACTTCGCATCCTTTAGCTTTTACCCTTAACACTTACCACTCTTTCTTACGATTGTGACATTGCGAAATCGCAAATCGCAAATCGCACAATTTAACTTTTCGCATAACGCTTACCGCTCATTTCACCGATGCGATAAATCTGTCATGTCACTCGTCACACTTCAAACTTCACAAAACTTACCACATCGCAGATCGCAACTTGAAACTTTTACCGCGTCGCCAATCACACTTCGCACATTTTATTTCATCCTTGTTAATCCTTACCGCCATCCCTTTAAACTTGCAAAGTTGCGATTGCGACATCAGACATCGCAACTTTTGTCTTTCATCGCACTCCGCCATCACCTTTTTGAGTTATGTCCGCTCCAAAGTTATTTTTGACGCTATCATAAATTTTTATAAGGGTTTAACCCCCTCTTGCCGCTTCCAAACCTCGTTTCATGTGTTAAACCCCCCATTAACCTCTTTTAGCCCTTTTCTTCCCTCCAAGCTGCAAATTAACTCTTTTTAACTATAATTATGTCATGGATAGTTTAGTTGCATGGATAGGAGCATGGTAAATAGATCATAGGATAAGTAGAGTGCATTTAGCCATATGGCCAAGTTAAGTGTGGTTTATGATTAGTTTCCTTTCTGCTATTTGTTTTCTGCAAATTAAATTAGTTTCCTTCCTGTCATTTCTTTTCAACAATTTAATTTAGTTTGTTACAATCATTTCCTTCCTGCACATTAAATTAGTTCCATTTCTGTCATTTCCTTTCTGCAGTTTAGTTTAGTTTCATTGAAGTGTGACAGACTTCATTGAGATCCCATAGAAGTAGCACCCTTTCCACTACAAGGAAAAGACCCTCTAGCAGAGGTTATAAAGGAGATTTTTAGTGTTATAAAATTGGCCAAAATTGTCAAAAAAACATATGCTACCACATCCGTTTATGGTTACGGAGGTTTTGGCAGAACTTTTAACGGAAATTCAACACAACTAAAAAAAAATGGGCAGCCGGAGGTTATTACAGATGTTTTTTTCCTCGGTGTGCTAATCAGGCTTTAACACACTGGTGCGTACCTGTAGACGATGCCCTAGGGCAGTTGAAGAAGAATTCACCGGGATGTTAAGGTATAAAACAACACCAAGCGTAGTGTTGGTGATACAACACACGAGGCCGTTATAATTGGTCTTGGGATTTGAGCGGTGCCCATAGGTCATATCAACGTGTCGGTGCATAGACTTATAGAAATGCACCGGTGCGCCCTTTCACACAAATGCACCGAGCTTTATAATTGGTATCGGTATTCATGCGGTGCAAATATGTCATACAAATACACCGGTGCGTATAGACTCTTAAAAGCCCTGGTGTACAGTATCACACAAATGCACCGAGATTTTTAATTGGTATCGGTATTCATGCGGTGCCCATAGGTTGTCTAAATGTACCAGTGCGTATATACACAAAAATGCCCCGGTGCATAGTATCACACAAACACACCGAGAATTATAATTGGTATCTGTATTCGTGCGGTGCTAATAGTTCGTAAAATGGCACCGATGCGTATATAGACATAAACACACCGGAGCGTCGTACCGCACAAATGCCTCGATATTTTTAACCGGTTTTGGTATTTCTGCGGTGCCCATAGGTCGTAAAAACGCACCGGTGCGCTTAAGAATACAAGTGTACTAGTATAAGAATACACACATCGGTTTTCATTTTTCATTTTTTAGAAACATCGACCTGTGACAGTGCAATTATTGTGATTGTTTTAAATTCATTATTCATCAAAATTCAACACATATATATCTTATAACAATATTCATATGAATTAAATTTTTATTAGTGCATTTGAGAACGACAATGGAGAACACAATAGTGACAATAGAGAATGAAATAGAATAAATTAAAACATTATATATATATATATATAAGACATTATTTGTCATACAAAATGGGACAGTTATTGGTATCCCTTTACTTTTCAATTGGGACACTATGTCCATTACATTAAAGAAAATGTCTGATTTCATAGACATTTTTCAAAAAATACAATGTCTTTCTTTGATATCCAAAAATAGTGATCATCATTCTTCGCTTGAACTATTGTCACTGCTAGAGCTACTTCCATGACAACTTATTTTTAGGAATGTATTGTTCACGGTGTTGATTGTTTTCTTCTTCTTCACCTTCCATCTACAAACATAAAATAAACTGTAATGAGTGTATATACATTGGTTAGAATAATGAAAATTGCAATACTAAATAATATACATCAATGTAAATCGAAAAGAAATGACGTACCAATGCAACAATTGACTCATAAACTATACACATTCTTTCAAAACCATGTAACATGCCATCTTTTAAGATTTGATCTATTGGCACAGTGCCATACTTTGTTTCCTGCAAGTTTTATCCCCCATAATAAATCATATATTTCATATAAAAGATTTATTTTTTCTATTAATTATAGATGGAGCTATTTAAAACAAGATCGATAGATGCTTACAAATTCCACAATTAAGTTATGATATGCCAACATATACTCACAACCCATATTTAATCCAATTTCAATCAATTCCTTTGATGGTTCTTCTTTGTATGTTAGCAGCTATTTGAAGACATTCAATGATGATTTTTGTAAAACAACTTAAAAAATACAAAAATGAAATCTAGTTAAGTTGTTATAAGGAAGTAACAATTACTCACAAACTTACATATCAATCATTTTCTTCCTTGTCGTCCTGTTTTATGTGCTGAATGGATTCCATTTTCTTTTCTTTTCTATAAGAAAATACTTGAAAATTAATATTTAATGCTAAATTGTTTATTTATTGTACCTAATGATCGAAAACTTCAATGAATACATATTGCATTTGAAGCATGTTGTTGTTAAGGTGGTTCCTCCCGCGATGCAATTTTCTCCATTTCTTTGACCATCTCGTTGTACACCTTTTTTGACATTCCTACTGGCATATTTCTGATATCAGCTCGTTCGTCTTTTGATATTTTCATAATCTTCCTGAAAATATAACATGACAATAAACTATTTAATTTTTATATTGATATATGAAAAGTATGTATAACAAAAGTGATATTTATAATTAATTCTAGACAAACATCTAAAGGAATATTACTTTTTCATTCCTTCTTTTTTGTTGTTGTATGTTTTTGCTATTAAAAGTATGACATGTCTCATTGACCAATTCTCTGGAAAATCTTCCTGTAGTTTAGATAAAATTTGGTTCTTGGAATCATTAGATTGGTTTTTGTATTGTAAGTGGAAAGAACGTCTATACATTCGTTCCACTAAATCCCTCAAATTTTTGTAAAAGTTTTCCCCCCTTTCGTTAACCTCCAACACCACTCCAGATGAGCTGAGGAACATGTTCTATTTTTTTTTCTTTTCTTAGAACAACATTCCTTTTTTGAGTTGTTGGTCCTTGTAGAACATTAAACAGATGTGAATTAATAGACTATTTCACACATTTTATCTAATAATTTTAACTATATTATTAATGAAAACTAAAAAAAGAAACTCATATTGGATCGATAGTATTTTTTCATTCACCTCATTCATCCTTTTGCAATTTTTCCATCAAGATTTTATGCTCTTCTGGTCCTAGATCAGAAATAATCTTATCGAGCTTCGTCATTTTGTGGCTTTGCATGATACATAGTAAACAATACATATTAGTTAAACTTACATATAGTTCAAAAATAATATTTTTTGTTAAAAATTTACAAAGAACTTGCCTTTTTTTCTTTTCTTGATGTGTTATCAGTATTTTTGCTACTTGATCTCTTGTCAGTAATTTCTTTATCAATCTCAAACCTATACCATATCATTCACTAATATATTTATAAATAAATTGTCCACTTTTCAAATAAAAATAAAAAAATCTCAAGACATCGGTGCACCATTCATGGTGTACGCACCGACGCCGGTGCATGGCTATCTTCCAAACACATTGCACAAACAGTATAATAGGTTGTACGGTGCTCTATGTCAACAAGGAACACCAATGCGTTACGTGTCAATCACTGCACTGGTTAACCATGATAAAATAGTAAAAAACGTCAAGTGTTAATTTTTGTAGCATAAACCAATTCCATATTTTACATATGGCGCACCGATAAAAAAATAAAAATTATTAATTTTTTATCACATTACTTATGCGGTGCGATTGGACAATACAGAGCACCAATGCGCTTTTTACGCAAGGCGCACCGACAAAAAAAATATGCTTTTTTTAATTCATGCAAGGGCCTACATGGATTGGGATCCGACTATGCTAATCGTCCCGTTGGTTGGATGTCTTAGTTCTATATTTAACAATACAAAACCTATAAATCTAAATTGAAAAGCCCTAATTCTGAAATCACAGAAAGAGGGAGAAGAAAGGGCAGAAACAACAAGAATGTAAGGTTTGTATTTTTCTGAATTTTTTTTTTTCTTTTTTCGAAACCGAACGTTCGCGGTGCACCATAATGAAATAGCGCACCGGCTGCATATTTTACAAATGGAACACTGACATAATTTTTTGATCAGTACTTGCATGGTGCGCTAGGATAATAGAGCGCACTAGTGTGCTCAGGTACACAAGGCGCACTGACAACAAATCTTTTTTTTTTTTTAAATTTACGCAAGGGGCGACATTTATTGGGATCCGACTATGTAGGTCCTCCCGTGGGTTGGATGTGTTAGGCTTATATTTAGCAATACAAACCCTATAAATATAAATTGAAAAGCCCAAATAAAGGACCAAAAAAAAAAAATAGGGTTTGTTTCTAAAATGGTTTTTTGGTAAAACTACACGTTTGTGGTGCGTCATAATGAAATAGGGCACCGGTGTCGTATGTTACATATAGCGCACTGATAAAAACATATTTTATTTTTTTTATTTTTTATCACTGTACTTTCGTGGTGCGTTGGTATAACTGAGCGCACTGATGCGCTATGTTAAGCAGGGCACACCGATGAAAAAAATCTGTTTTTTTTTAGATTGATGCAAGGGCCGACATGGATTGGGATCCGACTATGCAAGTCGTCCCATGGGTTGGATGTCTTATGACTATACAAACCCTATAAATCTAAATTGAAAAGCCCTAATTAAAAAACAAAAAGAATCTAGGGTTTTGTTTCTAAAAATGGATTTCTTTTTTATTTTGTTTCTGAAAAACTACAGAAAAGGTAAAAATAACTGCAGAAAAAAAAGTAAAAAACACAATAAAATTTGATTTTGTTATTTTTACTTCATAAAAAAACTACATAAAAAAGTAAAAAAAAACAATAGACTTTGATTTTTTCTTTTAATGCATAAAAAAAAACTGCAGAAAAAAGTACAAAAAAACAATAAACTTTACTCACATCGTTTGAAATTCTATGGTACAAGGTTTGAATCACCAAAGGTTTGGAATTCTGATTCCCTGAATACTTCTGTTCGAACATATTTCCCTGCTCCACAATGCTCTCATGCTATGTTTGCTCCAGGTATGTATCCTGCAAATCTTTGGCTGAATTTTTTTGCAAAAATAGTGAAATAATTAAAAGTGTTTAGTATTTAAAGAAATGTTTTATGAAATTAAATTTTTGAATATATTTTGCCGGCCATTTTTCAATTTACCGCTTTTTCTTTCACTTAAATAAAATAGGGTTGCGTTTTTTTTATTTACGGTTATTCGTTTACCAGTGCGTCCTTTAATCGAAATGCACTGGGGCGTCGAGTTATAAGACGACATCGATGCGCAATACCAAAAATGCACCAATGCGGTTATCTGTACATTACGCACCGAAATTACATTTAGGTTTGTGCACCAAAATTTATTGTTGTTCTTCTCAAATGTAGGGAGAAAATATCATATATTATATGGAATGGACAATTCTTCAAAACCCAACTCGTTCCATAATATTTCTCAAATTCCATCGCGGAGTCCTCCCTATCCATCTGGAGACGTAATATTTACTTCAGATTTTTTTTATTTTTCACTATCTAATTGAATTTATGTTTTTTATCCATGTAGTCAATCATGCACAACCTGATTAAATTTATAATGTATACAAATTTGCAGGTTCATGCAGATTCAACATTGAGTTCAAATGCACAAAATATTCAAACTGCTCCAAAACGTCGGAAGTTCTTATCAGGAGCTGCATACCGCAAGGTGCATTTGGTAAATGAAAATGGATAGCCGCTTCACCCTGCGAATTATAACAATATTGCATTTTCTAGCCACAATCCCGGGACAATGATGGTAATTATAATTATAATTGTTTGGTATATATATTGATTAATATGTAATTATTTCAACGTCAAACCAATTTATAATCATGCAATATTATCAACGTGGTTACTAATTGATATTATATATTTTGTACTAATCATGTTCAATTTTTTTTTTAATTATTATGATTCTAGTGATGATGAATGAACTACCTACCATCTTCCGTTGCACCCCACAACAATGTCAAATCGAGAGAAGACTAAATTAAGAGAAAAAATTGGAGAGGAACGATACCAAGAATGGTTGAATCAACCACCGATTCAATTCCCGCTACGTCCAGATTCACCAATTAGGAATGACTACAACAATAGTAGTTCTTCACAAGCTGACAATGGAGGCAATCAAATAGAGGTTGGTATGGATGACTACTTAAGGGATACGACTGCCATGGAGACAATGTTGTTAGATGCATTCCAAAATGATGATCAGCTAGGGGATGATGCTCATATCGCTGACACCTTTTTCGAAAGCCTTAAATTTGCTTCCACCTCCCCTCTCTTTAGACCTGGTGGTCAGTCAAAGTCTACCCAGTTTGGGACAACGATGTTACTATACAACTTGAAAGAAAAATTTGGCTTGTCGAATGCATGTTTCTCGGAACTTTTGAGGTAAGTTACCATAAAGTACTCCCCTTATATAAATTTGAAATATAATCAGTACACTACAATGAACATTACAAATGGTAAATTTTATGAATGTTAATAATTATATCGACATTAATGTACATTTATTAATATATTTTTCCATGATCACCAACTACATGTTATTCAAAGATAAGGTTCTTCCGAGTGATAATGTCTTGCCTGGTAGCTGCGAAGAGGCAACGAAACTGTTGAAAATATTGGGTGTTGAGTACATTTCATATCATGCATGTCCAAATGATTGTATTATATATAGAGGAGAACATGCAGACAAAGATATGTGTCTGAAATGTGGGCATGACAGGTATGATAAATAAAAAAAGAAGGGTAAATCACATATTTGTCCTCCTTTTAAGATATTGAGGTACATGCCTATAATCCTAAGGATTCAAAGGCTCTTTCGTTGCAAATAATTAGCTATGTTTCAGGGATGGCATGACTCACACAGAAGTGAGTTGGGAGTTATGTGAATCCCAACTAATTCAATAGCCATGAAGCATATAGAGGATACATGGCCTGAAAAATTCAAGGATGAAGTACGAAGTCTACGACTCAGCATAGCCATGGATGGTGTCAACCCATATTCCCTCCAGAACACCAACTATTCTGTTTGGCCTGTAGTAGTGATCAATAACAATATCCCCCCATGGTTTTCCATGAAGAATGAACATCTTATGTTGGCTCTCATGGTCCCTGGTAGAAGACAAGTGAAGAATATGGATGTCTACTTACAACCACTGGGAGATGAATTGAAGGAATTATGGGATGGGATAAATGTATACGATGTATCAAGACCCATCACAGCAGAGAGGAGTTTTACGTTGTATGGCCTATGTGCTTAAACGACACATGATTATCGAGGATTAGGAGTTTTCTCTGGTAAATTACATGTTTAATTTATTGAATTGTTTATATATGTAACAATATTCTTTCACATATTAGTTATTTAATTCGCTGTAATATTTGTTTTGATCTTCATGATATTCTTTAACGTGACATGCATATTAATTAATGTATACAAATATAATCTCACAGGTCTTGTAACAAAAGGGTATTTTTGATGTAAATGTTGTGGACCTTCTCTGAAATCTAGATGGTCCAAGGACCTACGAAAGCCAGTGTATGATTGCTCCAGGGTATTCCTACCATAATAACACCCTTACAGAAGAGCAGCATCCACTTTCAATGGAAAAAGAGAGAGAACCCAAAGGCCTCCAATAATGACACCAGCTAAATGGCTTAGAGCATTTGAGAGAGAGAAGAAGGAGTTCATAGAAATGTTCGATTCAAAAAGGGAGCCTATGTTTGATGATCCATATTTCTTCGACACCTATGTTGAGTAATTTCCCATTGGGATAAAAAGGAAATCTATCTTTTATGACCTCCCATATTGGGAACATCTTAAGATTGCCCACTTATTAGATCCCATGCATATATTTAAGAATGTTTCATCTTATTTATGGAGGCACATATCATCGAAAAAAAGTGACACATTGGCTGTTAGGAAAGATCTTATTACTTCAAAAACTAAAAAGAAACATTGGCCAAGACAATTAGAAAGTACGGGATCAGAGACAGGCACTGGTCCCACTAATTCATGGTTTTTAAAAGAAGGTGATGTCTCATGGATTTTAAAAAAAGATGATACATCTTTGGCAAAGGAAGTTATAATGGATGTGAGGGTGCCAACTTCATACGGGTCTTCACTACAACATCGCTTCACTGTGGATGACCATTTTTCGGGGTTGAAATTGCATGACCATTTGAATCTTCTAAGAGTATGTATAATTTCAAAAGCATGATTTTATTATTTGTTATATTCATAAAACATAACTAATTTTGTATATTATTGCACGTGTTTATAACTTTGCAGTGTCATTATCCTTTGTTCGTGCATGGGTGTGTGAAACATGAATTCCCTCAAGACCTAGGATGTGCCATATCTAAATTATATGCATTTTTACATTGGATTACGTCAAAGGAGATTCATGTGGCTAGCATTCCACGGTGGCGTCAAGAGATAGTTGAGATTGTTTGTATGTTTAAGAAGGAATTTCCGACGAGTTTCATGGACTTACAGGTTCATCTTCTAATCCACCTGGTAGATGAGGTTGAATTAATTGGGGTTGTTTCTTTTCATTGGATGTTCTTCTTAGAGAGGTACATGAAGAAATTGAAAGGTTTTGTTTTACAAAGGGCACAACCCAAGGGGTCTATGGTAGAGGGGTACATATCGTATGAGTCTTTCTATTATGCTAGTGAGTACATCAAGCAGATCGAAAACAGACTAGGTGCGGTGATTTGGGACAATGAAATGGATGAAGACAAAAGAGAAGGAGAGTTGCTCCAAACGAGTGGAAAAAAGCGCTTGATAAAGAATAAGCGACTTATAATTTTTCAAATTTACAAAAAGTAATTAATATTCATGTTGAACTTCGATATAATGTATATTTTGATCTCTAAGTACTATTTAATGTTGGTTTCATTTCATCAGCGAATGCAGAAATTGAATCAATCAATAAATTTGTTCTTTACAATTCTGAAGCGACACAACCGTGGGTTTCATTGTACAAAAAAAATAGGATGAAATGGGATAGTGACAAGAAAAAAGTCAGACGGTTGAATGGTAGAAGTGTGCCTTATCCCGATCATTTAAAAGAAAATATGCCAAAAACATGCCCCAACAGTTGTGTTGCTGACCAAGTCAGAGAGAAATACGGTGCTACCGGTTGTTACCTGCATGCTGAAGAGGATGCGCTAAACGTAGGGATTGGGTGCAACAACTCGGTAATAATCTCTTTTATTTATATGTAAATTTGAAACTTATATTAAGACATCTACATTTCATATTTTAACTATTGGATTATTATTTATAAGACACATGACACTAAGATTTTTTTTAAGTTTTTTATAAATGGTGCATTTGTTCCCATCTATGTGGGCATATGGACACCATTTTCGCACAGAAAATGCTGATGTTGGAAACATCACACAAGACTATGGAGTGGAAGTCGAGTTCGATCAATATAATCGATCTAGCCACCATGATCAAAACCTAGTACGAGGGATGTTAGGTTACGTCAGAAAGATACAAGAGATCATTGAAGTGGATTTTTCTTATTTCCAATGTGTTATTTTTAGGTGCAAGTGGTGGGACACCTTTGATCAAAATAATGTAAAGGAAGATTGCAATAGTAGGCTGATATGTATCAACTCTAGAAAGATGTGGGATGAAGCTAAGGAGCCCTATGTTTTCCCTAAACACTGCAACCCGGTGTTTTTTTACCCATATGTGTTGGATAGGGATTGGTGGTTCATATTGACACATGACCCTAGATCAAAACATATTTTTGAGAACAATAGTGTTATCATGCCATGCGAGCTAGAAGATAATGAGGGTGATCATGAGAGCCGAGAGTGATATGGTACATGTTTTATTTCATCAATATTTATATTTTTTAAGATGCGTTTTTTCGAAATATTAATATAATATGTATTTTGAATTAATTGGTAATTTGCATTGTGTTAATGTTAAAATCAATAATTCACTTGATAATTTGCATTAATTATGTTGATCTCAAAAACAATGGCGTACTGTATAAATTAATTTTTTTTTTGTTATCTAAGATCATAATAAAATAATGATAATTCTAAAGTACATGAATTTATTTGCATTATTTTCTAAACTTTTTATGTAACAATAAATCATATTATTCTAGATTTATTATTTTACAATTATTTAAAATTTACAAATTTACAAATTTTAATAAATTCATTTCACATTAATACAATTAAAATCTTACAAATATTTTACATACAATTACAATTATAATTAGATTTAGAATTACAATTTTACAATTTCACGTACAATTACAATTACAATTTTAGAATGATACATATATACAAATACAGTTTTACAAATTAAAAATTTACAAAAAACCATCATACAAACATCAAATTTGACTAAAAAACACATTCTGTAAAATTGCTAACTGCATCATCGTGATCATGATCATCTAACAAAACACAATTAACATTATATATTAACATCATCACAACACAAACATCAAATATACATCTCATGTCAAATAACTCATGCTATCACATACACATCTATTTGCAAGCTGCACATTAAATGAACATATCTAACATGACCTAACAACATACACATCATGATGATCATCAACATGTAAATTAAGTACA
Source organism: Pinus albicaulis (assembly GCA_034641835.2). Classification (NCBI taxonomy): domain Eukaryota; kingdom Viridiplantae; phylum Streptophyta; class Pinopsida; order Pinales; family Pinaceae; genus Pinus; species Pinus albicaulis. Next base: position 457,226,744 of record CM076582.1, on the reverse strand, counting down.
ACTGCAACATGAACATAAAATACATGGACCATATATATATATAACTGAATAATATTAAAAATATACAATTGTAATATAAATGTCATGGATCAACTAGTGGTAGTACAACATCAATATCAGTACTAGTGGCCGATGGTCTAGCCTCATCTCCATGATCATGACTCCTCCTAGATAATGGTATGTTGCGCCTCGCAAACTGTCCATCACATGTTGCGGCTCGATCATAACGTGAAACATTCCTCTTCAATCACGTAAAAGCTGTCGTAACTCCTACGACATGTCGTATCAAGCTGTACATGTCATGCGACATGCCTCTCCACATCCGTAGTAGCCTATCATCGGCCTATATGTCTTTGTAATGAGCGGGCCTGATGCCCGCCTCAACAATCAATGCAATGAGTTGGTCAGCCAACTCTATTATGTATCTAGCATCACCAAGTCGACTGCGCACCAGTGCACCAGCAGGAGCAGGTCTTTGATCTGCACCGACCTCCTGATGATCATCCTCGACAGCTGGCATGCCCTCATCGTGATCATGAGGATTCACATCTAGACCAAGTGGTGGTGGCGGCATCTCCTTGCCATAAAAAGATCCACTGTTTGCAAAATATATACAAGTACACAACAATAATTAGACAATTTCATTACACAATTTAATAAAAACAAGTTAAACAACGTGTTAGAATAAATTTAAATAAAACAGTAATATTACCTCTATCATCTGGCGGCTCATTAGTTGTGAAGAGGATGTTGGCACACCCTCGCCAATCCAACCTCGCATAAGGACAGGGGGCCATAATGAAGGGATGCTCATCAACACTGGCTAGCAACTCCAGTGCATCATCTGATATCCTCGTTGGAAAAAGACTCTCCTCCCTCTTGGGCATTATCTGCCCCCACATGTGCATGAACACGACATCTATCTAATGTTGTACAGAACTGGGAGTAAAATAACTGACTCCCTGCCACACAGCCAACTGGAACCTCAGGGAACAAGGGAAAATTCACCCCTCTCCTCGATAGCCCTGTAATAATATATATATATATCCTCCTTAGTGGGCGAGTACCACTAGTTGATACCAACCTGAAAAGCCTGTTGCTGGGCATTCCAACTTTGGATAAGATGTCTCAAAAACAAACTATGGGAATTTAGGGAAGTAGCCTCCTCATAGAACTTGAGGATGCCTACCTCCCTTAGGAGCCCCTACGTCACTGCTGTAATAGGGTGAGGGTATGCATCTCTCTCCCTCTCTCTTGCCTTCCACAGGCGAACCATGTTATACTGTTCTGCCTGTTGTTGTTGTGGTTTCCCCTCTTCTCTCCTTTCACATCTTTGAGTGATTGACATATTAAACACAATTTTTTTATTAAATGACACATGAATTTAGAAATATACATATATAAATATTTTCTGAAAAAAAAATAAAACAACAGTCAGTGCGCCAAAAACATATTGACGCACTGATCTCGATGCGTCTTTCAACGGAGCGCACTGGATACGGTGCCCCTAATGATATTCAGCGCACCGGGGGCGGTGCTCCAGAAAATGTTTTTAGCGCACCGTTCACTACATGTGGTGTCAAGAGAGTTGTGCGCTAACTACACTATACGCCCCGGGGTGTATATCTAAGTCAGCGCACCACCATCCTGCCACCGTACATAGTCGTCGGTGTGGTATTGTAAAAGGCCACACCGCTGACGCAAGCCAAATACGGTAAGCCATGAACTGACAAGAATAGCCGTCTCGAGGTGGTTACATCGGTCAACGCACCACATCACCACTATTCAACTGGGTCAATGGTGCGGCCAGGTAACCGACCGCACCGCTCTTTATAAGGAAATTTAACATAACACGGTGCACCTTTGGTACCGCACCAGAACCAGTGTGGATATGCTTAGCACCGGTTTACCAGGCCGAACCGTTGACAATGTCGAATTGCAGTATGCGGTGCGTTGACTACATTACGCGCCCCAGGGAAGATATGTCCGTTAACGCACCGTGTTGTCGTAATACCACATTGTCAACGGTGCAGCCTGGTAAACGATCACACCACAATTTTAAAATTTTTTTAAAATAACACAGTGCGCCTGTCGGTACCACCTTGGAACGGTGCGAATACCGTTAGCACCAGTTGCGGTGTGGCCTGTAAATTTACAGGCAACATCGCAAACCGGTGCGAGTCGAACGGCTCGAGTGCACCGCGCGACAATTTTTTTTTTTTTTTAATGGTTAATTTTAAGGTTTTTTGAATTTATAATCTGCTAAAAGGTTTAATTATGGAAAAAAAATAAAAATACTTGTACATTTACCCGTCGAGGAGGCATATTGGTTGTAGAATTTACAAAAGAAAATTTGTCCACTATTTTATAAAATTCAAGCTGGAGATTGGTGGCAATGCACAGCAGCAGTGCATGCAATAAGTGCAATGGGAGCATGGATGTCAGGGTGGCTCAAACAAGGATAACTTTCGCTGGTTCTTGAGAGCTCTGTAGCACTGGAAAAGGTGAAAAATGCGGTTTTTTGACCATGATTTTTTTTTATTTAACCTTGTTCCGATGCGCGATGTTTTTACTGGCGTACTATTGCATTTACTATATGCCGCCCCGGGCTGTTTCTATTTTTGTGCACTTTTATGAAGCACCGAGGAGGTGTATCTGTAATGCACCGGTGCTCTATAGTAATATGATGCACCGGGAACGGTGTCTGGTGAGCCAATGATTTGTGTGGTTTTTTGGCCGCAATTTTTTTTTTTATTTAACCCTTTTGCGGTGTGCGACATTTATGGGGATCCTGGTGTGTTTCCGTCATTCTGCCTCGGGAAATTTCTATTTCGCGCACTTTTTATGAGGCAGTAGGGTTGACAAGTTGACACACACCGGTGTTGTTCCGTAATTAAACACACCATTGCTGTGTGTACGGAGCGCACGTTTCCAGTGTGCCAATGTTTTGTGCAGTTTTTTGGCCATAATTTTTTTTATTTAACCATCTACCGGTGCGTCGTGTTTATGGGCACCCTGGGGCGGTTGATTTATTCCACACTGGGCATTATCTGTTTTTGTGCAATTTTTTCGGAATCACTGGTGCAGTAGAGATGTAAGGAATCGGTGCTGTATAGGAATATGACGCACCGGGCAGGTGTGTTAGGAGCGCATGGTTCCCGGTGTGCCTATGTTTTGTGTGGTTTTTTGGCAATGATTTTTTATTTATTTAACCCTATGCCGGTGCGCGGGGATTTCAGGGCGGCCCGGTGCGTTGGTGAACCGATGCGTTTAAGGGCGGTCCAAGTGGTTTTAGTTTTCATGTGTTTTTTATGAGGCACCGGTGCGCAAGTTATGTGAAGTACCGGTGCTCTACAGGAATACAATGCACCAGGCAGGTGTGTATGGAGCGCACGGTGTCCAGTGTGCCAATTTTTTAACTGCACCGATGCTTTCTCATGTTTAACGCACCGGTGTGTTTTATGGTGATAAGAGCACCGGACGAAATACATCCACAAAAACCTCCGCCCGCCAACCTCCTCTAGGAGCTTTCGCTAGAAACGGATGTCTGGGGTATTTTTATAAGGGGTTCCTAAAAAACATCTGCTAAAGGGTATTTTCCTTGTAGTGTTCGTAGAGCATAAGAGAATGACATGAACAGAATGCATCTGTTGTGTATATAGCATTGTCACCTCAAAGTTTATACGAACCTCGGTTTGATAAAGTAAATTAGGGCAGCCCCTGGGAGTTGCAACACTCTTGGTGCAATACCAAGGCTCACCAGTTACTATGCTACTTAGGATATGTTACTGGTATAAGAAAAATGAAAAACTCAAAGCAAACAACAAGGTTATTAAACAAAAAGTCAAAGGATTACAAGGAAATACCTTAATGAGAAAACCATGGTGGTCATTGAATGTTGATTAAATTACCTACATCAAATCATCAATCCAGGGTATGTGAACTTGTCAAGTACATTGCACTATATATGTTAGGCAATCGAATTTTAATTGAAAGTAAACTATTCTATTTTAAAGATGAAAATTAAACCTATTTATGACAAGATCTTAGTAACGATACATGCACATTCTGTCTTAGAGTCCTAGATCAAATTCATGAATTGGAAATAAAATGAATTCAAAACAAACCCAAATATATTCTATGAGACAAGGAAATGAAAACTATTGAACAAGAAATAAAGTCTATTTCATTAAACTTGAAAATGAAATTTATTTTATGAACTTTTGAAAGAAAATCTAAACTATTGAACTTGTAAGGAAATTTAGGAACTTTGAAGCAATTATATTCTAATTTTTTTCTATGAAACTTAAACCAAATTTAATCTAATGGACTAAAAAGGAAATCTAACTAACAAATTGAAAAAAAATCTATTCTACAAAACTTAATATTGAAACTACTTTAAGAAGTAGTGGGCGAAAAGCAATGAACTATTGACAAGATTTTGAGTGAAAAGGCCTTCAAAGATTATGAATGTGCGTATTCAAAACCAGAACTAGTCATGATCTACCAAGCATAAACACAAGACTAATCAAAGAAAACAATTAAATCTAAGACTAAGAAAAGAAGCCAATTAAAGTAAATATTTTTGGTGTTTTGATTTATTGCCGAGTGCCCAAGCTGAAAAGAACCAAAGGAAGATAAGTGAAATTCTAAGTTAAAATATGGAGCATTCAAGCAAAATAGAGCATTTAAGTGAACTGAATAACTGAAGGATGATCCGAACTTATGCAGGAATACAATAGAATACATGTGTAAACATAAACAAGGAAATGCAGCAGAAATAAAACTTCATTTCATTAATATGAAAGAACCGAAATATGCTTACATACATAATGGAAATAGACTAGCTCGGGAAATGGTAGTTTATCTTTGAGAAGATATGTGGCGGCTTCATGCCTCTGAACTATGTTACAATGAGGCTCGACGGAATTTTTATCATTGAGAAATAATTAAAAACCCTAAACATCCAAAAACCTAACCCTACGAGATGAAGCGCCAAAAGCTTGTGGGCCCTGTTGGGGTAAGTTGGAACATCAAATTCCCGGGGTTGTAACTTTGGGATACGATCTCTGTTTAGCTATCATAATACCTCGTTTCGAAAATCTTGAAGAGGAGGCCAAATACTAATTGGAAAATTGGTTTGGGACTTTTGAGGTCTCTCCGTTTTTCCTAAAAACATATTTTAGTCCCTCAAAATGGCTTTGGAAGTTTAGGACTAAAAAAAATGCTAAAAATAGTAAATTATGCTACAATTAAGGAAACTGAAAAACTAAAATAAATCACTCTAGTGGGGGTCCAAGTGGAATAGGTGGGAGGCCACCACTATCCACTTAGATCGATCCTCCCCCCAAGGAAACAATGGTCCCCATTGCATCGAGTGCCTGAATGAGATGAGGAAAATTTTGTTGAACTTGGTCCCTAATGAGCCACTTGCCTTGGTGCAAGAGTTGGCCATCTCAGACAACCCGATATAGTTGTATCTTCTGCTGGCGAGTGTTCTTGATCTAGGTGTCCATGATCCAATCAGTTGTGGCCTACTCCATGCAGTCGGGGTTTAGCTCTGCTGGTGTGAGTTGTTTTGCAATGTTAGATGTGTCCAGTAATGGTAGAAAGTATGGCCGAAGGAGGTCCCATTGAACACTGGGTGTATGCTAAGGAATGATGGAATGTTGAGCTCGAAGGCATTGTCTCCTACAACCTTGGTGATGGTATATGGCCCATATCGAAGCAGGTGAAGCTTGCGGTGGGGTCCAACGAGACATTCCTTCTGCAAATGTAGCTAAACTTCGTCGCCCAACTAGAACTTGTGTGGCACCCGATGTTGATCATGCCACTACTTATACTTAGCATTGGATCTATCCAATATGTCATGGATCTGCCAGCAGACGTGCTGAATGCGTTCCATGAAGTTATTTTCCCTGTTAGCTTTGGATTGGACATGACTTGAATTTTCCTGAGTAGCTACAAATGGTATGCCACATTAATGAGGCATAATGGTTGGAATACCAATCCCACCTGAAAGGGGTTGTGGCCAGTTGAGCTACAAAGAGATCGATTGTAGCTGTGTTAGACATAGGGAAGGCTTTCATCCCATGTATAAGGATGCTTTGAGTTGTACATGCACAGAATGTGCATGATCATCCTATTAACAACATTTTTTTTGCTCTCGTTGTTGACAATGAACTGCAATATAGAACCTTTCACCCACATCTATGAGTGAAAGAGGTGCTACCCCTCCTATGGATCTTCAGCCTCATCCTTCTAGATATTGGTGGTGGAACAGTGGCACTGGGCTCCGCATCAATAATTTTCTTCCCTTTTTCATTATCCTTATTGGGTTATGACTCAAAGTCATATCATGCATCTGATTCGGAAGCCTTCAGCTTGGCCACCAGTGACTGGTTGGCTCAACACTCACTCATGTTGTGAGTGGAGCTCTTATGCAACTCACTCCACTTTACCATGTCCTTCTCTGTCTTTGTGGTGTTGTTATTTGATTTCGGCTTCGATGGGTTGTCTTGGGGTGCCTTTCCCTTGCTTCAAATTCGTAGATCCAAAGTCCCGCTTCTTCTGCTTAAACTTTTGCATGATGTTGATAGTATATCGATAAGCGACACCGAGTGAGGAAATGTCCAGGAACTCCTTTCTTCTTAGATTTACTTATGCAAATGGTGGGTTAGATGTAGGTGTCAAAGATAAACTCTCAAATTTTGAGACAATTTCTTTAAGTTCTAGTGGAACTTCTTCTATTTCCTTTCTCGTATCAGTCATCAACTTCAAAGTTTTATTATACCAAACCTAAATTTCATAACCTCCAGTTGTTAACCTTTACCGAGATGGCGGAATCACAAGTCAAACCCAATAAACATAATATTCACTATATTTGACTTTAGTGATGGAACCGAAGCACATTAAAACGTTTATGTTAAAATGCAGAACTTAAAGGAAATTTAACTGAAGTTTATAAAACATCGCATCCAAAATTGGAATTAAACCAAGCACATATTTTTATGTGAACATCGTCAGATATATAAGCCAAATGCGAAGGTCGTTAGATCAAATGAGTTACTAGGAGGTCAACTTGAGTGATCAAATCAGACTTATAAAATATCACATCCGTTTTAGAGCTTATATAACTCACAACTTTTATTGTGATATCCATAGATCTATCTGTCACCTTGATTGGACAGTTCTCCTGCTTCTAAGTCCCTGTTTAATACATTTCAGTTTTGATTTAACATCGTTGAAATTTAAAAATGCAATTATATTGGATCGCAGATCAATAGTTTCGATTTCTCTTGGAAATTTTTTTTCGTATTCAATTATTCCATTTCTTCGAATTGGCCAGATTCGACAATCCTTCAAAGAAACCACGGTTTCATGTATCAACAACTGATAGCTCATAAATTTACCAATATAACTGAACTGCCTTATCTTCACAGTGGACGCGAAATGTTAAATGAAACATTACACACAAAAATTAAATCAATGGAGCTCGAATTGAACCAAATAAACTCAAAAATATTTCAGAGGATACTAGGATCCTCCGGGATTTGACATTTATGCTCAGATTTCTCAATGATACGAAGAAATATTAATTTCTATTACTCCATCCTTCTACAGCCAAAATCTTCACTCTCATTGTTCAAACTTACATAAATAGAGTTCATACAAACGTTCAGATCCGCTTCAAAATGATCGAATTTTGCCTAGATTTATAAAATCACTTGGCATGATATTTGCCCTAAAATCCTCAAATAAAACTAAATACATTGAATTCAAAACAAATCGAATCCCCTAAGTACTATTCAAATCTTATCTACTAAAAAATGTAATTTCCAGCTAAAGGAACCCACTCCTTTTCTTGTCATTTTTTTTGCATTTTTGGAATAAAATGAAGTCCTTTTTTCCTCGAGCCTCATGCTCCTGCATTAGACTCCTGAGGACAAAATTATTCATGGGCTTCTGTCCATGAGCTCCTCTATAGAACTTCCCAACTTCTATATCATGGTTTCTGTCATCCAAGTAGCCTTTGCAAATGGTTGATCTTTCCACTTGATCAAATACTCAAAATATTCTCGCCCTCTTGTCTTTTTAGACAGTATTTTGTCTAAAATATTCTCTGGCTGCAATGTTTTTGCTGCCAGTAATTGTTTCAACCAGTCAATCTCTTCTTTGATTTCAGATGTATCACCTGTGTCTCTATCCTCATACTTGTACAAATCAACAACATTGAAAATTGGAGATATTCCAATGTCAGAGGATAATTCAATTTCATATGCATTTGTAGAAAATTTTCTCAATACTCTGCATGGCCCAATTTTCTTAAATTTTAATTTATTATATGCCCTTTTTGGAAATATTTCCTTTCTCATGTGTGCTAGAACCAAATCTCCAACCTCAAAGTTAAAATTCTCTCTTCTTCATATTTGCTCTACTCTTGTACTTGATGTTGCTGTCCTGTAACTGCTATTTTACCTAGTCATGTATTGCTTGAATTTCTGAAGCAAAATATTCTCCTTTAGCACTTCTCATCTCTTCTTTTCCCAAATTTATTAGTTCATACACTCCTCTTGGGTGCATTCCATAAAATATATGGAATGGACGTTTCCCTGTACTCCTGTTAGGAGAGTCAATATAAGCATATTCAACCCGTGCCAAAATATGATCCCACTGTTTAGAATGTTCACCTGCAAGGATTCTCAAAAGATTACCCAAGCTTTTGTTCACCACCTCAGTCTGTCCATCTGTATGAGGGTGATAAGCTGAGTTGAAACTTAGTTTAGTACCAAGATTTTTCCACAATGTCCTCCAAAAATGACCAACAAATCTGGTGTCCCTATCAGAGACAATGATTTTAGGTAACCCATGCAACCTTAAAATCTCTTTGAAAAACAAATTAGCAACATGAGTGTAGAAATTTGAATAATAGCTGAATTATTCACCGAGATTATCCTGATTACACACTATTTAAGCTTCATGCATAATACATAACCTCTTCTACAATTGATCATCAATATGCGGAAATAGAAGCAGTCGCATGCGCACATTAAAACATAATCAAGCACACATATCAACACAATATGTAATGGGGAAAGCTTACATCTGAAAACCCCCAACTATCTGTATATTATAATGATAGAGAACATGTAACAATCATAGTACAATACTCCTCACAAGTACTCAGTACTATCTCCAATAGTTACACACAAACTAGCTCAGATCTGAACAAGTCACGGGTTCAAATCTCCTCCACAAGTCTGCCTGCCTCTACTACGCAATCCAAGATGAGAATGAATGAGATCCAAGTTTGAATCCCCTAGCTTGTACTACGCAATCCTCATTGGCAATCTCAATCAATGTGTGTGCAAATCCCATGCACAGCTATAGTCACAACTGATAGTAGACTCACCCTTTCACCCACCTCTAACACTGGTCTCCACTGAACTGTCCATGCATTGCAGTTAAATGATGTATTCTTTAGTTGATTTATGAGTTAATAATTAGTAAATTAATTAATAATTAATTCACACCACTCATCACTAGTGTATTTATCAGTTAGACTAAATACAACTAGTTCAACTAAGTTAAACCGAACACAACTCCACCAACTGTCTCATCAACTCCACCAAACTCTGCCACATGAGTTCTAACTGAAGTCAACCATGCAATAGCTCAACTAACCCATAGGAAAAGTGTATTTCCTTCTGTCAGCTGCATGTGCCACATCCAAGCATCAAACTGAAGTGCTCCAATAGAAAAAGATAATGTTTATAGTCTAAATATTATTAAGGGTTAATAATATTTGACTGTTCTATTTTTAGCCTGGCAGTCTAAAAATAGAAACCGCCCAATGTCTAAAAATAAAGGTCCATCTATTTTTACCAACTCAACCAATCATCCATAAATATCACCCTGCAACTCATAGACCATGATCCATATGTCTAAAAATAGACATAGTCTAAAAATAGACTTTGCGCCAAAAATAGCCTGCGGGCCCCCTTAGTGAAGGCGACTTCATTTCACTAAGCTCCATCATCTTGTTGCATTTTCAACACTCCCTCTCAACAAGATATGGATTATCTATTATATCCTACCTGCGCTAGTATTCGAATTTTCTACAGTGACGCCTTAAAATCCAAAGACCTCGGCATCTGATCCTCCCGTCGAATATCATAAGTAACATGATTCTCACATGCACACAATCTACGATATGATGGTACCACGATGTCGATGTGTTTGGATCTATCATGAAATACGGGATGCAAAGTTTAATGCAACTGCGGTTTTCACAATAAATGTGATGGAAGCTCCAAGTGTGGCTTGAACAAACCGACCAGGATCTTCCTCATCCATATGGCCTCGCATGCAGCCAAGCTTGCTGCCATATACTCAGCCTCTGCTGAACTGAGTGCCACGGATCTCTGCTTCTTGCTGTACCAAGAAACTGCTGTCGACCCGATACTGAAGATCCCTCCAGATGTGCTCTTTCTGTCCGTTGGGCTCCCTGCCCAATCTGCATCCGTGAAGCCACATAGCTTCACCTCATCCTCCTGTCTGTACCACAAGCCATATCCTGATGTGCCTCTAAGATAACATAATACATGCTTGCCTTCCAGAGAACGGTAAACAGCAACTTGCGAGCACGGATTAACATCATAACGCATATCGAGGTGGTGTATTGACCAGATACATAAGCGACCCCACCAACTTGTCGATAAACGGTGGCATCCACTACCTCCGTTGAAGTAGCATCCTCCTTCCTCCAACCACCAGGAAGAGGAGTATCAACAGGCTTGCAGCCATGCATGTTGAACTTCTCCAGTATCTCCCGGGCATACTTACCCTGAGAAACAAATAGTCCATCACTGCGTTGCCAAATTTCCAATCCTAGGAAATAATGAAGGAGGCCCAAGTCCTTCATCTCAAACTCTCTAGCAAGATCCTCCTTGCATGAAAGTATCAACAGCTCATCACCCGTCAAAATCAGATCATCTACATACAGTGCAATGATCAGCAACTTCCCCTCCACCACAATCTGGTACAGGTTAGGATCCGCCTCACTCTTGGAGAATCAGGGTACGGGTGATATTTGCTCCCCTATCTGTTGTACCAAGCACGAGGTGCTTGCTTCAACCGTACAGTGCTCTCTTGAGTCTGCACACATGCGACTCACTGCTGAAGATCTCGAAACCTTCGGGCTGCTCTATGTACACCTCCTCCTCAATGACTCTGTTGAGGAACGTAGTCTTCACATCCATCTGATGGATGTGCCACCCCATCTATGCTGAGAGAGCTAGGATCGTCCGTATGGATGAATACCTTGCGACAGGTGCAAAGGTCTCCTCATAATCGATCCCCTCTATCTTTGAGAAGCCTCGGGCAACAAATCTTTCCTTGTACTTCTCCACACTCCTGTCAGCTGCCTGCTTCACTTTGTAGATCCATCGTGAACCCACCACTAATTTCCCTTCCGGTATTGGGACAATCTCCCATGCACTGTTTCTGACAATCGAATCATACTCTTCCACCATGGCATCTACCCATGCGGGGTCCTCCAAAGCTTCCTCGAAAGAGGATGGCTCTGTCATGACACATTTTCTCACAAGAGCCATGCATTCAGTGTACCAGTCCGATGATTGTCTCTGTTTGTGCTGTGCTGTAGGTGGTCCTAAAATCCTCTCTGCATCTTGAGCCAGTCGCTCAGCTTCTGTAGTGCGCTTGTGCCCTCTGATGGTTGGTGATGCTTGAGTGGTCTCTTCCACTCCATGAACTTCCTCTTGTGGCTGATCCACATCCTGAAGCTCATCCTTAGGAACTAATAGCTCCTCATCTGCATGCAAGTGTGGCTCCCTCTCAAGCAAACACTTCATGGCTTTCTCCTCATGAAATTTGATATCCCGTCGCACAACAGTCTTGCGACTGTCTAGAAAATACACACGATAGTTGTGGGGTGTATCAGTGTACCCCACAAATATCCCAACCTCTGTAGTCGGCTCCAGCTTCTTCCTGGCATCCTTAGTCACATGAATGTAAACAGGTGAACCAAAAATCCTCAAATGGGAAATATCAGGCCTCTTACCAGAAAACACCTCCTCGGGTGTACTCATGCCAAGTATCTTGTGAGGACAATGGTTCTGCACATATACTGCAGTATTGCATGCCTCTGCCCACAAGTGAAGGGGTAGGCCCTGATCATGCAACATCGCCCGTGCAGCACCCACGATCGTTCTGTTCTTCCGCTCAGCAACCCCGTTCTGCTGTGGGTTATGGGGTGCTATGAGCTCTCTCCGAATTCCTTCTGCGCTGCAAAAGTCCTTGAATTCAGCAAAGATGAATTCACCACCATTGTCGCTCCTAAGAGCCTTGACATGCTTCCCCGATTCCTTCTCAACCAGTGCCTTGAACTCACAGAACTTTGAGTATGTCTCGCTCTTCTTCTGCATGAAGAAGATCCAGCACTTCTGAGAAAAATCATCAACAAAGATCACATAGTACCTGTGCTTTGCTGTCGAAGCTACTGAGAAAGGTCCACACACATCTATGTGAATTCTCTCATGGATCATCGTGGCGCGACTATCCTTCTCGTGAAAGGTGGCTTTCACAAATTTTCTGAAGGTACACCCTTTGCACTGATCTGACTGCGCAAGATTGCCCTTAGGAATCCCAGTAGAAATCTGCTGCAGTATCTTCAAAGCTCCATGGTGAAGGTGGCCCAATCTCCGGTGCCACAGCTCGCCATCATCCCGGCTCACCACTCCTTCCGCCTTGCATGCCATTGTTGCGCAGCCATCTACTTGCAACTGATAAAGGTTCTTGACTCGAACCCCTATCTTCCGGGTTTCTCCAGTTGTCTTACTACGCAGGAAAGCCTTTCCCTCGCTGAAGACAACATCATACCCCTTGTCTTCCAACATCGCCACAGAGATCAGATTCTTCATCAATCCTGGAACATGCAACACTTCCTTCAATACGAAGGGTTTACCAGACTCCCTCTCAAAGGAAATGGTACCGATATTGGTCGCACTGTATCTACCATCATCGCCCATCTCGATGTGCACTCCAAGATCTTTTTCCTCCAGATCTGAAAACAGATCCCGATCTCCAGTCATGTGAAAAGACGCACCATTGTCCAAGAACCATATTGATCCCATCACACTTGAGACCAAGCATGCGATCAGTGAAAAATCCAGCTCAAACTGCGAGGCTAAGGCCTCTCCCGCTGCAGATCCAGCAGCATGCTTATTTTTCTTCTTCTGCGGACAATTTGTGGCATAATGTCTGTGCTGGTGAAAATGAAAACACTTCACCTTGGACATGTCTTGCTTCTTACCTTTCGCACTAGACTGAGAAGCTTTCTTTCTCTTCCCCTTCTTTGCTTTGGTAGCCAAAGCACAATTTTCTTCATCAGATGCCTTTGATGAAGATCCGTCCCTGGTGCTCCACCTTATCTCCTCTTGCATGAGATCCGACCAAAGTCGCTCCCATCCTGGAAACTTCTCCAGACCATTGACAGAATCTTGATAGGAATGCCAACTCTTCGAAAGACCAAGGAGAGCCAGGTCCACCAAGTCCTCATCATCGAAATTCACCCCCACACTTCCCAGTTCATCCCTGCATTGGGTGAACTTCGTGAGGTACTTGGCGATACTGTCGCCTTTATCTATCTTAATGTTTCTGAGTTTATCCTTGAGTGCCAACTTCCTCTGGTCGCTCTTGCTTTGGAATAGATCTGTCAGTGCTTTCCACATCAGGTATGGAGAAGCTTTTCCATGCAGGCTAGATACAATGTGATCCTTCACGCCCTCCAACAGAATCCTTCGACATTTTTCCATCTTCTTTTGCCAAGCCTCAACTAGAGCAACATCAGTAGGCTTTGGGACCTCAAAATCTATGAACTCCTTCAGCCCGTTATCATCTAATACCGCCTCCGTCCGATCCTTCCATGCAACATAATTCGAACGGCTCTCAAGGGCATATTCCAGTCACAATCCATTGAAAGACATTTCAACTCTGGCACCAAGAAAACAAATACTGCTGCAAATTCGAATTCCAAGCTCAAAACTCCAACTGATTCTCGATCTAAAACCCGTGAGAAAAAAGTATTTCTAGCACAGAGATCGACTATAGGGGCATTTACTAGATATATCACCTTTCAAGGAAAGGATGGATCCAGAGGCTACCTGGCCCGATTACAGACTCTGTCTACCGAAATAAATTGTAATCACTGTAATAGATCCGATGATCAATTCTCGCTCTGATACCATGTAGAAATTTGAATAATAGCTGAATTATTCACCGAGATTATCCTGATTACACACTATTTAAGCTTCATGCATAATACATAACCTCTTCTACAATTGATCATCAATATGCAGAAATTAGAAACAGTTGCATGCGCCCATTAAAACATAATCAAGCACACATATCAACACAATATATAATGGGGAAAGAAATAGCTGAAAACCCCCAACTATCTGTATATTATAATGATAGAGAACATGTAACAATACATAGCACAAAGCTCTCACAGCTCTCAGCACTATCTCAATGCTACACACAAAACTAGCTCGGAAGATGAACAAGTCACAGGTTCAAATCTCCTCCACAAGTCTGCCTGCCTTTACTGCGAAATCCAAGATGTGAATGAATGAGATCCAAGTTCGAATCACCTAGCTTGTACTGTGAAATCCTCATTGGAAATATCCATCAATGTGTGTGCAAATCTCATGCACAACTATAGTCACAACTGATAGTAGACTCACCCTTTCATCCACCTCTAACACTGGTCTCCACTGAACTGTCCATGCATTGCAGTTAACTGATGTGTTCTTTAGTTGAATTATGAGTTAATAATTAGTGAATTAATTAATAATTAATTCACACCACTCATCACTAGTGTATTTTCCAGTTAGACTAAATACAACTAGTTCAACTAAGTTAAACAGAACACAACTCCACCAACTGTCTCATCAACTCCACCAAACTCTGCCACATGAGTTCTAACTGAAGTCAGCCATGCAATAGCTCAACTAACCCTTAGGAAAAGCGTATTTCCTTCTGTCAGCTGCATGTGCCACATCCAAGCATCAAACTGAAGTGCTCCAAGAGGAAAAGATAATGTTTATAGTTTAAATATTATTAAGGGTTAATAATATTTGACTGTTCTATTTTTAGCCCGACAGTCTAAAAATAGAAACCGGCCAATGTCTAAAAATAGAGGTCCATCTATTTTTACCAACTCGACCAATCATCCATAAATAGTATCCTGCAACTCATAGACCATGATCCATATGTCTAAAAATAGACTTTGCGCCAAAAATAGTCTGCGGGCCCACTTAGTGAAGGCGACTTCATTTCACTAAGCTCCATCATCTTGTTGCATTTTCAACAATGAGTAGCATCATTGGTTTTATAACATGGAATAAAATGTGCCATTTTAGAAAATATGTCAAGTACAACATAAATTGCGTCATTTCCTCTCTATGTTTTAGGTAAAGCCAAAACAAAATCCATACGTACCATATACCAAGGTCTACCTAGAATTGGTAATGGAACATACAAACCTATGTTTTGACTCCTTCCTTTTTCATACTGACAAACTTTACAATTTCACACATACTTTTCCACTTCAGATCTCATCTTTGGCCAAAAATAAAAATGACTCAGTTGTTCATAAGTATTTTCTGCACCAAAATGTTCACCAAGTCCACCACTATGTTTCTCTTTAATTAAATTTCTCTCATAGAACAATTTGGTATGCACAACTGATTTCTTTTAAATAAAAAACCTTCTTGCAAGAAAAAATCCAACCACTTACTTTTGTCCAATAAAATAGGATTATTGCATGCTTCAAATGTTTCTTTTAAAATCCAAATCTATTTTATACAATTCTTTAAGAAAATCAAAACCCAACACTTGAATTTGACTTTCTTGAACTAAAATGCTCTTTCTACTTAAAGTGTCTGCTACTTTGTTTGCTTGGCTATTTATATGTTTCAATACAAAATTGAAACTTTGAAGATACTCTACCCATTTTGCATGTTTTTTATTTAGTTTTCGTTGCTGCATAATGTACTGCAATGCATGATTATCTAAATAAAGCACAAACTCTTTAGACATCAAGTAATGTCTCCACTTCTTTAATGACTACACAACTGCATAAAATTCTTTGTCATAAGAATAATATTTTATTCTTGTCTCATTCAGTTTTCACTGAAATAAGATACAGGTCTGTCTTCTTGACTTAACACAGCTCCAATAGCTTCTCCACTGGCATCACATTTCACTTGAAAAGGTTTGTTAAAATCAGGCAAAACTAAGATGGGATTTTCTGTTATCTTTTGTTTCAACAACTATAATTTTTTTTCTGCTTCATCAGTCCATTTAAATGATTGTTTGTCCTTCTTTATGGTTTCAATTCATATGAATTTTTTTTAAACTAACCTCAAAAACACTCTTAGGTGAAGGCCATTCTATGATTGCCTTTATCTTCTCTAGATCCATTTTCAATCCATCAAAAAAAACAACAAAGCCTAGGTATACTAACTCTTCCTTCATGAATGAACATTTTTTAAAATTTACCAGCAAATTTTCCTGATGCAACTTCCTTAAGACATAATTCATATGTCTCATGTGTTCTTCTTTAGATTTGCTGTAAATTAATATATCATCTAGATATACTATTACAAATTTACCTATAAATTCCTTCAACACTTCATTCATAAGCCTCATAAATGTACTAGGAACATTTGATAATCCGAACGGCATTACCATCCATTCATATAATCCTTCATTTGTTTTAAAAGTTGTTTTCCACTCATCTCCTTCCCTTATCCTAATTTGATGATAGCCACTCTTTAAATCGATTTTTGTAAAATATCTTGCCCCACTTAAACAATCCATCAAATCTTCAATTTGGGTAAAGGAAATCTATACTTGATTGTTATTTTGTTGATTGATCTTGAATCAGTGCACATTCTCCAGCCTCCATCTTTTTTTGGACTCAACACTATTGGCACTGCACAAGGACTCAAACTCTCTCTGATTAGTTCTTTATCTAATAGTTCCTATACCTGCTTCCTGATTTCTTCATTTTTTGTGGGAGTCATCCTGTATACTGCTTTATTTGGAAAATTTTCTCCTGGAATCAAATCTATATCATGGATGATCTTTCTAATAGGTGGTAATTCATCCGACAAATCATCTACAATGATATCACAATAATTTTCCAGCATCTCTTGAATTTCAATTGGTAAATCAAAAATTTTAGTGGAAGTAATTACTACCTTGGGTTTGCAAATTAATGCAAAGTTTACCTCATCATCTTCAATCTGCTGCTGATATTCTTTTCCACTTAGTAACAAAGCTTTTAGATCAGATCTTCTTTTTGATGCATCTTCTTCTTCTATCGACAACAATGTATGATTGATACCATCTTTAAAAAACTTGTATGTGTTCTTCTTCCCATCATGCATAGCTCCTCTGTCATACTACCACGGTCTACCCAGCAATATGTGACATACATCCATAGGCATTACATCACACATAATCTTGTCTTTATATCTGCCCAACTAGAATTCCACTTCACACTATTCATTCACTAACATCTGATGTCCTTTCTGAAGCCATGACACCTTGTAGGGTGTTGGATGTTTCTTTGTCTTCAATTTTAATTTCTCCACCACTTCTGCAGAAACCAAATTATCAATTTTTCCACTATCTTTTACCATTTGACAACATTTTACTTGAACTTCGCACACACTTCTAAACAAATTTTTTCTCTGTGCCAATTCAACAACTTCCTTTGTTGGTTTTAACAAAACTTTGTTAACTACCAAAGATTCTCCTTTCTATGGTGTATTTTCTACTTCTGGCACTTTTTCCATCTTTAGCACTTTTGTTACTTCCCTTCACTCTGAGCAACAATTACATTTCTCTGATTTGTCCCCACATTATCTGGACATTCATAAGCTCTATTTCCAAGCTTATTACATCTATAAAATCTGATTTCTCTTCCTCTACCTCTGCCTCCTCTTCCTATGGAAAAACTCCTTCCACTTGCATCACCTTCTGTGGATGTATGCTGACTTGAGCTGCTGCTAGCTCCTTCTCTAGGTGTTGTAGATCTTCCTCTACCACCTTGACTTCCTTTTCGTCTGAAAGTACCTCTACTTCTGGCAGATTGTTTCCTTATGAGTTTTTCTTCAGCCTTCAAGGCCATCTGATAAGCCTCTTCCATTGTTTTAGGAGATAACAGACTTATCTCATCTTGTATCTCCATTATGAGACCATTAATATATCTTGCAATCTTCTCTATTGTATCTTGAATTTGTCCTGCTCTTATTCTCACTTTGTAAAATTCCTCTATGTATTCTTTGACTGTCATTGATCTCTGTCTAAGATTCTGAATTTGTCAAAATAATGAAAGTTGATAATCACTTGGAAAAAACTTACCTCTCAACTTTGCCACCATCCTGTTCCAATTATTTATTGGCTTCTTACCAAGTCTCTTTCTTTCTGCCTGCACTCCATCCCACCAAAGCGCTGCATGTCCTTTCAATTTTGTGACAGCAAATTTCACTATTTTTCCTTCATCCATTTCTTCGTAATCAAAGAAATTATCCATGTCATTAATCCAATATATTAATTCCTCTAAATTTAAGCTTCCTGTAAAAAGTGAAACCTCAAGTCCGAGTTTAGATGTGGATCCCATCACTAATTTAACAAATCTAATTTTAGGAGTAACTTCCGCAGGTTCTCCCTCTTCTGCAGATTCAACTTCAGGTTCATTGACATCTCTAGCATCTGCATATTTTTAATTTCCCATTTCCATTGCCTCTAATGTGGCTTGCATCTGTTGCATAACTTCCATCACTTCAGCATTTGCAACTGGTCTTCCTCTTCTTCGACCAACACCACCTCCTCTTCCAACTCTGTAAGCCATGTTGGATTTCCTTTCCAGATATTTGAGATCTTGCTCAGTGTCTAAAGGCTACTCTGATACCACTAATGGTAGGCTGGATGCAGGTGTCAAAGATAAAATCTCAAACTTTGAGACAATTTCTTTAAGTTCTGGTGGAACTTCTTCTATTTCCTTTCTCGTATCAGTGATCAACTTCAAATTTTTACTATACCAAACCTAAATTTCATAACCTCCAGTTGTTAAACTTTACCGAAATGGCGGAATCACAAGTCAAACCCAATAAACATAATATTCACTATATTTGACTTTAGTGATGGAACTCAGAACTTAAAGAACTTAAAGGAAATTTAACTAAAGTTTATAAAACCTTTACGTTAAAACTCAGAACTTAAAGCGCATTAAAACCTTTACGTTAAAAATCAGAACTTAAAGGCAATTTAACTAAAGTTTATAAAACTTCGCATCCAAAATTGGAATTAAACGAAGCACATATTTTTATGCCAACATCGTCAGATCTCTAAGCCAAATGCAAAGGCTGCTAGATCAAATGAGTTACTGGGTGGTCAAATTGAGTTATCAAATCAGGCTTATAAAATATCACATCCATTTTAGAGCTTATATAACTCACAACTTTTATTGCGATATCCGTAGATCTATCTATCACCTTGATCGGAAGGTTCTCCTGCTTCCAAGTCCATGTCTAATAAATTTCAGTTTTGATTTAACATTAAACTCTCTAAAATTTAAAAATGCAATTATATTGGATCATAGATCAATAGTTTCAATTTCTCTTGGACTTTTTTTTCGTATTCAATTATCCCATTTCTTCGAATTGGCCAGATTCGAAAATCCTTCAAAGAAACCACGGTTTCATGTATCAACAACTGATAGCTCATAAATTTACCAATATAACCAGACTGTCTTATCTTCACAGTGGATGCAGAATGTTAAATGAAACACTACACAGAAATTAAATCAACAGAGCTCGAATTGAACCAAATAAACTTAGAAATATTTCGAAGGATACTAGGATCCTCCGAGATTTGACATTTATGCTCAGATTTCTCAATGATACCAAGAAATATTAATTTCTATTAATCCATCCTTCTACAGCCAAAATCTTCACTCTCATCATTCAAACTTACATAAATAGAGTTCATACAAATGTTCAGATCCACTTCAAAAGGATCGAATTTTGCCCAGATTTTAGATAAAATCACTTGGCATGATATTTGCCCTAAAATCCTCAAATAAAACTAAATACATTGAATTAAAAACAACTCAAATCCCCTAAGTACTAGTCAAATCTTATCTACTAAAAACTGTAATTGCCAGCTAAAGGAAGCCACTCCTTTTCTTGTAATTTTTTTTTTGTATTTTTGGAATAAAATGAAGTCCTTTTTTCCTCGAGCCTCATGCTCCTACATTATCAAACAATCACGATACTTGAGTACCAAATTCCACTTATAATCCTTGATGCCCAGCTTCGTGCAAAGGGCATGAAAACCATTTGTGAGCTTCGACACATCTTTAACCCTTTCTTGCCGCAGTGTGGTCTACTTTATGTATGTGTATTCATAGCTATCAAAAATGTAATATTGTTTCTTTATGGCGTCTTGGAAAGAATTACAAGTGGGTGTGGTTGAGAACATTGAGGTTTCCCCCTCATCCTTTTGATAAAAATAGGTTTCCCACTAGTCCTTGACATGGGGGGCGACCTTTAGGAGTGAAAAAGTAATATTTTCCCGCTTGGAAAAGTCATGAACTAAAAAATATCCTTACAATAGATTTAACCATTTATCTATGGCATCAGCATCTATCCGACCTTCAAATATAGGAATGTCCAAGTTAACGTGTACCTTAAAAGGTGTGGCACTTCCAAAGTGGCTGTTGGATGAAGATGCATCATCTGTGGGTAGCTGTCAAAGGATTTGGGTAAAGTTATCCATCATCATGTTCCTATGTTTCTCGAGGGCCTCCTCGAGCAATATTTTGAAAGGATCTTGCTCCCTTGTATTTCTTTTCTTCCGCCATGAGAGGTCGTCGGGGTTTGCAAGGCTAATTTTGCAAAGGTTCAACTAGATTGAGCCCTAAATCCTTATACCCTAACCTCATTGGGAACATGGAAAGAAAATCTGAGAAAGACTAGACCGCTCTGATGCCACTAATCCAAACTTATAGAGGAACACAATAGAATACATGTATAAACATAAACACAGAAATGCAACAGAAATAAAACTTCATTTCATTAATATCAAATAATTGAAATATGATTACATACAGAATGGAAACAAACTAAATCGGGCGATGGTATCTTATCTATGAGAAAATATGTGGCAAATACATGCCTCTGAACTATGTTACAATGAGGCTTGGTGGCCTTTTTAGCATTGAGAAACAATGAGAAACCCTAAACATCCAAAAAAAAAAACCCTAGGAGATGAAGTGCCAAAAGCCCTTGGGCCCCATTGGGGTAAGTTAGAACGTCAACTTCTCAGGGTCGTAACTTTGGGATACGATCTCCGTTTGGCTATCTTAATACCTCGTTTCAAATATTTCGAAGAGGAAGTCGAAAACAAATTGGCAAACCAGTTTGGGACTTTTTTGATCTCTTTGATTTTTTCTAAAGAATGTCACTTAGTCCCTCAAAACGAATGGCTTCAGAATTTTAGGACCCAAAAAACTGCAAAAAATAGTAAATTGTGCTACAATTAAGGAAACTAAAAAACTAAAAGAAACAATGGTGGGGGTCTAAGTGGAATAGGCGGGTGGCCACCACTATCCACCTAGATCAAAGGAAATGAATTATAATTTAATTACAAAATGAAAAAAATTAAATCAAAAGAATGAAAAATAATTATACTATCTCTCATACATCCTCAAGGGGCCCTCTTGGTGAGTGTGAGATGTTTAAAAAATCAGATCACAAAACTTTGAATAGCTAACATGATCACAAATTTTCCATGAAAAAAAGCTTATATTACTTGAAAATGCGAAAACATAGTCTACAATAGGAAAATTATAATAACCAGAGTGTTGAGCTTAATTATATGTCCTTCACTTCCAAAAATAAACATTTTATATTGTCTCCATGATTATCAAATAAGAAACTAATATCGAGAAATGAGTACTAAGTTCGAAATCTAAGTTTTTAAATCAAAATAGGAATTTCACTCCCATGATTCGCTACTAAAAGAGTGAATCATGAGAGAGCTCATTATTGAAACATCATCAAATGAAATCATTGTCTTCCAGATCTTGCTCACCTGATATTTTCCACATTTGCTTGATGGTAGATTTGGTTCCTTAACACTCTACACAAAACTAGTATTCTATAGCGATGTTGACTTCAAGTTTGACCAATGAGATTTTCTCATACAATGAGCTTCTGTGACGAGTAGGTGGATGTTCATGTATGCGACATTTGGAAACTATTCATGTGTCCTAGTTATCATCTAACACGTGCAAACTTATAGAACTTAGGATTTGGTCATAGAAATTAAAGTTAGTTGTAGAAAGTGCATAATTTGGTAGCTATAACATAGTTTAAACCAATTTCACAATGAAAACATATAATTTGAGCTATCGATGTATTATTACCTTTTTATTGACACTTGCATGACCTAGATGACCTTTAATTTGTAAACTAGATGGGATGAAGTGAAAATGGGTAATAAAATGGGTGGAAAAATGACAAAATGGATTGTCAAAAGAAGCATAATTCGGAGGTTCAACACAAACGTGACAAAAAAATATATTACAATGCCTTTTGCAATCGACCAAACTGATTCGATTTGACCTTTATAAGTTTTTATTGAAACTTACAATAGTCGTTGCATAAAATCCAATACATTTTTTAATTTTGATTAATTCTATTAAATTTATATATCAAAGATTGTATTCCAATAACTAAGATCAATTTTAAAAATGATATTTATTTTATTAGCCAGTAAAAACTATAGCAATGGCTATATATATATATATATATGCCAACTTTATTTGGAGTAATTCTATTAAATTTATTAGCAAAGATTGTATTCAGATATCTAGATTAAATTGCAACAACACATGAATAACCAAGATTCCGTGTGAAAAGAAACCTAGATGACCAGTACCACCTCTCAACAGTTCACAATGTCAAAATTATGGGCATGACCAAAGCTGTCCATAACCACGGCCAAAGTGTCTTCTATGAAATCATAAATAATCTAGAAGTACCATCGTGCTATTTTTTTATTAGATAAATAATGGAAATATTTTGTTCTCCTTTCCCTCAGGTTTTATTTTGATTTTGATAATGCATTTCAGACATTGATACTATATATTTTTATTTACAATATCTATTTTAGTATGTATCTAAACTCTATTTTCCTAAATTTTCGTGTTGTAAGTTTAACGTAAGTTTGTTTGGAAAATTACAATGGTCATTGTATCAAATTATTAGCCATTTTTCTCTTCATTAACTTTGTTAAAGTTGTCTGGATTGTATTTTAATATTTGAAATAATTTTAAAAATATAAGTGTTTTAATATTTTCTCAAGTTTCTTTTAACTTACAACAGCCATGGCATCGAATGATATATATATATATATATATATATATATATTGTAAATTTCGTTGTACCTCTCTACTCATTCATATAAACAAAACAATAGGTTACATTAGAAGATTATATACTTGGTAGCCTCAACCTGGTCATAGGAAACCAGGTCTGTTGGCCACCTCAAAGAGTTAAAAGCCAATCAAAATTGGAATAGTTTAATCCTATCTCTGGATACCTTATAAGGTATATTATCTACTATATATTTTGACATATTAAAAAAGTAAATGCTATCCACCCTTTTCATATTTAAACAAAAAATAGTATACCTCTGGAATTAATCATCTGATGATTCAATGGGTGTCAGATCCTTGACACTTGACCTATGCATATCAACTTGATTCATACTTTGGAGTTGGCGTTCCATTCGACCTAAATGTACATTCTAGTGATGTTGCTGGAGGTGAATTTCCTGGATATCTCTACGCATTTCGGCCAAAATGGAAGCTTCCTTTGGGTCTCCTCCTACCTCTTGAACAACCAAAATGGCATTTTCCATTAAACACTTCATTTTCCAATATATATGGATAAACTGATTAAACAAATACAATCTTCCTCTTGTATTCTCAGGATCAGTTAGCATAGGATCCATTTCCTTGTCTGTAATATCTTCCTCAACTTTTGTTTTAAGGTCATGCTCCCATCCCAAAATCAAGGATTTTACTTGACCACGTGTCCCCACTGCATAGGTATGGAATAGGTTTTGCATGATTTCCTTTCCAGGTTTTCTTCCCCTTTTACTAGGTCTCGCCTTTGTCCTTGCCTTCTCTTTTCCAACATTTCCTTTTCCTACCTGTGCTTTCACCATTTTTGTTTGTTTCCGGTCTCCCAATAGCTGTAACTTCACCTGAATCCACACTGGAGTTCTCCCCCGAAGTGAAAATATTTGAGGGTGAAAGATGCTAGGAGGACCTGTACATGGAAACATAGCAACATCATTGTTTTTAGTCAGACTAAATAAAATATTGTCCTGTCTATTGAGGGTCAGATGTTTCCATCTCACTAGCTCAGCCATATTACTATTCTCCTGCTCTTCTATCCATATTCTTGTATCTTTGTAAGTACTCCTCTTCACAGCCAGCGACACCCTCAAATACTGATAGTACAGAGTCATGCATTTCTCATACCCAATAGGCCATAAGACAGGGCATTGCGAGCATGCCTTTATATTCAGATTTTTATAGTAATTCCATTCCTTAATGTGGACCCAGATCAAGGATTTAGCATGGTGGAACCAAGAATTAACACTTGCAATAGACAACACAGAGGCCTTACAATTACTAAAACTGGAGGACTGGTCGACAGAACTCGTGAGTCCCAAAAAAACATAATAAATATTATGCATGGTTATACCCTTGACAGACAGCAACCTGGAACCCGACATATTTAACAAAATACCCCTGACCCTAGCCAAATAAACTTGAACTCTACCGAAAATCAAAGCCTGGTTTGGATCCAATTTGAAAAAATTAACAAAACCCTTAACCCCTAGATAGTCATTCACTACAAGGAAAATACCCTCTAGCAGAGGTTATAAAAGAGGTTTTTAGTGTTATAAAATTGGCCAAAATTTTCAAAAAAACATTTGCTACAACATTTGTTTTCAGTAACAGAGGTTTTGGCGAAGCTTCTAACAGAATTTCGACACAAATAAAAAAAATTGGGCGACCATAGGTTGTTACAGATGTTTTTCTCATCAATGCGTGAATCAGGTGTCATTTCATCAGTGCGTTGTATCATGAACACACCGGTACTGTAAACCTACCAAGCACCGGGACGAAAAACAAATTCCGGACGCCCCGGGGCATTTAGCAACGACCTAGTGCGTGTCAGCCAGATAGTTTCCCCAAGATGGTGGAAGGTGCATGCACCGAGCTGTTAAGGTGTAAAACTGCACCGGGCCCTATAGGTGATACAACGCATCAGGTTGTTAAGTTATAAAAATGCACCAGCGTGTTAAAGGAAAACTGCACTGGTGCATGCAATGCCTATCAGACTGCCTGGGTGGTAGTCGTTGATAAAGCACACTGGGCGTTCTAATTGGTATTAGTATTTGTGCGGTTCCCATAGGTCATAGAAATTCACTGTTGCGCAGTATCATACAAACGCACCGGTGCGCAGTGACTAAATCGCACTAGGAGTTCTAATTGGTATTGGTATTTGTGCAGTGCCCATACATCGTAGAAGTGTACCGATGTGCATTATCATACGAACACACTAGTGCATAGTAACTAACACACACAAGTGTTCATTTTGTATTTTTTAGAAACATCGACCTGTGACAGTGCAATTATTGTGATTTTTTAAAATTCATTATTCATCAAAAGTCGACACATATCTTATAATAGTATTCATATCAATTAAATTTTTATTAGTGCATTTGAATGTGATGTTTGGATTAATTTGTTATATCATATCATCAGATTTCACATCTCTTCATTATAATATTTAATCATCCATATACTTAATCACAACGACAGTGGAGAATGCAATAGAATAAATTAAAACGTATTTTATTATATATGTATATATGAATAAGACACTCTTTTTCATACAAAATGGGACAGTTATTTGTATCCCTCTATCTTTCAATTGGGACACTATGTCCATTACATTAAACAAAATGTCTCATTTCACAGACAAATATTTCAAAAAATACAATGCCTTGCTTTGATATCCAAACATATTGATCGTCATTCTTCGTTGGATCTATTGTCACTGCTCAAGCTATTTCCATGACTTCCTTTATTTTGAGGAATGTTTTGTTCACTATGTTGATTGTTTTCTTCTTCTTCACCTTCCATCTACAAACATAAAAATAAATTGTAATAAGTGTATATAAATTGGTGAGAATAATGAAAATTTCAATATTAAAGAATATACATCAATGTAAATCAAAAAGAAATATACCATAGCAATAATTGACTGATGAACTATACACATTCTTTCAAAACCAAATTTCATGCCATCTTTCAACAATTCATTTGTTGGCACAGTTCCATACTTTGTTTTCCACAAGTTTTATACCCCATAACAAATCATATATTTAATATAAAATATTTTTTTGTGTTCTATTAATTATAGACAGAGCTAAGTAAAACAAGATAGATGCTTACAAATTCCACAATTAATTTCTGATATGCCAACAAATACTGACAACCCATATTTAACCCAATGTTAATCAATTCGTTCGATGGTTCTTCTTTGTATGTTAGCACCTGTTTGAAGCCTATTCAACAATGTTTGTTATAAAACAACTTAAGATATAGAAAAATGAAATCTAGTTAAGTTATTATAAGGAAGTAACAATTATTCACAAACATAGATATCAACCCTTTTATTCCTTGTCGTCGTGTTTTATGTGTTGAATGGGTTCCATTTTATTTTCTTTTCTAGAAGAAAATACTTGAAAATTAATATTTAATGCTAAATTGTTGATTTATTGTACCTAATCGAAAAATTCAATGATTACAAATTACATTTGAAGCACGTTGTTGTTGAGATGGATCCTCGTGCGATGTAACTATGTCCATTTCTTTGAATATCTCCTTGTACACTTTTTTGGACATTCCTACTGGCATATTTTTGATATCAACTCGTTCATCCTTTGAGATTTTCATAATCTTCCTGAAAATGTAACATAACAATAAACTATTTAATTTTTATATTGATATATTAAAAGTAAATATAACAAAAGTGATATTTATAAATTATTTCTTTCTGGTAATATATACATATAATTCTAGAAAAACATTTAAAGGAATACTACTTTTTCATTCCTTCTTTTTGTTTGTTGTACGTTTTTGCTATTAAAATTCTAACATGTCTCATTAACCCATTCTCTGGAAACTCATCCTGTACTTTAAATAAAATTTGGTTCTTGGAATCATTGGATTGATTTTTGTATTGTGAGTGGAAAGAACATCTATACATTTGTTCCACTAGATCCCTCAAAGTTTTGTACAACTTTTTCCCCCTTTCGTTAACCTCCAGCACCACTCCAGATGAGTTAAGGAGCAATTGATTTTCATTTGCAAGTTCTATTTTTTTCTTTTCTTAGAACAACATTCCTTTTCTTCGTTGTCGGTCCCTGTAGAACATTAAATATGTGAATTAATAGATTGTTTGAAACATTTTATCTAATATTTTTAAGTATACTATTAATGAAAATTAAATAATTAAACTTATAGTGGATCGATAGTATTTTTTCATTCACCTGATTCATCCTTCTGCAATTTTTCCATCAAGCTTTTACGCTCTTCTGGTCCTAGATCATAAATAATCTTATCGAGCTTCGTTATTTTGTGGCTTTGCATGATACACATTAAACAATACATATTAGTTAAACTTACATATAGTTGAAAAATAATAATTTTTGTAAATAATTTACAAAAAAAATTGTTGTTTTTCTTTTCTCGATGTGCTATCAGTATTTTTGTTACTTGATCCTTTGCCAGCAATTTTTTATCAATATGAAACCTATACCACACCATTCATTAATATATTTTATAAATAAATCACAAACATTTCAGGTAAAAAAATCAAGAAAATGGTGCGCTTTTCAAGCAGTACGCACCGAAGGCGATGCGACACGTTCTTATAAACACACTTCAAAAACAGTGAAAACATCATACGACGCTCTCTGTCAACAAGGAGACCCGATGCGTTATATGTTAACTAGTGTAATGATTAACACAGAAAAATTAATAAAAAACCTCTAGTTTTAGTTTTTGTAGCATATGATGTCGTGGAGGAGGCAGTGTGACATGTTCTTATAAACGCACCGAGAAAACAGTAAAAACACCGTATGATGTTCTTTGTCAACAAGGAGACAGTGCGTTATATGTTAACCGATGCACCGATTAACGCAGAAATAAATTAATAAATTTTTTTTTTTATCAAACAGTCTGTGTGCAGTGCGCTATTTTACAAAGGGCGCATCGATTAAAAAATATCAGTTTTTAAAAAATCATGCAAGGGCTGACATGGATTGGTATCCGACTCTGCAAGTAGTCCCGTGGGTTAGTTGTCATACGCCTATATATATAGCAATACAAAACCTATAAATCTAAAATGAAAAGCCCTAATTGTGAAATCAAAGAAACAAGAACAAGCAAGGGAAGAAACAAGAAGAAATAAGGGTTTAATGTAAGAATTTTTTTTTTTTTTTTTTTTTTTTTT
Organism: Pinus albicaulis; assembly: GCA_034641835.2. Lineage (NCBI taxonomy): Eukaryota > Viridiplantae > Streptophyta > Pinopsida > Pinales > Pinaceae > Pinus > Pinus albicaulis. Next base: position 457,198,038 of record CM076582.1, on the reverse strand, counting down.
TCTGAAAATGCACAGTAAAATTTAAAATTTTTACTATGCATGTGTTAAATCCAATATAAACTGTAAAAAAAACAATTATTACAGTAAAATTTAACATTTTTACTATACTACAGGGTTTTTGTGCGAATCACCAGATGTTTCAAATACTGATTCTCTGAATAGTGCTCTTGTTTGAAAGTATTTCGCTGCTCCACAGTGCTCTCATGCTCTCTTGCTCCAGTTATGTCTCTTGTGCAAATCCCTCCCTGAAAATTTTTGCAAAAATAATGAGATAATGAATAGCTTTTACTATTTAAATATTTTTTTATGAAATTAGATTTCCGAAAATAATTTGCCACCCATTTTTCAATTTACCACTTTTTTTTCACTTTAAAAAAATAAATTCAAGCGTTTTTTTTAATTTGCAGATATTTGGTGTGTTTGTTATCTAACCACACCAGTGCGTTAATTAATAACACAACACCGATGCACAATAACTAAAATGCACCGCTGCAATTAATTGTACATTAGCATCGATAACAATAAGTCCATTTTTAAGGCATCGAAATTACTTTTAGGTATGTAAACCAAAATTTATTGTTGATTTTGCTCAAATGCAGGGAGAAAATATCATAATTATATCAAATGGACAATTATTCAAAATCCAGCTCGGTCCATAATATTTCTGAAAGTCCATTTCGAATTTTTCCTTATCCATCTCCAGACGTAATATTTACTTCAGATTTTATTTATATTTTCATTATCTAATTGAATTTATTTTTTTATCCATGTCAATTAGCCGAATAAAATTAATGTATACAAATTTTCAGGTTCATGCAAATTCAAAATCGAGTTGAGATGCACAAAATATTCGAACAACTCCAAAATGTCAGAAGCTCTTATCAGGAGCAACATACCACAAGGCACATTTGGTAGATGAAAATGGACAACCGCTTCACCTTGCCAATTGTAACATTGATTCTTATAGCCACAATCCTGGGACAATGATGGTAATAATAATTTTTTGGTATATTAATGTAATTATTTCAACGTCAAACCAATTAATCATGCATTTTTTACGTGCTTACTAATTGATATCATATATTTTGTACTAATCATGTTCAAATATATTTTTTGAAATTATTAGGATTCTAGTGATGATGACTGACCTACCTACCATCTTTTTTTGCACCCTGCGACAATTTTAAATCAAGAGAAGGTTGAATTAAGAGAAAAATTTAGAGAGGAACGATACCAAGAATGGTTGAATCAACCACCTATTCAATTCTCACTACGTCCAAATTCACCGATTAGGAATGAATACAGCAATAGTAGTTCTTCAAAAGTTGGCAATGGAGGTAACCGAATAGAGGTTGGTATGGATGATTATTTAAGGGATATGACTGTCATGAAGGCAATGTTGTTAAACTCATTCCAGAACGATGATCAGCTAAGGGATGATGCTCATATCGCTAATACCTTTTTTGAAAGCCTTAAATTTTCTTCCACCACCCCTCTCTTTGGACCTGTCGGTCAGTCAAAGTCTACCCAGTTGGGGACAACAATGTTACTGTACACTTGAAAGCAAATTTTGGCTTGTCAAATGCATGTTTCTCAGAAATTTTGAGGTAATTGAATATCAAGTCCTCCCTTATATTTTGAGAAATATAATCACACAATGAACGTTACAAATGGTCAATTTTATGAACGTTAATAATAATATCATAATTAATGTACATTTAACATTTTTCATGACCAAAAATAGGTTATTCAAAGATAAGGTTCTTCTAAGTAATAATGTCTTTCCCGGTAGCTACGAAGAGGCAAAGAAATTGTTGAAATTGTTGGGTGTTAAGTACATATCATATCATGCATGTCCAAATGATTGTATTATATATAGAGGAGAATATGTAGGCAAAGAGATAAGTCTGAAATGTGGGCATGACAGGTATGATAAATAAAAAAATAAGGGTAAATCATGTGGTCCTCATTTTAATATATTGAGGCACATGCCTATAATCTCAAGGATGCAAAGGATATTTCGTTGCAAAGAATTAGCTATGTTGTAGGGATGGCATGCCTCACACAGAAGTGAGTTGGGAGTTATGTGAATCCCAATAGATTCCATAGCCATGAAGCATATAAAGGATACATGGCCCCAAAAATTCAAGGATGAAGTATGAATTCTATGACTCAGCATAGCCATGGATGGCGTCAATCCATATTCCATCTAGAACACCAACTATTGTGTTTGTCCTGTAGTGGTGATCAATAACAATATCCTCCCATGGTTGTCTGTGAAGAATGAACATCTTATGTTGGCTCTCATAGTCCTTGGTAGAAGACAAGTGAATAATATGGATGTCTACTTACAACCACTAGTAGATGAATTGAAGGAATTATGGGATGGGATAAAGTATATGATGTATCAAGAACCCTCGCAACAGAGAGGAGTTTTACGTTGTATAGCATATGTGCTCACACAACACATGATTATCTAGGCTTAGGAGTTTGCTATGGTAAATTACATGTTTATTGATCTGTTTAGATACGTAACAATAGTATTTCACATGTTAGTTATTTAATTCGTTGTATTTTTTCTGATCTTTAGGATATTATTTAACGTGGCATGCATATATATTGTATACAATAATTTTGCAGGTCTTGTAACAAAATGGTATTTTGGATGTAAATGTTTTGGACCTTCTCTGAAAGATATATGGTCCAAAGACCTATGAAAGCCAGTGTATGACTACTCCAAGTTATTCCTCCCAGAAGAACACCCTTACAAAATAGCAACATTCTCTTTCACTGGTAAACGAGAGAGAACCCAAAGGCCTCCAATAATTACACCAGTTGAATAGCTTAGAGCATATGATAGAGAGAATGAGAAGGAGTTCATAGAAATGTTTGATTAAAATGGGGAGCCTATGTTCGATGATCTAAAACTATTCGACACCTATGTTGAGAAATTCCCCATTGGGATGAGAAGGAAATCTATCATTTATAACCTCCCATATTGGGAGCATATTAAGATTACCCACTTATTAGATCCCATGCATATATTTAAAATGTTTAATCTTCTTTATGGAGGCACATATCATTGAAACAAAGTGACACATTGGTTTTTAGGAAAGATCTTATTACTTATAAAACTAAAATTAAACATTGGCCAAGACTATTAGAAAGTACAAGATTAGAGGCAGGCGATGGTCCCTCTAATTGGTATTTCAAAGAAGATGATGTCCCATGGATTTTAGAAAAAGATGATATTTCTTTGGCAAAGGAAGTTATAATGGGTGTGAGGGTTCCATCTTCATACGGGTCTTCACTATGGAGCTTCTTCACTGTGGATGACCATTTTTCGGGGTTGAAATCACATGACCATTTGAATCTTCTAAGAGTACGTATAATGTCAAATGCATGATTTTATTATCTTTTATATTAATAAATTTTATCCCATTCAGGGATCATAAAACATAACTAATTTTGTATATTATTGCACGTGTTTATAAATTTACAGTTTCGTTATCCTTTGTTCGTGTGTGGGTGTGTGAAACATGAATTCCCCCAAGACCTAGGACGTTCCATATCTAAATTATCTGCAAATGTACATTGGATCACGTCAAAGAAGATTCATGTGGCTAGCATTCCATGGTGGCATCAAGAGATAGTTGACATTTTTTGTATGTTTGAGAAGGAACTACCGACGAGTTTCATGGACTTGCAGGATCATCTTCTAATCCACCTAGTAGATGAGGCTGGATTAGTTGGGGTGGTTTCTTATCATTGGATGTTCTTCTTAGAGTGGTACATGAATAAATTGAAAGGTTTTGTTCGACAAAGGGAAAAACTTGAGGGGTCTATGGTAGAGGGGTACATATCATATGAGTCTTTCTATTATCCCAGTGAGTACATCAAGTAGATTGACAAAAGACCAGGTGTGGTGATTTGGGACAATGAAAGGGATGAAGACAAAAGAAAAGGGGAGATGCTCCGAACGAATGGAAAGTGGCGCTTGATAAAGAGTAAGCACACAAAGTAAATATTCATGTTGAACTTATATATAATGTATAATTTGATTTCATATGTACTATATGTCATTTTGATTTCATAAGCGAATGCATAAATTGAAGCAATCAATAAATTCGTTCTTTATAATTCCGAAGTGACACAATCGTGGGTCGCATTGTATGAACAAAAGAGGATGAAATGGGATAGTGACACGAAATAATTTAGACGGTTGAATAGCATAAGTGTGCCTTATCCCAATCATTTAAAAGAAAATATGCCAAAAATATGCCCCAATAGTTGGGTTTCTGACCAAGTCAGGGAGAAATACGGTGCAACCAGTCGTTTCCCGCATGCTGAAGAGGATGCGCTAAACATAGGGATTGGGCGCACCCACTCAATAATAATCTATTTATGTACATTTTAAACTTAATAATGCACCTTTGAAATGTAATTACATCTATATTTCATATTTTAATAGTTGGATTGTTATAAGACACATGAAACTATGATTTTTTAACTTTTATATCGGTCAATTTGTTCCCATCTATGTGGGCATATGGACACCATTTTCGCACAGAAAATGCCGATGATGGACACATGATACAAGACTGTGGAGTGGAAGTCAAATTCGATCAATCTATTCAAGCTAGCCACCATGATCAAAACCTATTACGAGGGACATTACCTTACGTCAAAAAGATACAAGAGATCATTGAAGTGGATTTCTCTTCTTTCCAATGTGTTATTTTTAGGTGCAAGTAGTGGGACACCTTTGATCGGAATAATGTAAAGGAAGATCACGATAGTAGGTTGATATGTATCAACTCTAGAAAGATGTGAGATGAAGCTAAGGAGCCCTATGTTTTCCCCAAACACTGCAATCAGGTGCGTTTTACCCAAATGTGTTGGATAGGGATTGGTGGTTTGTATTGACACGTGACCCTATATCAAAACATATATTTTTTTAGAACAATAGTGATATCATGCCAAGCGAGCTGGAATATAATAAGGGTGATCATGAGAACTGAGAGTGATATGGTACATGTGTTATTTCATCATTTATACTTTTTAAGATGGGTTTTTATAAAGAAGAGGACCTAATTATCTTATAACTAAGACTCTTTTTTTCGAAAAATTATAATATGTATTTTGAATTATTTGGTTTGTATTGTGTTAATGTTAAAATCATTTCACTTGATAATTTTCAATTATGTTGATCTCGAAAACAATAATGTACTGCATAAAGTTTTTTTTTTTTTTTATAATGTCAATTCCTAAAATAATACAACTACTTGATTGCTTTAAATGTGTGTGAATGATATCTTCAAAATGTATATTGTTATTTTTGTTATGTACGATCGTAAAATTATAATGATAATTTTAAACATGAATTTATTTGCATTATTTTCTAAACTTTATTATGTTACAAAAATTCATATTATTCTAGATTTATTATTTCACAATTATTTATATTCATACAAATTTACAATTATGGTAATTTAACTATATTTACGGTATACATTTTACTTACGGTAGTAATTATGGTTCAAAATTGACAATTAATTTACAATTATACAAATTTAAAATTTTAAAAATTTTAATAAAATTGAATGATGACAATACATACAATTACAGTGAAAAATGCAATTACAATTTTACAATTTCACATGCATTTACAATTTTACAATTTTACATACAATTACAATTAAAATCACAATTACAATCACGATGCATACAATTACAATTACATTATTAGAATTTTAGAAATTTAGAAATTTAGAAATTTTACAATTTTAATAAAATTGAATCATGACACAAATACATACAATTACAATTAGAATTTATAGAATTACAATTACAATTACAATTACAATTTTACAATTTCACATATAATTACAATTACAGTTTTACAACTTTACATACAATTACAATTAAAATTAAAATTTCAATTACAATCACGACATAATATTTAATAAATATCATGATTTAATATTAAAAATAAACATCACGATCATGATAACCATCGTACAAACATCATATTCGACTAAAACACACATTAAAATTTGCTAACATCATTTAATCATCGCGATCATGATCATCTAACAAAACACAAGCATTGTATAACATCATCACAACACAAAAATAAAATATACATCTCATGTCAAATAACTACTATCACATACACATCTATCTGCAAGCACAATAAATGAACATATCTAACATGACCTAACAATATACACATCATGATGAACACCAACATTAAATTAAGTACATAAACATGAACATAAAATTGTATATATATAGTATACAATTGTAATATAATTTCATTTAAATGTCAAATATCTGGTGGTACATCAATACTAGTACTAGTCGAGACATGCTCAATCGATGGTGCAATCTGCTCAGGAATTGCCTACTGATGACTCGTCGATGGAGCAACCTGCTTAGACATGTATTGCGGCCTGTGATGATGGACCTATCTCCTCAGATGGACCCACCTACTCAGGATCAGGTGCCTGCTCAAGACTAGGTGTTTGCTGATATGGTGAAGACTACTTAGACGATGCCCACTGATCAGGATTGGATGCTCATTACTCATCATGATCTCCGCCATGAGGTGAAGGAGGAGGAGGTGGAGTACTAGAATAATGTTCACTACCCTCATGATCATAATCATGATCATCATATGAGGCGTTGCTATGTCGTGCATCTCCACGATGCCTAACCTTCCTAGCCCGCACCAGTACTCTAGAAGCTCCAACAATATGACGCATGAGGGTCAAAATATCGTGTGGCATGCCTCTCAAAAGCTGTGTGAGCCTATGATCAGCCTTAATATATCTGATCTTAATTGGGCAGACTCCCTCATCAACTAGAAGTCGACAGAGTTGGTCGCCCAACTCCATACTAAATCTGGTGTCCGGCCTACGCCTCAGCCCCGCAGGTATCTGCACCCAATTATGATCAAACATCTCCTCATCCACATCTACACTTGAAGCATTCAGAGGGGATGGAATCTCATCCCCAACGAATGTCCCAAAATCTACAAAATATATAGTACACAACAATAATTAGACATTTTCATTAAACAATTTAATAAAACAAGTTAAAGAATGTGTTAGAATAAATTTGATAATTCTAATTAGTTAATTAGGACAATAAAATGAAACTATATTAATTTAAAGAAAACATTAATATTACCTCTCACATCCAGTGACTCATCCTATATGAAGAAGATGTTGTTACACCCTCGCTAATCCAAACTGGCATGCAGACATGGCACCAAAACGAAGGAATGATCATCAACACTCGATAGCAACTCTAGTGCATCAGGAGATATCCTGGTGGGAAAGTCAGACTAGCCCCTCTTGGGAATCATTTGGCCCCATATATGCGTCCGTACATGCAACATCGACTGTAATATTCCTAATTAGCTTTTAGCTAGTTATAATATCAAATTTTGTTTTTGTCAATAAGATAGATGAATAAGACGGTAGAGGGACCCATGAATCCCTTTAGTAGGAATAAAACTAATTTTAAAGTGAATGTGAATCAATTCATCTAGATATGATCAAGATGAATAAACCACTCCTTGGTGTGAATGTGGGTCAGTGCATGTGGATGGGGTCAATTTGACCAAATCAACAATGCAGTCATGGAGGTAGGGGAGACAATGGAGGACAACACATTCATAATGGAGGTTAGTAGCCATGAGAGTAGCATCATTATTGTGTGGGGCCAAGGGGGTGAGCTCTCAAAAGGCATATAAGGAAGGGGATGGCAGTCATAGAGAGAATGTTTATGTATTGTCTTTTATGACTTTCTGCATGCTTCAACAGTTTAGTGAAGTCCGTTGTGTTGTTTAGTACATGGGTGTTTCCGAGCGGAAATCCCACCCTTATCCTCGGGGGACTTTGAATGCCCACTCAGGAAAGGTTTTTGAGTTGCATTTCATAATCAAGCATCAGGCTAATCTTCAGCCCCTATTAATAGCGCAGTATCCTTTAGGAATTTTTCAATCCAGGGGGGTAGATCTATTGGAGGAGAAATAACCCAAGTTTTTGAGCTTGGCATCCAATGAGGGAAGCATCCCTTCATCTGGGAAGCTGGTTGGGAGGAGTAGCAACATTTTTCTGATCAGTTCAGCCACCTCCCAATAGTCTCCCAGTTGCAGTGCATAAATCAGCCCTAGGGCTACATTTTTCATCATGGTCATTTCTGGAAGCCCTTTCTGGGTTATCTTGGAATAGTGCTAAAAAGCCCAAATCTCTAATCCCGACAGTTTCTGAGCACCCAATCAGAAAATATATGCATTCCTAGTTTCGAGTAGCAGGATTGTGCAGTCATAGCCTCCCAGTAGTTGATGCAACAACAATTTATTTTGTCTTGATGTTTAGGTCCATTTCAAACTTTTCTGTCTAGCTTGAGTATCTCTTTCTCAAGCACTTGTACTTTATTTTTTCTATTGTATATAATAAAATGGCTCAATTGATCTGTTCATGTATTTTATGTGTTTATTTTTACTGCATTTTCCAGTTTTATGTTCTATATTCATGTTTTTCCTATTTTGGAATATTATAGTGGTATCAGAGAATAATATTGGCTCAGCCTGTGGGGGCACTACAGCGATGTCATCTGAAGAAGAAGAACCTCTTACAGGCCGGGAGAAGCAGTATATTAATAGAGGTTGCAATTTTTATTATACAAAAATCGAAGAAGACAAAGGAAAATCTCTAATATTGGGAAAAATGGATGAGAAAGAGTTTCCAAAGCTTCTTTTCCAAACTATGGAGGATATTGCCAGAGAAATCAAGGAGATGAGGGTGGAAAGACAAAAGGAAACCCCAAGACGGTTACAAAATGGAGAAAGTTCTGGCACTTCACATCATTGGTGTGAGCAACCAACAGTGCAACAAGTTTCATAACGCTCCACCATGCCTACCTTCCCTGTAGTAGGAAATGGGGCTGGAGGACCCCAAGAGTAGGAGGATCTTGGTGATTAATTTTTGGAATATGAATCTCAATCTCAAAGGTTCAAAGAACATCTGAACTACCAAGATTTATGCCAGATCAAAGATAACAGAAGACCCCGTAACAGCAATAGAGGTGGAGGGTACTTGAAGAACAATGATCTGCAGCGTACTATGGGCAGATTCTTTCTGCCTGTTTTTTATGGGTCATCCAAATGCACAAAAAAGGATTGGGTGGAAAAATTAGACATCTATTTTAAGCTAAACCAAGTATTAGAGATTGAAGCTATTAAGATAGCAACGCTGCATCTTGAAGGTGAAGCACATGAATGGTGGTTTCACGGACTATCTATATTGGGCCATGCAGCTGTGACTGCATATGCAAAATTAACATGAAGACTAGTAGAAATATTTGAACGAAGAGATCGAGAGGCACACTTTGTTGAGCTAGCTAAGCTCAAGTAGTCGAGAAACCTGGAGACCTATATCTTTGAGTTCTCGAAACTTTTCGTCATGGTGCCAGATCTGTCTACAGCTAGGAGAGTATATATGTTCATTGATGGAATAGCAGAGCCTTTTCATGGGTTTGTAAAGTCAACTAGGCCAACTATGCTCCAAGATGCCATTAAGCAGGCTAGGGACTTATAATATGATTTGCCAAGGGCAAGAGCTCCATTCCAGCAAAAACCCACATTTTAGTCAAAGGGGAAATATATGAAGGTTCCACCCCCAGAGGGGAGCCAAGGCAAAGGACCTCTTAGTGATGATGTCCAAAGATATTTGAGGAGGAGGAAGCATCGATTCACTTGCCAAGAATCATGGGCACTAGGCATTGGTGTTCTACTGAAAAGGAACATTATATTGAAGTATTCTATGATAGTGAAGAGGAAGAAGAAGAAGAGTTGGAAGGAGATACCAGCGTTGTGGCACCAGGAGAGGATCCACCACCACCAGGAGGTGGAAATGGATAATTTTCTCCAACTAGAGGAGCCTTTGAAACTTTGCGAGGAGTTCCCAAGTATTTGACATTGAGAGTCTAAGCCACAATTCTGGGGTAGTGGGTGTCGATATTGATAGACAGTGGGGCTACCCACAATTTTATTGATACCCAACTAGTGCAGAGGAGAGGCATACCCACAAATGATTTTGAAGGATTCTTAGTTTTGGTTCCCGGAGCTAGGACCATGCAGTGTGTGAGGTATGTTCCGGCATTAAATATAGCTTTGGGGACTTACACATCAACAAATCACTTCTTTGTGGTCGATATTCCTGACACCAATGTGATATTAGGTGTACAATGGTTGATCACACTGGGGAAGGTCACCATGGATTAGGAGACCTTAGAGATGGAATGGATAGTTAAGAAGAGCAGTAAGCACCAAATAATCAAGGGCGTCCAAACTTATCCACCTCAGGTAGTCTCAACACATAGGATGGAGGCTGATTTGTGTAGAGGAGACATAGAATGGGAAGTATAATTACGTATGTCGAAGGCAGGAGGAAAGGGCACACTATTCCACTTGGATGTGCAGTCTATTCTAGACCATTATTCTACAGTATTTGGGGACATTCCACTGGGAAGGCCACTGGACTAGGAGTTTTAACATACTATTGAGCTAGAGCAGGAGATCCAATCAGTGATCACCACACCCTATAGGCACCCCAAAGATTATAGGGATGAGATTGAAAGAGATATTCAGGAGCTCTTTTCTTTGGGACATATCTGACCCAACACCAGTCCTTTTGCTTCTTATGTGGTCTTGGTGAAGAAGAAATATAGTACATTGAGGATGTGCATTGACTACAGAGCCTTGAATAAGAAGACAATGAAGAATCAGTGCCCGATTCCTAGGATCGATGAGCTGAGGGGATCAAATTTCTTTTCAAATATTGATTTGAGATCGGGGTACTATCAGATCAAGGTAAGGGACGAGGATATCCCCAATACTACATTTAGATGTCATTATGGCCACTTTGAGTTCTTGGTGATGCCCTTTTGGCTAACCAATGCTTCAGCTACTTTTCAGTCTTGTATGAACCACATCTTCCGTGGTCAGTTGAGGAAATTTTTGCTAGTTTTCTTTGATGACATTCTCATCTACAGCCGCACATTGGAGGAGAATATGCAACATAGTGAGACAGTATTACACATTCTAGAGGAGCATCAATTCTATGACAAGCTCTCCAAATGTGATTTTGGGCTACACAGATGATTTATTTAAGCCACATCGTTGGAGTGGATGAAGTGAGGGTCCATAATGAGAAGATCTATGTTATTCGAGATTGGCCACAGCCAAATAATGTAACAGAACTTCAAGGGTTTGTATGCATCTACACCTACTACCGAAATTTTTTCAAAGGGTTCTCCCAACTAGTAGCACCACTCACAGATCTGACCAAGACAGGAGCTTTTGGTTGGATAAAAACTGCGCAGAGGGACTTTTATAGGCTCAAGGAGGTGATGAGTAGTTTTCCGGTGTTGGTAATGTCATATTTCACCCAACCCTTTGTGCTGGAGTGTGATGCTTTAGGGGAGGGTATTGGCATAGTTTTGATGCAGGGGGTCCACCCCATAGCCTTTGAGAGTCGGAAGTTATTGCCACATGAGAGGTTGTATCCCATATATGACAAGGAGATGTTGGCCATTATGCATGCATTGGCCAAATTCATGTAGTATTTGGAAGGAAAAAAATTCCAAGTAAAGACTGACCACAATAATGTTTTATATTTTCTTAAGCAAAAGCAACTGCAAGAGAGGTAGCAAAAACATGTTAGAAAAATCCAGGCATATGACTTTGACATTGAATATGTCAAAGGGAAGATCAATTTAGTAGTCGATGCCTTATCATGAAGACCAGTAGCGCTGTCCTTGATGAGTGTGGATACAGAATGGAAGGCCCAACTGTTGGTGGAGTATTCCAAAGACCGCTTCACATGTGAGATACTAGATGGGCAAGTGACCGATGAGAGGTATAGAGTGATGAATGAGGTCATCTGCTACCAGGACCAGATCTTCTTGACTATAGATTCTAATCTTAAGGAGAAAATTTTTCATGTAGCACATGATTCACCACTCTCAGGCCACCAAGGTTTCACAAAGACATATCAGGCCATCAGAGAGAGATTCTCATGGAAGGGACTCAAGGAGGATGTACTCCAACATATCAAGGAGTGCGTAGTTTTCCATAAGAATAAAGGAGAAAACAACCATCCTGCAGGGTTGTTACAATCACTTCCTATTCCAGAGGGGAAATGGGAAAGCATTTCTATGGAATTCATTACCGTTTTGCTAGTAGTACAGGGCAAGGATGGTATCTTTGTGGTCCTTGATCGACTAACAAAGTATTCACATTTCTTTGCCATCTCTTCATGGTGCACTGCTTCGTAAGTGGTCGAGATTTTCTTTAGATATGTTTTCAGACTTCATGGTATTCCTAAGACCATAGTCAGTGATAGATATAACTGCTTCATGGGTGCCTTTTGGCAGGATATTTTTCGTTTGGTGGGTACCAAGTTGACACCGAGTACTAGTTATCACCCCCAAATAGATTGGCAAATAGATATAGTAAACAAGTGGCTATAAGGCTACTTGTGAAACTATGTTCTAGGGTAGTAGAGAGCATGGCTGCATTGGCTCCACTTGGGAGAGTATTTCTATAATACGACATTTCATATGTCAATCAGTCTGTCTCCATTCCGGGCTCTATATGGGTATGATTCTTTATCATTTTTTGATGTGATGTTTGGGGCAAGCAAGGCTCCTAGAGCCAAAGAGTGGATCCAAGAGAGCCAGGATATACTCTGTGCTCTTATGGAAAACATTGATACAACCCAAAATCAATAGAAGTTATATGCAGATCGTGGTTGGATGGAGAGACAATTTGAGGTGGATGATTTGGTCTATCTCCATCTTCAACCTTACAAGCAATCTACGTTGAAGGAGAAGGGGGTTGAGAAGCTTAAGCCCCATTTCTATGGGCCATACCGGGCGATCCGTCGTGTTGGGGAAGTAGCATATGAGTTGGAGCTCCCCATTAGGAGTAATATCCACAACATTTTTCATGTCATGCCTCAAGAAGGCCATTGGAAAACATGCAGTTGCCATTATGGAGCTCCCACATATTGATGATGAGGGTCATCTGGTATTACAACCAGAAGCTACCTTGGATACTCGGGAGAGGAAGCTAAGAAACATGGTGATTATATACTATTTGGTTCGAGGGAGGAACCTTCTGGATGCATCCATCCTTGCAGTTTCTCGAGTACAAGCAGCATTTGAGAGGGGAGGACTGTAATATTCCTAATTAGCTTTTAGCTAGTTAGAATAATAAATTTTATTTTTGTTAATAAGATAGATGAATAAGAGTGTAGAGGGACCCATAAATCCCTTTAGTAGGAATAAAACCACTTCTAATTTGAATTTGGATCAATGCATCTAGATAGGATCAAGATGAATAAACCACTCCTTGGTGTGAATGTGGATCAGTGCATGTGCATAGGGTCAATTTGACCAAATCAACAACGCAATCATGGAGGTAGTGGAGACAATGGAGGACAACGCAGTCATAATGGAGGTTAGTAGCCATGAGAGTAGCATCAGTATTGTGTGGGGGTGAGGGCTCATAAAGAATATAAGGAAGGTGATGGAAGCATAGAGAGCATTCTGAATATTGTTTATGTATTTTCTTTTATGACTTTCTGCATGCTTCTTTTGTTTAGCGAAGTCTGTTGTGTTTTTTATCACACAGGTGTTTCCAAGCGGAAATCCCACCCTTATCCTTGGGGGACTTCCAGCGCCCACTCAGGAAAGGCTCTTGAGCTACATTTCATCATCAGACATTAGGAAAATCTTCAGCCCCTATCAGCAGTGCAGTCTCCTTTGGGAATTGCGCAATCCAGGGGGGGTAGATATATTGGAAGAGCAATAACCAAAGTTTTTGAGCTTGGCATCTAGTGAGAGGAGTAGCCCTTCATTCGAGAAGTTGGTTGGGAGGAGTAGCAACATTTTTCTGATTAGTTTGACTACCTCCCAATAGTATCCCATTTGTAGTTCATAAATCAGCCCTAGGCCTGCATTTTTCATCATGGTCATTTATGGAAACCCTTTCTAGGTTAGCTTGGAATACTGCTAAAAAACCCAGATCTCTGATCTCGAAAATTTCTGAGCATCCAATGATCCAGGTGGATATTGGTGGCCACCTACCTATTCCACTTGGGGCCCCACCATTGTCTCTTTCAGTTTTTCAATTTCGGCACAACTTACTATTTTTAGCAGTTTTTTGGGTCCTGAACTTCCGGAGCCATTTTGAGACCCTAAACAATGTTTTTTGGGAAAACCAGGAGCAACATGGGTCCATGGACCCATGGTGGACCCATGTTGCTCACTCAAAATTTGTAGTCCTCAGATAGATATTTCTAATGAGGTATGGTTCGCGTCAAACGGAGAATGTATGCCAAAGTTACGTCCCCAGGAAGTTGAAACACCAATTTACCCAAACGGGGCCCATAGTTTTGGCGCTTCATCTCCTGGGGTTAGGGTTTTGGATGTTTAGGGTTTTATATTGTTTATAAATAATAAATAGGCCCTCGAGCCTAATTGTAACTTAGTTCATAGGCCTGTAGCTGCCACATCTCTTCTCAGAGATAGCTGCCAGTGCCCTAGCTAGTTTATTTCTATTATGTCTGTAAGCAAATTTAAATTCATTGATATTAATGAAATGAAGTGTTATTTCCTCTACATATTTGTATTTGTGGTTATATGTTTATTCTATTATGTTCCTTCATAAATCCGGATCAGTGGTATCAGAGCGGTATGATTTTTCTCGATCCTTCTTTGCATGTCCCCAACGTGATCGGGGTGTAAGGAGTTAGGGATCAATCTAGTGGAACCTTTGCAAGATCAGCCTCGCAAACCCCGATGGACGCCCATGGGGGATGAAAAGAAAGATGAGGAAGTAGGAGATCCTATCAAAATATTTCTCGAGGAGGCCCTCGAAAAATAAAGGAATGCGATGATGGATAAATTTTCCCAGATCCTTCAATGGCTGCCCACCGGTGGCGCATATGCATCCAACAGCCACTCTGGAGGTGCTACTCCCTTTAAGGTACAAGTAAATTTTGACATTCCCATATTTGAGGGTCAAATAGATGCAAATGCCGTAGATAGATGGTTGAAAATATTAGAAGGATATTTCTCATTTCATGACTTTTCCAACCAGGAGAAGATTATTTTTGCACTCCTCAAAGCTACCCCCCATGTTAAGGACTGGTGGGAAACTTACTGTGAGAAAAAGGACAAGACAAAACCCTCTCTTTTCTCGGCTGCACCCACTTGGAATTATTTCCAAGATGCCATCAAGGAACAATACTATACCATGGGGAGCTATGAGGACACATACATATAATGGATCATGCTGCGACAATAAAGGGATCAAGATGTGCATGAGCTGACAAATTTGTTCCATACCTTGTGCACAAAGTTGGGTATCAAAGATTCAAAGAAACATCTATTGCTAAAATATCAAAATTGTCTACACAGATACATTCAGAAGGAAATGGAGTTCCTCGACATCTCCTCGTTGGGTACGACATACCGGTATGCTACGAAGATTGAGTAGAAATTCAAACAGAATAAGTGATACTTTGTATATGCGAATCAAAAGCAAGGGAAAGGTGCTCCCAAACCACAGAACAAAGTATAGAGCCAAGGCATGGTGGCTCAAGACAACCTATCAAAGCCACAAGCAAAGAACAACACCACAAAGCCAAAAAAGGACACGGGAAAGTGGTGTGAGTTCCATAAGAGCACCACTCACAACACAAGTGAGTGTCGGGCCAAGCAGTCGCTGGTGGCCGAGATGAGGGCTTCTGAATCAGATGCATGCTCTGACTCTGAATCAGAACCTGACAAGGGGAATGATAAAGGGAAACAGATTATTGATTTAGAGCCCAATGCCATTGTTTCCACTACGAAGATCTAGAAGGAGGAACCAGAAGATCCAGAGGAGGAGGAAAGTCTCTTCCACTCCCAGATATGGGTAAAGGGCTCCCCGGTACAGTTCATTATCGACAATGGGAGCCAAAAGAACCTCATTTTAGTAGACAACGTGAAGCAGTTGGGCTTGCCAACCACAACTCACCCACATGCATACACCATTGGGTGGCTTCACCAAGGACGAGATCTCCACGTTATCCAGCAGTGTTGCCTTCCCTATAACATCAAGCCCTTCACAGATGAGGTATTTTGTGACATTGCTCCTATTGATGTTTCTGATGTATTATTAGGAAAACGATACTTGTGGAAGCATCATGCTATGTATGAGTCTCAGCCTCGTGCTGTTATTGTTACTTTGGGAAATAAGTTGTACAGGATACCAGAGGTACCACCTCCTGCCGCTATCTCTTTGGTTTCTATAAAACAATGCAGTAAGCTCATTTCCCAAACTAGGAAATTCGTTTTCCTGATGATCCGCCCCCAGGGTAAGAAGAAGACTATGGCCACGACCTCCAGACAAGGCTCCTCTGCATGACAACAACAAATGGACAAGGTTGTGGAGGAGTAAGGGGGCATCTTCACCTCACCCACAGGGGTTATTCTGTACTGTCAGGTCAAGCACCTGATTGATCTGACCCCCAGGTGCGCCGCTACCCAATGGACCGATCTATCGGCGCTCTGTTCTGGAGAATGATGAAATCAAGAGGCAAATTCAGGAGCTGCTGTAGAAATGTCACATCCAACCAAGTTCATCACCCTATGGGAGCCCGATCGTGTTGGTACAGAAGAAGGATGGGGTGTGGAGACTCTGTATTAACTATCAGGCGTTGAACAAGATCACTGTCCGGAATAGGTACCCGATCCCATAGATTTATGACCTTCTAGACCAACTCAAAGGGGCGAAATATTTCAGCAAGATCGACTTAAAGTCTGGGTATCACCAGGTACCAATCGAACCCTCTGATGTGTGGAAGACTGCCTTCAAAGCCAAGGAAGGCCTTTTCGAATGGCTGGTCATGCCTTTCAGGTTGACGAATGCTCCCAAAACCTTCATGAGGTTGATGGATGACATCTTGTGGCCATTCACCAACTCATTTGTAGTGGTGTACTTGGATGACATTCTGATATTCAGCCAGACTTGGGAAGAGCACCTCCACCACATCCGACAAGTCCTCCAAACACTACGACAACAGAAGTTGTGTGCCAATTTGGAGAAGTGCACTTTTGGCATGACCCAGGTTCAATACCTGGGATACATTATTGATGAAAGGGGGGTGCATGTGGATCTAACCAAGATCCAAGTCATTCAGGATTGGCCAGCCCCAACCACTATAACAGAGCTTCGCAACTTTTTGGGTCTTGCTAATTTCTACCGTAGGTTTGCGTTGGGATTCTCTCATATCACATGGCCCTTGAGTCAAGTCACCAAGGGAGGAGCGAGAGAAAAATTCTTTTGGTCAGAATCTCAACAGAAGGCGTTCACAGAAATGAAAAATTGCCTCTGTTATGCTCTAGTGCTCACATTACCAGACTTGCAACAACCATTTGAGATCAAGACATATGCCTCTGACTATGCTATTGGGGCAGTTCTTACTCAACAGGGACATCCAATGGCATATCACAGTGAGACATTGTCTGACACAGTTCGTAGGTATCCCACTTATGACAAATAAATGTATTCCATTATGAAAGCTTGTCAACAATGGAAGAATTACATTTTGGGGGAGGAAACAATCATCCACACAGACCACCGGCCCCTGCAGTTCATACAGACACAAGGGAAGTTGCAGAATGATCGCTATCAGAAGTCGTCCACATATCTGCAACAGTTTCATTTGAACATCAAGTACAAGAAGGGTAGCACCAATAATTTTGTAGACTACCTCAACCAACCACCGATCGTGGCACTCACCACTGTTCTCAACTCTTGTGGGCATGGGAATTCTAATTGGCCGCTTCTCTACAAGAGCGACCCAGAATTTGGCCACACATACAAGGCACTCTTGGGGGGTACGCAAGTTCCAAATTTTCACCTCCAAGATGCACTTTTATGTCACCTGGGACACCTTTGTGTTCCTTCAAGCAACCGTGCCAAGATGATATGGGAAGCACACTACAGTCGAGTCGTTGAGCATTTCGGGGTCGAGAAAACAGTAGCAATACTACAAAATTATTTCTATTCGTCGAACCTTCGAAAGGATGTCAGGAAGCACATCAGATCCTGCACTGCTTGTGCCATTTCCAAACCAACCATTCAGAATCAAGGCCTATATACTCCGCTACCTACCCCTAGTCGACCTTGGGAATCCATCTCCATGGATTACATGTCGGGCCTGCCTTCTACGA
Source organism: Pinus albicaulis (assembly GCA_034641835.2). Lineage (NCBI taxonomy): Eukaryota > Viridiplantae > Streptophyta > Pinopsida > Pinales > Pinaceae > Pinus > Pinus albicaulis. The sequence goes on along the minus strand of CM076582.1, from coordinate 457,179,735 downwards.
AGCATGGAAATGACTGTGTTTTCGTGGTCGCCGACAGATTCTCGAAGATGGCCATTATGGTGGCCTGCAAGAAGAATATCACAGCAAAAGCCACTGCTAAACTCTTCTTTGAACGAGTGTGGGTGCACTTTGGGATCCCACAGTCTATCATATCAGATCGGGACAGCAGGTTCCTCAACACATTTTGGTCCAGCCTCTAGTCAATGTTGGACACCAAGCTCACCAAGTCCACAGCTTTCCATCCCCAAACAGATGGCCAGACAGAGGTCATCAACAGAATGATTGTACACATTCTGTGCATGTAAAATTCAAAGCATCCATACACATGGGACGAGAGCCTCCCCTATGTACAACATAGTTATAACCGGGCTCTCCACGGCTCAACCGACCACAGCCCCTTTCAAGTGGGCTTGGGATTCCAGCCACTATGTCCCATTGACGTAGCCATGCCATTTGAGGCTACTCAGGCTAATTCAGGTCATGTCCAGCCTAAAATTGACAAAGAAAATAGCTTCATTGAGTGCATTCAGCACATCCACCAACAAGTTAATGACATATTGGACAGAGCCAATACTAAGTACAAGAAACGCCATGATCAACATCAGGTGCCACACAAATTCCAGGTGGGCGACAAAGTGTGGCTATATTTGCAGAAGGAGCGCCTCACTGGACCCCACCACAAGCTTCGCCCGCTCCAATACAGGTCGTACACCATCACCAAGGCTATAGGGAATAATGCCTTCGAGCTCAATATTCCACCATTCCTTGGTCTGCTTCTAGTATTCAATGTGGACCGCCTTCGTCCCTACTTCCCACCTTTACTGGACACCTCTGACATTGCAGAACAACTCACACCAACAGAGTTAAACCCATACTGCATGGAACAGGCCACCAAATATTGTATCATGGACATGCAAATCAAGAACACTCACCAATAGAAGATCCAACTGTATCGGGTTGTCAAAGTTGGCCAACTCCTGCACCAAGGAAAGTGGTTCACCAGGGACCAAGTTCAACAGAATTTTCCTCATCTCATGGAGGAAATTAACACAATTGGGACCATTTCTTCCTAAGGGGGGAGGAATGAACTTAAAAAAATTGGGACCATTGCTTCCTAAGGGGGGAGGAATGATCTAGGTGGATATTGGTGGTCACCTGCCTATTCCACTTGGGGCCCTGTTAGCCACCTATAAATTTGTTATACCACAAGGAGGCTAAAACTTTTTTGGAGCCTTCAAGGAACAAATTTTATTGCCAAAAAGTGTTGGCTCTTGAAGAATCTTGAAGGCCTCATGCCTCTATCCAAAATATTTATCTGCAGTTTCCATTTTATACTCAGAAATTTCTGCTAAATTCCAAGAGAAAGACTGCTGTAAAACCATCATTTTTCCCCTCCCCCTCTTCCAAAACTAACCTTCATTTTGCTCCCCTTTTTCTCCATAAACTCCTTTATTTTTATGATTCCCTTCTCCCATTCATGAAAATCCTCTTTACATAGTTTAAAACTCTTTTTTAAACTATACCGAAACCCCCCAAAATCCATTGAAAACTCTGAAAAATTTCATTAAAAAAAAGTTTTTTATTGCTATAGACTTAAGCCCCCTTGGGCTAAGTCCTAACCACTTCCCCACCATATGCCCATGGTGCTAAGACCAAGTGCTAAGTCCTTTTCGGCGCTTATCGCATCACACAAATCCAAGCGCACAAGTCTTTGTGCCATGTCGAATGGTTCCAATGCGATTAAGCCCTACGCTTATACGCTCCGATCACATTATTATCTCATAAACCCGTGGGCCCGCCGTCGGGCACTAAATCATTTGAAATAAATCATTCCCGATGGTCTCTTTCCTTTGTTAAATAAAAAAACCCACTTACCTAATTTTTTTGGTCTAAACCCGCTAGAGCCATGTGTTATAATAAAAAAGGGTAAATAGATAAGCCCCGGAGCGCAATCGCATCGGAGAAATTCACAAATGGGTTGATTGAAAGACCACATCAAAAGTTCTGATGTGATTGGGTCCTATATATATAAACTCCGCCCCCCCGCCTTTCTAATTTATATAACTCATGCCCAGGACCAAGTGTTAAAGTCCCAAAGCACTTAAATCACATCGGAGCATTCTGAATGGTAAGATTGAAAAGCCCGAGCCCAACCTCCGATTCCGATTAGCCCTCATATGCATCAGCCCCAGGTGCATCATATTCCATACATCCAGCAGCCACGCAATCGGGTGCCAGCCACTTTATAAATATATCCTACCCCCAAAGCGTAAAAACCTTTGTATTTTATTAAATATTGGGTTTTCATTTATTATAAAGGTTTCCGCGAGCGTGTGTTTTAAACACGATCTCCGCCATTGATCATTGGACCGATCTAATGGCCCGCGCATTATCGCATCGCAATATTTTATCGGGTGCGTTTGTTTGTTCCCCCCGATCGGCCAACCCTCTGATTCATTCTCCGCCATTGATCTAATCCTTAGATCAATGGTCAGTGCTTAATCACATCGCAAATTTTTAGCGTTGTGCCTTTTTTCCCGCGCCGATTGAATGTCTCCGATTACATCTGGACCATCCGTTTGATCTCATCTAACGGCCCACAATCACTCCAATTATTAACCCTTCCTCCGCCCTTTTAACCCCTCTGATTCACTCTCGGCTAGCGCTCAATCGCATCGGCATTTCCCTGTACATCTGCGCCATTTAAGTTTTGTCACCGATTACGATCCTCCAATTGGATCTGGACCGTCCACATGTCCAGATCGGATGATCCCAGATCATTCTCGTGTTATTTTATCACCCTCCGCCTTTCACTAAAGGGTTTTCAAAACCAATCTCGAGCGTTGATCATTGTGCGATCAACGGTTCCATTGTATTCTTCCCTCTGCTCTTTTTTTTAACCTCCTTTTTGGCTGATCTCCATCGTTGGATGATGCCATCCAACGGCTATGCTCCTCCTATGCCTTCTAAAGTAGTTTACTCAAAAATGTAGGATTTCATAATATAGTGTTGTATTTTGCAGGGATTAAAGGTTTATCCATTATAATTAAAGAAAGGCCGAAGGCCGGGAAAGATGTTTTCTTTGCCTTTGATTCATCAAAGGAAACCATTTGCGGGGTTCTCATTCTACATTCCATCAATGTTTCATAGGAATTGATGCCTTGAGAGCCCTGCGTGGCCTGCACATCAAAAAGACACAGTGATTTTAAAATCACAAATTAAATATTATCCGTGTTGAAAACAGAACATAACATAACAGAAGATAGAAGACAAATTTGGGGATTACGGCTAAGACGGATTATCAAAAGCCTAATCCTCCAAATTAAATCAGAATTAAAAGAAATCATAAATATCTACAGACAAAGAGGCCTCCACCGCCACATCTGAGGCAAATGGATTCCTCCCAGCTACCACAAAGCCACATGTGCCTCAAAGCATTCAAACAGAGGCCGAAGTTATTGATCAATCAGATATTTTCCTCAACGCAGCCGAAGAATTAATTCTACCAAAGGAAATTAATCTAAAATATCAGCAGAGTTATTTCATTCATGACAAAAAGCCTTAAAAGTCAACAAAGCTCCCATTGAGCTTTAATCTTAATTGTAAAAACATTAATATAGACAAACACCTGTAAACTTCTTCATCGAGCCCCTCAAAGGCCGAGAAGCCACTAAGTCTGTATTAATTGACCCTGGAGATATTTTATCAGATCTCACCTCCTCATTCTTCTATAAATACTTTTGTAGAAGATGAGAAGTTGTTGGTTGTTGGTTGATCACTAGTTGTAATACTGAAACTCTCTGAAATAATACATAGTCTGTTGAAGTTGAAAAACAAATTGAAGCCTTGGAAGCCTTGATGTTGTTGTTGCATGCTTGTTCCTGAGAAGGCTCTATCATTGGATCCATGAGCTTGGCTGTTGGTGAAGTATTCTGAACTGTTTAATTTTTTCTCCTGTTTTCATTATGTTCCATAATTTCTTGCTACGGTAGGTTGAAAGTTTTAGGCTAAAAAATGACTCCTAGAAGCACCTTAGACCTATTCATCCTTCACTATTTTATGTTTTCTTCTGCTAAAGTATTTTTGAGTCTTTAATCTCTCTCTTTAGTCTTCATGCTCGTTTATTTCCTTAATAGTTCGAATAGTTGGTTTCAGCATGATTTATAGTTTTCCCTGCTTGTCTGCTGCCACTTAAAAACTGTTATTGAAGTCTCCCTTTGAATTTTCTTGTTTACAGTGAATCAAGGAGGTCTGTTCCGATCTTGCCCTTTGTCCTTGCTTAAATAGTTTCCTTGAAGGTCTTTACATTTGTAATCATAGATGTGTTAGGTGTTCCCTCTTCTATGACTGCAATTATCAGTGAATCTTTTATGTTTTCCAAGTCGTTTGAAATAAAATCTTTGAGGAAATAGGGTGTTCCCCGAATCTTAGAATTCATTTTAAAAGTTGTTTTGAAATCATTATTTTCTTGAAGCAAGATTTGTAGAATTCATGGTTAGCCCTGTCTATCAAATAGCCCTTTATTTTTCAAATTGTTCTTTAAAATTCCCCTTTTTGAGAATTAAACTTCTCTTTCGAAAACATTGATGTCCATATCATCCCCAAACCAAAGGATCTTGCGGCCAAGTTAGATTTTCCCTTTGATATCCCATATCCATTGATAAGTTTTTCATGACCTTATTTTGACTCCATTGCCCAATGAAGCTGACATTTCCTCTTTCTATGTATCCTTCCTAGACCTTTCATGTTCTGTTGTATCAATTCAACCAAACAAACAGACAAACACCTGCACTTAATAACTAGTCTAAAATCAATACTCTAAGCACACAAGATAAACCTGTGCAAACGAACATTTGAGAGATCCCTCTCTAAGAACAGGAGGACTAGATCCTGGAACTCTAAAGATTGGTTCTAGTGTTACCTTGTATTTTTATTTTCCAAACTATCAAAACACGGGACACCAACAGGCCCCACCATTATCTCTTTCAATTTTTCAGTTTCGGCACAAATTACTATCTTTAGCAATTTTTTGGGTCCTGAAATTCTGGAGCCATTTTGAGGCCCTAAACGACATTTTTTGGGAAAACCGGGAACAACATGTGTCTATGGACCAATGTTGGGTCCATGGACAAATTTCGCTCACTCAAAATTTGTATTCCTCGGATAGATATTTCTAACGAGGTATGGTTCGCATCAAACAGAGATCGTATGCCAAAGTTACGTCCCCGGGAAGTTGAAACACCAATTTACCCAAACGAGGCCCATAGTTTTGGCGCTTCATCTCCTAGGGTTAGGGTTTTGGATGTTTTGGGTTTTCCATTGTTTCTAAATAATAAATAGGTCCTCGAGCCTCATTGTAACTCAGTTCAGAGGCCTGTAGCCGCCACATCTCTTCTCAGAGATAGCTATCAGTGCCCTAGCTAGTTTATTTCTATTATGTCTGTAAGCATATTTCAATTCATTGGTATTAATGAAATGAAGTTTTATTTCCACTGCATCTTTGTATTTATGGTTATATGTTTATTCTATTGTGTTCCTACATAAATCCGAATCATCCAATCAGAAAATTTACACATTCCTAGTTTCTAGCAGCAGTATTTTCTGGCAGGATTGTGCAGTAACAACCTCCCAGCAGTTGATGCAGCAACACTTTATTATGTCTTGATGTTTAGGGAAATTTCAGGATTTTTTGTCTAGATTTATTGTCTCTTTCTCAAGCACTTGTACTTCATTTCTGCTATTATATATAATAAAATGCCTCAATTGATCTGTTCATGTATTTGATGTGTTGATGTTTATTGCATTTTCCAGTTTTATGTTTTATATTCATGTTTTTCCTATTTTGGAATATTACATCGGCCTACGAGGTTGTCGAAAAAAATTAGGCCTCGTCTCTAGAAACCTCTCAATAAATAAACAAAATAAATCTGAATCAAAAGGGAAGGTCAACCTCCCACGTTCCTGAGAATGACATCTATCTAATGCTATACAAAATTGCCGCAAAAAAATCGCAGACCATCTCACAAGTCGTGGCACCTGGAATAAAGAATCGTCATAAAATAAAAGTGGGAAACTAATGCATTTACCGTCATTGGTATAGTGTGAAATTTTCATCAACATTAGTGAGAGGCACCTCACCACCTCTGCACCAAACAAGGAAATACGTAACTGACCACCGGACACCTGAAAATATGCAGGAGAAACTATATTGTCCCTAATGTATCTCTGGGAGTACGCCAACTAACTCCCTATTGCATAGCCAATGGGGACATCTGGGAACTGGGGAAAATCTTGCCCTATCCTAGATAGGATAGTAATAAAATATATGTCCTCCTCAGTGGGCATGTACCACTGGTCAAGACTGACCCAGAAATCTTGTCGGTGGGAATTCCACCTAAAGATGAGCTGTCCCAATAACCCACTATGGCCCTTCAGGGATGTAGACTCCTCATAGAACTTGATGAGGCCTACCTCACTTAGGAGAAAGTAGTTGGTTGATGTAATAGGGTGAGGGTACATAAGTCTCTCCCTCTCTCATGCCTCCCATAGGTGAATCACGTTATACTGGTCCTCCATATATTCTTTTTGTTCCCTTTGTTCTCTCTGTTGACGTCATTGAATTATTCACATATTAAATAAATTTTTTTATTAAATGATACATGTATAGATATATATATATATATATATATATATATATATATATATATATATATATATTGAAGAAAAAAACAACAATCAGTACGCCCAAAAAAAAATCACGCACCAGTATCGGTGCGTAGATTTTTATCATGTACCACTCTCGGTGCGCATGGAAATTGTTCACGCTCTGAAAAACATAAAATGTACTTTTTCTGTGGTGCATTGACGAAACTATTTACCCCGGGGCAGATAGTTAGGTCAATGCATCGCCCAACAATAATTCATAGTCAACGGTGTGGTCCTGTAAACCACTGCACCTTTGACCATGTATTATTTTTGGGCAGGTGGTGGCTGACCAAAATAGCCGCCCCGAGGTGGATCTTTTGGTCAACACACCGCCCACCTACATTACATGGTCAATGGTGTGGTCCTGTAAACGACCACACTGTTGACTATGTACTGATGTTAGGAGGGCGGTGCGCTGACCTAACTATCTGCCTCGGGCCACATAGTTTGGTCAACGCACCACCCTCTCTACGCTGGTACATAGTCAATGATGTGGTCTTTTAAATGACCACACCACCATGTAACTATTAAAAAAAAATCACAGTGCGCGTTTTTTGGTACCGTACCGGAACCCAGTGTAGTTTCCATTAGCACCGTTCACGATGCGACCTGTAAATTTACAAGAAACACCGTGAACGTTGTCAGCTGAACGGCTCGAGCACATTATGTAGAATATATATATATATATATATATATATATATATATATTAATGGTAAATTTTAAGGTTTTTTACAAATAAATTCTTCTAAAACATTTAGTTATTGAGAAACAAGTAAAATACCTATACACTTGCTCGTCGAGGAGGCATATTTGCTGAGGAATTGGAGAAACCAAATTTGCCCACCATTTTCGAAAATTCGAACTCCACAAGGTGGGAAATCGATGGTAGTAGTGTGTGCAATGGGAGAACTGATGGAAGGGTGCCTCACACAAGATAAATTCACACTGGTGCTTGAGAGGTCTAGAGCACTAAAGAAGTGAAAATCTCATTTTTTTGACCGGTAATTTTTTTTTATTTAACCTTGTTTCGGTGTGTGGGTTTTTGAGATGCATCAGGCCTATTTATGCGTAACGCACCGGTGCGCTATAGTAATTAGATGCACTGGGTAGGTTTGTACAGAGAGCATGGTGTCTCGGTGTGCCAAATTTTAGTATGAACTGATGCGTTGTGAGTTAAACGCATTTGTGCGGTTTATGATGAGAAATGCACCAGACAAAAAACATCTATAAAAACCTCCACCCACCAACCTCCTTTAGAAACGTCTGCTACAAACGGATATCTAGGCTATTTTTATAAGGGGTTCCGCAAAAACATCCACTAGAGGGTATTTTCCTTGTAGTGATTGTAAGACATGCATGCAAGTTCATATAATTGACATGCAGATCTGTAAATTTGACATGCATAGCTATATAATTGACATGCAGGGCTGTAAAGACAAATTTGATGACAAAAGGAGTCAGTTTTCATGGTTTCATGAGGTAATTAAGGGAAAGGCCTTTCCATACTTCTTCAAGAACCATCTCCCACCACCTCTCTTGCATTCCTCATGTCCAGAGTACTGAGACTCCTATTCTTCAAGACGAAATCAACACGGTAGAACAAGTGACAAACGTTGAGGGAATCCTGAGGGAATACCGAAGCAGACTCTTTCATAGGAATAAATAGACAAAGATTGGACTGGTAAGGCCTATGAACCTTGGAAAACATTTTTGAAACCCTCCCAGACAAATCATCCTCCCAAATGAACAACATAACATAATCAGGACCGGCATGGAACGCTTCCAGTTCAATTACAAGACAAGGATCCAATCCATACGGAATATGCCTCATCCTTATCTCAATGATGCATATGACTTCCATGCTCAAAAAAATATAGTAGAAGAGAAAATACCCAAAAAATCGTTGTGTGATAGTTGTAGACACATTCCTCTGCCACACTTTCCTTGCTGGTTGCTCCAAAGTCGTTTGCACAGTGACTAACTTCAACCAGTAAACCAGCCTTCTACCTTGCCTTTTCTCCCTCCAGTTGTGGAAAAATTTCCAAAAAATCTCTGACATACCCTGTTTTCTTTTCCCTGCATTGAATATCAACTTTATTTGGCGTGGGTCGAGCCGCCCACTCCCTTCGACTCGTGTCAACACCATTCCACCATGTGGCCCGCGTGGCTGGTTGCCACCTCGCACCTCCCTTGGCACTGTTGGCACCCCGATCGGGGAGTTTTAAATTGGCTATTATCTTAGTCCACTATCTCTCGTAAGGTTTCAAGACCACCCTCGTGTAGTAATCTGTCCCATGTTCTGTCCAAATACCTACCTTGATGGTTACAACCCCAATTCGCAAGCAGGTCTACTACTACATTTCTTATTCTTCGAATATGGGAAGGTATCATATAGCTTATCTTTGGGATCAAATCCTTAATTTCTTGTATGATCTGCGATGTGGGCCAACTGCAACTAGTATGTTCCCATCCAACTCCCTGCTGAAGCTTTTGGAGTATTCCTATGACCTTGAAAGCTTGATCTCCTTCAACTATTAACCTATTTTAATGTTAACTTCTTGCTATAAGGAGGCCATGTTTAACCACATTTAGCTCTGCTTAATTATTTCTTTCATATCCAAATTCCATTGAATATATCCTCATTACTTGTCCTCATGAATCTCTAAAAATTTCCCCTACACTTTTTTGACCCGGATTTCCTTTAGAGGTCCCATGGTAGTTTAGTTTTAGAAAACCCTGTGGAGGTGTCATGAATTTATCATGTAATTGACATGCCATAGGTTTTAATTTCCAGGAAGTAGGAGAAATAATTTGTTATTTGAGGTTAAATTTTGCCAGTATATGAGCCTTATGGGCATTCAATTTCCAATCATCTTGATGCCATTTCTCTGCAAGGAGGGTTTCTCTGATATTGTCAATAATTGTTTTCCACATTTAATTTGTTTGTTGTGTCATATCTCTAAATGTTCACCTATTTCTTTCTTTCCATACATCCCACACGAGGAATCCTATGGATATCAACCAAGCCCTATTAATTATTGGACTTTGGAATCCCCCTTTTCTTCAATTTTCTATTGTATGTTTGATACTTTCTCTGTCTCTATCCATATGTTGAAAGGGAAAGGAAGGATTCCGCCAAAGTAGTTCTGCAACAAGGAACTTGTTCAAAAGGTGTTCCATGGTTTCATTATGCTTCTCACACATCTTACATGAGGATGGTCCCTTCATCCCGCATTTCTGAAGTTGATCCTAGGTTAGTATCCTTCCATTAATTACTAACCATAAAAAGAATTCAACTTTTGGCCAGTGCTTCCCAGACCAATTTTTTTGCAAAAGGTGGGAGGCTTCAAGTTGTATGTTATTATTTTTGATATTATATCCTTCTTGAATTGTGAACATCCCTTTTTTTATATACCCCTGTCTCAAAATGTCTTCTCCCATCACTACAGGTAGTTTTCTAGAATTTAACTCCTTCTCATAAGACTCCCATTGCTAGGTGTCTGAAGCATTATGACATTGTCCCTTTTGTTTCCATTTCCTTCATTGATGATCTATCCCTCCATCCTAGAAATGAGATATTGTTTTGTTATTCATTCGATTGGAAAATAGGAAGATCTCCAATAAATCTATTTTGCTAAACAACTTCTCCCTTTGTTTTTCAGGAGTTTTCCAAAAACGAAGCAATGTTTCCTCCTCTGATTTCCTAGAAGATATGTTTCTTGATGAAATATTTATTTGAGGCTGCTAAATTCCATATAGTTGATCCTTTTGGGGTATTTTGTACCCTCAATATTCCTTCCATAGACTGTGGCATTGCACATTTCATTTCCAAGATGTGTTTCCACAAGTCCTTGCCTCCCTATATCCAGCGCCACCATAACTTTGCTCCCATCACTTGGTTGAGCATATACAAATCCCTTAGTCCTAGACGTCCATATTTATTAATTTTAATTAATATTTCCCAAGATAGAAGGGCCCATTTTCTCGCTTGTTGGGATCCTTGCCACAAAAATTTCTTAAAGATTTTGGCCATATTTGTACAACTAGATTTTGGGGTTGCCAACCCTGATAGCTGGTAAATAGGGATAGACAGCAAAACAACTTTCAAAAGGACAACTTGACTGGGGAATTGAGCGCACGGAAGGACCAATTTTGAAGACGAAATTGAATTCGGTTAAGGAAATACTTCCAGTAGGATTCACGGGGGGAGTTGAGGCTAAGGGGGATTCCAAAGTATTTCGTAGGTAGGGATCCTATGTGGAACCGAAGAGTTCTCTCCAAGGAGTGTTGAGACTGGAGTTGGGTATTAAAGAATAAAGCATTGGATTTATCATTGTTTATGAGGGTTCCTAAAGCAACCATGAAATCCTTAAAAATGGAGAGGATAACTTTATATTCTTTAAGGATCGACTGAAAAAAAAGCATAATATCATCAAAAAATTGTTATTAGGTTAAAGTTAGACCAACTCCCCATAAATTTAATCCTTTAAGGTGTCCTCCCTCCACCTTATTTTTAATATATCTCCCAAGGCCTTCTAGAGCAATGATGAAGAGAAATGGGAATATTAGTTCACCTTGTCTGAGGCCACGAGTGGCGTTAAATAGATCAGAAGGAGCTCCATTTAACAAAATAGAGAAATTTGGGGAAGATATGAATGAAAGAATCTAATAGATCCATCTCAGATCGAAGCCAAAAGCCTGTAAAATTCTTTGAAGGTAGTTCCAAATGAGGCAGTCATAAGATTTATACAGGTCGAGTTTGATCATCATACCTTTGGTTTTGAGAGTTTTAAAGGAATGAATGGCTTTTTGGGAAATGATTATACCATATAGGATTTATCTTCCTTTGACCAAACTAGTCTTTTATGGGGATATTAGAGAAGGAAATATAGGTTTGAGGCAGTTAACCATTATCGTAGAAAGGATTTTGTATATAACAATACATAACACAATAGGTCTAAAATCAACAGGTTCATCAGAGTGATCATGTTTGGGAATTAAAGCAAAAAAGGTATAATTTAGGGTAGGATATACCTTTCTGGTTCTGCGCGACTCCTCCACTAATTCCAAGATGTCCTTTCCCATGAATAGCCATGCAGCTTGATAGAATTCGACTGTAAAACCATATGGTCTAGGTGCTTTATTCTTTGCTAGCCCTTTTATAACTTCTTCCACTTCTTCTAGCATAATATCCCATAGAATATCCAAATTTTGATCTCAACTGACTATTTGGTGTATGTGTCGTTGTATCCTTTCTATTGCCTCAGTCTTGTGTTGGTTTGGTTCCTCAAAATTGTAGAAATTTCTGAATCTTATATCTTATGCAGAAATTATTACTGTTAATCTAGTTAAGCTCCTCCTACTTAAACAATTTATCAACTGAATAAATTTAAGTTAACATCGAAGAAAAACACATAACAGATCTCTACCAATTCAGATCTAGAATAAGCACATGCACGCATTGACAAAGTGACAATTATTTATGGACAAATAGTGCCCCGAAAAACCCAAGGTGGGAAAACCGGTCTCTGGCTATTGGAGGGTTCTATTATTAAGAATATTTCTGAATAAAAAAATCTGGGTTCCAGATCTGGAAAACCTGACAAAGATAACACTAGATATACAGCTCTTTGACTGATCTAGGGCCAAAACAATGATTGATCCACACCCTCAAATGGAATTTACAGGACTCAGCCAAATCTAGTCCTAGAAACCCCAGCACTACCCCTGAAAGGCTTTATGTCAGCCTCTGAAGCTTCTAAAATCCTCTGCGTCAGCCTTGGATGGCCTCCACACCCCCAGCGCTGCTCTGGAAGGGACCGTGTTACCCCAGAATGGGTGACACAGTCACTACCCTGCTCATAAGGGTCTCTGCGTAACCCCTAAAGGGTTTCCTAAAAACTACGTTGTCCTTGCTACTGCTACCTTCCTCTGCGTTGTCCTTGAGATGATCTCATATTTTCCTCTTGTGTATTCTAGACCCTAGGATCAAATCATCCATTCTTGGTTTAAATTCCCCTCTATGCAGCTAAAACACTTTTGAGTATTCTTAGCAAACCCTGCCCTAGAATCTCAGCTTAGCTTCAGTGCTCTGCCTCTGTGTGTCTTTACAAATGACCCCAAGCCTTTCCTTTATACTTTTCTTATTGATAAATCAACGGCCCAGATTAAATCTTTAATCAATGGCTAAGATTAAAAGAAAGCTTGATCCGTGTGACTTGAGACAATTTCATCACATGTTTAATTAAATTCACTTTAACTATTTTATTTTCCTAAGTTTTAACTTAGGAAATATATTAAAATAATTAATTAATTTAATATCTCCTAAACTAGATGAAATTTCCCAAATCCATTTCTGGGTCTTGTAGATCAGGTGAACTCTAGTTCTTCCTCAAAATTTGGGACCTAGAGCACAACTGATGCTACCCCAAATACACAAAGTCTCAACACTCCCTCTTAACATCAAGGGCATGCTCTAGTAACACATCACACTTATGCATTACATGATTTTGGGCACTGATTCTGTGATGTTGAAGCTTGGCTTCCTGCCACTCAACTCTACATTGTTGCTGCCATTCTGTACTGATGCCCATGACTCTACCACTGCCACTGCAACTTCTGTACTACATCTCCCTCTCAATATGCTGCATCTGTGCTACTCATAGCACTGCCACTGTTGATCTGCTACACTGCAACTTCAGTTTTTGAGAGGAAAAACTGAATCTCCTACCCAATCTTTGACAAACAAGTCAAATGGGCTGCATCCTCATCACTGAAGCTCCATAGGCTACAGATATGTGTTGGCATCTAAAGAACGATGCACAACTACAACTCTTCCTGCATAATTAGACTCCCTCTGCACTATTGAAGTCACTTCAGCTCCTTGTGCTGAAATCTATCACGTTGATGCTGCACTGTATTGTCCCCATGAAGCTCTCTGCGCTACTGCATATCTACACTGCTTAAACATCACTGCTCTGCGCTGCTGAAGTCACATCAGCCTTTGTGCTGCTACTGCGTCTACGTTGTTGCTGCTTTGCTCTGTGTTTCTCCTCCTAGCATTCAGATTTTCCTTTGCGTCTGCCTCATCTGTGATCTATGCATCCACTGCTCCACTTTTCCCACTACTGTCTTAAGGATGTCGTAGCTCGCTTGTGATCCAAGAGATGAGTTTCTTAAGGATCTCACCTTACTTCTATGTATCTCCTCTACATGTCCATGTCACCCCACCTCCGTGGTTCATGAGCACTCATGGCTATATCATCTCCTGACCCATAATTTTCCACAACTACCTTGGAAGAGGATGCTTCCTTCCCTTTTCTTTTCTGGAAAATGGCTGGAAAAATGTCCCATTTCACCACACTAAAAGCACTTTATCTGTGAAATATCCTTCTTCTTCTTTAGCTACTTCTTCGATGCCAAGGCTGCATCTTCCTCATCTTCCTTATTTACTTTGATCAACGTAGGGATGTGCTGCCTCTTGGTGAATCTGTGTATTTCTTCTTGACGCGGGATTGACCACAAGCTATCCCAATCTGGGAGGTCTACTCTGCCCAAGATACTTTGGACAAAGGTTTCCCACTCATCCGTGACTACATTGAGGGCAGTCCTAACTATCACTGCATCATCTACGATTGCACCCATTGTAGTCAGTTGATCCTTGATTTCTTGTAGTCTGAAGAGGAAGTGTTCCATGTCTTCTCCCTTGGTCATCATGAATGACCTCAGTTGTGTCTCCAACAACATTTTCCTTTGGACATATTTTCCCTCATACAGGGAAGTCAAGGCCTTCCACATCTCATTAGCTATCTTCTTATTGGCTATGTGTGGTACAATATGTTCCTTGATACTATCCATTATCAGTTTCCTAGCATGCCCAACAACTTCCCTATGATTCCATAGGAGATCCGCATCTATCAGTGTGGCCAAAGTCTGCTTTGCATGTTCTCTTAGATTGTACGCCTCAAGGACAATCAGGATCCTTGCTTTCCACACCAAAAAGTTTGAGAGGCCCTCTAGCCTATCTTGATCATGCAGTCCATGAGGAGCCATATGCTCAAAATGTGTCAAAACTTCTGTTTCTCTTTTCTAGAGAAATGGATATAAGGCCCTTGGTGAAACAAGTGCCTTCTTCTCCCTCTGACACTTGATTTCCATCCTTGGAAATCTACCAAATCAACTATGATTCAACTTCTTATTTGATCCTCTAATCAAACTGTAAGTTTCCTTTGGCAAGAAACTCTATAGAAGCTGATTCCTCCCAATATTTGTCACTTGTGCTAAGGCTAAAAATATGAAGTCTTCAGAGTTTTAACCGCACTATCTCTTCTGAATTTCTACAACTTTTCTGGAAACTTTTTTGGATCTGAAAAATTCAGATCTTAATCACACTAGCTGGCTTCAGACCCAACCAACGTTGTTTTTGATATGCCTATGTACAATAATTGTGTGGGCTTGATAGGACACAGCGCTAGACAGCGTCACCCTTCCCTCTGAATGAATCTGCTCCTGAAAATTGCGTTGTCCCTTCATATCTTCTTCTCTGCTTCTTTCTGCAGCTAGATCTTTCAGATTCTTCAACTGGTGACCCTCCTATATCTACAATTGCTCTGATACCATGTAGAAATATATGAATCTTATATCTTATGAAGAAATTATTACTGTTAATCGGGTTAAGCTCCTCCTACTTAAACAAGTTATCAACTGAATAAATTCAAGTTAACATTGAAGAAAAACACATAACATATCTCTACCAATGCAGATCTAAAATAAGCACATGCACACATTGACAAAGTGACACAATTATTCTGGAAAAATAGTCCTCGAAAAAACTCAAGGTGGGAAAACAGGTCTCTAGCTGTTGGAGGGTTCTATTATTAAGAATATTTTTTAATACACAAATATGGGTTCTAGATTTGGAAAACCTGACAGATATAACACTATATCTACAACTCTCTGGCTAATCTAGGGCCAAAAGAATGACTGATCCACACCCTCAAATGGGATTTACAGGACTCATCCAAATCTAGGCCTAGAAACCCCACCGCTGCCCCTAAAAGGCTCTATGTCAACCTCTGAAGCCCCTGAAAGCCTCTGCGTCAGCCTTGGAATGCCTCCAAACCCCCAACGCTACTCTGGAAGGGACTGTGTTACCCTAGAATGGGTGACGCAGTCACCACCCTACCCCTAAGGGTCTTTGCATAACCCCTAAAGGGTTTCCTGAAAATTACGATTACCTTGCTACTGGTGCCTTCCTCTGCGTTGTCCTTGAGCTGATCTCTTCTCTACCTCTTGTGTATTCTAGACCCCAGGATCAGATCATCCCTTCTTGGTCTAAATTCCCCTCTCTGCAGCTGAAACACTTATGAGTATTCTTAGCAAACCCTGCCCTAGAATCTCAGCTTAGTTTCAGTGCTCTGAGGCTCTGTGTGTATTTAAAAATGACCCCAAGCCTTTCCTTTATACTTTTCTTGTTGAAAAATCAATGACCAGGATTAAATATTTAATCAATGGCTAAGATTAAAACAAATCTTGATCTGTGTGACTTAAGACAATTTCATCACATGTTTACTTAAATTCACTTTAATTATTTTATTTTCCTAAGTTTTAACTTAGGAAATACATTAAAATAATCAATTAATTTAATATCTCCTAAACCGGATGAAATTTCCCAAATCCATTTCTGTGTCTTGTAGATCAGGTGAACTCAAGTCCTTCCTCAAAATTTGAGACCTAGAGTACAACTGATGCTACCCCAAATACACAAAATCTCAACAAAAATCTTGCTAAAGTGTTCCACCAACAAGGTGTCCATGTCTTGATGTTGCACCAACCTATTACCTCCTGGATATTTAAGGTAGAAGATTTGGTTTTGTTGTCTTCGCTGAATCATCGCCTTATGAAATAAATTGGTATTTCTTTCCCCTTCTCTGAGCCACTAAATTCTAGATTTTTTTTTCCACAGAATTTCCTCCTGCTTCCTATGTTCTTCTAGTTTACACAAAATTTTCCCTTCCTCCACTTCAAGGGCCTCTGATCTACCTTGTAATATCATTTGTTGTTGCACTTGTTTCCTGCGAACCTATAATTCTTCTTTATCTTTTTTAACATGGCCAAACTTGGCTTTGTTCCATTTCTTGATTTTTCGGTTTAAATATTTTAATCGGAGTTGGAAAGTATTAATCATGTTCCTTCCTTGTATTTAGCTTGTTTCCCACCATCCCTTTGCTTTTTCTAGGAAGGTAGGGTCTCTCAACCAGAAAGCCTCATATCTAAACATCATCAAATTGGCCAGTGGTCCGATCCTAGGCTAGGGAGGATTGTGGCCTCAGAAAAGACACCATTTCTTATAAGGGCTTCCGAAGCTAAGATCCTATCTAGCCTTGATGCTTCTTGATTATCTCCCCCTTGTCTATTATTCCAGGTATACTTACCATTGATTGTCGGTATGTCTACCAGTTGTAAACCAATTAACATGTCGCTGAGAATTTCAATTTATGGCTCCTCTCTTCGTACTACTCTTTTTTTTTCATCCAGGGAGGTGATCATATTGAAATCTCCTCCTAGAAACCAGTACTTTTCACTATGCAGATTCTTTAACATTCCTATGCTCTGAAGGAATTACTCATTTTCTCCCAGAATATAGGGGCCATAAACAAATGAGATTAAGATCCATTATTTTGTTCCAATTTTCCTAAAGTGACCAAATATAATTTGTGGTAGTCCTATCCATCCCTCTACCCTAATCTATGATGGGTTCCACAGAATTTCTATGCCACCCGCACTACATTTGGAATCAATGGCTACTTCTTCATATTTGGGTTTTAGGAAATTCACAATTTCATCTAACCTTTCCCCCGAGACTTTTTTTTCTTGAAGGTGAACCACATGTGGCCTCTACACTTCAATATTTCTTGTAAAATATATTTGTTTTCCCCTACTATTGAGGCCCCTCATATTCCAGGAGAGAACTATCATTGGGAAACTTTGTGTAGTTGTTGGAATACCGTTGATATTGGCATTACCCTCCCTGAATTCACTAACATTCTACAACCATTTGAATGGATTCCTGCAAATTCTTTCTTCCTCTCTTCTTTCCTCCTTTTGCTTGAGTACTAGGTTCTGGAGAGTTTCCTTTCTATGAGCTCAAAGTGTCTACCATTTCTATTTGTCTTTGCCCTTGATTAGTCATGTACCGTGTTATCTAAAAATCAAACCCTGATAGGCTTTTGATCAATAAGACCTTGAGTAACTATTTCAAACCATACTTTTAGTTGAGGCTTAGCCTCCTCAACCTGAGAGGGCTCTCTCAATAGGTTTATGATTTTTAAATAAGGATTATATGGCTAAATCTATGAGTAAAATGGATAATTTATTGTACTACTAATCAACAAACATCTATTGGGCTTATGGAGTCAAGTGTATTTTCAAAAAACATGAGTATCAGCTTCAATTGGAAGTCAGGGCATTTCAGGGTTTAGATGCATCAAAAGAACAGTAGGACATAAAATAACACAGTTCATGAACATATGAAGGAAGTTAGAGCACCTTCAGTGAATTCTAAGTAAAATACATTCATGCCACTGCAATTAATTGAAAGAGGAAAACTATGAGAATATTACACAACCATAACCCTTTCTGAATCCTGAGTGATGAAACCAATATCTCTGTATTAACATAAAAACACAGTTCTCTGCTACAACAACAATATGCTTTCTTATGAAAATTTCCAACCCTATGCAATTCGACCTCTTATCTTTTATAAAGTCATCATTACATTCTTGGATTCTCTCCAATATCTTGAGAGAAATTCAAATTTGCTAGCTTGACACCTATCAACTGCTAAAACAAACCTTAATTACATCTGACAGATTAAACTGTCTGTTCTAGAGTCCTAATACAACTAGGATTAAAACTCTTTATTATAGCTTAACAACCTTATCCAAATATTAAATCTTCTATCTGACAGTTGCTCCTCCTAAACTTCGACCTTGATGATGTCCATCTCCTTCCTGTTTGACTGTATTGATTTGCCTCTTATCTGCCCTGAAAAATAGGAACATGCTCCCTGCAAAATAGGTGTACTGCTTCATTTATGTTTCTTCACAACATATGTTGACCAATTTGTGCTCAAAAACATGTGGCAATGTCATATTAAACTCATATGAATTCGCACTTCCAGATGTTCCCAAAACAAAATTTTGAAGAAGTGCCAAAAACTATTAACATTACTATGCTACGAAATTGTCTGATGTTTTCATAGCGCATAACTTCACCTTTGAAAACTACATTTGAAACCTTCAATTTTATATGTTTTCCATTGGATCTTCACTTGTGGTCATTATACATCCTTCAGTAGCATCAAGGTTTTAAAAACATGCCCTTTCACCCTTTGAAAACTTGCAAACTCGATCAAACTACATCCTACAACATTTTTGTAGCGTGCTACGAAACTGCTGTGCATGACACCCTACAGTAGTTTCGTAGCGCGCTACGAAACTGCTGTGTATTTTCTTTTCATAGTTTGTTTCCAAAAATTTAATTTTCCCACCTTTACTACCATCCTTCCATTTATATATATTCCCTAAAAATCAATACAAACCAACTTTGAACTGCTTTCAAAAATGAAACCTTCCACAAAACTCCAAAAATGTGTTAGGAGATGTCACTTACTGTTTACACAGATTTTTGCTGTGGTTGATCTTCACGATTTGCTATTTGTATTTGAAGGTCTTCAACCTGCCTTTTAAGCCTTGTATTGTTAGCTCTCAGTTAGGTATTAACCATCATTATAAAATTTTCTTCCTTGATTGCAGGGACAGTCCATATGAAGAATTGATCCTGGTTGCTGATTGACTCAATGTTTGAAACCTTTTCTAGCTCCCACTGACCTTTCAACCTTTCAAAGTTTGACCTTTCCCCAACATGCATTCTCACTTTCTTCTTCAATTTATCAATTTCAATGTTTGCAAGTCTGAGTTTGTCTTTAACCTCCTCATAACTACTCTTTTCTCTCTGAGTATTAAAAACTTTGTTTCTATCTTCTTCAAGCATTGGAGATGATATATTTATGGGTTCTTCAAAAAAAATTTCATCCTCACCTCCTGTTTTGTCTATCTCCATGTCTAGCTACTTTACCCTTGAATTTCTGTGTGTTTCCTGTAAACTGTGATTTATCAATCTTGCTTGATTTCAAGATGAGAGAATCTTTGGTATCAGTTTACCATAAGCTTAACATTTGAAAGGACATGCATGTAGTGTTTTTTGCATGAGATAATGAAACAAGAGACCAACCCTTTTAGAATTTGAAATTACCTATCACGATGACCCCTAAATTTGAAATGATGGATTTGGATGGTTGCATGCCTTAGAAATGACTCCTATCAGACACCTAATAATGAAAAATTAACAGAATTTTAATGAATTGATGATTTAACAAGATTTCCTACGAATCCGCGTTTTCGTAGCACACTTAGTGTATTTTCAAGGAAAAGCGCTACGAAAATAGCAGCCTTTTCGTAGTGCAAAACATGTTTTTTACATTGTCTGCGCTACAAAAACATGGTTTCATGGCTAATTCCAAAAAAAATTCAAGTGGTTTAAGATTTGATTTCAAAAAAGTATATGGGACCCTTAAGCAATGAAATAAGGTTGTTAAACTTTATTTGGAGATGAAAATGACACTTTTAAGACTCTTACCCTATCTCTTAACGCTTTAAGCATGAAATGACCTACAACCTATTTAATACCATGACTAGAGATAAAGCAAACTTTCCAAACTTTAAATTTTTTTTTTATGGTGATAACATACCATTCAAATATTTCTTTATAAAGTCTCTTTTGGTCTTCTGCTATGAATCACTCATCTAGGTTCCTCCATTCATGCAACAATTACTTTAATACCGCCTCTTATGTGCTTAACTCATCCTTAGCTGCATCAACGTCCATCACAGATTGATCCATAGTTTGAGATTGATATTCCTTGTATTCTAGTTCTATTGTGGTTCCCATGATTTGGCAGATTTGGCAATACCAAATGGTGAGACAACATCAAACCACTTATAGATATTAGGATTTAGCCCTCCTGGATCTAGAGAGGGATCTCTCTATAAATGTAAAGAATGATATATATTTAAGGTCAATGTGAGATATTAGGCTAGGTATGAAGCACGAAGGGTTTTTTATTTTGTTTGTTTGGTTGGAGATCATTAACTGAGAAGGTTAAGGAAAATAAGAAGGAACAAAATAGCAGGATGTTTCAGCATGGGAAATAGGTCAAGAGAAGTGCCAATCCATTGGGCTATGGAGTCATAAAAGGGTTTACTTGCATAACAACTATCTAAGGGTTTCCATAGGGCAAGTCATCTATACCAAAGGATATTTTTAGATAGATGGTGAGATGGAACATTAAGAATGGGTGAAATAAAGGAACCAAAGTGTAGCCTAAGATCAGGTAAGGACTTGAACCTATCCTGCTTTGACACACTTCAAAGGAAACTCTCAGAAATGACACAAAGGGTAGCTTAAGATCAGGTCAGATGTCATTTAAATCCAGACATGCTTTCAGCATACTCTCAAGGAAAACAATCTAGCAGTCCTCATAACCACTTTTAGAATAGTAGAAAACATTTAAGATTAAACACAGAGTAAGGCCTAAGATCAGAGAAAGACTTTGAACCTTCACTACTTTTGACACTAACTCAAAGGGATCTTAGAAAGGTTAACTGTTGGAAAAGGAAACTCGTGAGACAGGGCTAACTCTAATTTCCCAGTTTCCCAATTCTTTCAGCAAAAACCAGACAAGAACATCTAAGAAACAAACTCTAAAATCATACATCAGTAGCATGGACAAACCAACTTCTATACTGGTTAAATTATGCTGAACTTGTTCTTATATATACAATTAGAGGAAAACATAAAGATAAAGTTTTAACAATGAGACTTAGGGTACTTCCAACAATATGTCCTAATCTATTCTTGTTGTTCTTTATCAGAGAATAATGGACAGTATGGAAAAACATGAAAGGAGACAATTACATTAAGGAAAACATCACCAATAATATAGACCAGGATCCTATGAATCTTCTTGTTCAATTGATGTGCAAAACAAATCACATACTCTGAGTCCAATGGCTCTTTACAGTCCAGAATTTTCTTCCCAGCCTACTATAGTACAAACTACTAAGCTAATTCCCCTCAATAACAGTTCTAACAGTCGATAAAATCCCAACAACCAACTTTAACCATGAAATTTATAGGGGTTCTTATAGGAGAATGAGTGATAGTAGTAGTAGCTATGAACTTAAATGATCATTTAAGACAGAGGGGAGGAAGTATCTGAATGCCCACTCTACTTAATGGCTGTGAACTAACATTTTTGTACCCTTTAGGCTGGTTCAGAAGTCTTTTTCAGGTTGGCAATAACTCCAGGTATGTTCTTTGAAGTACTCTCTGACTGCTGGTACTCTGTTATGTATTCTGAGATAAGTAAGGTGACTGAAGGTCTTTCAGGTCTTACATGCTTCCATAACTGTTGTCCTGACACCTTTAGAAACTTTTTTCAGCGTAATAACGGTTAAGGGCTCGATGAGGCATGGAGAATGCTATAGGAATGTGTCCTTCTTAGAGAAAGGACATTCTGCTGATATGAAATCACTGATATAACTTGTTTATGTGCTTCAGGCTTCATTAGGCCTTCCTTGATCATCTTCAGTTCTTAGTTGTGTCCTTTATCCTTTTAATCATTGGATTATATGTGTTAAGTCTTCAATCATTAGGCATAAATCCTTTACTTCCACTTCTGATACTCTTTGCCACTTCTGTGATGGTCTTTCTGCGCTCTGAATCACAATGACTGTGACTGTGGAGACAGAATGAATTCATCACTCTGTAAACCCTACAAAACATGATAAACACATTATAAAATCTTGTAGGAGTGAGGATGGATGCTTTAGAGGCTCGTGGGAATGGAGGAGCGGTGATGGAAAAAGATGGATGCAGTAGAAAAATGGTGAAAAACCATGTGAGAAGGCGAAAAAATGGTCTGATGAAGGTTGAGCGCATCGTGGGTTCTGGACCGTTGGATTAAATTAATCCACAGTGATCTACGACAGAGATTCATCGGCAAAGTCATTTGGATGAATGGAGAAAGGATGGGGCGATTTTATATCAGGGCCATTAGATCGGGATAAATCGATGGCTATGATCGCTTGATGGAATCATTGGGGGACAGATGAGGAACAAATGAAAGAGGTTGAAATTAAGTCATGACTGTCCGATCTCAGAGATCAACGGTCGGGATTAAAAGAGAAAATATGCTGCGAAGGGTGGTAAGCAGAAAACCGGAATGGTTTTCGCGCGGGGCTAAAGGTGGTAAGTGGAAATTGCAAAAATAATGCGATTCCATACAAAGGCTAACACATGGAAATCCAAAACCGCTTATATTACGTGATTTCAAAAAATTAACACCCGGATGCAAAATTTACGCGATATGCATTCTCAGCCGTTGGATGGAAGGGCAGAAGATCTGACGGTGCAGGTTTCGTGCGACAAAAGGTAAGATGCACGGGTGAAAGAGGTGGTGGGGTTAAATTAGGACCGTTAGATCTGTGGAGTGGATGGCTAGGATTTAAAAGTGAAAGCAGAGGACAAAGGGGTAAGTGAATGGGCAGAAATATGGAGAGCCGTATGATCTGTAGGAATGGACGGTGGAGATCTAATCGGGGATCAGAAAAATAGTGAAACAGAGAAAGGAGAAGGTGGAGTGTGATGAAATCTGGGCCGTCAGATCTGGTGAAAGGAATGGCTAGGATTTAATCGCATCGGAGAAAAGGAGAGAGGCCAAAACACTGAGGTATTTTGGTTTGTGATTTGCGATTAAGCGTTGGCCGTTGGATTGGAAGAGATTAACGGTCCAGATTAAATCAACGGGGGAGTGACAGAGGGCCCAAGGGCAAGGCACGATTGAATCCTGGCCATTGGTTCTTGTGGGCTCAATGGTCAGGATTAAATCAGAGAATCAAAGTAATCAGCGAAGCGGAGGGCCGATGGAGCAATGCGATTGAGCGATGTCCATCGAATCGAAAGAGATCGACTGTCAGGATTAAATCGGAGGTCGGGAGGAGGAAAACCCATCGCATCAGAAGATTTCAAAGAACAAAGGAATGCTCTGATTGTGATTAGCGATTGAGGGCTAGCGCTTGGTCTTGGGCACCGAGTCACATGTGGAGAAAGGGGCTAAGGGCTAAGCCGAAAGGGGCTTAAGTCCTCAATGTGAAAATGAGTGTTTTAGGCATAAATTTAGTGTTTTTTAAGCCAAATGAAGGATTCTGGTAGGCAAAAGGAGGGATTTTTAAACCAGATGAAGGGCAGTACATGGTTTAAAATGGGATTTAGGAAGATTTAGAGGTTAAATGGAGGGTTAGAGAGGAATTTTTGGAAGGGAACAAGGGTGAAAAGTGGAGTTCTTTTGTGAGTGAAAAGAGGGGAAATGGAGGCCTTTTGAAAGAAATTTCTTCACAAAACAGCAGGGTTCTTTCATGGAAACAATAGTGAGGGTTCTTTAAAGGATAGACAACACATGGAGGCTTCAAGAATGATATATTTACAAAGGAAATGTCTCTCTTGAAGACTCAGAACATATTTAGCCACCTGTTTTCTTGTCAAAAATTTATAGGTGGCTAACAGGTTCCACTTGAGCCTTCCTTTTGGTTTTCAAAGCTTTTTTGGGTATCTGTCCTTCTTCAGTGGAATGTTTGAATTCCTTTGAGCTCTCTCCCATTTCTTACAGATTTTCGTACCTATTTTGGTTACTCTTTTACCTGGTTAGGATAATGTTCTGGTTTGAATATTTTTGGTTATTCTTTATTCTACTGGAAACTGTCTTGAACCATCGTCTTTTTTTGCTGATACTCCTCCTCCCTTCAGTTGTTTCCCCTCCATCTCTTCTGGATTATTTAGAGGGAAGGTTTTAAATAGATGGCCATACTCATGGAATCGTCGACATCTAAACATAATGTGTTCATAGTCGACCAGTTGCTGCCAGACTTCTCATTCATATTCCAATTCAAACGATTCTGGTAAGGGCTCCGTTATATTCATGTAAACACAAATTTAGGAAAATGAAGTATACCTTCCTTGACAGGTACTTTCTACTATTTTGACAAATTTTCCAAGAGAGTTGTCAATACCTTCTAGTATTTATGCGTCCCAAAAATCGGTTGAAAATGCAAAGAGCCTAACCCAGACAGGTGCTACCAAAATTTTTTCTTGATCAGGGTTATAACATTCTTCCCATTGCCTCACAAATAACCTTGCATTGTAGTAAAAATATGGTCCTCCCTAAAAAATTATTTCTTTATCTATGAGGCCGGTGCAGATCATCGTAAAGAAGCCTCTTGCCCCAAATTTCATAATAATATGGCCTTTTGGTTTCCATTTTAGCTGAATCCATTTTATTAAATACTTCTCCGTCGACCAAATTCCTATAAATTTGCAAATTAAAGAATGGTCCTTCATGTAGCTTCGATATTGCTCTAACTTATTTTATGGAATGACAAAGTGTGGCTTCTTTGTGGCTTTTGGAAGGCATTGACCTCTGGTCTTGGCCTACCATTGGGCTCCTAAAGCAGGTCCAAGGTTAGGGCTAGCACCTCCCTATAAACTTGGTTGCTTTCCACTGTACTCTCATGTCGTTACATTCTGGTAGGAGGGGATCTCACCCCCCCTCGCAATGTTGCCATACTTCCGCTCATAACTATTGCAGAGTAGCCTGTTGCTTTTGCACCTCCCTGTGAACCTGGCTACTTTCCATTGTACTCTCATGCTGTTACATTCCAGTAGGAAGGGATCTCACCCCCCCTCTCAATGTTGCCATACTTTCGCTCATAACTATTGCAGAGTAGCTTGTTGCTTTGTTTTCATGAACCTATGATGTCTCCAAACCCTAGCCATGTGCTCATTCTCAAATGAGATGGGAATTGAAAATTTCATGGCATCTAATTATTATTAGCTAGTATATATATATAACTCATTTTGACTAATTCTATTTAATTTATATAGAAAAGATTTCATTCCAATAACTAAGATCAATTCTAAAAATTTTATTTGTTTTAGTAGGGGGAAAATATTATAACAATAATTGTATATGTATACTAATCAATTTTCTTTTGAATAAGTGTCTTCAATTTATTAGCAAATATTGTATTCAAATATATAACATTAAATTTAATGTTAATATTTTCTTTTTAAAGTTTATTTATATGCTTATTTAAATTGTAAATTGTAATAAAAATTACATATGTAATATTGATAATTATATTTCATTGAGCAAGTTCAATTGAATATCACTGCATTATGAAATATTATGTAAACTATAAAATTCAAGATTTAAATCAAACTAATAATAAAAAAATGATATATATATATATATATATATATATATATATATATATATATAACCATCAATCATTTTAGAGAATATAATAACTACACATAATTTAATTATTCAAACTAAAATTATTTAATAATATTTAAAAATTTACTTGTGGTTGCATATTTATAATTTTTTCTATTATAAGTATGTAACATATTTTTAGATTTTACTTTTATAATTTTTTCTATTATAATTATTTAACATATTTTTAAATTGTACTTTTGATTTTTAAATTAAAATATAAATATTTTATATTATTTATTTATTTATTTATTTTAATAAAGTTGGTTGTTGATTATATTCCAAAAAGAGTGAGGAGTGAAATCTCCATTACATTCAAGTTATAGAGTAGAATGTCAATGAGGAGTGATGTGGAAAAAACCAAACCTCCTACATGCTGTCTATTGCTACTATATTGCATATTTGATTCTTTGTAAACTCTAACAAACTGAAAGAACATAACAATGAATTTGAAAGACACAATATTTAAGGTGACAGAACGTGGACTAGAAGACTAGTTCCTGCTGCCTTGCCGAGCATTTGAGTTGTCTGTGGTGCCGAGATTGTTGTTCGGGTTGACATTGGCAATGTTGTTGGAGCTTGAGCTCTGGACTGTTCTTTTATCCACC
Source organism: Pinus albicaulis (assembly GCA_034641835.2). Taxonomy (NCBI): domain Eukaryota; kingdom Viridiplantae; phylum Streptophyta; class Pinopsida; order Pinales; family Pinaceae; genus Pinus; species Pinus albicaulis. The sequence continues at coordinate 457,152,968 of CM076582.1, read as the reverse complement.
ATGTAGCACAGAATTTCCAAATATTCTTCTATATGCGTGCATCGGTTGTTTTCTTCCATCAGCTGCTCTGTGAGTGATTGAGCTTGATAACGAAGGAATTCAGTGTCTGCCTTATGCTTCTCCTGCACAATCTTTATTTAAGCTTTGATCAAGTCCATTTCCGCTTGCATATCAGAGCAGTGGAAGAAATTTTCACTTCTCATATTTCCGCTTGCATATCAGAGCAAGAACGTGGCTGGGAGAGGGGGGTGACGAAGAAGCAGAGGAGTTGTAAGATAGCAAAGAGTGATGGGGATGGGGTAGGGGGAAATAAAACTTTGGGAAGATAGCAAATCAACAGGAAGTGCACATATCAGTGATGAGTAGAGATATACGGGGAGAAGGGAAGGAGGATAAATAGGGAGGGAGGAAGCAAGGGGCCAGTGATGAGGAATAGAGAAAAGTGGGAAGTGCGGGGTGAGAGGGTCACGAGATAGATGCCAAGAAGTAGATGGGGATGGCAGGCCTGTAGGGATAAAATCAAGGGGGCACAAAAGATCTTAATAGCAGAGAACGCTTATTTATTTCTTTTTCTAAATAACATGTTTCATATTAAAATAAAACAAAACAATAATATATATATATATATATATATATATATATTCCTTTTATTTTTTTATAATATTGTTAGATTCGAATATTACAATTATATTTGAGCAAAGCTAAAATCTTGAATTCACTTGTAAAGCAATGTCTACATTTTTCTCAGTGGGATTCAAACTTTTAATATTAGTATGAGGTTAAAGTATTTTGGATAATGTATATTGGAAGAATATTGAATTAAATGCTTTTGTAATTATTTTGTTCAAGCTAATTATTAAGTAATATTTTTTTGAAATTTGTGTGGTAGAGATTATGTTTCCATGCAACACTTGTTATGGATTGATGCCTATCAACATTTACTAACCATTTTTATGTGGATGTGCTAGTATATAGAGTAAATATATGTATGTTTAAAAAACATGTAACAAGATTTTTAACCATGGAAATTCACGTAAACTTTATAATTCTTAACATTATCATAGTATCATGGGCCAATATCATGAGTTATCAGTGCACCATCATAAAAAAACCATAGCTCACTTCAAATGACACTTTTCCATGTGACATTTTTTTAATTAATAAATTTTAATTGAAAAAATAGAAAGAGAATAATTACTTTCCATCTAATTCTCAACTTTTAATGGTGATTACTATTAAAAATATTCTAAAATATTTTATGAAGGTCAAATCCTTACTATCTACCTAATAATTATTGACAATTAAAATTAATTCCAAAAATTCGATTTCAAAATAAAAAAGATCTATTAACATAATTAAACTGCTCTTAAATATTTTAGGTTACGTAAAATAAATCATTCACTATATCATGTCAAACTATATATAATGTTATTATCAAATATCCACATATTTTGAATTAAAATTAGAATCAAAACATTGTACTTCTATGGGTAAATTGAACGAGTAATCTATATTGTTTTTAGCAGGGAAAAACATAATTTTATTATCAATAAATAAAATCATGTTTTGTATATAAATGTAAAATATGTATTCAAGTATGTAGATCTCGTAGGTATGTCCAAAAATTTGGTAAAAAGTCGTTAAAAAATATTACAAGAATATATACCCAAGTCTATTGTGTAATTTATTCAAAAAGTAGAATCATATAATATATGTTGGTACAAAAAAGAAATATATAAGTGTTTTTTTATTCTGTTATATATAACAACTTTAAAAGTCCATACCAAAAATTCTAAATGGTGCATGTGGTGCTTCTAGATCTCTGTCAATGAAAGGTCTATGATAATACTCATGGAATTTGTCATTTTGAGACTCCAAAATCATCTAGATTCCATGACCCACCCTAATGCCTTCAAAAGAGAGGGAGTCTGTCTGAGTGTTGACTTTCCTATAAACGTAATAAATTGTGAACATGTTAAATGGATCTTTTAAACAAGCAATCTCATTGATGAGAGAAAAAAACCCCAAATGGTGACATCTAATTGCTCCAGCGACCCAATTAATTACCAACATAGAGTCTTCAAATAATTGCAAAGTGAACATCTATTTCAAGAGAAAAAATAAGTAAGAGTTTATTTTTCATCTGAAAGGAAATAAATAACAAGAACCATACAATCATAGATGCCACTTACAATTACATCATGTTGCTTCCTTGAATTTTTTTTGGCCCGGAATAATAGCCCTCAAACCATACCAGACAAGGTAAGCCAGAGTTACCTCTGATGGGCTCACCCATGGGGTTTGAACTAGTGACCTTTATAAATGAGTGCTTTAATAGAATACTCAATCATTAACAAGCCCCTTCCCCATGGGCCATGATACCTGTTTCTTATGTGAACCTTTCATACGTTATTGTTTCACATGGTAATGATACTTGTTTCTTATGTGACGCCTTCATACCTTATTGATTCACATGGTAATGATAATTGTTTCTTATGTGACCCCTTCATAACTCATTGCTTCATAGTACATCAATGATTGAAGGCCACCCTTTTATTTACATGTATAAAATCTATTCAGGAAGATTTAAATTCCACCTAGGCTCACCATAGAGACTTACATTGAATTACAAGGGGACAACCCTACTAATTGGTGCATGATATGTCACCATCCAACAAAATAACTAGCACCTTCAGTGTGCAACATCACAGATATAATTATTTCCTTATCATACTTTATGGAATTGTTTTTCTTGCAAATATTTAATACGAATAATAGTCGTGGCGATAAGACTAATTTGGAATACATACGTAAGCATTAAAATATTGTCTATTTTACTTATTCTTTATTTGAAAATATAAGAGGAAACAATATATGAGTATTCAAGTTACCCAACTATCATGAAACTAGTTAAAATCAGTTAGAGTCCAAGAAGGGACAAATTTGAAGTGACGATTGTCACAATATTAAAAATCTATATTTTCTAAGATTTCCAAACACCAGTGATATCATGACATGAAATAAAGGTCATGTAGTGGGGAAGGTAACAAAAAGATTGCAGGAGAGAAAGGAAATATGAGAAAAGGGTTCCAATGGAGAAGAAAATATTGGACCGAAAAGAAAATAAAAGAAAATAGACATTGAACTAGCGAGTTGCTACTAGGGTCTAAGGAGGAAGTTCATAAAAATATTGATTAAGATTATGATAGAAAGAAAGCTTGAGGCTCAGGGGGGATTTTTTTTACAATATTTCATTTTGTTAAGAAGAGTGCATTTTCTCCTGCTATATTTTCAAATACTCAGATAATTAAACAAATTGTTGTACTTAAGATATTTTAGAGATTTTTTCTCAGAGATATTATGATTGTATGCACAAGGAAAAGAGTATGTAGAGAAACCCATAAATTATTTAATGTTTTCCTGTTTGGTGGCTAACTTTAGACATGGATGTTGTATTATTTAAATTCCCTTACTAAAGTAGCGAACTATTTCTAGTTTACTCATAAATAAGGAAATGAGTATGATTAGGATAATCATTAAGCCAATATAAAATATATTTTTTGTTAGTGCTTAACCAGTGCAGTTCCTACTCAAAGTGTAAAAGAAAATCCTTGGATAGGGATAGATGCAGAAACCTATTGTATAGGAGTCTTGACACTAACTTCCTCAGCACCAAGGATATTTCAGAAGTATATGAAGATTAATCTAGCAAAAGACAAGTGAGAAGAGAATAGAATTTAAACCCGAATAAAATGAGATAAAGAAAGGTTAAGCACAAAGGGATTAGTGGTATTTCGTAACTTAAAAAGAAAAGTGCACAAAACTAAATTTATGTGAACATGTAAGAACATAAATAAATTATGCATACCGGAAGACTTGGTGTGTGTGTAATATATATATATATATATATATATATATATATATATATATATATAACCTATGCAATTATGAGGCGAATAATACAAATAAATAGGAAAAAACTAAGAATGAACATAACTTTTATCTCTTCTAAAAAAAGAAGGTTGAGTAAGCTTTATATACATATATATGGAAGAAATTTCCTTTGAGTAACTGCGTATCTTAAATTATTGTTCAGAAGCAAAAGATATTTTGTCTACAAAATTCTAGAAATTAAATGAATACATGAGAAATTATGCCAAGTAAAATAATTTTGTTCATTCAATATGTAGTAGAAACCAGGACATAACATTTATAAGTAAATTATAACGCATGAAGTTTAATAACATCATGTATAAGAAGAAATGTAAATAATATATGTGTTTATTTTATCCGTATATATGCAGGAACGCAATATAATACACATATAACCATCAATACAAAGATGCAATGGAAATAAAACTTCATTTCATTAATATCAAAGAACTGAAATTTGCTTACAGATAAAATGGAAATAAACTAGCTAGGGCGCTGGTAACTTATCTATGAGAAGAGATGTGGCGGCTACAGGCCTCCAAAATATGTGTTACAATGAGGCTCGAAGGCCTATATATTATTGAGAAACAATGGAAAACCCTAAACATCCAAAAATCTAACCCTAGGAGATGAAACGCTAGAATATGGGCCCTGTTGAGGTAAATTGGTACATCAATTTCTCGGGACCGTAACTTTGGCATACTATATCCATTTGACGTAGATGATACATCGTTAGAAATATCTATCTGAGGACTACAACTTCTGACCGCAAATGTAGATTCCAGAACAGAATTAGATTCACCAGAAAAAAGTTGCCCAAAAAACATCGTTTAGGGCCTCAAAACGACTCCATAAGTTCAAGACCCGAAAAACTACTAAAAATAGTAATTTATGCCGAAACTAAAAAAACTGAAAGAGACAATGGTGGGGCCCCAAGTGGAATAGGAAGGTGGTCACCAATATCCACCTAGATAATTCCTCCCCCCTTAGGAAGCGATGGTCCCCATTGCGTTGAGTTCCTCCGTGAGATGACGAAACTTCTGTTGAACTGGGTCGTTGGTGAACCACTTGCCTTAGTACAGGAGTTGGCCAGCTTTGACAACTCGATACAGTTGGATCTTCTGTTGGCGAGTGTTCTTTATTTTCATGTCCATGATACAATCTTTGGTGGCCTATTCCATGCAGTCTGGATTTAACTTTGTTGGTGTGAGTTGTTCTGCAATGCCAGAGGTGTCCAGTAGAGGTGGGAAGTAGGGACGAAGGCGATCCACATTGAATAATGGGTGCAAACAAAGGGTGGAATACTGAGCTCGAAGGCATTGTTCCCTAAAACCTTAGTGATGGTGTACGACCCATATCGGAGCAGAAAAAACTTGCAGTGGGGTCCAGTGAGGTGCTCCTTCTGCAAATGTAGCCAGACTTTGTCGCCCACTTGGATTTTGTGTGGCACCCGATATTGATCATGTCGTTGCTTGTACTTAGCATTGGTTATGTCCAATATGTCATGAACCTATTGGCATATGTGTTGAATTCACTCAATGAAGTTGTTCGCTTTGTCAGCTTCGGACTGGAAAAGAGCCGAATCAATCTGAGTAGCCGCAAATGGCATGGTTACGTCAATGGGACATAGTGGCTGGAATCCCAAGCCCACCTGAAAGGGGCTATAAGCAGTTGAGCTATGGAGAGCCTGATTATAACTGTTTTATGCATAGGGGAGGCTCTCATCCCATGTTCTTGGATGCTTTGAATTATACATGCGCAGAATGTGTGCAATCATCTTGTTGACGACCTTTGTCTGGCCATCAGTTTGGGGATGGAAAGTTGTGGACTTGGTGAGCTTGGTGTCCAACATTGACCAGAGGTTGGACCAAAATGTGTTGAGGAACTTGTTGTCTCGATCTGAGATGATAGACAGTGGGATCCCAAAGTGCACCCACACTCATTCAAAGAATATTTTACCAATGGCTTATTCTGTGATATTCTTCTTACAGGCCGCCATAATGGCCATCTTTGCGAATATGTCAACGACCATCAAAACACAGTCATTTCCATGCTTAGTAGAAGGAAGGCCCAACATGTAATCCATGAAAATGGATTCCCAAGGTCGAATAGGGGTAGGTAATGGAGTATAGAGGCCTTGCTTCTTGATGGTCGGTTTGGCAATGGCGCAAGAAGTGCAGGATCTGATGTACTTCCCGACATCCTATCGAAGGTTAGGCCAATGAAAATACTTCTGTAATACTGCCAATGTTTTCTCGACCCTGAAATTTTGAGAAACTCAACTGTAGTGTGCTTCCCATATCATCTTGGCAAGCTTGCTTGAAGGAACACAAAGGTGTCCTAGGTGACATAACAATGTGTCCTAGAGGTGAAAATTTGGAACTTGCGTACCCCCCAAGAGTGCCTTATATGTGTGACCAAATTCTAGATAGCTCTTGTAGAGAAGTGGCCAATCAAAAGTCTAGTGCCCACAAGAGTTGAGAACGGCGGTTAGTGCCACGATCGATGGTCTGCTAAGGTAGTCTACAACATTATTAGTGCTACCCTTCTTGTACTTGATGTTCAAATGAAACTATTGCAGATATGTGGACCACTTCTGATGGCAATCGTTCAGCAACTTCCCTTGTGTCTGTATGAATTTCATGGGTCGGTGGTCTGTGTGGATGATTGTTTCCTTCCCCAAAATGTAGTGCTTCCATTGTCGACAAGCCTACAAAATGGAATGCATTTCTTTGTCATAAGTGGGATACTTGCAGACTCTGTCAGACAATGTCTCACTGTGATATGCCATTGGATGCCCCTGTTGAGTAAGAACTTCCCCAATAGCATAGTGAGAGGCATTCGTCTCGATCTCAAATGGTTGTTTCAAGTTTGGTAATGTGAGCACTAGGGCAGAACAGAGGCGATGTTTCAATTCTACGAACGCCTTCTGTTGAGATTCCGGCCAAAAGAATTTTGCTTTCACTCCTCCCTTGGTGACTTGACTCAAGGGCCAAGTGATATGAGAGAATCCCAATACAAACCTGGCGTAGAAATTAGCAAGACCCAAAAATTTATGAAGCTCTGTTAGAAAGGTTGGGGCAGGCTAATCCTGAATGACTTGGATCTTGGTTGGATCCATATGCACCCCCCTTTCATCAATAATGTATCCCATATATTGAACCTAGGTCACGCCAAAAGTGCACTTCTCCAAATTGGCACACAATTTTTGTTACCGCAGTATTTGGAGGACTTGTCAGATGTGGTGGAGGTGCTCTTCCCTAGTTTGGCTGAAGATCATAATGTCATCCAAGTACACCACTACAAATGAGTTTTTGAATGGCCGCAAGATGTCGTCCATCAACCTCATGAAGGTTGCAGGAGAAATTTTCAACCCAAAAGGCATGACCAGCCATTCGAAAAGGCCCTCCTTGGCTTTGAAGGTAGTATTCCACACATCGGAGGGTTCGATTGGTACCTGGTGATACCAAGACTTCACGTCGATCTTGCTAATATATTTTTCCCCTTTGAGTTGTTCCAGAAGGTCATCAATCCGTGGGATTGGGTACCTATTCCAAGCAGTGATCTTGTTCATTTCCCAATAGGCAATACAGAGTCTCCAATCCCATCCTTCTTCTATACCAACACGATCGGGCTCCCACAAGGTGGTGAACTTGGCCAGATGTGACCTTTATGCAACAGCTCCTGAATTTGCCTCTTGATTTCATCATTCTCTATAATAGAGCGTTGATATATTAGTCCTTTGGGTAGCGACAAACCTGGGGTCAGATCAATCAGGTGCTTGACCTAACAGTGTAGAGGCACCCTTGTGGGTGAGGTGAAGATGTCCCCATACTCCTCCACAACCTTGTACTTTTTGTTGTTGTTGTGCAGAGGAGCTCTGTCTGGAGATCGTGGCCACAGTCTTCTTATTTCCTTGGGTGCGGATCATCAGGAAAACAAATTTCCTGGTTTTGGAAATGAGCTTATTGCATTGTTTTGTAGTAACCAAAGAGATAGTGGTAGGTGGTGGTACCTCTGGTATCTTGTGTAGCTTATTTCCCAAAGTAAAAATAACAATGAGAGGCCAGGACTCATACACAGCATGTCGCTTCCACAAGTATGGTTAGCCTAATAATACATCACAAACATCAAGAGGAGCAATGTCACATAATACCTCATACGTGAAGGGCTTGATGTTGTAGGGAAGGTGGCACTGTTGGCTGACGCAGAGATCCCATCCTTGGTGAAGGCACCCGATGGTGTATGTTTGTGGGTGTGATGTGGTCAGCAAGCCCAACCACTTCACGATGTCTGCTGAAATGAGGTTCTTTTGGCTCCCATTGTCGATAATGAACTGTAGCAGGGAACCCTTTACCCACATCTGCGATTGGAAGAGATGCTCCTCCTCCTTGATCTGAAAGGAGTGTATTAGTTCTACATCTGTGCTAAGTGTCCTTTCAGTAATATAAACATGCACAATGTGTCTCCATAATTTTAATTAAGGAATGAGTGTTTTAACCATGAAATATAGATGAATTAGTGAACTTTAAGCATGGAAATAAGCCTTAAAAACATTGAAAAACAGTTTATAACATAGAAATACAATCACACATAAGTTTTACACAGTAGGCATGATGAAGCAGTTCACCCCTCCTGGGCTACATCTGCTAGTCCAGCTCCCAATGGCATGTCCCTCTTTGTCATTATTCTCAAAATTTTAAATTACATGTGTTTACAGGCCTCTAATGGTTGTTTTCTCTGCACTAATGGTTCCAGAAATGGGAAAAATTCAATGAGAGGTCAATGGTTAGGGGAGTAGTCAAAAGCTGACCCTCTGCCTTTAACTATGTGATTTTAGTTTGAATTAACTTTGCCTTTGGAGTGGAACCTGGAGGCGACACATTCCAATGATATTTTGAATACTTGACACCAACTGTGCATGTGACAACCCTTATTCTGCTAGAGGTTACATATAACGTAACCATCACATTAACTTATGACTTGACTGTGCATGTGAACGGTTACAAATATGCCGGAGTTTACGTTAAAGTTGAGGGTTAATTTTAATCAAACCTTATGGCACGGTGACATGTGAACATATGTTGGGTCCACCGGCGTGTTGGGACCATTGGCGGTCCCCTCCCCCAATACATAAAATTTAACACTTTATTATAATGCAGATGCCCTATAGGGTAAGAAACACCTCAGCGAACTGGTCAAGATATCTGCGCCCATGCCCAAGGTCTCCAGTTTGACTCCCGTGGCCTTCAAAAACTTTTAATCCACCCTCCTGAGGACACGTGGCGGCCTGCAGGCTTGCCACATGTTGCTTATCTAAAGGCTTATATCAAAAACATCCAACGACCCAAAAACACCTCTATACCACAAAAATAAATGGTCCACAACACGCCACATGGCATGTTATGGTTGGTTGGAGAAAAATGGAATATTCCCCATAATATACCTGCTAACTATACATGCATGTTGATTGGGCATCCAGTCACAAAATTTTTGTTGTTTGGGAAAACGAACAGAACATGATATCTTCCTCATGTGACATCAGTTTTTCGAACCATTTGTGGCACCAGAATCGCAACGACGAGACCTTTCCAGTAGCTCAAGTTCAGAACTATTTCAAGCACTTTCAATTTTGAGCATAACACATGATCTCCTGATCACACCTCCCCATTGGGAAGCTTTTGGACCCCAAAAGACTTTAATCACTTGTTCAGAAGATGAGGGTACAACTCCCTCTCCTTTTCCACTTCCATCCATCTAGCCTTACTTGGTTTTTTCCCTTGAGCCCAATTAGAAGATAATCAACACTTCCCCTCTTAGAAGTGTGTGTCCTCCTGTCAAGGATGTAATCCTCCTTGAGCTCATCTAGAAATTCTGCTGAGAAATATTCTATTGATGGTAGCTGAATATCACTCCCTTGGTCATCAATCAAAGGAGCCTCATACAAACGTAAATTCTACACATTGACAACGGAATACATTTGCATATATGAAGGAAATTAAAGTTGAAATGCATTATTACCAACTTTTTTAATGATCTTGAATGGACCATAACGAATAGGCTTGAGCGTTTTACCTTCTCCTTGCATAATTTCTTTGTTTATGTGCAACCATACTTCATGTCCTTCTTGAAACTTGTGATCAACTCTATTTTTGTCATGCCTCTCCTTGTACTTGCTTTGCGTCTTCTCAAGCTATTCTTGAACTTGTTGATGAATAATCTGAATTTTCTTAATGAACTTTCGACTCTTGTCAATATCACCATGCCCATCAATTGCAACATCTTTCTCATAGATGAAGTGTAATGGTGATTTCGGCAAATACCCAAAGCAGGATTCAAAAGGTGAAGTATTTATAGAATATTTCTTGGCTCGGTTGTAAGCATGTTGAATGTAATGCAATTGTTCATCCCACAACTTGGGATGTTTTCTGCAATATCCTCTCAATAGATGCACAATGGTTTTTTTCACCACCTCGTTTAGGCCATCATTTTGCGGATGAAAAGTGGTACTCTTTTTCAACTTTGTGTCCATCATCTTCCAAAGATTGGACCAAAAATTCCCAATGAACCTAGAATCCATGTCACTAACAATAGAATTTGGCAAACCATAATGAACCCATACATGTTGAAAATAAGTTCAACAGTTTTTTTAGCAGTAATGTTTTTCTTACATGGCATAAGTATACACATTTTACTGAATCTATCTACAACTACATAAAGATAACATGTTGTTTTCTTGACATAGGTAGACCTCCAACAAATTCCATGGAACATACTCATGGCATGATAGTATATGGTATTAAATCAACTGTTAAACTTCTTCTACAGGTTGTATATACATAAACATCTCTTATGGCATTTTCATCATCGTAATGAGGCCAATAGCAAATACCTCTACGTTATATATTAGCTCAAAAAATGATAGAAAAAATCTCGCACTTCTTAAATAGCTTCCTTGAGAAACCTCCAATACATTACATAAATGACAAATTCTTGGATGATACAATTTACAAAACCTCCTTTCTATATATAGGAGTCCATGGGGCCATAATGTAATCCTAGTGGGCCACAATGTAATCCTAGCCGACCTAACAATAATAATTTAAGGGCACAATAATAACAAAATGGGGGTTACAAGGGTACAATAATAACAATAAGGGGTTTACACTAACAATAATAAACTACTATACTAGCGATATAAGGACCTAACATGCCCCTCTCCTTCAAAAAAGTGTTGTCCTCAACGCTTGAGTAGCTCCGGGTGCTTTTGTATAAAATTCTCATCCTCCCATGTAGAATCTTCAGTGGGTAAGTTCTTCCACTTGATGAGATATTCTGAAATTGATCGATTCCGTAGCTGTCGAGTTCTTGTTTCCATGACTGCTTCAGGTTCCAATATAATTTTTCCTTCCTCATCAAGTTCTGGCAATATTGTTTGAACTGGAAGATTTTCACATATAACCTTTTTTAAGCATGAAACATGGAAAACTGGATGTACTCGCGAAGAAGCAGGAATCTCCAATTTGTAAGCCATAGAACCAATCTTTTGCAACACCTTGTAAGGAAGATAGTACTTTGGTGATAATTTATTATCCTTCTTAGCTTGCTTGAGGGACATTTGTTTGTATGGTTGTAGCCGTAAAAATACCCAATCTCCTACATCAAAACTTCTCTCGCTGCGATGTTGATCTGCCTGTTGTTTCATTCGATTTTGTGCCAAATTCGGGTTATCCTTTAAGAGTTGGAGAACTTCTTGTTGATGCTCGATGTGATCTTCCACTGCTTGAACCTTTGAATTTTCTCTTAAAGATGATGTGATGGATGGTGGATGATATCCATAAAGTGCCATAAATGGGGTCATTTTTGCTGCGGTATGGAAGGAAGTGTTATACCACCATTCAGCAAGAGGTAACCACTTGACCCATTGTGTTTGTTTATCAGATACAAAACAACGAAGATATCCTTCCAAACATTTATTTACTATCTCAGTTTGACCATCAGATTGGGGATGATAAGATGAGCTATGAGCTAATTGAGTACCCAAACAAGAAAATAACTCCGTCCAAAAATTTCCAGTAAAAATGGGATCTCTGTCGCTCACAATAACCCTTGGGCTTCCATGTAGCTTTTGAATTCTATCCATAAATGTAGTAGCAAATGTACTTTCTTTAAATGAATGAGATAATGCACAAAAGTGTGCATACTTGGTAAGTCTATCAACTATCACCATGATGACACTCTTTCCTTCGGACTTAGGTAAACCTGTGATAAAATCCATTGAAATCTCCTCCCAACGTTGACTTGGAATGGATAAAGGTTGTAGAAGTCCCGGGGTCTTAATTGTTTCCACTTTATTCTGCTGGCAAACCAAACATTCCGCCACAAACTTTTGAATATCGGATTTAAGGCCATCCCAAAAAAATTCTTTCTTCACCCTGTGGTAAGTTTTTAAAAATCCTGAGTGTCCTCCTAAAGGAGAAGTGTGCAATTCGAGAAGAATCTTTTGTTTTAGTTGGGAATTCTTACAAAGATATAAGCGATCTTTGTACCATAAGGAATCATTTTTCCAACTAAATGTATCGGATGTACTAGGATCTTGCTGCAACTTTTGAATGAGTGTCCATACATCTTTGTCCTTCTTCCATTCATCTCTTGCTTCGGTTATCCAATCTGGTTGGATAATAGAAATGGCACAAAGCAATGCTCCACCTCTTCATTCTTTCTTGAGAGTGCATCTGCAACAACATTAAGCTTTCCTTTTTTGTAGATTATTTCAAAGTCATAACCCAACATCTTTGTGACCCATTTTTCCTGTTCTTCTGATGATAGTCTTTGTTCCAAAAAGTGTTTAAGACTATCATGATCAATTTTTACCTTGAAGTGTCTTCCCATTAGGTAAGTTCGCCATTTATTTAGTTCATGTAGTATTGCTAACATTCCTTCTCATAAATAGGTTTCTGTAAATACTTTCCTTTGATTGGACGACTTTCAAAAGCAATGGGTCTTCCTTCCTGCATTAAAACCGCACCAATTCCATTTTCTGAGGCATCACATTCCACAATAAAGGTTTTTGTGAAGTCTGGCGTAGCTAAGACCGGTGCTAGGCACATTGCCTCTTTAAGACGTTCAAAGGCCTTAGTTGCTTCAGGAGTCCATGAAAATGCATCTTTCTTCAATAATGTTGTTAGAAGTGCTGCTATTCTCTCATAATTCTTAACAAACTTGCGATAATACCCTATTAACCCGAGAAATCCTCATAACTTCTTTATGGTTGTGGGGAATTTCCATTCCTTAATGGCTTTAATTTTGTTAGGGTCTACTTTAACACCCTCGTGAGATACAATATGACCCAGATATTCCACCTCTTGTACTCCAAAGAAACATTTGGATTTTTTTGCATATAATTGTTTCTCCTGCAATAGTTTGAGCACCCCGTCAACATGTTCAACATGATCCTTCCAAGACCTGCTGTAGATTAGTATATCATCAAAAAATACTAGCACAAATTTTCTAAGGAAGGGTTTGAAAATGGAATTCATCAACCCTTGAAATGTAGAAGGTGCATTGGTAAGGCCAAAAGGCATGACCAAGAATTCATAATGACCCTCATGAGTTCGAAATGCTATTTTTGGAATATCTTCAGTCTTCATTCTAATTTGATGATATCCTGAACGAAGATCCAACTTGGTAAAATAAATTGCTCCATGTAATTCATCCAATAATTCATCAATCACAGGAATGGGAAATTTGCCTTTAATGGTGAGCTTATTGAGCTCCCTATAATCCGGACACATTCGCCATGATCCATCCTTCTTGTGTACCAACACTACAGGAGCAGAGAAAGAACTATGACTAGGTTGAATTATACCCGACTCTAACATTTCTGCAATCATACGTTCAATTTCACTCTTTTGGAAGTAAGGATATATATAAGGCCTGATGTTTGGAGGAACACTTCCTGGAATCAAATGAATAGCATGATCATGATCACGAATAGGTGGGAGTCCTTTGGGAGTTTCAAACACCTTGGAATGATTGTCCAAGACTTGTTGGAGATCTGCAGAAATAGATGATTTTGATGTCGAAACTTCTAGAGAGCAGAATTGTGCAATTACGCCTCGTTGTTCTTTCTTTAGAAGATTTGTCATGACATTAGAGCTTATTATCCTTCCTGGCTTCCCTTCAATACCACGTAATTCGACTTCCTTTCCTTCTGAAAAAAAATTCAAGAAAAGTTCTTGAAAATTAAAAGCTACCGTCCCCAAAGATTGTAACCATTGTACTCCTAGTACAACATCAGCACCTCCCATAGGAATGGAAAGCCTTGGACTAGTCAATACATATTCCCCCATGGTTAGCTTGATATTATGGCATTTCCCAGAGCAATTTATAGTTCCTCCATTTGCAACCATCACTTGGCATTCTGGTGCTGGGTATAGGAAACAATTTAATTCCTTGGCTACCTTACAATGAACAAAATTATGGGTGCTACCTGAATCAATCAACACTATTACCTTTCTCTTCTTGATTTGTCCTTTTATCTTGAGAGTTTGAGGAGTGGTAATTCCTGCCAGTGCATTACACGATATGGTTGGATTCATTTCTTCCTCTTCTGGGGTAGGTTCCTGGTGTATATCCTCTTCTTGTTCATTTTCTTCTTCCTCTTCACAATCTATGTAAAATAATTTCTTCTCAGCACACTTATGACCTTTAGTGTATTTGCTATCACAACTGTAGCAAAGCCCTTTTTCTCTTTTTTCTTCTAATTGTTGTGGTGTCAACCTTGTAGGTTGTGGAAATCTAGACGTAGCAACACTTCCTTCTTTATAGAATTGAGTGGTAGGCTTCCTTGTCGCCATTATTTTACATTCAAATTTTCTTGCCAACCTGAATGCCTTCTCCAATGAATCCGGTTCCAAAACAAGAACTTCATGTTGGATGTTATCCTTTAAAGTGCCTATGAAGAGATCGATCCTGTGTTCCTCTGGAATATCAGTTACCCTTATATTCATTTTTTGGAAGTCCTCAATGTGCTGCCCCACTAAACCCTTTTGTTTGAGATTTATCAATTGGCTAAAGAAGGTGTTGCTCTTTGTATCCTCATAATGTGCTATCATTTCCTCGTAAAAATTGACCAAGTGACAATTTTTTTACGGGAGCAAAGCCATCGATACCATACAAATGTATTTTGTTCTAAATGTAAAGTTGCAATGCTTACCTTTTGTGTGTTTTGCACGTTATGGAGATCAAAATATTGCTCCATCTGTAGTATCCATGTTACAGGATCCTTTCCATCAAACTTCCTCATATCCATCTTTGGAATATGGTGGTTCTTCCAGCCAACATTAGAGTTTATGAAATCACAATTAACATTTATTTTGTTCTCATCATGAGGTTCTTCTACTATCTTTTCACCATTAGGAAACCTTTCTTGTATCAACTTTGTCAAACCTTCCATGTCTGCTTTTAGAAAATTCTTCATGTTTTCCATTTTCTCATTGATCTTAGCTTCCATGTCATCCATCTTAGATTCCATGCCAGCCTCCATGCCATCCATCTTAGCTTCCACACCATCCATCTTAGCTTGCACGCCATCCATCTTAGCTTCCATGCCTTTCTTCAAAACTTCCATTTCATTTTTTGTTGCTCTTTGCGAGAGTGAATTTTGTTGCACTTGCTCTTGTAATTTTGATAGATCATGTTTCAATTCTTCGTCTTCATGAGTCATAGTAGAGCTTTCCAAAGGCTTAATGGGTGTTGAATTATTTTTTGGGGCCATTTTATAATCCAATAATGATATCTATTCTACAATATTCCCTTGCAATCAATTCAACTTGATTCTTCAAACAAGACTTATGCAATTCGGAAAAAAAATACACACCTTTTACTTGCTTTTGAGGAGCTCGATATTGAAATTGTATTATCTCTGTGATTGCGGCTCTTCTATATCTGAAATTCAGCACTGAAGTAGCCCTCTGAATTATCTTTTGAATTCCACAGGTCTGACCTGATTTGGATTCTCCAAGACAAAGTTGTGTCCAATCTCCCACAATGACCTAATTATGGACTGGTTTAGTAGAGCGAACTTGTACGACTTGCCACGTGTCACTGTTTTGTCCTTTGTCTCTGAAATTGATAGCCAAAAAACTTCAGTCTATGTACTTGCGACCACTTTTTACGGCACTTCAATCCAATGCCCAGAGAGATAGTTATTGAAGTTTTCCCACGATCACCTCTTTGAGATGAAATTCAGGAGCCTGAAAAAGCACTACCTTCCACAGATCATATCTCCAAAAATATTGCGAACCAAGATCTGAAATGTTTTGAAAACTTTCCTCAAGATTTCAGCTTCACACCATACGAATTTCAGATTCTGAACCTTCGTAGAAAAAAATTTATAGCATAAATTCCACGATGACCTGTTTAGGAGCCTGAAACAAGACCTAACTTCCACGGATCATATCTCTGAAAATATTGCAAACCAAGTTCTGAAATTTTTAGAAAATATTCCTTAGGATGTTGGCTTCGCACCCTAAAAATTTCAGATTCTGAAACTTCGTAGAAAAACAGTTATAGCGAAAATTCCACGATGACCTGTTTGGAGCAGCGAAACCCTAGAATCCAAAGCTCTGATACCAAATGTTGTGTAACCAGCTCCAAAAAGAGAAGAAAAGAGATATCAACGCCTTAGAAATGAGCCACTTCGAGGGGAAACCTCCAATACATTACATAAATGAACAATTCTTGGATGATACAATTTACAAAACCTCCTTTCTATATATAGGAGTCCACGGGGCCATAATGTAATCCTAGTGGGCCACAATGTAATCCTAGCCGACCTAACAATAATAATTTAAGGACACAATAATAACAAAATGGGGGTTACAAGGGTACAATAATAACAATAAGGGGCTTACACTAACAATAATAAGGGACTACACTAGTCATAAGTATAGTCCCTTATTACAGTAATGTTTTTCTTACATGGCATAAGTATACACATTTTACTGAATCTATCCACAACTACATAAAGATAACATGTTGTTTTCTTGACATAGGTAGACCTCCAAAAATTCCATGGAGACACTCTCCCATGGCCTTGATGGTATCGGTAGTGGCGTGTACAAACCAAGCTTCCTATTGCTAGGCTTGCTTGTTGTACACATAAAACATCCTCTTATAGAACGTGACACACTATCTATCATGTGAGGCCAATAACAATACCTCTGTAGATGTGCCATTATTTTTCTTACCCAAAAGTGTCCAACAATAAGAGACGAATGAGACTCTCTCATGAAACTAAGTCTCTAACCTTGTGGTATACAAAACTTGCCCAAATGAAACAACAAATTTTTATGCATGTGATAATCATTTTCGTCAACTTGATTCCCTTCACTCAAACTAGCATACATATCTTGACAATCAGCATCAGATGCATACTATTCTATGTAACTCTCATGTACAATAAAATAATTTTTAAGCAAAGTAGAAGCACTTATAATTGGCCTTGAAATCACATCAAAAAATTTATTGAAAATACCTTTCTTGTACCTTATAACCAAGTGAAACTGTTGAAGGAATCCCATCCACTTGAAATGTCATGATTTTTGCACTTTTGTTTGCGACTGCAAGTACTGTAACGGTTGATGGTCAATATGTATAATCGTCTCTTTACCCATCAAGTAGTGTTTCCACTTCTTGACACTTTGTACCAATGCATACAACTCTTTGTCATATGTTTGATAATTAATTACATCACCATTGAATTTTTTAGAATGAAAAGCGATAGGCTTACCATGCTGCAAAAGTACTGCACCCATGGCATAATCACTAGCATTGGTTTGTATCTCGAATGGCTATCTCAAATCCGGTAATGCAAGGACCAGAGCTAAACTAATATTGTATTTTAAAGCTTCAAAATCTTCCTATTGTTTTCCTCCCCATTGGAATCCTTTCTTCACACTTGTCACTGCATGCATAGGAGCTGCTATAGCAAAAATTTAGCAATAAACTTTCTCCAATACTGTGATGCACCTAAGAAAATTCCTACCTTGGTTACTGATTTGGGAGTGGGCCAATTCACAATGGCTTCCACTTTAGAAGGATCAATTCTCAATGTGCCTCCTCCTACAATGTGTCCCAAATAAACCAGAGAAGTCTTTCCAAATTCACACTTAAACATCTTAATAAATAATTGCTCTTTCTTCAAAACATCAAGTACCCTCTTTACATGCAAGACGTGTTCTTCTCTTGTTTTGCTAAAAATGAACATATCATCTAAATACACAATCAAAAAGTCATCAATAAATGTGCACAAAACATTATCCATAACATGCATGAAAGTCTTCGGTGCATTACACAAACCAAACGGCATAACCAACCACTCAAAGAGTCCTTGTTTGGTTTTGAATGCAGTCTTCCATATGTCACTTTCTGCAATTCTTACTTGATGATATCCAATTCGTAAATATAACTTAGTGAAAAAATTTTCTTCTTTCAGCTAGTCTATAAAATCATCTATCCTTGGGAGTGGGTATCGATTCTTTACCGTTATCTTGTTCAAAGCTCTGAAGTCAACACGCATGCGCCAAGTCCCATATTTCTTTAGAATCAAAACTATGGGTGAACCGCATGGCGAAGTGCTTGGCCTTATGAGTCCCTTGTCCAACAAGTATTTGATTTTCCTCTTTATTTCATCATTCTCCATTATCGGCATGCGATACATGCCGATGTTTGGAAGAGGACAATCTTGTTGAAACTGAATCTCATGTTGAATCTCCCTGTTAGGAGGCAATCCTGTTGGCTCTTGAAACATCTCATGATGTGCATCAACTACATCATATAAATTTGATTTCAACTTAGGATCACAATCTTCAAATTACTCATGATTAACATCAGCTTTAGGCTTAATCATTAGAAGAACAAAATTCTTACTTGAATTCACCAGCCTTTTTACCTGTCCAACATTTACCATTGCAATATTTGTCTTCTTGTGATGTGCTCTAACAATGTACTCCTTGCCATCTTTGAATAAATGGTATCTGTTCTCATGGTGATAAAAGATCACTTTCCTGTCATAATAGTAAGGATTTCCTAACACAACACCTGTAATATCAAGCGAAACCACATCTAATTCAATCGTGTCAATAAAATGTGCAGTTATTGCAAAGCGCAATACGCACTTCTTTGAAACCTGTAAATTTGCATCCTTACAAAACCACCCAAGTGGATATGGTTTTGGATGTGGAATGGTCTTAATATGAATTTTCTTGACAAAGTCTTCATAGATTAATTTCTCTTGTGACCCACTATCAAACAGTGTACCAATCTTAGTATGTTTGGATATGACCCTCACATGAAACAGTCCAATTCTCTCTTCTTCATTTGGAGCTTCTATGCGACAGTTTGAAGTACTAGTACTGGGTTTTGTTTCAATTTATTTCCCCTTCATGTTCTTCAATCCCATGGCTGTAATTTTAGTTTCATCACCTGAATCCTCTCCTAAGTCATGTTGAGTTGTAGCTGCAGTTTTCCGCTTCCCTTTGTTATTGTTAAACTTGGGTCTCTTTTTAGGATGTAATTTCCAAAAAAAATTCTCTTCATGGCCTTCTCTTGAACAATGTTTACAAACCACTTTCTCTCCCTATTTCTTAATGGATGCATTATTTTTTCCTTTTCCTTTTGAGGTCTTCTCTTTGTTTTTCCCCTTAAAAGGTTTGTTTCTACCCTCTTCAAAACTATTTTTCCCTCTTGCTTCTAGATGTGTTGCTTGACAACATACCTCATCTAGACTTGTAGGATAAAACATGAGGATATTATGTCTAAGATAGCTATGTAAGCCCCTTATGTACATGAGCAAAGTTTCTTGACTCTACAAATCTACCCCTAATAAGAGAGCTCTTTTCCTAAAGTCTTGGGTGTAGTCTTGTACATTTTGTCCTTTCAATTGTCTAAAATTTTGCAGTTCATTATGGCTTTCTGCATGTGAGCTAATGGATAAAACTGTTGTTTTATTGCAGTAATGAAATCAGTGCATGATAGAATAATCTTACCATGCTTTTTGATCTCCTCCTTTGTCTTGGTTTCCCACCAAACAAGAGTTGCACCTTCCATCCTCAATGAAGCTAGTTTGATTTTGGTGTCATCATCATGAAGGTTTTGAATTCTTAAATAAACCTCCAATTTCCTAATCCAATTATCAAGCTTTTATGCGTTGACTTCACCATTAAAAATTTGCAATTCAAACTTAACATCAAGTTTTAGAAAAGGAATTTTACCAGTGTTCTTTGACTTGTGTGACTGGTGTACTGAAGATGAAGTAGAGGATGATGATGATGAGGGTGAGGATGGTGACTTTCCACTGCCTCCATTCCCTCCATTTCCCTCATTTGATTTATCTTCATCATTATGGCCTCCTGATGATCCCTAACCTTCCTTGTGAAGTTTAGATCCTTCTCATTCTATTCTTTCATTCCTTTCTTGATAAAGGACTCTCACCATTTCATTCATGTCAAGGAATGCTTTCCTTAACACTCTTTCTTCTTCTTTGGGATCCACCTCTTCATGGGTTTCTTCTTCTCCTGAAGGCATGCTTATTGCTTCTACAAATTCTCTTGGAGGTGAACTAGGTGGTGGATAATGTATCAATCTTGACCTCCTTTGTTGTGGCTCACTTTGAGAACCACTTTCTTCCACCAATTTGTCTTCTCCTCTCTTAAACTTGAGCCTAGTAACCATGAAAACCCTTGCAAAGAGTTAAAAAATATTTGCACATAAAACACCAGAGATTAAACTCTAGCTGTGATACCAACTTGATCTGAAAGGAGTGTATTAGTTTTGTTGTGCTAAGTTTCCTTTCAGTAATATAAACATGTAAAAATTTTCTCCATAAGTTTGCTTAAGGAATGAGTGTTTTAACCATGAAATATAGAGGAATTAGTGAACTTTAAGCATGGAAATAAGCCTTAAAAACATTGAACATTAGTGTATAATAGAGAAATAAAATCACACATAAGTTTTACATAGTAGGCATGATGAAGAAGTTCACCCCTCTTGGGCTACATCTGCTGGTCCAACTCCCAATGGCATGTCCCTCTTTTTCATTATGCTCAAAATTGTAAATTACATGTGTTTACATGCATCTAATGGTTGTTTTCTCTGCACCAATGGCTCCAGAATTCTCAAATTAGTCTAGGTATACTCTTGTTTCACCAAAATTAGTCAAAAATTGACCTCTCAATGTATTTTTCCCAATGATAGCTAGAAAAGTTCCACTAAAAGTGGAGATAAGCACTTAACTCAAGTTAAATTTAATAAAATCCCTAAAAATAGGGTGCCGCTACAGTTCCCGCCATACAAAACCGCATGCATTTAAGTGAAATGGTTAGGCGGAGTGGTCACAAGCCGACCCTTCACCTTTAAATACGCTATTTTAGTTTGAATTAACTCTGCCTTTGGAGTGGAACCTAGAGGCGACACGTTCCAATGATGGTTTGAATACTTGACACCAACTGCGCATGTGACAACCCTTATTCCACTGGAGGTTACATATAACGTAACCATCGCATTAACTTATGACTTGACCACGTACGTTAACGGTTACAACTCCGCCAGAGTTTGTGTTAAAGCTGAGGGTTAAGTTTAATGCGAACATTATGGCACGGTGACATGTGAACTTTAACACTTTATTATAATGCAAATGCCTTGCAGGGTAAGAAAAACCTCATAGGCAGACTAGTCAAGCTGTCCGCGCCCATGCCTAAAGTCTCTAGTTTGGTTCCATGGCCTTCAACAAATTTTAATACACCCTACTGAGGACAGGTGGTGGCCTGCGGTCTTGCTACGTGTTGCTCATCCAAAGGCTTATATCAAAACCATCCAATCGCCCAAAAACACCTCCATACCACAAAAATCAATGGTCCACAACATGCCACGTGGTGTGTTCTGGTTGGTTGGAGAAATAATGTAATATTCCCCAGAATATACCTACTGATTGTATCTTCATGCTGACTGGGCATCTAGTCACAAAATTTTTGCTGTATGGGAAAACGGACAGAACACGATATCTTCCTCATACGACATCGGTTTTTCGAACCGTTCACGGCACCGGAATTGCAATGATGAGACCTTTTTTATTGCTTAGGTTAATACCTATTTCGAGAACTTTAAATTTTGAGCATAACACATGATCTCCTGATCACTCCTCTGGATCTTCCGGTTCACCCTTCTGGATCTTCTGGTTGCCCCTTCTGGATCTTCGTAGTGGAAATAATGGCATTGGGCTCCTCATCAATAATCTCTTTCCCTTTTTCATTCCACTTTTCAAGTTAAGATTTAGAGTCAGAGCATGCATATGATTCAGAAGCCTCATCTCAGCCACCAACGATTACTCGACTCGACACTCACTTGTGTTGTGAGTGGAGCTCTTATGAAACTCACACCACTTTCCCGTGTCCTTATTTGGTTTCGCAGTGTTTTTATTTTCTTGCGGCTTTGACATGTTTTCTTGGGCCGCCATGCCTTGGCTTTGTACTTTGTTTTGTGGTTTGGGGGCACCTTTCCCTTTCTTTTGATTCACAGATCCAAATTCTTGCTTCTTCTGTTTGAATTTTTTATCAATATTGGTAGCATACTGGTATGTCATACCAAGAAGGGAGATGTCGAGGAACTCCACTTCCTCCTGTATATATCTATGCAGAAAACTGTGATACTTTAGCACCAAATGTTTCTCTGAATATTTGATACCCAACTTTGTGCACGAGGTATGGAATAGGTTCGTCATCGCATGCACATCTTGATCCCTTTGTTTCTGCAACATGGTCCATTGTATGTACTTGTCCTCATAGCTCCCCATGGGATAGTATTGTTCCTTGATGGTGTCTCAGAAAGAATTCCAAGTGGGAACGACTAAAAACAGAGAGCGGTCTGTCTCATTCCTTTTCTCACAGTAGGTTTCCCACCAGTCCTTGTCATGGGGGGTAGCTTTGAGGAGTGAAAAAATAATCTTCCCCTGGTCGGAAAATTTATGAACCAAGAAATATCCTTCTAATATATTCAACCATCTATCTACGGCATCTGCATATATTTGACCCTCAAATATGGGAATTTCAAATTTTACTTGTACCTTAAAGGGATTCGCACCTCAAGAGTGGCTACTAGATGCAGATGCGCTGTCAGTGAGAAGTCGTTGAAGGATCTAGGCAAAGTTATCCATCATCGTGTTCCTTTGTTTTTCGAGGGCCTCCTCAAGCAATATTTTTATAGGATCTCCTGATCCCTCGTCTTTTTTTTTCATCCGACATGGGTGGGCATTGGGGTTTGCGAGGCTGATCTTGTAAAGGTTCAACCAAATCGAGCCCTAACTCCTTATACCCTGACCTCATTGGGGACATGCAAAGAAGGATCGAGAAAAAAAATACCGCTCTAATACCATTGATCAGTATTTATGTAGGAACATAATAAAAGACACATATAACCATAAATACAAATATGCAGCAGACATAACACTTCATTTCATTAACATCAAAGAACTCAAATTTTCTTACAGACAGAATGGAAATAAAATAGCTACGACGCTGGTAGCTTATCTATGAGAAGAGATGTGGCAGCTACTTGCCTTTGAACTTTGTGTTACAATGAGGCTCGAAGGCCTATATATAATTGAGAAACAATGGAAAACCCTAAACATCCAAAAACCTAACCCTAGGAGATGAAACGCCAGAATATGGGCCCCGTCGAGGTAAATTGGTACATCAATTTCCCGGGGTCATAATTTTGGCATACTATCTCTGTTTAACACACATGATACATTGTTAGAAAGATCTATCCGAGGACTACAATTTCTGACCATGAATGTAGATTCTAGAACATAATTATATTCGCCAGAAAATGCTGCCTAAAAATGTCGTTTAGGGCCTCAAAATGGCTCTGGAAGTTCAGGACCTGAAAAACTGCTAAAAATAGTAGGTTGTGCTGAAACTAAAAAACTAAAGAGATAATGGTGGGGCCCCAAGTGGAATAGGCGGATGGCCACCAATATCCACCTGGATCATTAATGTACAAATTGAGGGGAAAACCTAGTATATGTCAATGAAAACTGAGTAGTCTCTGACTCAATATAAAAATCCTAAGTATTCAATCTAGAAATTATAAGAAAAACTAGGCCAATATTGGCTACAATCATAATTTGTTGGTGAAAATCTCTTCATTCTGAGACATAATAATGCAATAGGAGAGAGAAGAAGTTTTAATTTGTATTCAGTACCTGGAATGTCAAAGTAATAAGTTCAAAGGCATTAAATCGACTAAGGAAGAACAACTAACTTGGAAGAAACATAAATGGAGAGCCATGGTTATCCAACCACATTTATATAATTAGATTCAACTATGAAAATAAATAAAGGGTTTCAATTCTTAAATTTTACCTTAAGATTTTGATTAAATGTCAAAACTCCAAATCACTATAAGGGGAAACTTGCTATTAGTAATATAGCATCATAGAATTATCATTTATTCTACTCAAAAGCAAGTATCACATAACCCAAATAAAAATAGGGGTAAAAGAATAAATATGTTACCTACATCTCTAAACAAGTCGAGACTTGGTCGTCTTAGAGGAAAAAAACCCAAACCTTGAAGCAACTACAAAAGGGTTTGTTTCCCAAGGAAAAGAGTAATATGTTCTTAGTCAATCAATTACCTGAGAGAGTAATTTTTCTGAAAAATATTAGAAGAAAATAAATTGTAAAAACACTAAACCTAGTGTCTATTATTACCTGTAAGGTAGATCTAAACCCTCACTGTCATTACTAGTAGGCAAGAAAGTAGTTAGGGGTGCCATAGGAGCTCCACTCAAGCTTGAAAAAGATGATACAGTTTAGAATCAACATAACCACAAGGGAACTAAAACCCTCTAAATGAATTAAGAAAGACGTAGAGAAAATTAGGGAAAATTCAAAACCATTGTTGAATAACCTGATAATGATCCCCACATGATGAAAATTGTTGGCAATTACAAATCCAGAAATTAAATTACATAGCTATGTACAAAATTGGCTTGAAAGGTTGAAGTGGTTCTCTGACAAAGACAAGAAATAAAAAAACCTTGTGTCAATTAGTGGAAGGACCCAAACCCTCTGAGATCCTCAGACCTACACAGAGGAAACCAAAGCCAATCAACTAAAGAACTCTTTTTAATCTTAAGGAATGCATTTTTTAAGACATGATCAATAACCAACAACCAGAAAGAAAAATTTGAGATGAATTTTACTTGTAACATCACAATCACATTATATAGTTAAAGGATTGAATTCCCATGAACCATTGTTTCCTTAATAAAATTAATTGGCCATAGGGAGGGCAAGTTCAACAACAGTGTAGAAATCTTGTGGAATACATAATGGTGTGATGAATTGTTGGAAATACTGAGAGGGGATTGAATCAATATTTCTTTTAATTAGTTAATTTTAATATTTATAGCATTAAGTTCACATTAATCAACATTAGATAACAAAAATAGTAAACAAAAACATTCAACAATGCATAATAATAAAGATAGTAGACACATATATTTTTAGGTGGAAACCCCTCTAGACAAAAACTATCAAATGCTTCTTAATATTTGTATTCAAAATATTTACATCAATTTTTCAGCTCTAACCCCTTGATTGACAGGCTCCAACCTATAAGATTCTCCAACATCATATTTACCAATTGCAACTGGGAGGACGCTCCAACACCCTGGTTTACAGGCTCCAACCTGAAGGATGCTCCAACACCCTGTGTACCAGCTGTAACTGGATGGATGCTCCAAAACCCTATGTAGGATACAACCTATCCTAGCACCACCATGTGGCCCTATGTAGGATACAACCTATCCTAACACCACGGAAGATTCCACTCTTCTACCTCGCACCACCCTGCCACCCTAATCAACCAATGAACAACATTTCAAAATTTTCAGACTGGATTCACCTATGCTCTGAATCAATACAAAACAAACTGAAGTATAATCACTTATGCTTCTGCTTAGTGTGTATATCAATGTGAAAACCTTGGCAGCCTCACTACTCAACACATCTTAATATTCTCATCAAACCCTAACTGTCAATGTTGTACCTCAACTTCTATTAGTAAAGCCATAGCTTCAAAACTGTAAGCAACACTACTCGTTGTATAGATATATATTAGCAACTCAAGCAGTAGCATGCCCAATCTACTGACCAAATGACCTGCACGTTTTCTGCTCTCTGATAAAAATACCCCAACTTCTATTGTGATGCAACTGCTATCACTTCTAACTTTTTCCCACGAGCACAACCCTAAATTCCAACAATCTGACCTATGCCCAATTGCAATTTTTCTCAAATTTTGTCTTGAAGGGTTTAGGATCATACGATGTCACACCAATATGTTGCAACAAAACCCTAGTTGCTCATGCAAATTCTTCTAATACCAATGCTTTTCTTGGTTCTTAATTTGGATCAATAATGCTCCAAAAATCAAAGTAGACTAAGAATTCTAAAAATGGCTCTTAGGAAGGTTTAGCTATTCCTTTATCACAATTCTTCCTTCTGTTTCCAATTCCAATTTACTATTTGAAATAATATAACTATAAGACTAACTATTATACAAAATTCCCCTTCTGGGGCACATTCGACAATAAGGAAATTCTAACGCTAGTTAATAGCACAATAGAATGAAAATATATCAAATAAAAACAAAATTATATAAGTCATACTTACACCAAATCGGAAAATGATTAATGTTGATAAGGCACAGGACCCACCTAACTTGAACCAATTGGAAACAACCCTTCATAACAAAGCAATGCCAAATCATTGAGGAGCCACAAATGATATATATTCGACCTATGGTGTATCTACGTCAAACCAACCAGAACTATGGACTTTGTACTATTTTATATTGCTCAGATATGTTATATGCATTCTGCAACAATGGGGTCCAATGTATCTCAGGTGTATATTATATGTTGGAAACATTTGAGAACTACTGAGAGTGTGGGGGGGGTGAATCAATAGTGTGATCTGTATATGATTTTTACCAATTTAAACTTAAATTAATGAATCACACATATTTTAATAGAAATTCATTAAAAATGTGCATTACATAAGCATAACTGAAAACCATAAGAAAAAATATAAACCATAAGCAATACACACAATCACAACATCACACATAAGACACAATATTTCTGGTGGAAACCCTTCAGGGAGAAAAACCACCCTTGTTGTTGTTTCTCTTCTCTGAAGTTCTATTAGTCAAGCAATTGGTCTTTTACATAGCTTGTTGACTTCCATCAACATGGAGACTTGAAATCATATACAATATAAAAACACCCATTAGCTATGAGACTTGATACGATTGATCAGCTTGGAAGAATCTATTCTCATGCAGATATACGAACTACCATTTTTTGAAAGCCACCACTATCAATCGATCCTCACCCAACTCCGATTATACTATCCAACTACCATTGGATTGATAAATTTGTTCCTTTTGTTGAAGCTTCAATATCCTTGCTCCTCTCTCATGAATTCACTGCTCCTATACCACTATGCATGCCTCCTTTCATCTATTTTCAAACTGGATCCAAGACTCTCCGCTCAACAATAATTTAGCTCTGCATACATTCTCTTAGCAACAATATCTCATCATCATCAAAATAGAAATACCGCAAGAAAAATCTCAATAAACTAGAAAATATAGTGTCCACAATAAATCTGAATACAATAAGACACTCACAACAATAAAGTGTTACATAATACAAATAATATCATGAGACACTATGGCTATGTTCCAAATGCATTAACATCTCCTACAAAATATATGTGAGGGTCACGAACATATACTCCAGCGTCATAAAAAAATTTCCATCAATATTTACTCTAACAACTTCAAATTTTATCTATTCTACAACATGCTTCAGATCTATTTACTATTCAGTCATTGACACTCATTGATTGAAGCATCTATGCTCTACACAAGGTTTGAAGCATTATCTCACTATCCAATCTTCTCTCTACTCATGCACTCAACATATAACTCAATCAACCACCACATATCTCCAAGATCAAGTATATAAAACATGTAAGGAAAATTTGAGCTCAGTGCTAGGATCAAGAGTGCACAATTTGGACCAAATAAATCCACTAACACCACAATTTGTGCACTAAATGTATTCACATCATGGGAGGAACTTTTAAAAACATTTCTGACATTTTCAAATAATTTTGGAATCCTATAGGATTTTCCTTGATAATTTTCTTTCAAAAAATGCAAGGAATGCAAAGAAAATCTAATGAAAAACCTCATTCACATGCATAACACTAGATAAACTCAACTGGAAGCTTCAGTTGCATGCATAAGCCTACATCCTAGCAACTGGAGCCTTTTAGTCACATTGATGACCCATCATCCATGTGACTAGGGCTAAATATGAAGAAACACATCAGTCCTTCAGCTTAGAACCTCTACCATCAGTTAAATCCTCTTCTACATTAATTGTACTAGCCTCTAGAACTCTAACATCACCTCTAACACATCTACAAGTGGGTTAAAATTTCCTCGCAAGTGTCACTACCAAATTGACCTAGAAGGCCAAAAAACAAGGTTGGCAAGAGTGCTAACAAGTCCTCCACCCTCCAAAGCACATTTGAACAAGTTTCAACACCTCTGATAGATCTGGAAACAACCCTGTAGCACCATCGTCAATCCATCAAATCACTACAACAATTCATCCTCTATTATGAAACCAACTCCAAAAATAGAAGAAAGAGAGATCAACGCCTTAGAAATAAGCCACTTTAAGGGGGCAACCTCCTTTACATTACATAAATGAACAATTCTTGGATCATACAAATGAAAAAACCTCCTTCTATATATAAGAGTCCATGGGATCACAATATAATCCTAGCCGACCTAACAATAATAATGTAAGGGCACAATAATAACAATATGGGGGTTACACAGGTACAATAATAACAATAAGGGGGCTACACTAAAAACAATAAGGGACTACACAAGTAATATAGGGGCCTAACATGCCCCTCTCCTTCGAAAAACTGTTGTCCTCAATGCTTGAGTAGCTCTGGATGCTTCTGTATAAAATTCTTATCCTCCTATGTAGAATCTTCAGGGGGTAAGTTCTTTCACTTGATGATATACTCTAAAATTGACTGATTCCGTAGCTGTCGAGTTCTTGTTTCTTTGACTGCTTTAGGTTCCAATATGATTTTTCCTTCCTCCTCAAGTTCTGGCAATATTGTTTGAACTGGAATTATGTCACCTATAACCTTCTTTAAGCATGAAACATGGAAAACTGGAAGCATGCGTGAAGAAGCGGGAAGCTCCAATTTTTGTTCCATAGCACCATTATTTTGCAACGCCTTGTAAGGACCATAGTACTTTGGTGATAATTTATTATCCTTCTTAGCTTTCTTGAGGGACATTTGTTTTTATGGTTGTATCCATAAAAAAACCTAGTCTCCTACATCAAAAATTCTCTCTCTGTGATGTTGATATGCCTATTGTTTCATTCGATTTGTGCCAAATTTAGGTTATCCTTTAAGAGTTGGAGAACTTGTTGTTGATGCTCGATGTGATCTTCCACTGCTTGAAACTTAGAATTTTCTCTTAGATATGATTTGATGGATGGTGGATTATATCCATAAAGTGCCATAAATGGGATCATTTGCTGTAGTATGGAAGGAAGTGTTATACCACCATTCAGCCAGAGGTAACCACTTGACCCATTGTGTTTTTTTATCAGATACAAAAAAATGAAGATATCCTTCCAAACATTTGTTCACTATCTTAGTTTGATCATCGGATTGAGGATTATAAGATGAGCTATGAGCTAATTGAGTACCCAAACAAGAAAATAATTTTGTCCAAAAATTTCCAATAAAAATGGATCTTTGTGACTTACCATAATCTTTGGGTTTCCATGTAGCTTTTGAATTGTTTCCATAAATGTAGTAGCAACTATACTTGATTTAAATGGATGAGATAATGCAAAAAAGTGTGCATACTTGGTGAGTCTATCAACTACCACCATGATGACACTCTTTCCTTTGGACTTAGGTAAATCTGTGATAAAATCCATTGAAATATCCACCCCAACGTTGACCTGGAATGGATAAAGGTTGTATAAGACTCGTGGTCTTAATTGTCTCAAATTTATTTTGCTGGAAAACCAAACATTCCACCACAAACTTTTGAATATCAGATTGAAGGCCATCCCAAAAAAAATATTTCTTCACCCTGTGGTAATTTTTTTAAAATCCTGAGTGTCCTCCCAAAGGAGAAGTGTGTAATTCCAAAAGAATATTTTGTTTTTGTTGGGAATTCCTACAAAGATATAAGCGACATGTGTACCATAAGGAATCATTTTTCCAACTAAATGTATCAGATGTACTAGGATCTTGCTACAACTTTTGAATGAGTGTCCACACTTCTTCGTCCTTCTTCCATTCATCCCTTACTTCAGTTATCCAACCTGGCTGGATAATAGAAATGGCACAAAGAAATTCTTCGACCTCTTCATCCTTTCTTGAGAGTGCATCTACAACAACATTTAGCTTCCCTTTTTTGTAGATTATTTCAAAGTCATAACCCAAAATCTTTGTGACCCATTTTTGCTGCTCTTCTGAAGATAGTCTTTGTTCCAAAAATTGTTTAAGACTATCATGATCAGTTTTTACCTTGAAGTGTCTTCCCATTAGGTAAGGTCATCATTTAATTAGTGCATGTAGTATTGTCAACATTTCCTTCTTATAAATAGCTTTCTGTAAATGTTTTCCTTTGATTGGACGACTTTCAAAAGAAATGGGTCTTCCTTCTTACATTAAAACAACACCAATTCCATTTTCTGAGGCATCACATTCCAGAATAAAGTTTTTTGTGAAGTCTAGCATAGCTAAGACCGGTGCTAGGCACATTGCCTCTTTAACATGTTCAAAGGCCTTAGTTTCTTTAGGAGTCCATGAAAATTCATATTTCTTCAATAATGTTGTTATAGGTGCTGCTATTTTCCCATAATTCATAACAAACTTGCGATAATACCCTGTTAACCCAAGAAATACTTGCAATTGCTTTAAGGTTGAGGGGAATTTCCATTCCTTAATGGCTTTAATTTTGTTTGGGTCTACCTTAACACCCTCGTGAGATACAATATGACCCATATATTCCACCTCTTGTACTCCAAAGAAACATTTGGAAGATTTTGCATATAATTGTTTCTCCTCCAACAGTTTGAGCACCTTGTCAACATGTTGAACATGATCCTTCCAAGACCTACTGTAGATTAGTATATCATCAAAAAATACTAAAACAAATTTTCTAAGGAAGGGTTTGAAAATGGAATTCATCAACCCTTGAAATTTAGAAGGTGCATTGGTCAGGCCAAAAGGCATGACCAAAAATTCATAATGACCCTCATGAGTTTGAAATTTTGTTTTCAGAATATCTTCGTTTTTCATTCTAAGTTGATGATATCCTGAATGAAGATCCGACTTCGTAAAATAAACTGCTCCATGTAATTCATCCAATAATTCATAAATCACGGGAATGGGAAATTTATCTTTAATAGTGAGCTTATTTAGCTTCCTATAATCTGGACACATGCACCATGATCCATCCTTCTTGTGCACCAATACTATTGGAGCAGAGAAAGAACTTTTTCTATGTTGAATTATACCAACCTCTAACATTTCTGCAAGCATACATTCAATTTCTCTATTTTGGACACAAGGATATCTGTAAGGCCTGATGTTTGGAGGAGAAATTCCTGGAATCAAATCAATAGCATGATTGTGATAACGAATAGGTGGGAGTCCTTTGAGAGTTTCAAACATCTTCGAATGATTGTCCAAGACTTTCTGGAGATCTGGTGAAATAGACGATTTTGATGTTGAAAATTCTATTGAGCGTAATTGTGAAATTACACCTCCTTGTTCTTTCTTCAGAAGTTTTTTCATGACATTAGAGCTTATTATCTTTCCCGACTTCCCTGCGATACCCCATAATTCAACTTCCATTCCTTCTGAAAAAAAATTCAAGAAAATTTCTTGAAAATCAAAAGCTACCGTCCCCAAAGATTGTAACCATTGTACTCCTAGTACAACATCATCACCTCCCATTGGAATCGAAATAATTAGACTATTCAATACATATGTCCCCATGTTTATCTTGATATTATGGCATTTTCTAGAGCAATTTATAGTTCCTCCATTTGCAACCATCACTTGGCATTCTGGTGCTAGGTACAGGAATCAATTCAATTCCTTGGCTACCTTAAAATGAATAAAATTATGGGTACTAACCGAATAAATCAACACTATTACCTTTTTCTTCTTGATATGTCCTTCTATCTTGAGAGTTTGAGGAGTGGTAATTCCTGCCAATGCATTACAAAATATGGTCAAACTCATTTATTATTTCTCTAGGGTTGGTTCCTGGTGTATATCCTCTTCTTTTGAAGTTTCTTGTTCATTTTCTTCCTCCTCTTCACAATCTATGTAAAATAATTTCTTCTCAGCACACTTATGACCTTTAGTGTATTTTCTATCACAAGTATGGAAAATACCTTTTTCTTTTTTTTCTTCCAATTTTTGTGGTGTCAACCTTGTAGGTTGTGGAAATCTAGGAGTAGAAACACTTCCATATTTATAGATGTGAGTGGTAGGCTTCCTTGTCTCCATAATTTTACATTAAAATTTTCTTGCCAACCTGAATGCCTTCTCAAATGAATCAGGCTCCCAAAGGTGAACCTCATGTTGGATGTTATCCTTTAAAGTCTCTATGAAGACATCAATCATGTGTTCCTCTGGAATATCATTTACCCTTATATTCAATTTTTGGAAGTCCTCAATGTGCTCCACCATTGAACCCTTTTGTTTGAGATTTATCAATTGGCTAAACAAGGTGTTTCTCTTTTTATCCTCATAACGTGCTATCATTTCCTCCGTAAAAATTGACCAAGTGACATTTTTTTATGGGAACAAAGCCATCGATAGCCATACAAATGTATTTTGTTCTAAATATAAAGTTGCAATGCGTACCTTTTGTGTGTTTTTCACATTATTGAGATCAAAATATTGCTCCATCTATAGTATCCGTGTTATGGGATCCTTTCTATGAAACTTATTCATATCGATATTTGGAATATGGTGGGTCTTCCTTCCAACATTCGAGTTTATGAAATCACAATTAACATTTATTTTGTTCTCATCATGAGTTTCCTCTACTATATTTTCACCATTAGGAATAATTTCTTGTATCAACTTTGTCAAGCCTTCCATGTCTGCTTTTATATCATTCTTCATGTCTTCCATTTTTCTTCCATGTCTTCCATTCCATTCTTCAAACCATCAATCTTAGCTTCCACGCCTTTCTTCAAACCCTCCATATTATATTCCACGTCTTTATTCAAACCATCCATATTCGCTTCCATGCCTTTCTTCAAAACTTCCATTTCATTTTTTGTTGCTCTTTGCGAGAGCGAAATTTGGTGCATTTGCTCTTGTAATTTTGATATATCATGTTGCACTTCTTCATCTTCATAAGTCATAATAGAGTATTATGAGGGCTTAATGGGTGTTGAATTTTTTTTTAAGGGCCATTTTAGAACCTAATAGTGATATCTATGCTATAATATGCCCTTGGAATCACTTCAAACGTATTTTTCAAACAAGACTTATGAAATTTGAAAAACAACACACACATTTTTCTTGCTTTTAAGGAGCTCAATATTGAAACTAAATTATCTATGAGATTGCAGATCTTCAACATCTAAAATTCGGTCCCATAGTAGCCCTCTAAATATTCTTTTGAATGCCACAAGTCTGACCTGATTTGGATGCTTCAAGAAAAATTTATGCCCAATATCCCACAATGAACTAATTATGGGTTGGTTCAGTAGAGAAAACTTTTACGATGTGCCACATGTCATTGTTTCCTCCATAGGTTCTAAATTTGATATACAGGAAACTATAGTCCATTTGATTTCCGCCACATTTTACAGAATTCCAATCTAATGCTCAGAGAGAAAGTTATGCCGATTTTTCCAAGGTCACCTCTTTTAGATGAAATTCATGAGCTTGCAAAAACTGTAACTTCCACAGATCATATCTCTGAAAATGTTGCGAACCAAGATCTGAAATTTTTACTCAAATTTCCTCAGGATTTTGGCTTCATGTGGTAAAACTTTCAGCTTCTGAAACTTTGTAGAAAAAAATTTATAGCGAAAATTCCACGATGACCTATTTGGAGCAATGAAACCCTAAAATCCAAAGTTCTGATACAAAATGTTATGAAACCAGCTCCAAAAATAGAATAAAAGAGAGATAAACATCTTATAAATAAGCCAATTCAAGGGGGAAACCTCCTTTACATTACATAAATGAACAATTCTTGTATGATACAAATGAAAAACCTCCTTTTATATATAGGAGTCCATGGGGTCACAATATAATCCTAGCCGACCTAATAATAATAATGTAAGGGCACAATAATAAAAATATGGTGGTTACAGGGGTATAATAATAATAATAAGGGGGATAAAATAACAACAATAAGGGACTACACTATTAATATAGGGACCTAACATCCTCATAAGAATAGACATGAAGACCTAATGAAGACCTAGTTGACATCTCAACTAGTGTACCATGAACCATCTCTATCACATGTAAATCTGTATGATCAACCTGTAGTAGCATCCTCTACCTGTAGCAACACCCAAATATCTTGAAGCATCAACAAACCATCATGAAATTTCTATCAATGCATTTTCCAACTCCTCCAAGACCATCAAGCTAACATCAAGCTCCATCAATGCTATCATTTGATCAACATCAATGCCAACACATGCTAACACAAACCATCATGAGTTTCATCATATTGTTGACATCAATGCCAACACAATCATCCCAGTTTCAACTTAAGTAACAATATCATGACCATTTTGACATCAATGCCAATAATACAATGCCAACATTAGATGCATCCATAATCCTCAAGTTACTTTCCAAATATTGATGCAGAAGTGTAAGTGGATTTGTAATATAGAAATATGCCATTATTGCTTCAAGTTATTAGTAATTATCAAGTTTTAGTGGTATGCTATAGAGGATAGGTAACTTTCAAAGTATAGGTGAATCACTTCTTCAGGGACTTTCCTAGAAATGCTTCGGAAATGCTTCATAAATGCTTCATAAATGCCAACAAGATAAGTCGAATATTCATTTTTAAGAAAAGTAGAGTAGTCTTCAAAAAGTTTAATAATTACACATAAAATATCAGTTAATATCATGGAACAAATAAGAAAATCAACACAGAAATCCAGTGAGTCACAAATCTGTCTATAGTAGGGCTAGGTCTAAGTTAAAACAACAAGGTTGTATTAGGGACAAAAACCATTCGCTTCTTTGTCCTTAGATCATATCGAACCTTTGTATTATAGCTTCTGGATAATCACAAGTGTGAAACCCAACCAAACTCCTTCAACATTTATCTCCTTGCAAAAGACAAGGTTGTACAAGGACGTGAATCAATTATAAAGGTATCCTAGATCCGTTGTTAAAATGGAAATCCCTGAGGTGAATCAACCAACTTGCAATACCTGGCAGTGTAGGCCTCAAACATGGGATAGAATGTTGTTTCTTTATGATGAGTATGTCGTAAACTGTGCCAAACCAGTGAATCAAAACAAGAGAAATGTACCAGAAGTGTAGTAACTTCAACCCACCCAAAAGATGAAATGTTAAGCCTTCAAAATTCAATAATTTGACCTTTTCTCTAGATCTGTGAGATTACCTCACATCGAAACTTTTATAGAATGTACAAATTTATTATTATATCATTTAGAGATATTAAAATTCTATTTACATATATGAGGGATGAGCTCTTTCATGGAGCTAACTAAGTCAAAGGAGAATATTTTATATTTTAATTTAAGACTAATGGTCAACAATTTTTTTTATTTTCCCACATGATTTTGGACCAATAAATAACTCTTCAGACTAAGGGCTAACACAATTTAATATTCCCTCCATGATTTGGACCAAGGAAACAAGTTTAATTTTCATTTCAAGATTGGATCTTTGGATAATAAAAAATAAATTTAACTCCATTCATAATCTGACCAATATAATGTTGGCACATCAAAACACTCTTTTGGGTTTTTACTCATAGGCTGGAAGTATTCAACTTCAAACAGTAATATTTCTCAAAACATGAGGCCTCTCGTGGAAGGCCACATACCACCAAAAAAAACTTGATGAGGAGAATACAATGAAAAGTATATCCAAGGAAAAATCAGTGGTCTACTTCTTCAAAAACCATCAACAAGTGTGAGGCATGTCCTTAGTCCAGGGAACCTAGATCCTAGAGATAGGGTTTCCAACCATCCTTTAGTGGAGCTTCCAAATTGATGTAATTCAGATAAATATTAAGAGTGTTCATTAACAAAAGTTGATATCAATTAAAACACCATTCAACAATACCCCACTTTGTCATTTATGGTAACACATACTCCTTTTGTGAGTGCATATCCCCTGACTTCATGCCTTGATATTCTTCTCTTGATTTCTCTCCCCCTTTGACATCAATTGAAAAGGATGATTCCCTGTGACAAACTTCTTGCTTTATGTGGACTTGTAACCTACCCGTACTCTCTCTAATGAAATGATTTCCTTTGTCTTCTTGCAAGATACCTATAGGATTTGAAATTCTTTCCTTGATTCTTTCTACAACAAATGATCTTCCCTTGACATACTATGATTCATAAAAATTGTCACTGTTGACTCTACTTGTCAATATGGATCAAATTTTCTTTCCAAAAATGTTATTCCACTAAAACTTCCCATGACATTACTTCATATCTGCCAATTGTCAACGTGTCAATGATCAATCTTCAAAGTCTAACCTGCTGCGTAGACTTCCTCTTTTCAACATTCATGGGACAAGTATTAAAAATTTTGAATCTTTAGAATAATGTTTCAACCTGATCTTCAGTCGAATCATCCTGAAATTAAACATCTTCCATCAGAGATTCATCATTCCATTTTTATTTTAAAAAACCTAAAAGCATGACTGCTGAGACTTTCTCATTTGCTTGGTCTGCTTGCATATGTTTTCATCTCCATATCTTCGTATACATGATGTTAGGGTTATCACTCATGGAAGGTTCAATATTTTACATGCGAACACGACCTATTTGCCCATATTTATGGCATTTGTAACATTCAATGTTGGGCTTGAATGAAAATGACATATACTTTATGTTGTCAAAGTCATCATGAATATTTTCTTGTGTTCTTGCAACGTTACTTCTACGGTTTTGATAATGCCCTTGAAAATTGAACATGTCATAAGATTTACAATCCCTATCCATATGTCCAAATCTAGTACATAAAAAACAATAACCATTAAACAAATTAGTGTACCTTGATGAGCTATCTTGTTTGAATGATATTTTGTATTCATTTTTCCTTAGAGGTGGTATAGTCCTTTGTTTCTCCTTGTTGTTGATTGATTCAACATTATTTATTGGACCCACACCATTTTTAATCTTCTTTGGTCCTTTAATTTGATAAATTTTATCATGATTCTTATTTTGTAAAGTCTTGGAGCATGTTCCTTCATCACATGGAGCTTTACGTGCCTCATGTTATTTCAATTCAATTTGGTTGTGTCATTGTTATGTATTTTGTCATTCAAAAAATTTTCCTTCCTGAGCTTATCTATTTTAGATTGAGCAACATCAAGTTCTTATTTCTTTTGATACATGTCTTCCTTAAATCGGATTTTTAAGACTTTCCTTCTTTCTTTTGCTTCTTCTATTTGTAGCTTTGAAAGTGTGACCTTTTCTGCTTCCCTATTTACAACTTTTATGTGTTCCTTATACCTTTCATTTTCTTTTCTAAGCCTACTCATTTATGTTGAATATGCATCTAGTTCCTTTTGTTTTTGATCAAATTTAGATACATATCTTTCACTAGATTCATTTAGTTGCCTTATCAGGTATTTCTCTTTCCTTTCTACTTCCTACACATAGAGTTTCAATAGAGAAATTTCTTCTTAGAGTGTGTGATTTTCCTTTTCTAGTTTCTTCCATTCTTTTTTACTTTCTCAAAGTTCTATTTTGAGTGATTCTTCAACTTTTCTTACTTCTTCCAACTGTACTTTAAGGATGATGATCATCTCCTTTGATTCTTTATTCTTTTTATTGATACTTCTAACATGTTATTTAACATATTTAAATTCATCTTCCAAGAATTTGATATTTTCTTTTTCAACCTTAATCTCTTTTACAACTCTGACAATTTTTCTTTGAAATTCAATCTTGTTCATCTCTTCATCTCCTTCTTATTCTTTTTCAGGAGCTTCCTTCATGTTATCCCTAGCCATGAATAACACTCTTCCTGTGTCATTTTCTTCGTCAGTGGAAATAGGATGTGAAAGTATTTCAATAAGTGGAACTTAATTTGAATTATTGGTGGTTTTCTTCTTTGATTTTACCATCTCTGTACTATGATATCTACCTTCAAGTTGTTAATTTTCTATTGAAGGAACCTGACTCTAATTCTAGTTGTTGGAAATATTGAGAGGGGGGTGAATCAATATTTCTTTCAATTAATTAATTTTGATCTTCTCATTAAGTTCACATTAATCAACATCGGATAACATAAACAATAAAAAACACCATTCAATAATGCACAATAATAAAGAAAATAGACACAAATATGTTTAGGTGGAAACCCCTCCGAGACAAAAGACACCAAACACTTCTCAATATTTGTCTTTAAAAAAATTTCATAAATTTTTCAGCTCCAAATAAAGGAGGCTCCAAATTGTAGCATGGTCTAACACCCTATTTATCAACTGCAACTGGGATAACTCTCCAATGCCCTAGTTTACATGCTCCAACTTGAAGGATGCTCCAACACCTTGTGTAATAGCTACAACTAGATGGACACTCCAATTCCTTGTCCAAGCTAGAACCTTCCCTAGCACCACCCTGCCACCTTGAAGTGTTCTTAGCTTCCAACCTGAAGGAGACTCCACTATCCTTCCTCGCACCAGCTTACAACCGTAATCAGCCAACAGACTACATTTCACAATTTTTAGACTGGATCCATATGTTCTCTGAATCAATAAAAAACAAAATAAAGTATAATCGCTACTAATTTTTCTTATTGTGTGTATCAATTTCAAACCCTGGAAGACTCATTTCTTAATACTACTTAATCTACTCATCAAACCCTAGTTGTCAATATTATACTTTGTCTTCTATTGTTGAAGCCCTAGATTCACAACTGTGACCAACACTAATCATTGTATAGATATATATGTTAGTAACTCAAGAAGTAGTACATCTAATCCACTGACCAAATGACATGCACTTTCTCTACTCCATTATCAAAACATTGTTATGGTTCAACTACTATCACTACTAACTTTTTCCCTCGAGCATAACCCTAAATGCCACCAATATGACCTATGCACAATTGAAATTTATATAAACTTATGTTTTGATGATTTTAGGATCATAGGATTCGAGACCAATATGTTACAACAAAATCCTATCTACTCATACAAATCCTTCTGAGCCCAATGTTTTTCTCGATTCTTAATTTGGATCAGTAATGCTCCAAATTTCATAGTAAACTGAGAATTCTAAAAATGGCTCTCAGGAAGGTTTGTCTATGCCTTGATCACAATGATTCCTTTTGTTTCCAATTCCAATTTACTATTTGAAATCATATAACTAATAGACTAACTATTATACAAAATACCCCTTTCTGGGCACATTCAAAAAACTAGGAAATTTTCAAATTCAGGCTTCTGTAATACATATCTTTAATAATGAGAAATACTTTTGATAGAAATCACATCAAGAATATTTGGTCAATTCATTTTGAACCATCTAGTGTGGCTCATTATTAGGAAAATATTGAGAATCAAATCTTGGGATCAGATTAAAAAAGCAGAGTACAACACAATAAAATGGAACTATATCGAATATAACCAAACTTATATAATTTATAATTACGCAAAATTGGTGATATATTAATGTTAATAAGGCGTGGGACCCACTTGACTTGAACCAATCGACAACAACGTTTCATACCAAAGCGGTGCCAAAACATTAAGGAGCCACAAATGATATATATATATATATATATATGGTTTGTTTCATATCTAAGTCGAGCTAACCATAGCTATGAACTTTGCAGTATTTTATATTTCTCAAATATGTTATATGTGTCCTATAAAAATGGGGTCCAATTTATCTCAAGTGTATATTATATGCATCCACAATCCTCAAGATACTTTCCAAACATTCATGCAGAAGTGTAAGTGGCTCTATAATACAAAAATATGCAAACACTACTTCATGTAAACAATAATTATCAAGTGTTGGTGGTCTACTACAGAGGATAGGTAACTTGCAAAGTATAGGTGAATCACTTTTTCAAAAAATTTCCCATAAATTATTTAGAAATGCAAACAAACTAAGCAGGAGATTCCTTTTAAGTCGAGTAGACCAATATTTAAAAAATTCAATACTTGCACAAAAAATATCAGTTAATATCATGGAATAACCAAGAAAATCACCATAGAAATTTGACATGAAACGTTTATCCTTCAAACTTCAATAATTTGACATTTCCACTCGATATGCAAGATTACGTCAGGTCAACACTTTTAGAGAATGTATGAAATCATCTATATATCATGTAGATGGATTAATGTTCCATTTATAGATATGAGGTACAAGCTCTTTCATGTAGCCGACTAATTAAAAGGAGAATATGTCGAATTTTAATTTAGGACTAATGGTCAATGTTTTTTTTTTTTTTTTTGCCACACGATTTTGGACCAATAAAAAACTCTTTGGACTAAGGGGTAACTAAATTTAATATTCCCTCCACAATTTGGACCAAGGAAACAAGCTTAATTTTCCTTTCAATATTGGACCATTGAATAATAAAAATCAATTTTAACTCCTGTAATAATTTGGTCAATAGAATGTTGCCACATCATAGCACTCTTAGGGATTTTTACCCATAGGCCGAGAGACTTCAACTTCAAATAGGAATATTTCTCAAACTGCGAGGCCTCTTGTGGCATGCCACATATCACCAAAAACAACTTGACAAGGAGAATACAATGACGATGATCTCCAAGGAAAACATAGTGATTCACTTTTTCAAAAATCCTCAGCAAGTTTGAGGCATGTCTTTAGTCTAGGGAATCCATATCCTAGAGCTAGGGTTTCCAACCATCCTTGAGTATAGCTTCCAACTTGATTTAAATCACACAAATATTAAGAGTGTTCATTAACGAACGTTGACATGCATGACAACACCTAGAAAAAGGAAATCCTTTGATACTGATTTATAAAGGAGAAAAATGAAATATAGATGTAAAATAGAAACATATATTTATAGTGAAATTGAACTTTAATTAATAAATAGAAATGCTAAAAAATTTTACATACAGAAAGAAATCAAACTAGCTCGAATGGTGGTAGCTTATCTCTGAGAAGAGATGTGATAGATACACTCATTTTGAACTGTGTTACAATGAGGCTCTCAGGCATTTTTAACATGAAGAAACAATGAGAAACCCTAAACATCCAAAACCATAACCCTAAGAGATGAAGTTCCAAATGTTTATGGGCCCCAATAGGGTAAGTTGCAATGTCAAACTCCTACACTAGAGAATTTGGCGGAAATTCCGACGGCCAATTCGTCGCTATTCCGACACATATTCGTCGCAAGAGCGACAGTTCAAGGGCGGACAAACCGTGGTTTCTCATGCCGTCGCCGTTCCGACGCAAGTAAAAAGTGTCGCACTATCGACACTTATTCCGACGTTCCGAACAAGCGTCACTCTTCCGACGTCTCACAAACCGTCGCGGCTCCGACGTTTTAAACGTGGTTCTTCCGACGCTCATTAACCGTCGCAGTTCCGACTAAACGTGGTCCGACGTTTTGGCGTCGCTCTTCCGACGCTTGTAAACTGTCGCAATTCCGAATAAACGTGGTCCGACGTTTTGGACGTCACTCTTCCGACGTCTGGAAGATGTCGTAATTCCGATGATATGTGGTCTGACGTTTGGAACGTCGCGCTACCGACGTTTTCATACTGTCTCTCTTCCGACGTTTCTGGGTTGTCGCAGTTCCGACGTTTAGCACGTCGCGCTTCCGACGTTTTCATACTGTCTCTCGTCCGACGTTTCTAGATTGTCGCAGTTCCGACGTCTACAAGGCATCGGTAGACCGACAGAGGGTTCAATTTAAAAAAAAAAAATTAAAATTTTAAAAGACGAGAAACGCTGTTTTGAAGATATTATATGAAATAAAATAGTCCATGAAAGTGAAATAGCAGTATGTAGAATAGTAAAGCAACAGATAGAGTACCGACGTCCATTGTTCCAAATACAAATTAAAGTACCCAAAACCCTGCAATAGTGAAGTAAAACAGTCCATGAAAGTGAAGATATTATATGAAGTAAAACAGTCCATGAAAGTGAAGATATTATATGAAATAAAACAGTCCATGAAAGTGAAGATATTATATGAAGTAAAACTGTCCATGAAAGTGAAATAGCAGTATGTAGAATAGTAAAGCAACAGATAGAGTACCGACGTCCATTGTTCCAAATACAAATTAAAGTACCCAAAACCCTACAACAGTGAAGTAAAACAGTCCATGAAAGTGAAATAGCAGTATGTAGAATAGTAAAGCAAGAGATAGAGTACCGACGTCCATTGTTCCAAATACAAATTAAAGTACCCAAGACCCTACAACAGTGAAGTAAAACAGTCCATGAAAGTGAAGATATTATATGAAGTAAAACAGTCCATGAAAGAGAAATAGCAGTATGTAGAATAGTAAAGCAACAGATAGAGTACCGAAGTCCATTGTTCCAAATACAAATTAAAGTACCCAAAACCCTGCAACAGAGAAAAACGCTAATCATAATCATGTGAGGAGTGTGATATGTCCAAAATATAAAAAGACCATC
This sequence comes from Pinus albicaulis, assembly GCA_034641835.2. Lineage (NCBI taxonomy): Eukaryota > Viridiplantae > Streptophyta > Pinopsida > Pinales > Pinaceae > Pinus > Pinus albicaulis. The sequence goes on along the minus strand of CM076582.1, from coordinate 457,109,974 downwards.
GGACCATATCAATAAACCAGCAACATAGACCAGCATCGCTAGTTTTGAAGGCAGAGTGATAAACATTAATCATTTTTTTTTCACAAGAGAAAAAACGTTGTTTTGAATATATTATATGAAGTAAAACAATCCATGAAATCATTACATTTTCACATCTGAAGATTGGAACCCAAATATACATCCAGAAAAGTGGAAGTCCCACCCCAGACAGTGATAGAAAAATACCCCATGTCACATACGGGGACTTGATATAAAACCCAGTAACGGTCCACATGGAGATTATCGACAATCTGAGAAAGCATCCAAATATGCCCGAGGCATCTATAAGAAAGTGAAATAGCAGTATGTAGAATAGTAAAGCAACGGATAGAGTACCGACGTCCATTGTTCCAAATACAAATTAAAGTACCCAAAATCCTGCAACAGAGAAAAACGCTAATCATGTGAGGAGTGTTATATGTCCAAAATATAAAAAGACTATCGGACCATATCAATAAACCAGCAACATAGACCAACATCGCTAGTTTTGAAGGCAGAGTGATAAACATTAATCATTTTTTTTTTCACAAGAGAAAAAACGATATTTTCAATATATTGTATGAAGTAAAACAGTCCATGAAGTCATTACATTTTCACATCTTAAGATTGGAACCCAAATATCCATCCAGAAAAGTGGAAGTCCCACCCCAGACAATGATAGAAAAATAACCCATGTCACATACATCGACTTGATATAAAACCCAGTAACGGTCCACATGGAGATTATCGACAATCTGAGAAAGCATCCAAATATGCCCAAGGCATCTATAAGAAAGTGAAATAGCAGTATGTAGAATAGTAAAGCAATAGATAGAGTACGTACCGATGTCTGTTCCAAATACAAATTAAAGTACCCAAAATCCTTGAACAGAGAAAAACGCTAATCATGTGAGGAGTGTGATATGTCCAAAATATAAAAAGACCATCAGACCATATCAATAAACCAGCAACATAGACCCGCATCGCTAGTTTTGAAGGTAGAATGATAAACATTAATCATTTTTTTTTCAGAAGAGAAAAAATGCTATTTTGAATATATTATATGAAGTAAAACAGTCCATGAAGTCATTACATTTTCACATCTGAAGATTGGAACCCAAATATCCATCCAGAAAAGTGGAAGTCCCACCCCAGACAATGATAGAAAAATACCCCATGTCACATACGGGGACATGATATAAAATCCAGTAACGGTCCACATGGAGATTATCGACAATCTGAGAAAGCATTCAAATATGCCCGAGGCATCTATAAGAAAGTGAAATAGTAGTATGTAGAACGGTAAAGCAACAGATAGAGTACCGACGTCCATTGTTCCAAATACAAATTAAAGTACCCAAAATCCTTGAACAGATCAAGAAAAACGCTAATCATGTGAGAATTCAAAGTAAATTTAATCTATTAACATTGCGAATAAAATTACACCGAAGTCAAAAACATTGCCTGGCCATACTCATGGCAAATTTGCCATCAAAAAATCAAAAAATTAAGAAGATTGCCCTCATACGGGGAAACCAGTCTTGAACGTTTAATTTACAGAATTCAAAAATATTACTTAAAGGTCCAGCACAGTAAAATAAACTAAAAGCAGCCCAATTAACTGGGCCTGCTAAGCAAGAAAAACAAATTAAAACCCGCTCAGACCCGCCGGACGGGTGCATTCTTCCTGCGTTTGGGCCTCCTCGCGAAAGACCACAGTGACTACAGCTGTGATTCGCGGGCGGTTGAGAGTGCAATCAAAGGAAAATTGCGCAGTGCGCGTCGTGGGAGAAGGTGAACTAGCCTCTGTGGAGGTGCTGGAGGGAGCGCGCCGGGATTGACCTCTAGTGCTCCCCCTGCGGCAACGCATCCTATGACGCACGCGAGGCATGGGTGCAATCTCAGGCGCAGTGGGCACAAGAGACGAAGAAGCAGAATTCCAATTAACAGAGGAAGACAGACAGAAACAGAATCGAGAGAAATGGAAATATGCGGCAAAGTCTAGGCAGAAGTTCCGCTGGCCACTTCTCCTTATCGTCGCAGTTACCAGACAGTGTAATCCAGCAACCGGCTTGTCTGAAAAACCATGGCTAAACGCCATTTTTTATGTCGACCCATCTGCAATGCAATCAAAGGACGGCCGTCATAATGAATCTCTGATCATTAATAATGAGAGCCGAAGGCCGGATCAAATTGGAGCGTGCGGAATCGCTCAGAGGAGTGGAGGTCCGATCTTGAACAATGTTAAAAATTAATTAATCTAGATTTGATGTGAAAACTTAATTGAACAGCGTTAAATGTTAATGTGAATGATATGAAATCGCCATATCCATGTCCCATCACCTTAAACGCCATCGAATGCACCCACAGCCGGGAGCAGGGCAAGTTTTTATTGAGGACACGTGGCAAAAATTGATTGGAGCGGATCTTTGTTTGGGCCGCTCGCGCAGTGGAAATCCGGAACCGTAAAATATTAGGGCGAATTTGATAAGAAATTCGCGTCACAAAATTGGCCGACGTCAGCAGGCTATTTTGGAACGCGAATTTGGTTTGAATTATGGTTTATCGCCGTTTGAAGTCCGGCGGGCTTGACTTTTGAACAATTTTCTTATAAAATTTGTGTTGGTTTTCTTTGATAATACACATATTAAAATCCCGCTTAATAAAGAGACAAAATTGTTGTGCTTTCGGAACCTGAACCGAGGATTGGACATGAGTTAACAAACAAAAGGAGAGCAGAACCAGACTTGCACCCGTGGTCAAGCCCTGTACCAAAACCACGAGCGGAATCACAAAAGCGGGTTGCCCATATCGCACCGCTTTTGCGGAGTAGGCGGTATTTCCTGTTCGCGAGCGATTCCATAGGGAAAGCGACACGTGGCGAAGTGACCCCCGGAAAACCACCGTTTAACCCGCGCCATCGCACGTTAAAGCCCGACGTTGGAAGCCGAGCGAAATTGCCACGAGTCGTTGATTTGGAGAAGGGCCATCGGACGGTGGTCGCACGTTGAACTTGCCCGGAGGTTAACTAAGGTGTGCGGAGGATAGCCAGGTACGATACGAGTGTTTGATTGGTTATTGATATATATAGGTGGGGCAGGAGTATAATGAAATTGTTTAATTAAACGATTGGCGGATATTAGCATAAGTCTGGAGGGTGATTGTTGTAAGGCTGGGTGGTGAAATATAGAGCCAAAAGTTCACTACAAGTTATTTATTTAAAAAGAAACGTGGAGTATAAATACAAAGTGTTGAAAGTTAAACATTGGTTATAAGGATTGGAGATAATATAAAGTCGAGAATATAAATTAAAGTCCAACCATTGTGGATAGTATTTATTTATCAAATTCTACGAATTTGATAAATAAACCCGAAGAAAGAAGAAGTCAATTAAGACTCAGGCTGGAGGAAAAGAACGGGGTACACCAAGGGAAAATGCTGACACGGCGATTGTAGACACACCAGCTCTCCTTGGGGGTCCAATTTCAGTTTTGTTGCGTCACACGATGATCTCTCTTCTCTGGCATTTACTTGTATTGAAGATCACTATTCTAGGAATAAGGAGTTATTTTCTCCAAAAATAACCCTAGACAAACATTGACAATGCATCAAGGATATCTTTGTATGCTTCATAAGCACATTTGTTCTACTTCTAAATCATGTCTTGGAAGTGGTTGTTGTGCTGGAAATTATTCACCAGTTGGTTTCATACCAAAGTATTTTTCACATTTTCGGCATCCAATACATGAAAAAGATAATGGTTTAAAACAACATAAATATTTGAAATTTTGCAAGAATTGTCTGGCACACTTTGAATATGAATTTTGAAGTCAAGTGCATGATCTTGTATAGGATCAAGTGTCATTTTGAATACCAAATGTTTCACAAGAAACTTCTCAACATGCTACCCTGCAGTAAGGATTAAATGACAATATTGCATCAACTATTTCCATAATAAAGTGCACCTCGGCCATAAGACTAAACAACTACAAATGTTGTAGATCTAACAAGACCACACAATCAAATGTATTCCACAAGGCCAATACTGTATGAAAAATGAAAGGAGTTTGCAACCAAAAATACCTTAGGCAACTAATTCAATTAGATACACCAAACCATCGGCAAAAAGGAAAACCAGCCTACTCAAAAGGCAAGCGTTTACCTCCTTTGACAAAATTTTGAGTTCCGAAACAAGGGCCTTTATTGTCTTGTCAATGCCTCTAGTAATTTGAATGGGGTTTGCACCTGCTGCAACAACCTAAACAAAAAGGTTTCATTTCAAATTATTTTCCACAAATTTAAGATACAACCATTGTCAATTTTGTATTTCCTAACAAGCTCATAAATTTTGACAAAAGAACCAAAATTTTTTAATACCTGATAGCAAATTTTTCACTCAAAAACTATCTTAGACTCAATAAACCCAACCCAAAACTAAAAAACCAAACACCATAAGACCCTACAAAAATGAATAGATGATCTTAATCCAGTACCATCGACAAAAAGTTACCTTTACACCCTCACTTATTAAACCCTGTGCTGTTGAATTTTAACTTCAACTGCTGCAGCAGAAGGACGGATGCAGCAGCAACATTTTTTTTTGGAGGTTGCTTGCATGCCATCCATAAATTTAATTCAGCATTTAAAATTCCTGCAAGTTTTTTTTGTAGACGGCCACAGCCATATTTCTGTACAGGATTGTATTTAAACACAACAGCCAGCATTAACGCAATTCACCAACCAGAAATTAAACAAACAGAAACTTACCCGACAGTTTTGTAAATTCAAAAGGAGGACACGTGGAGCATTAATATTGGATCGCATGAAATTGAAGGGAATCTGAAAACCTGAAAACCGGACCCGAATTTTTTATAGGGCACATTGGATTGAGAATTCGAGTTAAAATTAAGCAGACGTCAGCATCCCATTTTGGAACGCGAATTTGGTTTGAAATTCAATCTATTCAGACTTTTGAAGTCTGACGGAAAGGGTTCTTTAATGTTTTGATAGTTTAATATATACATATGTTTTAAACATATGTTATATATATATCATATGCGAAATGAAAGGTGGGCCATAGAATTTAGTTTTAATTTTATTTTTTAAAAAAGAGGGTTTATTATAATATGTTTTATATGTTCCGGCATATAAAAATAAAAAGGTCGAAAAAGCTTGGTAGTTTTTTTTATAGACAGTACGTAAATTTTTTAGTACATAGCAGTGTGTAAAAAGTGAAAAATTGAGTGTAACTTTTTAAGTGTGTATGCACAGCAGTGCGAAAGGGAAAAACACAGCAGAGTGTCTTAGAGACAGAGTATGTTTGGTTTGAACAGACAGTGAGTTGGTTTTATGCACTGCGTTTTGTAGCAGTCATAATTTTGTAATCCCTCTCAGTGAGGAAGTAGTGTAATAGTTTTTTTTGAGTTATTGAAGGGAATAGAAGTTTGTTTTCAAAGTATTGAAACTCTGTCTCCTGTCAAATAAATTTTTATTTTCTCTATGTTAGAGGAAGGGAGATTTATGGGTGGTTCTTATGAATCAACCAACCATTCAAAACATGCTCATCAATCCAAACCATAAGTATTATGTGACAATATTCAAGCAGGCACTGAATCGGATTTCTGAAGCTATGTTAGAGAAACCCTAAACTCTCACTGAAAATAGGTGAAATGTGGCACCACTCTGAGATTGACATGTGCCAATTGGTACAAGTGGTAGACAATTGGCATGCTCAAACAACGAGGTGATGCAGGAATGACATGAGGGAGAAAATATCAGAAAAGCCCCAAATCTGGAGAACTAAAGCTCATCACCAACACGAGATTGACAACTTTACATGATGTAACCTATGAAATCGTAAATGGAGAAATCATAGTAACAATAAAGTAACCTATGTAACAATAAAGTCGGATTCATCCTGGGAGTGGTAATGGGAGAAATCATAGTGAACAACAGGAAACATGCATAGTTGCTTACAATCACATAGATGAAAAAACACATACAAAAAACCTAGATAATAATCGTGCACAAGCTTAATATTGAATTATGAACTGTAAAGGAACTTACAAAATGTCAAGCGCACAAGCAAAAATATCCTGGACATGACCCTGGTTGACAAGTTGTATTGCTCATGATGCAAGAGGATTTGTACCTGCACTGCCAAGTCAATCAAAATCCATCATTATCTGTACAATAAATACAAGTAATTGATGTAGTATTTTTTACTCTAAGATGCATTCTTATGATAATGTTAGAACATATGTTGAAAATGTCAAAACATACCTGAATAAGCTCCTCTTCGTTTCAAGAACAATTTATTGGAGTCGCATGAACTTGGAACAAGCCTCCCACGATCTGAAAGAGTAGCAACTAAGTCAATAGTGACTTTTTTGTTGCTACGCTAGATTGAGGGAGGTTTGCTCCAAGATTAAATCGCTCCAATAAATTATTCTCTACTAAACAGGGCCAACCACGTGAAGGTGGAAGCTCTTATGGCCCCTCCCCCCTGCTCACATCACTCTCAATTCCCCAATACCCAATCTATATTTCATTTTTTACTTTCATGAGCATAAAAAAAAATATTCAATAACTAATAAAAAAACAATTCAACAAAACGTACGCAAGGAAACATTGCAATTAATGCTTGACATAAAAATAGTATGATAAATGAGTTTTTTATATAACGCAAAAAACGTTCCAAGTATGGTAACGTTTGTCTTATAATAATACGATATTTTACATTGTCAAATTTTCTTTTTCTTCTTCCTATTTTTAAAGCTCCTAATTACATCATCAATATCATCGTGCTCTGCTCCTGTTTCGTGCCTTTCAACCCGCACTGCTGACCTAGTTGCGTATTCACGATGTCTGGGCTCATCCGGTGACGGGGCATCGCCTACAAAAACAGATAATATTAAATTTTAATTGTCAGTTTTTAAATATCATTGAACTAGTTCGGTAATATTAATAAAAAAAAATTGCAATGAGATTATTTACCTGGTGCACCAGTTGTCGCCGCTAACCTAGTTGCATTGTCACGATGTCTGGTCTCATCCAGTGACGGGGCATCGCCTACAAAAACAGATAATATTAAATTTTAATTGTCAGTTTTTAAATATCATTGAACTAGTTCGGTAATATTAATAAAAAATTGCAATGAGATTATTTACCTGGTGCACCAGTTGTCGCCGTTGGGACTGTTGCCCTGTCTTCCTCTCTGGTGGTAAGATCCTCAAGGGAAACATTCTATGTCATTTAAACAAAAAACGTTATAAGGACAACCATCAAGGTATAATTAGAAAAAATTATAAGTGGAAATTAATTACCGTCACGGCCCTCACTGATAGCAGCATTGTCGGCCTGGTCCCCACTACAATGATCGGGTTGCACGAGAGGATCATCTACATCTGGCTCTAAAACTGGGTTATTTGCCTCGTTGGTAGTGTTGCTCCCCTGATTTAAACAAAGTTGTTAGACATTAAATTTATGGACGAAAACAAAAATATTGAAAGGTTAATGTTTTACCTTATGAGGCATTGTAGATCTTGGGACCTGCCCCAAGCTTCTGCGACGTTCAACTACAGCTTGATAGCCAAAACGGAAAGCAATATTTTATCTTCCTCTGTAGTTATTGTTCCAAATTCATCACCCTACATTATATATGATTGTGTATTTTTAATCATATCTGATAGGATTACAAAAACGTTGGAAGGCGATACAATTAATTATAAGATGTTTAGCTACTTAATTACAATTCTTACAGCTAATTTCAAGTAGCCACCCTGGCCGAGCTTGTGATGGCCCTTTTTCTCTATCCTAGCTTTGGTTGCCTTTGAGGTGTCAGGCAACCTAGCATCAAAAGATTGAAGTCGGATATGACGTAGCACACTTTTATTTTAGACATAAAGAAAATTAAAGCTATTGAATTAAAGTTGTAATTTACCTTGCGGGTCCAGTTGGCATTTTTCCTTCTTTCTTTGCCCTTTTCTCTTTTTCGTCATGGATGAGTGCTCTCCACTCACTCTCTGAAACTGTGAGAGGACGCTCATATCTAGGGTTAAATTTCAATTGCGTCCTATAGGTGTCCCTGGTATATTTCAAATATTTGTTTGGCCTGCAAATACCAGCACTACCCATCAAATGTAACGAAGCCCAAAAAGGGCTTCTAGATAATCTAAAGTTCTTTTTTGGTTGGAGTCTGAGATTCTGCAATACGTATGGTTAGACTGCGTCGCAACGCATGGCTCTCCGAATCTGTAGAACTCATTGTTTCCTACACGAGAATAAAACCAAAGAAAAAGAAGATATTATCATTAGTTTAAAATAAAAATCATGATAAATATGTTTTAGATAAAGTACATGAAATAGTTAAAATATTAAAAAATTTTTGGAGTTGTACATGCTTTATAGGGACACCCTCATCGTTCACCAACAACGTGCCATTAACGGTCACGTGGAGCGACACGTCAGCCCCTCATTAACGCAATAATGTAGCTGGCCATATCAGCCTCATCATTGCCAACACGTTCGGCAGTTGGCTGGGTGTCAGCTTGGGCAGGGTGTGTTTCTTGGCTAGCACCTAAAGGAGTAGAAGGTGTACGAGAGGGTTGTTGGGCAATCTCTTGCCCTTGTGTCCCACTACCACCAACACCGGGTTCAGCAAATGCCAGAAGACGCTACATACAAAAGAACTTTTTGTTAGTTTAGTCGATGTAAAAATTAAAAATCAAACTATCACAATTCATCTCATGCAGAACAAAAAAAATATCCTTTTGACTTTTTATTATTACCTGATATCTATTTAGCTGCCTCATAAGATGTTGTATCCTCTCTTCTGTTTCAGGTGTTTGAGGCGCATCTATCAAAGAATTAAATTCCGACGTTGCATCTCGTGCCTTTTTTTGCAACAACAACACTGGAGATAGGGATGAAAAAAGCTCTTCCTCAAAGAGGGAATCATCGGGCGTACCATGGCTAGGTGTCTGCATATTTGAACAAAATTAATATTATTTCAATTATGTAAATAACTAAAATACCTGAAGATAGAGCAATGCTGGCACTTTACATGTTCTTCCGCTGGCCTCTTTCCGCGATCATCTCGTCTCGGGGTTGTTCCTGCACTACTCTGATCAATCTGCCACATTGCAATAAAATTATAAATGTAAAAACTTGAAAACAATATCTAACTTGAAAACACAAAATGAAAACTGAAATAATTTCTAATAAGACACCGGAAGACGGAGTTAGAGTTTCAAATATGCCTTGCATTGAATTCAGTCCTGGAAACATGTCATTGCACATTAAGGCACCCAAACATTCACTCCACGAATGATATATTTAAGTAAGCTTCTCCTATTCTGGGAAAACACCATACCTATAATGCATTCACTTGCATGTATAAAGGGAAAGGAAAACATGTTTTCATACAACGGTGACAAAGGCATCTTGGGAAAGGTATCTTCACTTTTTATTTATGTTGTTCACCCACACCACTCTCGTGTTTTCACTAATCCTGTTTTGTCATTTTTGGATTCAAATTAAGTTAAGGCCTTAAGTATTTTTTGACCTTTCGGTGTAGTTTTTATAAGTGGCATGTATGGATTTTCCATTAATTCTGCACTTTTTCTCTTCATGCGCATGTTTCCATGGAAATCAAATGCATGATTTAGTCCCATACATTTAACAAGTTGTTGGATCAACTCCATAGGAAATATCATGTTTCCTATTCAATCAAAATTTATCTCAGTTAGGGTAGGTAGGAAGTTTTTCCCTTTGTATTAATAGGGCACTTCTAGCTTTCATTTTTATTATATCTTTCAAATTTAGTGTCGTTTCAATTAGGGCATGAATTTTTGCAACTTTCAAGGTGAGAATGAACAAAGACAAATTTTTGTGATGGATGATTGTATATGACTCCATGGCTAGAGGAAAAGGCACTAATCTACTTCTTCAAATATCTATAGTTCTCATTCACCTCATACGAAGATGGTCCCTGATTTTGAGCCAAATGTTGCAGCAAAAAGTTCCCCCCCTCCATAATTTGATAGTCGATGGAAATTTCTTAAATTGATGATGGGGCAAGATTATGGAACATTGGCACATACATATGTAATGGATTCCAAGATCATGATATATGTTTGCATATGTTTATGGCAATGTTCCACCAAGTCCCTTGGAGGTGGGAGCGAGGGGACGAGGGAGCGCGGGAGCGGCCTATGCAAAAGCTCCCTACCAATTTTCGGGAAACGTGGGGGGACGTCGAGGTCATAAAAATTATAAAATTTAATATTTAAAATGTAACTAAATTTTTGCAAGGAATGTATATACAGTCATCATACACTTGCATCATGAAAGATAAATCATAAATGATAAAATTACAAATCGATGAATGATGAATCATATAATTGAAACAAATTTAAAAGTTAAAAAGTTAAAACATACATCATACAATCATGCATGTAAGTTTGTAAGTTTGTAACTATATAATCATTAATGTAACTACTAACAATGTACAATGAAAATAAAGTTAAAGATATCATATGACATATTATATCAAGATTCAAAATAGAGTTTAAACTGAAGTTTACAACTCAAGTCTGAAACATAAAACTTAAACGCAAATAAGTTATGTATGAAACATAAAACATAAAACATAACATATGAATATCAAATGATATCATCATACTGATAAATGAGCATAAATGCTCAAGTTAATGCCCCACTAGTCTCTGCATCCAACTTCTGCACGAATATATCAAGATCAACCATGTCATCATCTGAATCAGAATCACTTGGATTCTCAAATATGCTAAGTGGCACATCAACTTTTAACACGAAACCATAAACTAAAAGGGGCGGTGAGGGGACGTGAGGGCGCGTGAGGGAAACATCCCCTAGAAGTCCCCAAGACCCCGGAGCGCGAGGGGGCGAGGAATCTAGACCCCTAGGTGGGGGGGCGAGACCCCGTGTAACACTGGTTTATGGAGGTGGTGGAGCAAAAAAGAGCTCAAATAGAGCTGAAATTTTTCACATAAAAAGGATTGTGGGCTTGACTAATGGTTCCATTTAAAAAATGATATCTAGACAGAGAATAAGTGTAGCATGCAAACATGCATTGAAAATCCATATGAGTTTGCATTGTATTACTTATGATGGATTCAAATTTGGGTTTCAAAATGCCAGGTTATGGCATGATTTTGTCGAAAAACCCTTAGTTGGATTCTCATGTTGGTTTAATTTATATTTTAAGTTTGTTTTGCAGTCTTTGGGTGATAGTAACTCATGAACTAGGTTACCAATGTGTAACAATCATATTTCAAGAATAAAGTTGTGATTTTTTTTATATTATTATTATTATCTATTAGCTACGAGTATTGACACCTAATGCCTGGAATTTTGACATCTTGATAGCATGGATAAATTCGAAAATGTTTCTAGTAATGTTAACATAATAACTATCATTACATGTCTTCACTTTTTTCACCATAATAGACCTGTGATATGGACTCATCACACAACTTGATATGCTATGTCCCAACAAGTTCAAACTGGTTGAACCTACCTCATAGTGTGGTTATTAAGGACAAGTTGCTTGATATATAACTCGATAGCATAGACCACGTTGCAGTTCTAAAAAGAATCCTCAAGTTTCAAAAAAACTTCACAATATGTTCTACTATAAAGCCTTTTGGGATACCTGAAATAATATATGTATCATTGATGACTTTTAAAGTATGACAAGATCCAGAGGGAAAGGAAATCAATGGAAGAGTGATCCACCAATGAGAACCTAGAATTTAGCATCAGATGAGTTAGAGTCTAGGAAATTGAAAACCTATAATTTTAATTAGTGATGAAGGACATCACATAGGTAATTATATTTTCATGTAGAATAATCTGTTAATTCAAATTTAAACTACATAATATGAAAGGCATACCATAAATTTTTCCACGTAAATCCAAACAACCTATAAAAAGGGAAAACCTTCTTTTTCCATGGGAAATAATTTACCTTTCCTTTTTCAAGATAATCTAAATCACAAAAAATATGAACTATACTGCGCACATTCTTGGATAATGTGAAAGTGGAAAAGGAATACCCTACACAAGTGATGCACACATGTACATTTGAACACTAATAGATTTTTGTAGTTGAAATGCAATGCTTGTTTTCATTTAAATGTAGGGTTTTTAAAGCAGGGAGAAATAATGTATGCCAAATTAATAAGCGTTTCTTTGGGAAAAATTTAAATCTTGTATTGGGTGATGAAGATAATAGAGGGTATTGAATCTTGATTCTTGACATCTGAGAGAACCATACGACCTAACCACAATCCAATAGAATTGACCAAAAAAACCCAAATAGAGTCAACCCTACTATAGGAGGAAGGGCACACGTCTAGAACTTACCATTTTGCAAGAGGGCGAGGTGAATGTTGTTCTGGGGCGGGGGCGAACGGCGGGGGAGGGCGAATGTTGTTGCAAGAGTTAGCGAGGCGAACGGCGGGCGATGCGAGGGCAAAGGCTGTTGCAAGAGGCGAGGGCGAGTCACCGGGCGAATCTTGTCCCCGGGAAAAGGGCGAGGGGGGAATCCGGGGGTGAATGCGTGCAACGAGAGCTCGGGGCGAATGCGGAGGGCAATCTTTCGTGCGAGCTCGGGGCGTCTTTGAAGGCGAATGCGTGCACGGGGCGAGAGGGCGAATGCTGAGGGCGAATGGTGTTCTGCAGGAGCGGAGGGCGAATGCGCGCGTGACATCAGACGTTAATGTAGCACACATGTACATTTGAACACTAATAGATTTTTGTAGTTGAAATGCAATGCTTGTTTTAATTTAAATGTAGGGTTTTTAAAGCAGGGAGAAATAATGGCTGCCAAATTAATAAGCGTTTCTTTGGGAAAAATTTAAATCTTGTATTGGGTGATGAAGATAATAGAGGGTATTGAATCGTGACTCTTGACATCTACAGAGAACCCTACAGCCTAACAAAATCCAATGGAATTGACCAAAAAAACCCAAATAGAGTCAACCCTACTATAGGAGGAAGGGCCTGCGGTAAGAACTTACCATTTTGCAAGAGCTGAGGGCGAATGCTGTTCTGCAAGAGCTGAGGGCGAACGCTGAGGGCGAATGCTGTTCTGCAAGAGCTGAGGGCGAACGCTGAGGGCGAATGCTGAGGGCAAATGCTGTTCTGCAAGAGTTGAGCTCGAATGCTGAGCGCAAATGCTGTTCTGCAAGAGCAGAGAGCGAATGCGCGCGTGATATCAAACGTAGCTATTGCGACAAATACCAAACATTTTTATGTAGCGCGCATATAAGTTTCGAATTTTTATGTAGCGCCCATATAAGTTTGGTATTTTTATGTAGCGCGAAAATAACTGTCGCTATACCGCCGGCGGAAAAGGCGTCGCTATTAGGACGGTGCCTCCAAACGTCGCAATGGCGACACCTAGACATTGTGTCGCCGTTGCGACGTTTAGAGTCGTCTCAATAGCGACGCTTTGGGCCATGGTGTCGCAATTGCGAGGTCTTCCTTTAAACGTCGTAATTGCGACACTAGTTTAAGTGTCGGTATTACGACACTTTTCTATAGACGTCGGTATAGCGACGGTTTCGGGCGGGATGGAAAAAATTTGGGAAAATTTCCGACATTTGGTCAAAAGCGTCGGAAACAGGTGTCGGAATTTCCGCGAAATGTAGTAGTGCTAGGGGTTGTAACTTTTGCATATGGTCCTTTTTTGGCACACATGATAGCCTGCCAAAAATTTTTATCGAAGGAAAACAAATTTTAATTGCAACTATAGTCAAAAAGTTGCATTTTCCTGATTCCAAAAAAAAGTCATTTAGGACTTCAAAATGGCTTTGGAAGTTCAGGGAAACTGATAGGAAACTATGATGGGGGACAAGTGGAATAGGTGGGTGGCCACCAATATCTACCTAGATCACCCTTGCCAATTTTGTAGAGCTCTCGGTTGCCCAAAACCAACATTGCAAATGAAAAAGTGACCAGGGTAGGGAGGGGGTAGTAACCCTAATGGTTTGTCATAGAATCGCCACATTCATATCATCTTGGATGCATCTGGATTTCTACCTGTTTGACCCATCAATTGGGGAGGAAAAGTTCCACTAAATAGACAAACCATGTAAACTGAGTCAAATGAATTAGTTTAATAAAGGTGAGATATAGTGACTTTACATCATAAGGTAGTAGAGTGGTTCAATGGTAAGTAAAGTCACCACCAAGGGCATTATCACACGGTCTAAGTGCCTCCAAACATTTTAATCAGAGTCGATCAAAAATTAATATAAGCTATGTATTAGGAATTCAACGTTGCAAGATTCTTGGTTCAACCATAACAATACCCTTACACTTGGCGTGGTGGTGGGGTGGTGTAACCACCCTATTAATTTTAAATAAAAATATATATTCTACAATATATCAAAGAAAATAAAAGGAATTTACCCCTAAGGTAGCAATAAGAAAATATAATATACATGTGTGTGATACCTTTAAGAAAAACAAAAATGAAAGGAATTTGTACACGCATTTATGATAATGAGTTTAATAAGGATGTTTAATAGCACAAAAAAAAAATGTGTTTAGACAGTGCGGATTTTGGGGTACATTACATGTGGTATCGAAGTTGTAGGTTATAATACTACAACCTATGAACTAGATCACAACCAAAATTGAACATAGTAAATGTTTCTTACATGATGAGGAACAAAGTAATCTTTTGTGTTACACAATGAGGGGAAACATAAGTAAAAGATTTATGTACTATGATTAATTGATATGATTTTATTAAGTGGATTAAGTTTGTAAAAATGCTAACTAATTGTTTCCAAAATATCCATACCTATAAGAATAATGTTAGGAATCCATGAGGGCAAGTAGCCTTCTCATAAATCAGTTTATTAATACATGCTAACTAGTGAACTCTACCCCATGATTGTTTGTATATTGAGCAAGCAAAAATGCTAATAATTTGTCGAATGAAGAAAAAACTTACATGGGCAAGCCAAGAAATACATATATGTATAGTTGGGTAAGATAATAAAAAAAACAAAATTGTAGAATTACTTGTCTTCATTAAAGATTCAATAACAATAGATAGCTATGTTCAAGATGTAAGTTGGGATGTTTACATATGAAATTAATCTTGAAAATTCTGAAATTACATGTATGTTGGTTACAAGTTAGAGTTTTAGGATGTTGTATATGCTAATGAATTTGTGGACGTTGGGTATTGCATGAAGTTAAATATACAACAATAATCCCCTGTTGTACTTTTAATATTTGTAAGATACATTTAACTTGCACAAAACTACTTTTGGTACATAACTTACAGGAATGATATGTATATATTCCTTATATTATATATGTACTACAATTTTTCTAGAAGGGAAGTATGAAAAGCTTATGAAGGTGATTTAAGTATTAAAATATGCAATACCTAATTGTTAAACTAAATAGTATTAGCAAGTAGTTGTATAAATTTATGGGTACAGGTAGTCCATGTCTACCTCTTTTCATAAAGCCTTCTTAGAAAAGGATCACAAGTGCTTTATTTTGAATGAATGTTTTAGAGAAAAAAAAAAAACTAAGGAAATAAAAAAGATGAGGGAAATACTTATTGGAAAGATAAAATTTATTGACTCCAATGGAAGAGTAATTTTGTATGTTTATGGCTAATGAGCAATAAGAAGTGAGCCGCAAAGGGACACAAATTATAAAAATGCTATAAAACACAAAGAGTTTTTAAAATCAAACATAAATAATATAACATTTTGTAGAATTAAGTATTTAGCATATGAAGGATATTAAAGAACAACTATGGAACTAGAAATATTTACAAGAATCACATGCTTATATATTTAAGAGTTCAGTTAAAATAAAAATCACATCATATATATTAAAAAGGTTTGGAAACCTTTGCTATAAATAATTTTGTTTTATATTTATGATTAATTTGAAATAAAACATAAAGTATATACAAAAAACAAAGTGTATACAAGACATTGCTAGGGTATGTATATACCAATAGAAAAAAATATTAGAAGAAGGGTTGATATCCTTGTATTATAAATAATAAAATACACCACAAAAAATCTTGTCTAGGCATACTCAATGTTAACATTTGTTAAAACTAATTTATATATATAAAACATATATATCAAGGAAAACACATATACTAATAGCATCAATCAAGTATGAATATGCTAAATATTAGAACATATGGTTGTAAATAAAAAATCCATGGCCATCATGAGTAGGCCCTAGTTTTCATGACTGCTAAGACATATAGGAGAATTAATGAATTATGAAAGATTCTTAACTGGAGAGCCTTCATGTGAGGGTAGCCACAAGAAACTTGTTGTAGTTATAGAATAATTAAGAATCATGGTAAGAACCACCAAGATAGAAATTGTAATAAGAACTAATTCCATCTGGAACTGTTTGAAAGTTGTAACATTTTTATTTTTTATGTAGTGAGATTCTCCTACCATTTTACAACTTCTTAGAATTTCAAGGGAAATCTTTTTGACCTCCTTGATTAAGGAATCACAAATACTGATTTTCATGTAGCTTAAATTTCTTAAGTTTTAGAGTACGTGATTGTGTGATGGGGATTTCTTGGTACAACCACACCTGAATAATATAATAATTATGGCACAGAACATGACCAATAATATTTTCAAAGAAAAA
This sequence comes from Pinus albicaulis, assembly GCA_034641835.2. Classification (NCBI taxonomy): domain Eukaryota; kingdom Viridiplantae; phylum Streptophyta; class Pinopsida; order Pinales; family Pinaceae; genus Pinus; species Pinus albicaulis. The sequence goes on along the minus strand of CM076582.1, from coordinate 457,093,249 downwards.
GAAACATGAGAAAAAAAAAATTGTATGTTGCAGAAGAATTATTGATATAAAATTCTTGTTTCAAAACATCTAAATGTCATCCTGGGGAGGGGGGAGGGGTGCAACTCAATTGGTTAATTCAATATTTGTGAAATTGTTGAAACAAGGCATACCCAGGTTCAAATCCCCCCTAAAGTGGCTCGATTTACGAAAATGAGGGAAACTCATAAACCCCAAAGGTTTAGTAGTAGTTACATGTGAGGCGAGCTGTTGGGTTCATCTACGATATAAAAAAAACAAAAAAACAAAAACATCTAAAAGGCAATAACCTGGGATAGAATGTCATAATATTTCTTCAATGAAAGAAAAATGAGTCTCGAAAATAATAAAGAAAGTAAATAATATTTAGACTCTAAAACTAAAACTAATAGTGATGATGACATCTTTATTTATTACCATACACCAAAAAAGCATGATCATTTAAGAATAGTTTTGCAAACACTCTAAAAACATCAACCTTACACCAACTTCAATAAATGTAAAAAATGAAATTAGTATTTGGAACATATAATTTATAATGAATAAATTGAAATGGACCTTAAAAAGGTCAAAAAAATCCTTGATTGGAATGTACTTGAAAGATGTAGTATACCTTGGATCCTTATGGGGACTACATGATACTATCATAATTTAATGGAAGATTTCTTTAAGCGAGCTTATTCTACAACATCTTCATAAAAGAAAATGATTTAATTGTAGATGGGCCAAAAAATGCTAAGGAAGTTGATGCGCTTTATTAGTTGAAATAATTATTGTCTATATACCCCATACTTAAAGATTGAGTGGAGTTGATGCAGTCGGATAACTAGGCTAGATGTCGAAAAAAAAACCTTAGAGAGTCCCAACAAATTTGCATCTTTTTTTGGCTGAGTGATGCAACCATGACGACAAAGGGAGACTCTTAACCTAACCCTTGCTAGTTTGATAATTGTATTCAATGTGTGAGAAGTTTCCATAAGATTATGAATGGTAGTACATACATGATAAAAACACAAAAGATGAAATAGTTCAAATATGTATATCCACTAAAATAGATATTAATTAATGAGATGTTAAGTGCATGTAGGTATTTTAAGTACGTAGAGGTAATGGATACACAAGCATAAATAATCCAAGGAGTTTGCTTTCCTAACATGATTCAGATGACTAATAGTGGGAAATGGTAAAATTGTAACCAGGAACAAGTTGATCATTGGTTGGGAGGCCAATGAAATCGTTGCATGTACTCTTAAGAAATCAAGGCTACAAAAATAGTGTATTGATGAGATATTGGTACAAGTGCCACCTATCCTTGTTGACATGCATGTTGTGTCAATGTGGTAAGTGCACTAGGTATCAGTGTACTACCGGTAAGTGGTTCTCCCAGTAAGTGTTTTAAAAATATTGATTATGACTGTGTACTATAGGCACATTTGAAGTATTTCTTGAATTCTTGATTAAATTCATGATATGATTATACGCTTACGAGATTACATGAAGTAATGATCATGTTTAACACAATTTTACTAATACGACATGTGTTGAGACATTTGTTATGCACAAGAGTGCAAGGGGAATGACTCCATGGTTGTTACACAAAAGTAAAGTGTGTATAATGTCTAGACACCTTAAGCAACAATTTGCAATGTAGAAATAGATGGAAACTCTAAGGACTAATTTTGTGGGGAATTCATAGATGAGGTGTGAGGGGGGAATTTGTGCATTTCTTTTTTGTTACAAGTTTCTTGTTGTCTTTGTTATTGACCTTGAACTTGGTCGTGTTGCTTCTTGTTTTTTCCTTTGTGTTGCTATGGTGGTTTCCTTTATTTTTTTCCTTCTGTGGTTTGGTCAGTAATGGTTTGTTGGGTGCGAGGAAGAAAAAAATAAAAGGACCTTTGGAAAGAGAGATAAATAAGAAACCCAACTAGAAATTAAATACCCTGGTCAAACCTTACGCATAAAATAAATGGTGGTAAGGGGATAAAATAAAATGAAAAAACAACTAAAATGGACATCTTCGAGTCCATTTAAATAAAATAGACAATGATATAATAACAATGAAAATGGCATAAAAAGGAAGTTTTCTTAAACTTTAATAATGCATGGCTAATGTATATTTGACATTGTGCAATAAATATAAAATCATAATGATGATTTCTAATATTACAAATCATAATTTGGTTGTGAGCCATTATAAATAGCATGGTAAGTAATCAATATTTAAAATTATTATATTGATAACTATGTCGGTGAAAATGGAATTGGTAATTCTCATATTTTGAGATTACATAGTGAAGTAACTTAATGGATTCCATGACACATGGAATCTCTACTCATTAAGTGTACAAAGTTACTTATTGTTGTTAATTATTATTGAAGATGTTCTTACACTAATATTTATGACCCTTGTTGGGTGCATGAATGAAAATTGATAGTTTCTACTTAGCATGAATAAAGACATGTTGGGATTTAATCTGAATTTTAGATAGAAGTGAAATTTACTTTGGAACCCAACCATTGATTAGTCAAAGTGAAAAGGAAGCATTTCAACCCTGAGGAGGCTACTTGGGAAATGGGAGAAAAATGTGAGAAGTATTTTCTTCTCTTTTCCAGAAGTGATGATTGCAAAGGAAACATCAAGGATGATGTTCATTTAAGGGGAGGGGAAATGTAGTTTCCCTGATGTAATTATTTCATTATCATACTTTACAATTTTATCTCTTTTCAAACATTTAAATTAAAATAGTAGTCGTGGGGCTAAGACTAAGTTGGAACAAAAATGTAAGTATTAAGATATTTTTATGAATAAAATATTGTTTATTTTACTTATTTTTATTTAAAAATATAAGAGGAGTTATCATGCGAGTACAAGCTACCCAAGCATATGGATAGAGTTTCCACCTCAAGCACCTGATTTGGAGGGGAAGGGGACATTTGCCTCTCCATACCTAGGAGTTAACACGTCTCTTCAGCCTCAGGAGTCAGCAAGGCTAGTTACCTCTATGGTCTCCTCCCTAGTTTGCTTGTCTAATCAGAGTAAGGGGACTTGTTCAATTTTTGGGACATAATATACTATAGGGTTTGGAGATTTAGAGTCCATGACATGCAAAAATCGAATCATCCAATACTCATATTTCCTAGTTTCGGGGTTCCCTCTAAGAGGATTTATAGGGTTTTAATGTTAGGTCCCTATAACACCAATGTATTCCCCGTATTATTTTTGTTAGTGTAACCCATATTTCTATTGTTGTGCCCATGTATCCCCCATTTTTTTCCCCAGAAAATCCAACTAATGTTATTGTTGTGCCCTTACATTATTATTGTTATGTAGGCTCTGATTATATTGTGACCCCTTAGACTCCTATATATACCAAGGAGGTCTTATCATTTGTATCATCTAATAATTATTCATTTATGTTATGTATACAAGTTTTTCCACTCAAGTAGGGGATTTTTTAAGTCGTTGATATATTTTTCTTCCTTTCTTTGAGCTGGTTGCATAACATTTAAGTAAGTCCTCAGTGAGGCAGTGGTGTGCGGTATTAGGTTTTTGAGTTCAGGTTTTTCTTTTAAGGGTAATGTTGGAGAAGGTTTTGTAAATAGACATAAACAAGGGAATAGAGTGGCTTTGTCTGAATGTTTTTCTCTAGGGCTTGAAGGGTTTCAATCAACATGACTGTATAACATGTGATCGCCCAAGAGGAGGAAAACAACTAGGTTGTGGAATGAGAAGTAGGGCATGATCAGTAGGTGAAAACCATAAAAACTCAGGCAAGACTTGAAGGAAAACTTTGGCTTGGGAATAAGAGTAAAAAATTAAAGTTTTCTAGAGAAAAAGCTAAAGATTATCATTTGGTGCTTGGGGAAGAAGTTCAATTAGGAGAAGTTATGGAAACATCTGAGATGGTTGTCACTGTGTCGAGCCAAAGGCCAACAATTTTTGGTGGAGCTCCACCAAGAATGGAAATAAAATGAATGGAGGAAGGAGTTGAATGACTTTCCCAAGGTTAGTATCCTCACTAGATGATGGCTCCTATTCAAGTTTAACTTTGTGGAAGTGACCAATCGGGTACTCTGAAAAACGTGGCATATTGATTCCTTGTCGATTTTAATGAAAATATGGAACCATGTTTTCAATGCTAGTAGAGAAAAATTATTCTTTTCCCCTGTGTGTGTAAGGCTTCCAGGGTTACCTCCTCAACTCTGTTCTATGGATGTCTTCAAAATAATTGGAAATAAATTAGGATCCTTCTTGGAGGCTAATAGGTCATACAAAATCAATAAAAAAATGGCCATATCAAGGATCGTCGTTAACCTAGACTTACATGAATGGTTATTTGTAGAACTAAATATTAATTTTCAAGACTTTTCTCACAAGAAAATACTATACTATGAAGGAATCCCCTTAAGGTTCTATATATGTCACAAGTGGGGTCATTTTCCTAAATATATCCCTCTTTCGTTTTCAGGGAAGAAAGGTTGAAAGGACCATTTTAAGTGGTTTTTTGGAGAGGGAAGCGAGAAGCCCATGGAGGGAAGTAGTATGAGATAGCATTAGGGGTCACCATCATGAAGAGCTAAATCCCATGAATATGGATGGGGAATAAAATCTGAAGTGCAACAGGGCGATAATTTTGTGACTTCTCAACACTTAGGATGGAGACCCATCCTCCTCTAGACTCTCTTCTCTAGGAATTTTCTCTTCTCCCCCCATTTATAATTTCAAAACACATTTTGTTCTCTTGCAATGGGGTCAATTAATTTATCTTAATATTCTTCTTTATATAGAAATGGACCCTCTTAGATAATTTTTGGTTTTGCTCATTATCCTATCCCTCATGCTCCTCCCTATTATTTGATCTGAATGGGAAAAGTAGTGTTTTTTGTGCTAATTTCCAATTAGAAATATAAACAAAGTGCTTGAGGATTATGAGGTAAATTGCAAGTTAAACATGATTTTTATGTGTCTTTATGTGAATTCCTTGAGAAAATTAACATAAACAAAACATTGAACAACAACATCTAACAGACCTGAACATCACCATAAATAGTAACACAACAACACATGATGAAGGAGTTCACCCTGCCTGGGCTATGTCTCCCTGGTACAGATTCCAATGGCTTTTTACTCTTCTATTTTGCTCAAAATTGTGATTACATATGTTTGCAATACTCAAACAATTCTCAAACATGTTCCAATGGCTCCAAAATGCCCAAAAATTCCTTTGTAGCCTCTTTTTGCATCCAATTTGGTCAAAATTTGAAGTTATGACTTCACCAAGTTTTGGCACTAACCACTCCAAAATTTTCTCCAAATCTGGCACCATCGTACAATTTCTCCCCCAAAATCGCTAACAGAGCGCCAATTTCACTAAAAACTGAGTGAAAGTTTTAGAGCTCGTAAATTCCTAATGACGCCTTAAACTCGATTTATTAACCATAACAATGTGGTTTAATTAATTTTTTTAATTAAAACAAACCAACGGACAGTTAGCTAACCACCTGCAGTTAGTGTGAATGAGGTCACATTAGACGGTGAGGATGGCAGCTAGGCAAGGCGGCTTACAACTCGCGGTCTTTGGAGGTCTCCCATAGTGGCTAGGAGCCTAGTCGCATATCCCTGGTGGTTTTGGTAGTGCTACGGTTAGTGTTAGTTGGGGGGGTCCCTCCTGCTCATGGTCCCGCCCCCAGCGTGGTGACCAGAGTTGGGGATAGACCCCGATGCCCACCCCCAAACCCAAAACATCACAAATTTAAATATAGGTCGCGACACCATAGGTTAAGAAACATGGTGCGAGGCACAGTAGTAATGTATTAGGCTTGTGGATACAAGGTTGCGGGTTTGATCCACTGAATAGTTGTTTGGATTTAACCAATTTTTTATGGCCTCCCAGACTGCCACATGGCGGCCTCTGGTTGGGCCACGTGGCAGCATTTGGTTGGCCATATTCTCGTCTAATCACAATGCTCCATAAAAAATTAACTAGGCAGTGCCACTTGGTACAATTTCATTCATCGAGGGAAACAGTCATATGCACAGTCACCCTGCCACGTAGGCATGCCTAGTCAGTTGTATGGACGACTGACTAGATTATCCTACATTAAAAAAAAAAAAAAAATTACCTATTTGACAAAGCGGACAGAATTCATTTCTAGGAGCATACGGTGTCATTTTATGTGAAATGAGTTGCACTAGATTTAGGACGACGGGATCTACGCAGTCGTTCAGGTTCCACACTATTAGAGTCGGTCCTTACAGCCCTCTGTCAGAGATCGTTTCGCTTTTGCATATTCATTCTTAGGTGTCTCGCTTGTTCCACTTCGTTGCATTTCGCTAGGAGCATGCCACTGACTGACGAGGGGGTCTGGTTGTCATGTGTTTCCTCATGCTTGTACTTGCAGGGCTATTTAGAAATTCTTAAAAAATTACTGAAGTTCATCGTCATTTCATTCATGGTCATTAAATGTCAGTTTCGTTAAAAAGAGTTGTTATTCGTAAAGTCTAGGGTTTTCGAGTCTTTTGCATATATGTCATAAAGCCCACAGGCCATGAGGTTGGTTTCGCAAGTTTTGATTTCATATTTTTATTATCATAAGCATTTGAAAACATTTCTAGTCCAAAACTCTGTTTTGGAACTAGAAATTGTTTAATTCCATTTTTGTAATAATTGTATCCATTTCACCATGAGAAGCTTCACTGCAAGCCTCTGATCTTTTCTTAAGCTAAAGTGCCGCATCCCTGCAAAAGACAGCAAAGTTATCAGTTCAAAAATTCAGAAAGCCAAAGGAGAAAGCATTGTAATAAGAGACCAAATGTCAAAATGCCAAAAACATTATAAAGTGGGTTCTCAAAACACATTTGAAATCAAATCTGATTGCATGAGATATTTCCTTCATATATAAACATGGCAAACATAATCATTTGCAAGAAATTCGCCAAGGCAGAAGTCGAAATCGTGTTTTGAAGGCCGAAAACGTGTTTGCAGAAGTATTGACAGCGTTGGAGGTGGGTGCTACCCACTTGAGGTGCGCGCTACCCACTTGAGGGGCGCTACCCACTTGAGTGCCACAGCCAGTGCAAAATTACACGGGCGCTACCCACTTGAGGGGCGCTACCCACTTAAACAGGCGCGCTACCCACTTAAAACAGAGCCCAGAAAATTCGTTTTTTGCGCCCAGATTCAATTCAAGTCGACTCCAAAAGCTTCCAAACAGGTTTTAATCATTGCTCATTAGATTTTTAATATGGTTGTGATGTCATTGATGTTGGGGAAACAAGCCATGCTTGGAGAGAAATATATGAATCCTTCATTCACATGCAAGTTAATTCCGTAAGGGTTTTGAAATTGTATGGACAGTTTTATGAAAAATTTGAAAACCTTTGAATGGTAGATATGTTCACACCCTGGCACGTTGTATATATGATCCTCACGCCCTCAGTTATCATCTTATCACTGTTGTTTATGCCCTTTCGTATTTTTGCACAGTCTTATGTTGACTAAGTCTATAGCCCTCATCACCATAATATCACCATTGTTGTTGTTATCATTCTATTACCATTGTGATAGTCATTTGGGTCACTATGGTTATTATCATGTTCTCCCTATTATCCAGTTCATAAACACAGTCCTATACTTGTTTGCTTCTTTGACAAATTTTTCCCATCATTACCAAAAGCTTGCACCATACTTTGCAGTTGGCACTCATTTGTGAAACTCACTTATGGTCAAAACAGTGATAGTTTTCATGCCACAACAGAGCCATCCACATTGTAATTTTGTTTTCCTGTGATACTTTGGCACGTGGGTGATATTTATTGGGTGTTGAACATACATTATAACTTTGCTTTCACTGCATCTATATCAGTATCCATATTGCAAATATCTTGTTCAAAGCCATGTCAGAGATAGAGTTAGTTTATGAGCGTGAGTCGGACAGTGATTCCACAACAGAGGGTAATGTGCCACGGAGGCCTCACAGAGCTGGAAAAGGTGGTAAACATCTCAGGGAGGAGCCTACTTCTTTGGCTCAATTGCAGGCATGTCCGCTTGCAATGGATTGTTTTCGGGTTCAGTCATGTTTTCAATTCTGTGAAATGATTTCACAAACCCAGCTTCATCGTGAACTAGCTCGCTTGTTTGTTCTTCATTTACGTAATGGCCGTGTAAATCTCGCTGGAGTAGATTTATTTTTGTCACCCATGAATATTGCTCAGGCCACTGGTATACCAAATGTAGGAGAGGAATGGAACAAACGTCAACATTTAGAGAAATCCTACTATGAGCCATACATCAAACCTGAGTATATGAGGCACTTGGGCAGAGTTTTTCCTTTCAGATTCCTGAGGGATGAGTTTGCACCACTGATGAAACTCATCATTCGGTATTTCAGTTGCGAGGGCAGATTCACACGTCTCTTTGCGTACCATGTTCGTTTGTTGATGCACTTCACAAGGGTACGTATGATGAACATTCCGTATTTCATGTATCGCAACATAGAGAGGATGATGATTTTTGTACAGAAGAAGAGCCCAGCATAGCAGCATAGAAGTATATATCATTACGCTTTGATCAAGATCATAGTGTTACATCAGTTGGCACAGCAGGGCATCACTTGGGAGGATTTCATCTCCCGTGACTTTTTCACAGTGTCACAGCCGCCTCCCGAGGTAGTTTATGATGCGGGAGAGCCTTCACACCAGCTGGACATTCCTGAGGTCGGGCAGATCAGTGCTCCATTGTTTATGACATATCATCGAGGCCACAGGGCCTTATTTGTAGCTACACGGCGAGTATTATCTCCACCCAGGGTGGAAGGGGTCTTGCCGACTTCATCAGCAGAGCAAGTATTATCTCCACATGATGTGGAAGGGGTCTTGCCTTCTTCTTCAGCACAGGTACAGATACAGGACAGGGGCAAGAAGCCCATGCATGATGAGGGCCCATCAGGAGGCCGGGACACAGATTTCACAGTCATTGATGTTGATGCGAGCTCTCCTAGCTCGAAACTGAGGGAGATCATCCAGGAGCAGAGGGCCGAGAATGACACGCTGAAAGATAAATTGCAGAAGGCTCAGTGGGTGATAAACTATCTGGAGCAGCGCAACAAACAGCTTGAGGATGAGCACACACTTTATGAGCTGAGGCGAATCCGTGAGGATCGACAGTTGGCCCGGAAGAGACCCGACGACATGACACCAATCGATCGAGATTCTGTACTCACGCATGTTAACATTCATCTGGAGAAGTTGCTGGCAAAGGCCAATAGAGAGAAAGACATGCTTCGTCACATGAAAGGCCATTATTGGGCTCGCATGCATGTCTGCAAAGCGAGAATGAAGATTCTGAAGAGGAGGTTGAGCGAAGCACTAAAACGGCAGAAAAGGCCTGATCCACTCCGGATTTTGGCCGAGGCTTCATTGGCTGGGAAAGATACATGATGGAGGGTCTTCGCTCCAAATTTGAGCAAATTCGGAGAAAATTTTGTCATTTTGAAATTTTTTTGGTCTAAAAACAGGTTTTTCAGTTAAGCGGGTAGCGCGCCCATATGCTCATTTTTTTTTCGGGACACTTGCTGAAGGAAATATTTGCATTTTTGGATTTATAATGGTAATTTATGCATCCTCAGGCATTTCTGAAGCATTTCATCAGATTCTGGATGGCCAAAAAGCTCAAAAACACCATGAAAACCACCTTGCTGCCACCTTTTGCACCAGCAGGAAGTACTTCTGGGAGAATGAAGTTTTGGAGGGGAAACTGAGCTCCAAATTGAGAAATTCCACTTGGGTTGGATAGCCAACATCCAGGGCTTTCCAACGAGCTATCATGAGCTCAATTTTGATGCCGGGAAGTACCTCAAAATTAGGTTGAAAGGCGCGCTACCCACTTGTTTCAGGGGCGCTACCCACTTAAATTTTTGGCTGAATTTTCAACTTCCAGCTCAGAATTTCGGCCAGTTGGGACCAGTTTTGCTTATGGATGAAATTTTTGGGTTTTCATGATGTAAATTGATGGTTGGCATGTAACTTTGGCTCATTTTTACCTATTCTAGAAGATTCACTCTCAAAAAAGTGAAAATCATGTAAATGAATCAGTTTCCACTCTTTTAGAGGCAAGTTGTTAGCTGCCTAGATTTTAGCTCCTAGATTAGAATTTGGTTGAAACTGATCCCTGAAGAAGGAATTCGACCCCTAGAGGCATGGGAAGGGGTTAGAGTGATCTATATATTGTAATTTCTGAGACATTCTACAGGTTGGACTCTTGGGAAACTTTTGGCACACATTGTAAATATTTTTCATATTTTGGCAAAGGAAAGATCAGAGGTTTTGCGGCACTTGTTGGGATCCTTGTGGTGTTTTTTTATTGATGGTGTTTTCTCTCTGTTTACTGTAAGTTCTTCATGTTTAATGTATGCCATTCCTTTCATATGCTTCTGAACTAAATTGAATGAGTAGATGAGGTTGAATCCATTGTTTACAGTGCTCTGCCTTTGAATTCATTTAGTTCTATATGTTTTCGACTGTTTGGAGAGGATCCAAGTTCTTCTTTGCCCTCTTCAGCTCCTTGTCGGTCTAATCTGTTCGTATATCCAATCAAGACAATCACCTACCTCGCCCCAACTCGAAATCTGCAAAGGTCTGACCTTATCCCCGGACCCAAAATTTGTTTTCCCCATTTCTCCAGCGAAAACCCAAAAAATCAAAATCAAACTTACCTATCTCTTTACTAGCCTAAAATCAGCTCCTATCGTAATTCATCTCGAACCCTATTGTTCATTTTATCGAGATTGATGGAGAGAGCCCTCTCCTGCCCTCGTAGGGCTAGCTACGAGGCTAAGCGTGGTTTGATGTAGCCTTGAGTTTTATCTCATTTCAGCTTGAGGTAGATTTGAGCGCTAACATAGTGGCGACCATACTGGGGAAATCAATCTCAATGGTTTGCTTGTTGATGTGTTCATTTCATGAGTCTTAGAAGGAGTCTGAAGTCACACCAGGTAGCTTTCGAAATGCTTTTGCTATGCATAAGCGGTAGTAGATAAACGCTGCTTCAGTCGATCTCCGGTAAGCTTGTGAATGCAGCACTCGATTCGCAAATCACCCCAGTATACTTGTTCTTTCTAGACCTTTGGATGATTGAGTCTAGAAGTCGAAAGGCTGAAAATAATTGATTGTGTTCCTTGAAATTTTTTCCAAATAGATCAATACACTGGCTTCAAGAAGGAATACTAGGTCGAATCCTGACCCTGATCCACCAACGATATTTGAAAATCCAAATCTGATTCCTAGGATCCTTAGAAGACAAGGAAGTCAAGAAAGTTCTGAAAGAGAAATTCAAGTGAGTTTTGGAAGTTCCAGATTGCTTTCTAGATCTACATCCTGTCCTGTGAAAATTATATATGTTGACGAAATTCCTTTTGATGCACGATTTGAAACATCCTTATTCGTAAATTTTTCTGAAACTGAATTATCAAGATTAGTTCCGAATCCATTGTTTTCTGAAGATTTGCAATACAGATTTGTTTCACATCACTTGGATAGACAGTTGCAAAATTCCATTGTGGCTACCAACACTCCCGAATTCACTGAATCTGCTTCACAAACTCTTGGACCATCTGAATTTGCATCTAGTTCACGGATCCCCACTGAACCTCCCTTTATCCCTACCATTCCAGTTCAGCCTGAATTTTCTGATCAACAATCAACAGTAATTTCTCCTCCGTCTCCACCACATACACCTCGCACACCTACTGCTCCTAATCCTCTAGTTTCTCCTAGACAGCAGATTATCATCAATCCGCCAAGAGTCATGGCAGCCAAATTTGCACCTCTTGTTTTGCCGACCAATTTAGATGCTATGCCTGCTGATTATCAGAGCAAAATTCCTATATTTGATGGCACCCCACAGAGTATATCAGCTCAACAGCATATTTTTCGAATGACAGACTTTTTGGATCTGCATGAAATTGATGCAGAAAATGTTTCAATGAGATTGTTTGCCCAGACATTTGGAGGAGAGGTTCGTAAATGGTTCAGAGCTTTATCGGCCAGAAGTATCAATACATTGCAAGACCTTCAGACACAGTTCTTAGATCGATGGGAGATGAAAAAGGATCCACTGCAGATCACTTCAGAGTATACAAACATCAAGCGTAATCCTGGTGAGTCCGTTCAGGATTATATCATTAGATTCAATACAGTGTACAATGCAATCCCAAATGATTTAAGACCATCTAAAAAGTCGGCTCTACTTAAATTCCCAGACGATTTTGATCCGGAGATGGCTTATTCGCTACGTGACAGAGATCCGCCTACCTTAGAAGATATGCAGAAGATTGCCGTTAGTGTTGAGGCAAATCTGAACGATAAGAGAGCACGGTTGAAAGCAGAGAAAAGAGTGACAATAAAAGAAGAGCCTTCCACATCTACATCTGAACAGCACTTGATTCGTGAGATGGAAAAAATGTTCAAAAGAATGAATCTTGACAAATCAGAAACGCAGATTCAGAATCCAAATTACCGTGGCCAGCAGCAGCCACAGTTCAGAATAAAGCAGCGTGAACAAAGACCACCAGAGCCGACACCCCAACAGCAAATTAAGACACCTCTTTTGCAGAATTTTGTGAGTCAAGATTCAGACGATGATGATGATGTAGCAGGTGAGAAAAATCATTTCTTCACTCCCAACGATTTGCCTATTTATATTACTGAGAATGAAGAATATGGTGAGAGTTCAGCTGCTCAGAAAGATGAAGATTTCATTTTAGCAAATGATGCAGATTTAGAGGAAGAGTCAGATGAATACCAAAGAGGATATTTGAATGCTTTGTCTGCTCAACAAAAGCAATACTCATTGAGAAACCGAGATGTGCCCATAAATCCAATTCAGAAACGAAAAGAAGCTTCAGCACCAAAGGCAGATTCACCGATACCACAGAAGAAAGGAAAAGAGACAATTGATCCCGCAGCTAGTAAAGTATCATCAGCAGAAAAGGTAAATCAGCCAAACATAGTGAAAGACAAGGCTGAAATGAAGGAAGTTCCGGTCAAAGAGGTAGAGAAAGTTTCAGCATTTAGTTTGGAAAATGAAATTTCCAAATTAAAAATATCTATTCCTTTGACAGAGATCATGAAGAACAGCAGCTACCGCAGTCAAGTCTCTAAAATTCTGAACTTTGATCCAATGTTCGATACGGTAAATGTTGAGGATGATCAGCCGGAATTGATTTTTGGGCCTGCATTAGATGGTGAGTCTCCTGACAGTGATGTTCCTCCATTTTATATCAGTTTGAGGCTGCATGAATATGTTTTGCACAATGCCATGTTCGATTTGGGTGCTTCGCACAATTTGATGCCAAAGGCGATCATGGAAAAGTTGGGGCTAGACATTACGAGGAAATATCATGATTTGTATTCATTTGATTCCAGCCGTGTGAGGTGTATAGGACTCATCAAAGATTTGGTTGTGAGCTTAGATCAAATTCCAGCAAATAATGTCTTAATGGACGTAGTGGTGGCGGACATTCCTCCGCGATTTGGTATGCTCCTTTCAAGATCTTGGGGGGCAAAGTTGAAAGGTACACTTCAGTTAGATTTCTCTTATGCTACAATTCCAGTCTTCGGTCAAATGAGAAAGTTATATCGAGAGCAGAAGATGAAATACATGATAACTAGCAAAGAGAAGCCAATCAATCATCCTGTAAATTATGTACATACCGACTTAGAGTCGTTTGTGTTGCTTGCTGATAGTTTTAATGATATAGATAGTCAATTAGTTCAGGCAGAAGATATACCAGAAATCACTGAGAATTTTAGAGAAGTTCTGCAAAAAGAAAGAAGATAAAAACAAGCTACTGTGGAGCAATCAGCTAAAGACAATGGGCAGCAAACAAAAAAAACAGAGCCGGCGCAATTTCAGCATTTAGAGAACGATGAAGATGGTCTTTGGACCATGGATTTTGATGGCGCAGTGGGCAGCGATGGTGCGGAATTGGTTTTTGGATTCGTAGTCCGTTTTCCGCTCCGGATAAGGTTCCGAGCAATGTCAGAGTGTGTTCCTACAAACTTGCTTTTGACTGTTCTAATAATGAAGCGGAATATGAGGCTCTAATTGTTGGCCTTAAGATTCTTAAGAAGCTGAAAGCGAAAAGGATTGCAGTATATGGTGATTCAGAATTGGTGATAAAGAAAGTTAAAGGTGAGTTTCAGGCCAAGCATCCTCGCATGAGGGCTTACCGTAATGCAGTTTTAGACATTCTGAAATTATTTTCTGATCATACCTTGACATGTGTGCCCCGCATACAAAATGGTGTTGCTGATGGACTTGATAAGGCAGCAAGAAATCTTAAAATTCCAATGAATTCCAGCAACAAATTTGAGATTCATGTGAAACACTGCCCCACCGTTCCAGACAATCAGCGATGTTGGCAAGTCTTTCAGGATGATGAGGAGATTAGTGAATTTCTGCAGAATAAGGGTAATTTTAAAGACACCTCCATAGATACAGAACATGATGATGGTAATGATGACATACAAATAAACCAAATGGAAGTGCTGCAACTTAAGGATAACATCATTCCTAAGGGATTGATTCCGTTGGAAGAATTGTTTGATCAAGACGATGTGGCCCGCAAACCGACATTGAGGCCGACTGAAAAAGGTGTTGAAGAGGTAAATATTGGGACAGCCGAGAATCCCAAGATGGTTAAGTTATCAAAGTCATTGTCACCAAAGGTAAAGGCAGAGTATGTGAAATTGTTGTCTTCATTTTCTGATGCTTTTGCGTGGGATTACTCAGATCTAAAAACATATGATACTAACATCATTCAACATACATCCCCATCAAACCAAATCAGAAGCCTTTTCGTCAAAAGTTGAGGAGAATCAATCCAAAGCTACTACCATCGATCGAAAAAGAGGTAAACAGGTTGTATAAGTCAGGAATCATTGTGCCTATCCGATTTTCAGATTGGATATCAAATTTGGTGCCCGTGAGAAAGAAAACAGGTGAGATCCGTTTATGTATCGATTTCAGAAATTTGAACAAGGTATCATTAAAAGACAATTATCCACTGCCAAAAATGGACCATATATTGCAGCGAGTAGTTGGAGCATCAAGGATGTCACTACTCGACGGATACTCAGGTTATAATCAGATTTTAGTGCATGAAGATGATCGTGATAAGACTGCGTTCACCACTCCTTGGGGAATGTTTCATTATGCAAAAATGTCGTTTGGTTTGAAGAATGCAGGCGCCACCTTTCAGCGTGCAATGGACATGGCTTTTGCCAACGAGAAAGATGTGTTTTTGGTTGCTTACCTTGATGATTTAACTGTGTTTTCAAATTCTGATGAGGAACATTTATATCATTTGAAAATTGTTTTCCAGAAGTGCAGAAAATATGGCATTTCGCTGAATCCGAAAAAGAGTCCTTTTTCCATGGATGAAGGCAAGCTCCTTGGTCACATCATATCGAAAGATGGCATTCGAGTTGACCCTGCACGTGTTGAAGCCATACAACAGATTGAACAGCCCCGGAACAAAAAAGAAATACAGTCATTTAATGGTAAAATGAATTTTCTGCGTCGTTTCATTCCAAATATTGCAGAGCACCTTAGAGAAATCACGAACATGCTGAAAAAGGACAGTCAGGTAAAGTGGACAGAAGAGGCAGTGAAATCATTCAATTTGGTAAGGATAGCTCTTTCTTCAGCCCCTATTTTAATTAGCCCGGACTACACACAAGACTTCATTTTGTTTTCTTTTGCTTCTGAGCACACATTAGCAGTTGTTTTAATGCAAAAAAGGGATGGAGTTGAGAAGCCTATTGCTTTTTTCAGTCGGATTATAAGGGACGGAGCATTGAAGTATAATATTATTGAGAAACAAGCACTTGCACTTGTAAAGTCCTTGAAATATTTCCGTGTGTATATACTGCATTCCCACATTATAGCATACGTTCCTAACATAGCAGTTAAAGATGTTTTGGTACAGGCAGATCCAGAGGGAAGACGGGGTAAGTGGATCGCTGCGTTGTTAGAATACGATGTGGAGATTAAACCAACCAAGCTAATCAAAGGACAAGGACTCGCCAAGCTCATGGCTGAAACAAATCTGCATGCTCTAGATATAAATTTGATCGCTGCCATGTCCGATGAAGATGAGGAAAGTACGTCAGTTCAGGTATCCGATATTTTTGTTTCTTCCCCTTGGTATGCTGACATTTTATACGTGCTTCAGAATTTGTCTCCACCTCCTGGGATGCCTAGAAATAAGAGTAGAACATTGAAGTTGAGAGCTGCTAAATTCTGCATTCTGAATTCTGCATTGTATTGGAAAGACCCTGGAGGAGTGTTGTTGAATTGTTTGGTAGAGGAGGAAGCTCAAAGAGTTTTGGAGGACTTTCACAAAGGGGACTGCGGAGGCCATTTGTTTTGGAAGACCACGGTGAATAAGATTTTAAGGGCAGGGTATTATTGGCCTTCTTTGTTTTCTGATGTATTTAAGGCTGTTAAAAATTGTCATGAGTGTCAAATTTTCGAAGGGAAGCAGAAACTATAGCCTTTGCCTCTAAAACCAATTGAAGTTAGTGCACCATTCCAGCAGTGGGGATTGGATTTTATCGGGGAAATCCACCCAGCATCTTCCGGACAGCATAGATGGATCTTGACAGCTACGGACTACTTCACAAAGTGGATCGAAGCAATTCCCACTCGACAAGCCACGGATGCGGTAATTATCTATTTTCTTGAAAACAATATTCTGTCACGTTTTGGGTGTCCTAATAAAATAATCACAGATAATGCAGCAGCCTTCAAGTCTAAAAGGATGGTTGAATTTTTCTATAAGTACAATATCAGTTTGGGACATTCAACTGCCTACCATCCACAAGGGAATGGCCTGGCGGAATCTTCAAATAAATCCTTGGTGAATATTATTAAAAAATTGTTGGAAATCAACAAGAAGGGCTGGCACAAGAAGTTAGTGAATGCACTGTGGGCTGATAGGGTAAGTCAGAAAAATTCTATTGGCATGTCTCCTTTCGAGCTGGTGTATGGAACAGATACGGTTTTTCCTACTTCACTTGCTGTCCCGGTGGTCAAATTGCTTCAGGAAGCTGGTAGTGAGGAAGATCCCATGCAGCGGAGAATTAATCAGATGATTCATTTACAGCAAACACGGGAGGAGGTATTTCAAAATACTTTCAAGTTGCAAGAGCGCATAAAGAAGATCTACGACCGAAAGGCAAAAGCGGATAAGTTTCAATTGGATGAGGTAGTTTTGAAATGGGATGCTCGGAATGAAGATAAGGGAAAGCACGGCAAATTTGAAAACCTATGGAAGGGTCCTTTTAAGATCGCAGCGTATCGGGGTCAAAACGCCTTTCTTCTCAAAGAAATGAATGGAGATGATTGTCCTGGAGGACCGATCAATGGTCGGTTGCTGAAACGATATCACTTCTGAGTATCTTCTGTTGATTTCATCATCATTGTATATATCGTTTTACTTCTGTTTCATTGCAAGTGTGTACTAATCTCTCATCTTCAGTCTGGGGCCCGGAGCGAAGGCTATAATTCTGGAGATGGAGGTTGGTTGGTTTGAAATTGTCAAGTCAGTTTTATCAGTCTTTCAGTTTTAAAGTCATGTCAGTTTTGGTCAAATTTCAGTCAGTCTTTAGTCAAATTTGCAGTCAATAAATATGTCCAAAGTTTTTGTTTTATCAGTTGAAATAATGACTCCATCGCCCAATGGATGAAGGCACTGTCTGACTCCCCCAGAGATCTGTCGTTCTTGGCATCTCCATGAAGCCACCATCCCCATTGGAGACAATGTTAGAGTCGGTCCTTACAGCCCTCCGTTAGAGATCGTTTCGCTTTTGCATATTCATTCTTAGGTGTCTCGCTTGTTCCACTTCGTTGCATTTCGCTAGGAGCATGCCACTGACTGACGAGGGGGTCTGGTTGTCATGTGTTTCCTCATGTTTATACCTGCAGGGCTATTTAAGAATTCCTCAAAAATCATTGAAGTTTATCGTCATTTCATTCATCGTCATTAAATGTTAGTTTCCTTTAAAAAAAAAAAAAAGGTCTTTAGTCCTAGAGTCTAGGGTTTTCGAGTCTTTTGCATATATGTCATAAAGCCCGCAGGCCATGAGGTTGGTTTCGCAAGTTTTGATTTCATATTTTTATTATCATAAGAATTTGAAAACATTTCTAGTCCAAAACTCTGTTTTGGAACTAGAAATTGTTTAATTCCATTTTTGTAATAATTGTATCCATTTCACCATGAGAAGCTTCACTGCAAGCCTCTGATCTTTTCCTAAGCTAAAGTGCCGCATCCCTGCAAAAGACAGCAAAGTTATCAGTTCAAAAATTCAGAAAAGCCAAAGGAGAAAGCATTGTAATAAGAGACCAAATGTCAAAATGCCAAAAACATTATAAAGTGGTTCTCAAAACACAATTGAAATCAAATCTGATTTCATGAGATATTTCCTTCATATATAAACATGGCAAACATAATCATTTGCAAGAAATTCGCCAAGGCAGAAGTCGAAATCGTGTTTTGGAGGCCGAAAACGTGTTTGCAGAAGTATTGACAGCGTTGGAGGTGGGCGCTACCCACTTGAGGTGCGCGCTACCCACTTGAGGGGCGCTACCCACTTGAGTGCCACAACCAGTGCAAAATTACACGGGCGCTACCCACTTAAACAGGCGCGCTACCCACTTAAAACAGAGCCCAGAAAATTCGTTTTTTGCGCCCAGATTCGATTCAAGTCGACTCCAAAAGCTTCCAAACATGTTTTAATCATTGCTCATTGGATTTTTAATATGGTTGTGATGTCATTGATGTTGGGGAAACAAGCCATGCTTGGAGAGAAATATATGAATCCTTCATTCACATGCAAGTTAATTCTGTAAGGGTTTTGAAATTGTATGGGCAGTTTTATGAAAAAATTGAAAACCTTTGAATGGTAGATATGTTCACACCCTGGCACGTTGTATAGATGATCCTCACGCCCTCGGTTATCATCTTGTCACTGCTGTTCATGCCCTTTCATATTTTTGCACAGTCTTATGTCGACTAGTCTATAGCCCTCATTACCATAATATCACCATTGTTGTTGTTATCATTATATTACCACTGTGATAGTAATTTGTGTCACTATGGTCATGGTCTTCTCCCTGTTCTCCAGTTCATAAACACAGTCCTCTACTTGTTTGCTTCTTTGACAAACTTTTCCCATCATTACCAAAAGCTTGCCCCATACTTTGCAGTTGGCACTCATTTGTGAAACTCACTTATGGTCAAAACAGTGATAGTTTTCATGCCACTAAAACAGAGCCATCTTCATTGTAATTTTATTTTCCTGTGATACTTTGGCAGTGGGTGATATCTATTGGGTGTTGAACATACATTATAACTTTGCTTTCACTGCATCTATATCAGTATACATATTGCAAATATCTTGTTCAAAGCCATTTCAGAGACAGAGTCAGAGTATGAGCAGGAGTCGGACAGTGATTCTACAACAGAGGGTAATGTGCCACGGAGGCCTCACAGAGGTGGAAAAGGTGGTAAAAATCTCAGGGAGGAGCCTACTTCTTTGGCTCAATTGCAGGCATGTCCGCTTGCAATGGATTGTTTTCGGGTTCAGTCATGTTTTCAATTCTGTGAAATGATTTCACAAACCCAACTTCATCGTGAACTAGCTCGCCTATTTGTTCTTCATTTACGTAATGGCCGTGTAAATCTCGCTGGAGTAGATTTCTTTTTGTCACCAATGACTATTGCTCAGGCCACTGGTATACCAAATGTAGGAGAGGAATGGAACAAACGTCAGCATTTAGAGAAATCCTACTATGAGCCATACATCAAACCTGAGTATATGAGGCACTTGGGCAGAGTTTTTCCTTTCAGATTCCTGAGGGATGAGTTTGCACCGCTGATGAAACTCATCATTCGGTATTTCAGTTGCGAGGGCAGATTCGCGCGTCTCTTTGCGTACCATGTTCGTTTGTTGATGCACTTCACAAGGGTATGTATGATGAACATTCTGTATTTCATGTATCGCAACATAGAGAGGATGATGATTTTTGTACAGAAGAAGAGCCCAGCACAGCAGCATAGAAGTATATATCATTACGCCTTGATCAAGATCATAGTGTTACATCAGTTGGCACAGCAGGGCATCACTTGGGAGGATTTCATCTCCCGTGACTTTTTCACAGCGTCACAGCCGCCTCCCGAGGTAGTTCATGATACAGGAGAGCCTTCACACCAGCCGGACATTCCTAAGGTCGAGCATATCAGTGCTCCATTGTTTATGACATATCAGCGAGGCCATAGGGCCTTATTTGCAGCTACACGGCGAGTATTATCTCCACCCAGGGTGGAAGGGGTCTTGCCGACTTCATCAGCAGAGCGAGTATTATCTCCACATGATGTGGAAGGGGTCTCGCCTTCGTCTTCAGCACAGGTACAGATCCAGGACAGGGGCAAGAATCCCATGCATGATGAGGGCCCATCAGGAGGCCGGGACACAGATTTCACAATCATTGATGTTGATGCGAGCTCTCCTAGCTCGAAACTGAGGGAGATCATCCAAGAGCAGAAGGCCGAGAATGACACGCTGAAAGATAAATTGCAGAAGGCTCAGTGGGTGATAAAATATCTGGAGCAGCGCAACAAACAGCTTGAGGATGAGCACACACTTTATGAGCTGAGGCGAATCCGTGAGGATCGACAGTTGGCCCGGAAGAGACCTGGTGACATGACACCAATCGATCGAGATTCTGTTCTCACGCATGTCAACATCCATATGGAGAAGTTGCTGGCGAAGGCCAATAGAGAGAAAGACATGCTTTGTCACATGAAAGGCCATTATTGGGCTCGCATGCATGTCTGCAAAGCGAGAATGAAGATTCTGAAGAGGAGGTTGAGCGAAGCACTAAAACGGCAGAAAAGGCCTGATCCACTCTGGATTTTGGCCGAGGCTTTGTTGGCTGGGCAAGATACATGATGGAGGGTCTTCGCTCCGAATTTGAGCAAATTCGGAGAAAATTTTGTCATTTTGAAATTTTTTTGGTCTAAAAACAGGTTTTTCAGTTAAGCGAGTAGCGCGCCCATATGCTCATTTTTTTTTCGGGACACTTGCTGAAGGAAATATTTGCATTTTTGGATTTATCATGGTAATTTATACATCCTTAGGCATTTCCGAAGCATTTCATCAGATTCTGGATGGCCAAAAAGCTCAAAAACACCATGAAAACCACCTTGCTGCCACATTTTGCACCAGCAGGAAGTACTTCTGGGAGAATGAAGTTTTGGAGGGGAAAATGAGCTCCAAATTGCGAAATTCTACTTGGGTTGGATAGCCAACATCCAGGGCTTTCCAACGAGCTATCATGAGTGCAATTTGGATGCCGGGAAGTACCTCAACATCAGGTTGAAAGGCGCGCTACCCACTTGTTTCAGGGGCGCTACCCACTTAAATTTTTGGCTGAATTTTCAACTTCCAGCTCAGAATTTCGGCCAGTTGGGACCAGTTTTGCTTATGGATGAAATTTTTGGGTTTTCATGATGTAAATTGATGGTTGACATGTAACTTTGGCTTATTTTTACCTATTCTAGAAGATTCACTCTCAAAAAAGTGAAAATCATGTAAATGAATCAGTTTCCACTCTTTTAGAGGCAAGTTGTTAGTTGCCTAGATTTTAGCTCCTTGATTAGAATTTGTTGGAACTGCTCCTAGAAGGAGGATTTCGACCCCTAGAGGTGTGGGAAGGGGTTAGAGTGATCTATATATTGTAATTTCTGATACATTCTACAGGTTGGACTCTTGGGAAACTTTTGGCACACATTGTAAATATTTTTCATATTTTGGCTAAGGAAAGATCAGAGGTTTTGCGGCACTTGTTGGGATCCTTGTGGTGTTTTGTTCTTGATGGTGTTTTCTCTCTGTTTACTGTAAGTTCTTCATTTTTAATGTATGCCATTCCTTTCATATGCTTCTGAACTAAATTGAATGAGTAGATGAGGTTGAATCCATTATTTACCGTGCTCTGCCTTTGAATTCATTTAGTTCTATATGTTTTCGACTGTTTGGAGAGGATCCAAGTTCTTCTTTGCCCTCTTCAGCTCCTTGTCGGTCTAATCTGTCCATATATCCAATCAAAAGCATCAAGACAATCGCCTACCTCGCCCCAACTCGAAATCTGCAAAGGTCTGACCTTATCCCCGGACCCAAAATTTGTTTTCCCCATTTCTCCAGCGAAAACCCAAAAAATCAAAATCAAACTTACCTATCTCTTTACTAGCCTAAAATCAGCTCCTATCGTAAGTCATCTCGCACCCTATTGTTCATTTTATCGAGATTGACGGAGAGAGCCCTCTCCTGCCCTCGTAGGGCTAGCTACGAGGCTAAGCGTGGTTTGATGTAGCCTTGAGTTTTATCTCATTTCAGCCTGAGGTAGATTTGAGCGCTAACACACACCATTATGAAAACTTTCATTTTTTAGCATAATTTTGAGCACCTGATCATATCTCCCCAATGGAATCTTTTGGACCCAAAAATATATTTCATTACTGAACATGTGGATGAGGGTACATCCCCCTCACCCTTCTAGTCTCAATCCACTGGAATTTGCTTGAATTCAACAAATTGAGATTTTCATAAAAACTAATTTTTTCTTTGATTTTGGAGACCATGTCTTGCTATTGTAGATACCATCCTGCTGCAATTTCATAGAATTTGTAGAACAACAAGTTGTCCTTTAAGTAACAAACTTGTTCCCACCTCAGTCGTCAATCACAGGAAACTTGAATAATTTGAAAACTTTCTCAGTTCGAACACTGTCGACATGGCGGTTTTTAGCTTGTCTTGCCTTGTACTTGCGGCGACTTTTGACCAAGTGTTTCGCCATTCCATGTACCATTTTGAAACCAAAAATAAGTATTTGTGGAACCTATGCCTTCTTTTTCATCTTTCTTTGGTGCTTGTTTTTTGAATTTTTCACCATTCTGCACCGACATCTTGTTCCCATCACTGTTCAACAATGATATGAACTGCTGAAAAATATTTCACATATTATTTACCTCTTTTCAAAGGATACATGTTATAGCCCCGAAAAATCTTATTACAACCATTATCAACTTCAATGAAATCATCTTTTTCATTTTATGCATCTTCTCTAAATGTCTCATTCAAAACATCACTATGCTTGAATATTAACAAAGCCAAATTTTGACTTGCATTCACTATTCTCTTGATTTGTCTTGCATACATAAGAGACAAACTCTTCTTCTTCTTCTTATGCGCTCAACTATGTACTCAATTGAATTCTTGAACAAGTGGTATTTATTCTCATGGTGATGAAATATTGCCCTCCTATCATAAAGGTAAGGACTTCCCAAAACCATTCCTGAATTCTCAAGCGAAACTACATCGAGTTCAAATTCGCCAAGAAAGTTTGAATTGATTACAAACCTTAGGATGCACTTCCTTGTTACTTGCAATTTTTCATTCTCACATATCCAGCCTAAAGGATAAGTTCTTGGATGTGCAATAATTTCAATATTTAACCTCTTAACTAAGTCTTCAGAAATCAAATTGGCTTGAGAACCACTATCAAATAATGTGTCTATTTTGGTATGCTTTGAAACAACTCTAATATGAAAGAGTTCAATTCTTGTATCATCGTCTTGAGTTACATTAGAACAACCTAAAGAATTATTTCTTGCTATGTTCTTACCTTTCAAACCCATTATTGTAATCTTGGTTTCATCTCGTGAATCTAAAACTAAGTCATGTTCAAGGATTGCAGTTGTTTTCTCCTTCTCTTTGGTTTTAAGTTTTCCGGGCTACAACTCTGGAAGGAGTTTCCAACAATGGTCTTCATCATGGCCATTTTTCAAACAATTTTTGCATGCGAGTTTCTCTTTCTCTAATTTAATAGAAACGTTTTTCTTTCCTTTTCCCTTAAACTCACCCTTTCCTTTTCCTTCATACTCAAGGGAACTATCACTTTTCTCATTTGCACTATGTTTCCCTCTTGCTTCCAAATGTGTGGCTTGAACACAAACTTCATATAAGTTTGTGGGATTTAACATGAGAATAGTATGCCTAAGATAATTGTGCAAACCCCAAATATACTTTAACAAAGCGTCTTGAGAAGAAAAATTGACACCCAAAACTAGTGCTCTTCTCCTAAACTCGTGTATAATTTTGAACACTTTGTCCCTTTAGTTGTCTAAAATTATTCCAGTCCATAATAGCTTTCTGTATATAATCTATAGGGTAAAATTTTCTTTTAATTGCAAAAAAAAATCATACCAAGAGATTGAAATCTTACCATGGTTTTTCATCTCTTCTTGTGTCTTGGCTTCCCACCATACTATTGCTACACCCACGAGTCTCAAGGAAGCTAGCTAAATATTTGTGTCATCATCTTGAACATTTTTAATCTCGTAGTATACCTCAAACCGATGAACCCAAATGTCAATATTATCTGCATCCACTTCACCATTATACATAAGCAGCTCAAATTTAATATCTAGTTTTAACAAGGGCGTTTTACCAATTCCTTTTGAGGTATGTTGATGAGTATGAGTAAGGGTTGTAGTAGTGGAAGACGATGAAGATGAAGATGAAGATGGTGGTGAGGATTATGGCTGAATAGATGGTGGCTTATCACCATTTCCATTACCTCCTCCTCCTGGATAACCCTCTCCTCTTGGAAGCCTAGAGATTTCACCCTTCAATCTTGCATTCCTCTCTTCATAGAGGACTTTCACCATCTCTGTCATGTCAAAAAAATCCTTCCTAAAAGGTTTCTCATCCTCTTTCATGTTATCATTTCCTCCTTCATGAGACATGCTTACTGAAGCCTCATGCACAACAAGAGGTGAACCTTGTGGTCGAGACTGTGGCAATTGTCCCCTCCTCCTTGCTCCAACTTGAGAACCTGCACCCACAAGCTTGCCTTCTCCTCTCTTGAGCTTCAACCTTGTAAGCATTTAAACAATTGAAAATTAATTAAATCCTCCTTTCACAAGTAAACCTAGTGCTCTTATAACAACTTGATACGAATGGGAAAATTAGTGTTTGTTGTGCTAAATTCCAATTCATAATATAAACAAACTTCTTGAGGATTATGAGGTAAATTGCAAGTTAAACATGAGTTTTTGTGTGTTTTTATGTGAATTTCGTGAGAAAATTAACATAAACAAAACATTGAACAACAACATATAACAAACATGAACATCACCATAAATAGTAACACAACATCACATGATGAAGGAGTTCACCCTGCATGGGCTACCACTCCTTGGTCCAGCTTCCAATGGCTTAGCCCTCTTCTATTATGCTCAAAATTATGATTACATATGTTTACAATGCTCAAAAAACTCTGAAACCTATTCCAACGGCTCCTGAATGCCTAAAAATTCCTATGTAGCCTCTTTCTGTATCGAATTTGATCAAAACATGAATAAGTTATGACTTTCCCAAGTTTTGTCACTAACCGCTCCACAATTTACTCCAAATCTGGCACAATCCTAGAATTTTTCCCCCAAAGTGCTAATGGAGCACCAATTCCGCCAAAAAATGGGCGAAATTGTTAGAGCGCTTAAATGCCTAATGAAGCCTTAAAGCCGATTTATTAACCATAATGATGTGGTTTAATTAAATATTTTGTAATTAAAACAAATCACTAGATGGTTATCTAACCGTCAAAGGTTAGTGCATATGAGATCACATTAGATGGTGAGCAAGGCGGTTAGGCAGGGCGGCTTAAAACTTGCGATGTGTGACAGTCTCTCGTCATGGCTAGGAGCCTAGTCACATATCCCTGGTGGTTTTGGTGAGTGTTACGGTTAGTGCCATTTGGCGAGGGTGTGGGACTAGCCTCCTGGCCATGGTCTCACCCCCAGTGTGGTGACCAAGGCTAGGGCTAGACCCCCACCGCCACCCCCAAACCCAAAACATTACAACTTTAAATATACACCATGACACCATAGGGCAAGGAACATGGTGCAGGGTGTAGTGGTAATGTGTTAGGCTTGTGGATACGAGGTTGCAAGTTCGATCCACCGCAGAGCTGTTCAGACTTAACCAAATTTTTTTGGCCTCTTGTGTTGCCATGTGACAGCCTCCGGTTGGGCCACGTGGTAGCATGTGGTTGGCCACATGCCCAACCAATCACAACACGCCATATCAAACCAACCAGGCAGTGCAACTTGGAAAAATTTCATTCACGAAGGAAAACAGTCATATGCACAATCACCCTAACACATAGGCATGCCCAGTCAGCTGTACAGACTGTAGACTGGGTTGTCCTACATTTTTTTTTAAATTTTCCTCTTTGACAAAGTGGAGATAATGTGTTTCTGGGAGCATATGGTGTCAGTTAACGAGTTGCTTTAGATTCAGAATGACGAGATCTATGTGGTCATTTAGGTTCCACACTATTCTGACAAATTTAATTTTTTAGCATAATTTTGAGCACTTGATCGCCATCCTCCCCCAATGCCTTCACCATCAAGGGAGTTGGCGACATCCACTAAGTATTTCTATTGATATAACCTTTGATCTAGTCATAGGAAGAGGAGATCTATTTATATTATGGGGTAGGTCCTTATTACTTGATGAAGTATGGAGGGTGAAATCGGGGAAGGAAATCCAATATATCAAGAGAAAAAATTAAAGCTAATATGGATGTAGTGGTAGGTAGATAGAGGTCTATTATTTGGGTGCTTAGAGAAATGTGAGCCCCAGGATCAGTCCCCTAATTATTTTTGTCTCCTTTAATTATTGGGGTTTGTCTCCCTCCTCAAAAAATATATCTCTATGTAAATTGGTTCGATATTAATCCATTGACATTATATTCCTACATGAAACATTAGGAAATGGGCATTCGATTGTCAAGGAACTGGAATCTCTAATGTTGGGTTGGAGTTTTGTAGCATCTAATAAAAAGAGAGATTGAGGGACCTATTTGTTGGCATAAATAAAAAACATGTAAATATTACGAGCTCCTAGGGATCAGATTTGGTTTCACGAGATAAGATTATTTATTATAAAATGGGGATGGAGTTAAAAGTGGTTAATATTTACAAGAATTTTCAGGATAGAAACACCTTGGGATAGGTTGCTAGCTCATTCTTATATGAAGCCAGAAAATTTAGTGGTAGAAGAGGACTTAAATTTGTCTCTCAGGGCTTTTGAAATTTGTGGCCCTCCTATTCATATATACCCCTTATTTGACTATTTCAATCATATCTTGGAGGGAAAAAAATTGTGCAATATGGATTTGATTAAGTATAAATTCACTTGAAGAAATAAGAGAATTGTGGAAGTGATGATAGCTAGGTAGAATGATCATTTCCTTATATATGACTCTTTATTGGAAAGGATCCCTCTCTTTTATTAGTGGGTAGGGATGGGGGGTGAATCTAACCACCATCATATTTTTCTTGAGGTGAAAGGGGGGTTCAATAAACGAGGGAGCCCTTTCAAATATAATGTAACATGGCTAAATGATGAATCTTTCCACAAATTTATTGCAGAACACTAGATACCTTACAACCTAAACAAGGATGGACTTGCTGCAGTTTATCTTGTTTAAAACCTCAAAAGGGTGAAAAAATCCATGTTTGAGTGGTCTTCCCTTAAAATACAAAGGGATGAGGATCTTAAAGTCATGGAGAAAGAGTTGTAGAAATTGGAAGCTCTTGATGGGGTAGGGGGGTATTCATCAAAGGAATAAAAAAAAGGATCATTCAACTAAAGGCTATGAAAAAACAGAACTTTGGAAAAAAAAAAGGAGGAGACATGGAGGAAAAGTAGCAGAGAAAAATGGTTGAAAATTGGAAATGAAAATATCAAGTTTATTCAACAATTTGTAAAAGGTCATCGTGCTCACAATACTATATGGGCTTGGGATGATCTGGATGGTGAAAGAGATACAACATTCAAGATCTTGCAAGGATGGGAAAAAACCACTTCAATAATATTTATAAGGCTTTTCCTGAAGCAGAAATTTTTGAAGTTATTTCAATGGCTCAATATTTCTATCAGAATATGGTCGATGAAGAAAACTAGTTCTTAATGAGTCTAGTGTCTGAGGCTGTATTACAAAAGGTTCTCCATATTTTTTATAAGGACAAAATCCCTAGACTGGATGGTTGTTTGGTTGAATTCTTCACTGGGATATCTAATACTCTAGGGGGGATCTCTTAAAGGTGGTAGAGAATTGTAGACAATCAGATAGGACTCTTGATTCTTTTAACTCTACCTTTATTTCTCTCATTCGTAAGTATGATTATCCTCACTCATTTGATGACTTCAATCCCATATCTCTATGTAATTGCATCTAAAACGTCATAGCTAAAATCACAACCAATAGGATAAATGTTATGCATCCAGATCAAAATAACACAAAAACATAAGAAAATATAGATCAATAACTTGATGATAAGCCACTTCAAGGGGAAAACCTCCCTTTACATCCCATAAATGAACAATTATTGAATGATTCAAATGACAAGATCTCCTTGGTATATATAGGAATCTAAAGGGTCAAAATACAATTAGGGCCTACATTATAATAATAATGCAATGGCACAAAAATAAAAATAGTAAGCCTCTATGGGGCACACCAATAACAACATAGGGGCTACAATAGAATTATAGGGACCTAACATGCCCCTCTATTTCAAAAAAGTGTTCTCCTCAGATGCTTGAGAAGCTATGGATGCTTCTATATAAAATAACAATCCTCCCAAGTGGAATATTTGGCAGGTAATTTCTTCCACTTAATGAGATACTCTGAAATTGATTGATTTTGTAACTACTATTAGCATTCCACCAGTTCTCCGAAGGCTGAAAATGAGATTGAAAAAGGTAACCACATACCACTTTGACCTAGTACCTAGCCCTACCAGGCTTAGAGGGCTCTCTCAATGAGATGATAGCCAAGGATTGAATGTGACATGAAATACATTAGGCTAGATATGATAGGCTCAAGCAGGTTTTTAGTGTTTTAGGTTTTGATGTTGGATCAGGGATGAAACCAAGAAGCTAGGTCTAGGTATCAAAGGGTTTACAGCTGCAAAAATATAAAGGAGAAAGGTAGAAAAGGATCTATGATGGCTTTAGGTTTTTGTAGGTATAGTGATGAGTATGAAAGAGTAGAGGGATTTAATGAGCATGTTCATTCATGAATTCATTAAAATGGAAGCATGAAACACAAAATGACAATTCCATATAAACAAAGCTAAATCAATAGAATTTTGCCTGTGACCTATAAGGAAAGCCACTAAAGATAAAAGATATGAAAAATGAGCTATATATCATTCAATAAAGACTGTAACAGAGAATATGCATGATCGTAAACTCACTACACATGAATTCCTATATAATAGCTACAACTACATCCTTTGATTTCAGAATATGAAAGTGAAAGTACAAGCTACAAAGATTACAATCATTAGGGGAATTTTGAGGTCTAAAATGGGCCTCCTAAGAAAAATGTACAACCAAAATAAAATTTATAAGGACCAATAAGATTCAATATCATGATGTCAACCGTGGGGGACGATTCACCAATTTTGGAGTAAAAAGGAAAAAATATTAAAAAATAATAAAATAATAAAATTAAATTTTCAACTTATGTCCTTAATTTTTTTCTCAAATTTCGAGTGGGAGAACTTGTTGGATGTAAAATTTAATTCCTAATCCAAGGAGTACCCATGTTGCATACTTTCGATGGAATATACTACACAAAAAATGAGAAATACATGAAAAAACATGATTGCAATCACGATTTTCATGTATTTCTCATTTTTCATCTAGCAGGATCCATCGAAAGTATGCAACATGGGTAATCCTTGGATGAGGAATCAAATTTTGCATCCAACGAGTGTTCCCGCTCAAAATTTGAGTAAACCCATAGGGAGATAAGTTGAAAATACAAAGTGAAAAAAGTAGTTTTTTTTCCCCTCTAAAATTTGATAATGTAATATAATATTATTTTATTAGTTCCACTATTATTTTATAATTTCCTTACGAGGCCCATTTTATACGTCAAAATTCCCCTAATCATTGTGATGTCCAACTAGTCAAATGAATCTAAAAACGATAGATATAGACCAAAACAACATCTCCCCTCTCTCAAGGGTTGAATTCATCAGTTGTGGAGCTGACTATATGATATGCTAAACAAAACCCCAATGTCTAGTGGAGGTCAACCAATTCACCTCATCATAGGAAACTAGATACATTTGACCAAAATCACATTAACAAGAATGTATCCACTCTATTTCACTATTTACCAACTCAATTACACTTCATGAAATCACAAAATAATCATCATTCATCAATTACATAGGTAAAAAGTAAAACTAGGTCAAATTGCCTGTGAAAAATGCTTGCTAGAGAAAGTGTAGCGAAATCTAGAGAAAGTGTAGCGAAATTGGTAGAAGTGGCTTTTGGAGGCCTTCTCGAGGTCCAAATCTTGATCTGAAACGTGATATGGAAATCCTTGGATGTTTGTTACATGATATACTCATCCAACACTAAAAAAGGTAGCTCCTAGCCTTCCAAAACCTCATTCTCTCAAGAGTACTCAGAAAGTGTAGCCTGGCCTCCAAAAACATGGAAGAAAGGTGATTTTTTGCATGTTTTTGGGCATTTTTACCCCCCAAAAGTGGCTAACATGGCTGAACCGTTGACTAAGATTGATGTACTCATTAAGATGAATCTAAAAGGTATGATTTTTCATCTAATGGACCCCCTAAAAAAAGTGTTTTGTGGCCCACGCTATGATTTTTGGACCAAAACTGTGCAAAATTTCTGGGTTTTTTGCAAAAATAGGCCTCAAATATGGAGCAATATCTCTCTAACCATGAAATTTTTTTCAAAACTGAGAGTGGTTTTTTTTCTTTGGAATATTTTGAACAAAAACCTTCTCCCATTTTCAAACATACTTTCCCATTTGGTCAAAGTCAAAGTTTAAAGTTTATCACTTAAAAACTAGAGAAAGTGCAACGTACCTGGAGAAAGCATAGCGAGTTGGGGAAAAAGGAAATTTGAAGAACTTCTAGCTATCCAAATCATGATAATAATGTACAATTGGAAATATTAGAATTTATGTTATATAATCGAGTCATCAAGAACTGCAAACACCTTCTCCAAACCCCTAAAAAAATGTCTGGAAGTTAAGTTGTCCAAAAGTGCAGAAAACCTCCTGTGGCAATTGTATTTTTAGCATTTCTCCCAAAAATAATACTTGCGTGTATTCTAAAGTTTTTTTTTCCTGGGTCTATTATGGACAAAAACCTCTTTCACTTTTGGAAAATTCATCTCTTTTTGGTCAAAAAGACATTTTGAAGCAAAAACTTTTCATGTGTGCACTATAAACCCTAGGCAGCCCATAACTTGGAAAGGTGAAGCTATGATTTCTTGGAATTTTTCACTTCTTGGAAAGTGAAAAGGACATCATCTCATGTGTTTTGATTGTTTCATATCTTGACATTTTTCCTCCCTTTTTGTAAGGTCTCGTATCTCCCTCCACATGTACTTTGCAAGTGGAAAACCCTAATAGTGAAAAACAAGGGAATGGAGAAATGGAGTAGGCTGGAGGGGTTAGGAGAGGGAAATGGGGATGGGAAAAATATGGAAGTAGGTAAGGATGTTAGGAAGGTTTAGGAAGTGTAATGGAAGGGAATTAGGGTAGGAGTAGGCCTAGGGAATTTTATTATAGGTCTAGGTCTAGGAGGTTGTCAAAAACACAACTTAGGGATAGTGGTGTGGTGTAGGGTCTAGGGTTTAGATGTAGAAGCTTAGTGAGTGAAAGTGAGGGGGTGTGAGGACTTCAAGGAGTGTATGTGGATGTGGGGAAAGGGAAAATGACTATGGGAAGGGTTTACTTGACTTACAAATTCAAAGAGGTAGGGTGATCCACGTCATGATTCTCACTTTTCTTTTGGAACATTGTAGCTTTGGAAATTTCAATTGAAGCTTTATAACTTTGAAAATTATTACATAATTGAAACATAAATTACAATTTGAAACAAAATTTGATTGATAATATTTACCTATTACCACTCCTCCTTTGTCAGATTTAAGCCTAGAATGACATATTTTTGTGACCTTAACCCTAATGACCTACTGGTGACACTCAGATTAAAAACCATGATGATGTTGACTGAAGTGATTATGATGATATTTTAATGATGGTACACTCAACTAAGTGATGACAAGGACCAGCATGTGAAATTTTCTTGAAAGGAGTCGAAATAGCCCTAGACACACTAGCGAGTGACCAAATTTTTATTTGAAGACCTAATGAAATGACAAAAATTTGACTTGAGAACCTACACTAGAAAATTTGGCGGAAATTCCGACGGCCAATTCGTCGCTATTCCGACACATAGTCGTCGCAAGAGTGACAGTTCGAGGGCGGGCAAAACGTGGTTTACCATGCCGTCGCAGTTCCGACGCAATTAAAAAGTGTCGCACTATCGACACTTTTTCCGTCGCTTCCAAACAAGTGTCACTCTTCCAATATTTCCCAATCCATCGCACTTCTGACCTTCGTAAACTGTCACACTTCCGACGAAATGTGGTCCGACGTTTTGAACGTCGCTCTTCCGACGTTTGTAAACTGTCGCAATTCCG